>CM055063.1:21526366-21645119 GCA_029204045.2 Tillandsia leiboldiana | reverse complement strand
GCCACGTGGCGGCCCGCCATTGGTGGGCGCCAACTGCCCCGTTGACATCGTGGGCCACGCCGGGCAGCAAGGAAGAGGCAGGGTTGGTGTCCCCTGTGGGGGGGGACACGTGTCGGGACCGGTGCGGGTCGGACGGTTGGACGATACGACCGGATCCGGTGTGCGGGTGTGGGCCGTTTGGGCGGGCCACTGTGCGCGCCGGTTTCGGGGCCCAAAAGTTTCGGGCGCCGAAACCGCGGACACAGTGGGTATTTTCCAATGTTTGGAATGGGCTATATATACCCCCTCCTCTCCCTCTTTCTCACCTTTTTCGAGGTTTAGAGAGGGAATGGGAGGGAGAGCTCTACATGAAATTTGTTCCCTTGATTTTCTTGAGCTCGTGGTGGATCCCGGAATTTGGGAAGCTCTGCAACGGCGATATCGATTTTTACAGTTGCCGCGGTTTTCTCCCATTTCGGACCATTACCGTCACGGTTCAGTCGAAATTCACTGTGAGCAAACCAGGAGGAATTTTTGGGCGATTTCTTCGACAGCATGTTCGATAGGTAAGGCTTCGATTTCGTGTTGATCGCTTCGCTCCATTTCGCACTTTGGCATGGTTCCCGAGGCATTTTTGACCCCAATTTTTCTGTGTTGGATTCTGGACAGCACTGGCTTGTCGATTTTATATCTCAGCTAGAGCATCGGATCAAGGCATTTAAGGACTCGATTTTGATCTATTCGTCCCGAGAAACACTGTGGTGATTTTTCTGGGATTTTTAGAAATTGTTCGAAGGTGATAATAAGCTTTTCTGGACAGGTTGCTACAGGAATTTTGATTGGAATGTTTTGAGTATGCAGCGGTGTTTTATTTTTATCTTGGCCTACAGTTATCGGATCTGGGTTAAAGAGTCGTTTTGGGGTACTCTTCGCGAGGAAGCGAGACCGTGAATTTTCTGGATTTTTTTTGAGGACTGGACAGAGGTGAATATTTAGCCATTTTGGGGCTGATTTTGGACAGTAGGTATTTGTGCAGTTTGGGATTAATTGTGCACATTGTTTGTGCAGTGGGACAAGTTTTGGTGGTGCTGTGTTAGAGGGCTGCGGGCTGCAAGGAGGTTTCTTTTGGTGTGTGCTCGCTTTTCGAGGTGGGTGGTTGTTGCATGCCTCACTTCTGACTTGTCAAATAAGTTTATTAGAGAAGCCCACTATTGAAACAGATTGATTGATTGCCATGCATGTTTGACTGATATAAATGTGGCCTATCATTGAGATTAATTTTGGGATGTAGCATGTGGGGATACTATTGGGATAATATTGATGTTGGAACATGATCATTGGAATAATTAATAGTGATAGTTAACATGCCGTATTGCACATTAAATCTTATGGAAATGTTAAAAGGACTAATTATCGAGAATGAGACTTATGTATTGCGGGTTCCACCTTGGGATTTATTATGGATCAGGGATCATATACATGTGTAGTGACTGATGTTTTAGCATGATTGTTATAATTATGTGGATTTATTGTTTGTACACCTGTAGAACTGTTAATTGATATTCTCTCCCTTTCACTGCAGTGGGAACTTGCATGCGTTTTTGGACATCTAGATAGGCCACTATTTTCATTGCTACACTATCATATGGGGATTGGACTAGGAGAAACCATGATTGCTTTCTTTTCCTTCTTATTTAGACTTTCGAGTCATGTTGCTCTTGGGGGGTTGAGCAGAGGTTTGGGATAGTGTAGCCGAGACCTTAGGGTCAGAGACAGGGTGTATTGTATTGATGTGGATCGTGGGTTATTGCGGCAACCGCGGACAGTAGGCGGTTGAACGGATCTTGATTATTTTACCGATTGTGGGTTGTGGGTTATTGCGGTGACCGGAGGACATTGGGCGGTTGACCGGATGTTTACGATTGCATCAGATTGGGTATCAGATTTCTTATGGATGGAGTTTCCCACTTTGATCATAGTCTTGATCTAGTCCTGCTATATTGAGATATGTGCTACAGAGATACTTGTGATATGATGACAGAGATACTTTACTCGTGTGGGTCGCTCCCATCGAGTGCCACTCCGGAGGTAGGCTTTTTGGACCCAGCCTTGTGTGCGGTCTGATACTTGTTTTGGGGTGCGAGCCGTTGCGGGCCGATCCGCGGTTTCGAGCCTTGTGTGCAGATTCGCTGAGCAGGCAGTACGAGTTTTACTGGTGGTACCAGATTGGGTTTATTTGGTCATACACTGTTTCCTGATGCCTTCATACAGTCCTTTCTTTCAGTATGCATCTAGAGGCATATTAGTAGTGGTTTCCCCTTTATTCAGTGGTTCTGTTTACAGCTTTACCACTTGTCCCTTTTCTTGCCTCTAGTAGGACTTAGTGGGTACGCCAGAATTTGAGGCTTTACCCACAGGGGGAGGCTACTGTTTACTAGTGGTTCTCACCCCCATTGTTGTTTCCTTCTTTTCTTCCTCCTGTTTTTGCATAGTCTTCTGCGGGAGTTGCTGATCTTTCGGTCGTTGTTCGAGGCGAGGGAGTCACGAGCTAGATCCATACCGCCCGAGGAGTGTTGCTGTATCCCCTGGTTGGAGATTCCTTGTAGCTGACAGCTGGTTTTTATTATTTACCTTGAGGAGGATCTTTTGTATTTTGAGAGACTGATGTACTATGGTTTTAGTTTATCTCCCTTTTTATAGTGAGAGATGCTGTACTGAGGACATTGTATGATGATTATCTGTATTCGAGGGAATGGATATTGTACCCTATTTCATGTTGTACAGTGATTGGATTTTATTTTACAGCATTTTATTTCCGCTCTGATATTTGCGTAGATTTAGCACTATCGTTTGCAGGTTAGACGCTCGCCTATGCGGGTTTTGCATAGGTGGCGGATCTGTTGGCGAGCCCGGGTCGCAGTTTCGACCCCGGGGCGTGATAGATTAAGTTGGTATCAGAGCTTAGGGATAGGTCAGTTGGGACTGTAGAAACCCTAGGCTTGTGGTTGGACCCTAGGATGACTTCGTGAGAGTCGCGATTTTTAGCGAGAGTCCTGATTGAGTTTTATACCTCTCCCAAGTGACGGGATGAGTGATTGGCATGTTTATTCTCCTAAGCAATTATGTTGGCTGCAGACAACATAATGCGGCGGAACGATTGACATGCTCTAGACTCTCGCCGGATTGGGTCTAGTTTTGTTTCGTATTGTGGTGCAGTTGGTCGTGGTGAGCGGTGTCTCCCCGACACGTTGTGCGGATTGATGTGCACTCGTCGCAGCAGTGGAGCTTAAGCGGATTGTTTTGGGGCCGGATATCCGGATTGAGGTTAGAGAGCTTCATGCCCGATGGCAGGATTGTCTGAGGTATATCAGCGGCAGAGTGAGCCGCTGGTCTGGGTGACACAGTTGTCGGAGCAGTGGGCAGCCCGACAGTGTTTTTCTCCTGAGACCACCTGGTTACAGTATCCTCAGCGGCAGGGATTTCTGTGGCGCCGATTGAGCGAGTAGCCCCCTCCGTGCCAATGTTCAGTGCCGAGGCACCGAGGTGGGGTGGATAGCTGACAGTCGATGAGTTGTGGGACATCATCGATCGATAGAGCCAGTTTTGGCAGATGAACCACCCCGATTCTTGGATTTGAGTTGGAGCCTTTAGAGGCAGAATCGTGGTTGGTGGTGGAGTGATCAATTAAGAGTCTCCCTGTGCTAGAGAGTTTATGCAGTTGTTGAACTACGTGCTCCAAGTTTTGAGGGACGAGGCGCGTAGGGTATGTGGTATTGGGAGTGGATTGCGCCAGGATACCCTTTTAGTTTATCTGATCCCTCTGTTTGGATTTTTGATTTTGGATGCCTTGATGGAGAAGGCATTGTGTATGGAGCGTACTGTTGCAGTTCCTTTGGATAGGGATCTGCTGCCAGAGGCGAGTTCTGGATAGAGGCGCCTGGCGCTAAGTGTTGGGGGACAGATCGGTTGGCAGCGGCACTTTCGTTTTCCTTTCCAGGATGGTGGATATCCTTGTGGACGGATTATGTAAAGCTTACCCAAAGGAAGGTTACCCTTTATGATTGATAACATGCATGTTTGGGGTACAATATAGGTGATTGAGGGATAAGCTTAGTAAGGAACTGCATGAATTATTTATGTTTTGTCGTGTGACGGTTGTAATAGTGGACTTTCCTGAGAAGTCAGAGATCAGATGGACCCCGATGGCAGCATCAGCATCTTTATCAGAGTAGCTCAGCGGTAGCGTGGATGTGTTGTCTGCGAAGGGCTTTATTCGTCGCCTCAGAGTGAGCAGAGACAGAGAATTGTGCTCCTTTTGTGGACAGTCTTGATTTTCAGGCAGACTAAGTGACGACCACCTACATTGAGCGGATGAGACTGTGCTGCCTGGGTGGAGGGCGCCCAGGCAGTGGATCGGGTCGTCGCAGGTATGATTTCATCACAGCAGTCGGAGTTAGAGCATGTTGCATTCCTGCATGGACTAGAGGCAGATTTGTTACCACGTGCACTAGAGGTACAGGTTCCTGTTGGTGTGGTGCATGTGGAGGAGGCTTGTGGATCATGTCCAGTGCAGTTGAAACCTCGAGTGGTATCGACAGACTTATTGGTATTTGTGCCTGGTCAGTGTTTGACCCAGTGCGTGGGATTGGTTGGCACAGGGTCACATGGTGTATGACTGCGGAGAGAAGGTTATGATCTTCTGCAAGGCAGACATTAGAGACTTGTTCATTGAGACAGTCAAAGCACACAGGTTGCAGCGATAATGCGAGAGGTGCCTACGGCGGCACCGGGACGCAAGGATATTCCTGTTATCGTGAGATCCCGGGTGTGATCCCACCTGAGCTGATGATGAAGCCGCCGATTAGGGAGATTGAGATTATGATTGACGTGGTTCTGGGAACTGCGCCAACCCCGATAGCACCTCATTGGATATCACCTGTAGAGCTGAGAGAGCTGATGGCGCAGTCGCGGGATTTGATGGATCGAGGGTCTGTTCGACCTAGTGCCACACCGTTGATACGCGATGGTGATGCCACGTCGTTGACACACGACAGTGAGGGTCCTTGTGTGGGGTGACCAAAGGCAGGTCTGGATATTATTTAGGACCTTTTGATGGAGTTATACCCCGACAGTTGTTTGCTTAGGATGCATGTATCTTTTTCGAATCTTACAGCTGAGTATTTCGCCAAGATGGTGTTCAGGACACGGTAGGGGCAATATGAGTACAGTGAGGACAAATGGAATGACTAATGCCCTATCGCCTTTAAGATTTGAGGAATTGTGTATTCTTGCTGCACTTGGAAGAATTATTGGAGATATTCTTCCGGGATATTTTGATTATACCTCATCTCTGTGTGATTTAGAGCTTGTGGAGCACTTGTAGATGGTGTGACAAGGTCTGTGAGGAAGAAGCTATATGCCAAGTTGTTGTGGTGCAAGTTTTAGCTTCGAGAGCATATCTTCTTGGATTACTCATTCTAGCCATAAGAGGCGGTGGTGGAAATCCGACCAAAATGGATGCTATTCGAGAATGGCCGAGACCGGCAGTTATTTGTTGAGCTGAGGAGCTTTTGGACCGGATAGTGCCAGCAGAGCGACGAATAGGTGATGAGTCTGATACCAGCCCTGATTTCAGCATCGCCAGTGGTGGGAGATGGATTTGTGGGATACAGTGATGCCTCCCATAGTTGCTACGAAGTTACAGTTGGATTATTGGCGAGCATCCAGTATCACCCCGACAAAGCCACTGTGGTGGCGGATACCTGGAGCAGGGGAGCTATTTGGGGTTGAGTTTGATGATTTCGTAGCTGGCGCTGTGTGGGACCGTTGAGATGACCAGGGCTCGAGGTTGTGTCCCTGAGGGTTCCTTTTGATGGTAGACTGAGGTGGAGTAGTCCACTCGGATGGTCAGGATTTGGGAATGATCAAGTGAGGGCCCCGGCTTGTTAAGGCTTCTTCCCTTCTTGGGTGATCGCGTGGTGGTGTTTTGGGTTGTACTGATCGAGTTGGCACCAGGGTGTGTTGTGTTGTTCTTTCCCCTTTTTTCCCCCAGCCTTTTGTTGGAGTCCCTAAGGTTTTTCCACGTCTCAGCACATGGGCGATGTTTTTTGGATCCCTCGCCCGTGATTGGCTCGCTCCATTTGAGTTTTATGAATGTTTGGAGTACGAGGGACGCCCGTTGCAAATCCTGGCTCATGTGACGAGAGAATTGTGCAATCGGGCCATGCCGTACTGGTGACTGTTGTTGTTGAGGAGTAATCACGGGGAGTGAGTAGTGACTTGGGAGCTGGAGACGGTGTTGATGGATACCTACCTTAGTTTTGAGACTCCTTTTTGAGCTGTTTTAGTTTCGAGGACGAAACTTTCTTTTAGTGGGGGAGGATGTGGTGACCCGGATCTTTGCAGGGTTTCTACAGTGTGACCGCCAGCTTCTGGAGGACTATGGGGCATATCGGCGGTGTTTGTGCGCCATTTTGGACACAAGTGATGGACTCCGGGCTTAAAATGGATCGCGTGGGTAATCGGGGGACCCCGTCGGATGTGTAGAGGTGTTTTCGCGCAAAACGGATATCAAATTTAGACTCAGAGCGAAATTCGGATTAAGAACGCCTTTCTGGGAGCCTTCGGCAATTTTTAGGATTGGAATTTGGCAAAATGGACGCCGGATTTGGACTCAGCGCGCGAAAACGGTCAAAATGGGCTATTTACATGTATTTTTCAGAGTTTGCTACAGTAAAGTTACTGTTCACCGCCGGAACAGTAACTCCGGCGATCAGCCGATGAAGCGGCGGCAGCGGGCAGCGGCGGCGCGGCCTCGGGCAGGCGGAGAGCGGCGGCGGGCAGGGCGCGTGGGAGCGGGCAGGCGGGCGGTCCACGCGGCCAGCGTGCACCGGAGCGGGGGGCCACGTGGCGGCTTCCCATTGGGTGGTTCGCAGGTCGCGGTCTACGGAGCAGGGCGGTGTTTGGTGGACTGGGCGGGAAGACACGTGGGAGTACGTCATTGGTTCGGTGTTTGGAGTGTCGTGCACCGGGTGCAGCGAGCGCGTGGTCTGGACACATGGCGCGTGGTCTGCACACGTGGCGTGTGGGGATTGGGCGAGCTACTGTGCCCGTACGGCTGCAGGCGTGCAGGTGGCAGGTGGCGTGGCAGCGGTGGCGGCTAGCGTGGCGGCCACGGCACCGACGTGGCGCACGCGTGCGTCACGTGGCGGCCCGCCATTGGCGGGCGCCAACTGCCCCGTTAACCTCTGTGGGCCACGTGGTAGCAAGGGAGAGGCCGGGTTGGCTGTCCACTGTGGGGGGGACACGTGTCGGGACGCGGTGCGGGTCGGACGATTGCAGGATCCGACCGGATCCGGTGTGCGGGTGTGGGCCGTTTGGGCCGAGCCACTGTGCGCACCCGGTTTCGGGGGCCCGAAAGTTTCGGGCGCCCGAAACCGGGGACATAGTGGGTATTTTCCAATTGTTTGGAATGGGCGTATATATACCCCCTCCTCTCCCTCTTTCTCACCTTTTTCCGGGCTTTAGAGAGGGAATGGGAGGGAGAGCTCTACATGAAATTTGTTTCCCTTGATTTTCTTGAGCTCGTGGTGGATCCCCGGAATTTTTGGAAGCTCGGCAACGGCGATATCGATTTTACAGTTCGCCTCGGTTTTCTCCCCATTTCGGCCCATTACCGTCACGGTTCAGTCGGAAATTCACTGTGAGCAAACCAGGAGGAATTTTTGGGCGATTTCTTCGACAGCATGTTCCTGAGAGGTAAGGCTTCGATTTTCGTGTTGATCGCTTCACTCCATTTCACACTTTTGGCATGGTTCCCGAGGCATTTTTGACCCCCATTTTTCTGTGTTGGATTCTGGACAGCACTGGCTTGTCGATTTTATATCTCAGCCTAAGAGCATCGGATCAAGGCGTTTAAGGATCGATTTTGATCTACTCGTCGCGAGGAACACTGTGGTGATTTTTTTTGGGATTTTTGAAAATTGTTTCGAAGGTGATAATTAAGCTTTTCTTGGACAGGTTGCTACAGGAATTTTGATTGGAAGGTTTTGAGTATGCAGCGGTGTTTTATTTTTATCTTGGCCTACAGTTATCGGATCTGGGCGTATAAACAGTCGTTTTGGGGCTACTCTTCGCGAGGAACGCGACCGTGAATTTTCTGGATTTTTTTAAGGAATGGATAGAGGTGATATTTTGTAGAACACCGGGATTTGGATGACGCACCGACCTTGCAGGAAGGTGTGGTGCGGAGGAGTTTGCCTTGGATGTGTCCCATTTGTGTTTGCAGAGGAGTTCGGGTTGATTTGGATCCCCGCGGAAGCCTCTGCTTGTTTCGGGCTTTGTACGCGTTGGGTGACTGGTACGGGAAGCTCCGACACCGCTATGGGTTGCAGAAAATTTGGGAAACACTTGGAGCAGGTGTATTTTCAGTTTACAGCGAGGTTCGGGAGGTTCCGGACTGACGCGGAAGACTCGGAGGCAAAAAGTGAGTCGGAACTGGCAATTTTGGAGCCGGTATTTGATTTGAGCACCCCGACTCAACGGATGAGCTTTTTGAGGAGAAAAAGCTGTGGACACGCGTACTTTTGATTTACAGCGAGGTTCGGGAGGTTCCGGACTGACGCGGAAGACCCGGAGGCAAAAAGTGAGTCGGAACTGGCAATTTTGGAGCCGGTATTTGATTTGAGCACCCCGACTCAACGGTTGAGCTTTTTGAAGAGAAAAAGCTGTGAGCGCGTGTACTTTGGGATTACAGCGGAGCTCAGGAGGTTCCGGGCAGCGGCGGAGGGCCCGAGGGCAAAAAGTGAGTTGGAGTTGGGTTTTTGGAATTAAGTTAATTAAATTAATTAATTTAATTAAAGCTTCTGCTTTATTAAAACCACTCCCCTCCACCTCTGTAGCAAAAAAAGGAAAAAAAGAGAAAGAAAGAAAGAGAGAAAAGGAAAGATAAGGAAAGGAAAAGAGAAGAAGGAAGATGAAGATGGAGGAAATGGAGAGGGTTTCTTGAGCTTTTCTTCCCCGAGCGAGGGCGTGAAGCCGAGCGAGGTCGACGAGCCTCGTCGAGGTCGGTTTATTTTTTTTATGATTTTATTTTGGTTGTGGTTTTGCTTCTCTCCTCTCCTCTCTTTTTTTTTCTTTCCCTGCTGCTTGGGGTGGCGGTTGCTGTCCGGGGTCGTGACGAGGCTGCGCGGGCCGCGCGCGTGCAATTTGTACGGCGCGCGGCTAGGGAGGCGGGCCGCTGCGCGGGCGCGCCTGGGCGCCGCGCGCAGCGAGCGCCCTGCTGCTGTTGAGGTGCAGCAGGGCGCCGGGCCGCCGGCAGCATCGCCTGGGCGGCGGCGCGAGCGGCGGGCTGCGCGCAAGGCGCGCAGCACCGCATGGCACGCGCGCGGCACTGCGGTGCAAACGCAGTGCCGTGGGGCTTGCAGGCCGCGCGCTGGGCGCGCGGCACTGCAGACCCCCCCCCCCCCTCCCGCGCGGGTGGCCTCCTGGGCCCCGCGCGGTGTGCAGGCCGCGCGCTGGGCGCGCGGCACTGCGGGCCCCGCGCGGGCGGCCCCCTGGGCCCCGCGCGGTGTGCAGGCCGCGCGCTGGGCGCGCGGCACTGCAGGCCCCGCGCGGGCGGCCCTTTGGGCCCCGCGCGGTGTGCAGGCCGCGCGCTGAGCGCGCGGCGCTGCAGGCCCGCGCGGCCGGCCCCTTGGGCCCCGCGCGGTGTGCAGGCAGCGCGCTGGGCGCGCGGCGCTGCAGGCCCGCGCGGGCGGCCCCCTGGGCCCCGCGCGGTGTGCAGGCCGCGCGCTGGGCGCGCGGCGCTGCAGGCCCGCGCGGGCGGCCCCCTGGGCCCCGCGCGGTGTGCAGGCCGCGCGCTGGGCGCGCGGCGCTGCAGGCCCGCGCGGGCGGCCCCCTGGGCCCCGCGCGGTGTGCAGGCCGCGCGCTGGGCGCGCGGCAATGCAGGCCCCGCGCGGGCGGCCCCCTGGGCCCCGCGCGGTGTGCAAGCCGCGCGCTGGGCGCGCGGCACTGCGGGCCCGCGCGGGCGGCCCCTTGGGCCCCGTGCTGTGTGCAGGCCGCGCGCTGGGCGCGCGGCGCTGCAGGCCCGCGCGGGCGGCCCCCTGGGCCCCGCGCGGTGTGCAGGCCGCGCGCTGGGCGCGCGGCGCTGCAGGCCCGCGCGGGCGGCCCCCTGGGCCCCGCGCGGTGTGCAGGCCGCGGGCTGGGCGCGCGGCGCTGCAGGCCCGCGCGGGCGGCCCCCTGGGCCCCGCGCGGTGTGCAGGCCGCGCGCTGGGCGCGCGGCACTGCGGGCCCCGCGCGGGCGGCCCCCTGGGCCCCGCGCGGTGTGCAGGCCGCGCGCTGGGCGCGCGGCACTGCGGGCCCCGCGCGGGCGGGCCCTTGGGCCCCGCGCGGTGTGCAGGCCGCGCGCTGGGCGCGCGGCGCTGCAGGCCCCGCGCGGGCGGCCCGTTGGGCCCCGCGCGGTGTGCAGGCCGCGCGCTGGCCGCGCGGCACTGCAGACCCCGCGCGGGCGGCCCTTTGGGCCCCGCGCGGTGTGCAGGCCGCGCGCTGGCCGCGCGGCACTGCATGCCCCGCGCGGGCGGCCCTTTGGGCCCCGCGCGGTGTGCAGGCCGCGCGCTGGGCGCGCGGCACTGCAGGCCCCGCGCGGGCGGCTCTTTGGGCCCCGCGCGGTCGGCTCTTTGGGCCCCGCACTGCAGGCCCCGCGCGGGCGGCCCTTTGGGCCCCGCGCGGTGTGCAGGCCGCGCGCTGAGCGCGCGGCGCTGCAGGCCCGCGCGGGCGGCCCCTTGGGCCCCGCGCGGTGTGCAGGCCGCGCGCTGGGCGCGCGGCGCTGCAGGCCCGCGCGGGCGGCCCCCTCGGCCCCGCGCGGTGTGCAGGCCGCGCGCTGGGCGCGCGACGCTGCAGGCCCGCGCGGGCGGCCCCATGGGCCCCGCGCGGTGTGCAGGCCGCGCGCTGGGCGCGCGGCACTGCAGGCCCCGCGCGGGCGGCCCCCTGGGCCCCGCGCGGTGTGCAGGCCGCGCGCTGGGCGCGCGGCACTGCGGGCCCGCGCGGGCGGCCCCTTGGGCCCCGCGCGGTGTGCAGGCCGCGCGCTGGGCGAGCGGTGCTGCAGGCCCGCGCGGGCGGCCCCCTCGGCCCCGCGCGGTGTGCAGGCCGCGCGCTGGGCGCGCGGCGCTGCAGCCCCGCGCGGGCGGCCCCCTGGGCCCCGCGCGGTGTGCAGGCCGCGCGCTGGGCGCGCGGCACTGCAGGCCCCGCGCGGGCGGCCCCTTGGGCCCCGCGCGGTGTGCAGGCCGCGCGCTGGGCGCGCGGCACTGCGGGCCCCGCGCGGGCGGCCCGTTGGGCCCCGCGAGGTGTGCAGGCCCCGCGCAGGCGGCCCTTTGGGCCCCGCGCGGTGTGCAGGCCGCGCGCTGGCCGCGCGGCACTGCAGGCCCCGCGCGGGCGGCCCTTTGGGCCCCGCGCGGTGTGCAGGCCGCGCGCTGGGCGCGCGGCGCTGCTGGCCCCGCGCGGGCGGCCCGTTGGGCCCCGCGCGGTGTGCAGGCCGCGCGGGGCCGGCAGTGCGGGGCCCAAAGAGCCGCCCGCGCGGGGCCTGCAGTGCCGCGCGCCCAGCGCGCGGCCTGCACACCACGCGGGGCCCAACGGGCCGCCCGCGCGGGGCCTGCAGTGCCGCGCGGCCAGCGCGCGGCCTGCACACCGCGCGGGGCCCAACGGGCCGCCCGCGCGGGGCCTGCAGCGCCGCGCGCCCAGCGCGCGGCCTGCACACCGCGCGGGGCCCAAGGGGCCGCCCGCGCGGGGCCCGCAGTGCCGCGCGCCCAGCGCGTGCCCTGCACACCGCGCGGGGCCCAGGGGGCCGCCCGCGCGGGGCCTGCAGTGCCGCGCGCCCAGCGCGCGGCCTGCACACCGCGCGGGGCCCAGGGGGCCGCCCGCGCGGGCCTGCAGCGCCGCGCGCCCAGCGCGCGGCCTGCACACCGCGCGGGGCCCAGGGGGCCCCCCGCGCGGGCCTGCAACGCCGCGCGCCCAGCGCGCGGCCTGCACACCGCGCGGGGCCCAAGGGGCCGCCCGCGCGGGCCCGCAGTGCCGCGCGCCCAGCGCGCGGCCTGCACACCGCGCGGGGCCCAGGGGGCCGCCCGCGCGGGGCCTGCAGTGCCGCGCGCCCACCGCGCGGCATGTACGCCGCGCGGGGCCCAGGGGGCCGCCCACGCGGGCCTGCAGCGCCGCGCGCCCAGCGCGCGGCCTGCACACCGCGCGGGGCCCAGGGGGCCGCCCGCGCGGGCCTGCAGCGCCGCGCGCCCAGCGCGCGGCCTGCACACCGCGCGGGGCCCAAGGGGCCGCCCGCGCGGGCCTGCAGCGCCGCGCGCTCAGCGCGCGGCCTGCACACCGCGCGGGGCCCAAAGGGCCGCCCGCGCGGGGCCTGCCGTGCCGCGCGCCCAGCGCGCGGCCTGCACACCGCGCGGGGCCCAGGGGGCCGCCCGCGCGGGGCCCGCAGTGCCGCGCGCCCAGCGCGCGGCCTGCACACCGCGCGGGGCCCAGGAGGCCACCCGCGCGGGAGGGGGGGGGGGGGGGGTCTGCAGTGCCGCACGCCCAGCGCGCGGCCTGCAAGCCCCACGGCACTGCGTTTGCACCGCAGTGCCGCGCGCGTGCCATGCGGTGCTGCGCGCCTTGCGCGCAGCCCGCCGCTCGCGCCGCCGCCCAGGCGATGCTGCCGGCGGCCCGGCGCCCTGCTGCACCTCAACAGCAGCAGGGCGCTCGCTGCGCGCGGCGCCCAGGCGCGCCCGCGCAGCGGCCCGCCTCCCTAGCCGCGCGCCGTACAAATTGCACGCGCGCGGCCCGCGCAGCCTCGCCACGACCCCGGACAGCAACCGCCACCCCAAGCAGCAGGGAAAGAAAAAAAAAGAGAGGAGAGGAGAGAAGCAAAACCACAACCAAAATAAAATCATAAAAAAAATAAACCGACCTCGACGAGGCTCGCCGACCTCGCTCGGCTTCACGCCCTCGCTCGGGGAAGAAAAGCTCAAGAAACCCTCTCCATTTCCTCCATCTTCATCTTCCTTCTTCTCTTTTCCTTTCCTTATCTTTCCTTTTCTCTCTTTCTTTCTTTCTCTTTTTTTCCTTTTTTTGCTACAGAGGTGGAGGGGAGTGGTTTTAATAAAGCAGAAGCTTTAATTAAATTAATTAATTTAATTAACTTAATTCCAAAAACCCAACTCCAACTCACTTTTTGCCCTCGGGCCCTCCGCCGCTGCCCGGAACCTCCCGAGCTCCGCTGTAATCCCAAAGTACACGCGCTCACAGCTTTTTCTCTTCAAAAAGCTCAACCGTTGAGTCGGGGTGCTCAAATCAAATACCGGCTCCAAAATTGCCAGTTCCGACTCACTTTTTGCCTCCGGGTCTTCCGCGTCAGTCCGGAACCTCCCGAACCTCGCTGTAAATCAAAAGTACGCGTGTCCACAGCTTTTTCTCCTCAAAAAGCTCATCCGTTGAGTCGGGGTGCTCAAATCAAATACCGGCTCCAAAATTGCCAGTTCCGACTCACTTTTTGCCTCCGGGTCTTCCGCGTCAGTCCGGAACCTCCCGAACCTCGCTGTAAATCAAAAGTACGCGTGTCCACAGCTTTTTCTCCTCAAAAAGCTCATCCGTTGAGTCGGGGTGCTCAAATCAAATACCGGCTCCAAAATTGCCAGTTCCGACTCACTTTTTGCCTCCGGGTCTTCCGCGTCAGTCCGGAACCTCCCGAACCTCGCTGTAAACTGAAAATACACCTGCTCCAAGTGTTTCCCAAATTTTCTGCAACCCATAGCGGTGTCGGAGCTTCCCGTACCAGTCACCCAACGCGTACAAAGCCCGAAACAAGCAGAGGCTTCCGCGGGGATCCAAATCAACCCGAACTCCTCTGCAAACACAAATGGGACACATCCAAGGCAAACTCCTCCGCACCACACCTTCCTGCAAGGTCGGTGCGTCATCCAAATCCCGGTGTTCTACATTCTCCCCCCCTTAAAAGGGTTTCGTCCTCGAAACTCAACTAAATCCATACATAGGAGGGCAAATCAAAAACAAAAGGGGATAGGAGATCCACAAATTGTCCAAGGCTCTCAAGTGGTCACTCACATTCTTCATGCTGACAACACTGAACCTTCCCCAAAGGTATGATTCGACTGTAAAATTCTTCTGGTTTCACCAACAAGAATCGCATCGGTCGATGAGGATAACGCAGTCCTCGTCCATCACCAAGGAAGGGAAAGCAAAACAAAACTTGCGGGGTTCAAATAGGCCTCATCCAGCCTGATCACTGCTCGAGGATCCTCTCCTCGCAAAACTCATTTCTATAAATAACTCTCAGGCTGGTAGTTTCCCTCGATTCGAGATCTCATAAAACCGAAGTCTAAGCCTCCTTAAGGCAAAACCCCACCGATGCTTCATGGCCACCAAAACTCCTGTTCCACAAAACATAAATCACCTCCCTTGACAGGGGAAAACTTTCAACCTCGAGAACCTTCTCTCGATTCTGGCACTCAATTCCCAGGGTTACACAGCTCGCCTAAACAGGGCATACTGAACAAAATGTCCTCGCTGGGATAAAGCAATCATACATCCTTGCAAAATCTATCCACCGGCGATACCTCGACCCGACTTCCTGAGTGTCCAAGCACTTAAGGTTTGAGGATTCAAGAATAATTCCATGACCTCACTATCACGGCAATAACCGGATCAATGCTGGTATCTTCCTCAGCTTTGCCTCTCGCAAGTTACACTGGCCTTGCATAGTCCAAGAGCTTCTGATCTCTGACTTTAACATGGGTCCAGGCCCAACCCAAACGGTATCTCACCTCGTTGGGTCCTCCGACACTCATGCGGCTGAAACACAAGGCCCAAACACAAAATCCTCGATGTCGAAGAGCAACTCTCAAAGCTTGGCAACCAACTTCTTCCTCCTTAGAAGTTGTAGCACTAACCTCAAGAGCCCCCCAAGCTCCAAGTCGCTTCGGAGGTAAGCAAAAACCCACGACGGTAACACCACCAACCCGTCCAGTGAAACAGGGAAAAACACAGCTCTTAAATCAGTAGGGCATTAGTCAATCTACTTGACCACGCAAACCGCTCAAACTGCCCTACTGATTCTGGATCAGTATCCAGGCACAGCCCTCGGCTGTAAGGTTCCATAAAGATATCAATCACTCGAAGGCATCTGCCCAAGCACAAGGTGAGACTAATCAAGTTCGAACCTTACAAGAACTCACACGGTTGTGTACCCACAACGTGACATCACCACGGTGTAACAACCGCCTGGATCCTCACTGTCGTATTCCCACGACGAGGTACTAGGTCTCAGAGACCTCTCGATCCGACAAATCTCGCAGCTGCGCTCACAGCTCTCTCTGTCTCACGGTTGATACTCCCCGAGGTGCTGTCGAAGTTGGCGCGGTTCCCAAACCACGTCAATCACTGTCTCGATCTCAGTCCCAATCTAGTAAGCACCTGGTAACTCGGCCAGGGGCATCAACCTCCTGGTAACTCGGCCAGGGGCAAGTAACCTCCTGGTAACTCAGCCAGGGGCAGGTAACCTCCTGGTAACTCAGCCAGGGCATCAAATATCTCATCACATGCTATAAAAATACCCTCCTCCTGACCAGGTCCACGGAGGGTCAATGTCTTCTCTCTCGACAATCCATGATAGCATAAATTGGGACGGCCGATTCCTATCCAACCTCGTATCAACACCTCTGCACTGATGTAGGACTAACATCTCGATGATCAAACCAAGGTCCTAGTCGCACTGGCAGGACAGGCAGCACTCATCCACGTGCTTCACGTGATCTGAAAACTGATCCAAAAGTGCACAACCGTCAGTCCTGACACTGGCCCACACGAAGGTACCCCTGCTCTACCGAAACGCACAAGCGGCGTTGGCATAAAGCATGCTCTAACCCGACGGCCACACCAGGTGAGACGCGATCCACAACCCTGACGAAGAATGCGGCCCACGCAGAAGGGAAACTCACATCCTGGCACTGCTGCTGAAGCGAGCGCTGTCGAGAGCCTCCTGGTCTCAGTCTCTCCTGAGACCCATGATCCTGTGGGTGGAATCAAGGCAACCTCGAAACACGCGACTATCGCAAAATCGGCGATGCCGGAGCTCTCACTCCGAAGCTGATCCCCCGCTCACCGTCTCCCTCGGACGGGGTCACTGATCCACAGTCAAACCATCGAGCATGCACGCTCACTGCATCCAAGGTCGGCACTCGCCGAAAATGCACGAAGAGGTAGGCATCTCGATGCAGCTCCCACTCGAACATAACCAACCTCTAAGCCTCATCCTGGCGTCCAGGGGTACATCGCTCAACCGTCACAGAAACTCACCCCAGAACATCAACTGCGCTCCCGATGGTCCAACAAGACGAATCCGACGCCACCAGCTCTCTTGGCGTCCGAATGCAAAAGTGCATAACCAAGCGCCCTGATGCTTATCCTGGATGAACAAATCCTCGAACAAATCTTCCATAACAGCGTTCCAGTTCTCGGCCTCTCACGGCTCCAACTCGGTCCCGAAATCTACAAGGGATGGAACTGGATGCGGTACACAACCTAACAGCAACCTCTCGCTGCTTCCGCACCATCAATGGTGCGATCAGGAACAGAAATCGACAAAGTCGCGGCCGGAGGTACTACTGACGATACTCCGGGAGATGCTCTCGGTCCAAGCATGTGCATCACACGCTCCATGCTCTCTCCTCCTGGCGCCATAACGCCTCAAATACCAGGACTGCTTGGGCCTGGATCTCTCAAGCCTCTCTCGGCTCCATCCATTTAGCTTCCCGCTAAACAAGCCCCTCATCCCAGGTCAAACACGCCCTCGCCGCTGCACGGCGTCTCGGAAGCATCCAAAAACCACTGCAACAAACAAACATTAGGACTAAGACTTCCTCGACCCAAACAAACGAAAGTCTAAACATGTTAACCTTTCTAAAGCATTATGCTGTCTGCAGCCAACACAATCACCTTTAGAGAAATAACATGCGAGGTCACTCACCCCAATCCTCAGGGGGAGGTACACCCTCAGACAAGACTCTCGCTAAGGTCACGTCTCACACGACAGTCTTCCCACTGTCCAACTAAAAGCCTAGGGTCTCTAAGTCCCCAACGACCTATATTCCTAGGCTCTGATACCACCTAATCTGGTTGCAGGCCCCGCGCGGGCGGCCCCTTGGGCCCCGCGCGGTGTGCAGGCCTCGCGCTGGGCGCGCGGCGCTGCGGGCCCCGCGCGGGCGGCCTCCTGGGCCCCGCGCGGTGTGCAGGCCGCGCGCTGGGCGCGCGGCACTGCAGACCCTCGCGCGGGCGGCCTTGTGCCGCGCGGACTTGCTGGGCGCCGCGCGGGCGGCCTTGTGCCGCGCGGACTTGCTGGGCGCCGCGCGGGCGGCCTTGTGCCGCGCGGACTTGCTGGGCGCCGCGCGGGCGGCCTTGTGCCGCGCGGACTTGCTGGGCGCCGCGCGAATGGCTGGGTTTTGGAGCCGTGCAGCTGCGCCACCTTTGCCGCGCGGGCTGTGACTTGGCGACGCGCCGCGGCGTCTGTGCGCGATGGGTTTTCCGCGCAACGCGCGGCGTTTCTCGTCGCCGGTTTGGTTTCTTTTGCCCTTTGTGAGCGCGGTTTTAGCCGCATGTTTTCTGATCCCGGTCCCTCTCTTATCTCGCAGTTGTGGCATAGTGTTAGCTTCTCACGTGGCCGGTGGCGCGTGTTTTGCCGCGTGGAGCTGCGGGATCGCATCGGGACCTCCGTTTGGCGCACGGTTTTCGCGGTGGATCGCAGGTGGGTTGGTTTCTCCCAATGAACTACGGATTGCCCTTTATGCTTCCGAATGCAAAGGTATCGTATCCTTACTATCAGGTAATTGCGGAACAGTCGTGTAAGTCGAGGGTTGTCGTTTCCGACTTGGACACGAGTGTTAGTAACATTGTTAGAGTATACGAGTTGTCACTGGCTGAGTTACCAGACGTGTGGATACCACTGGCTGAGTTACCAGATGGGTATAAATCACTGGCTGAGTTACCAGATGAGTAGATACCGCTGGCAGAGTTACCAGATGGGTATAAATCACTGGCTGAGTTACCAGATGAGTAGATACCACTGGCAGAGTTACCAGATGGGTATAAATCACTGGCTGAGTTACCAGATGAGTAGATACCACTGGCAGAGTTACCAGATGGGTATAAATCACTGGCTGAGTTACCAGATGAGTAGTTACCACTGGCAGAGTTACCAGATGGGTATTAATCACTGGCTGAGTTACCAGATAGGTAAGTATCACTGGCCGAGTTACCAGAGAGATAGTTATGCCCTGGCCGAGTCACCAGGTGGTTACTAGAAGGGATTGAGGTGGCCTTCTAGTGTCTTGTAGAGTTCTAGCAGTCCCAGTGCGGGGGCGGAAACTATGGGCGCCTAAGCCTACAGCCCGTTCTTGTTTGATAAGGGCTGTAGGGGGCGCAGACGTTCGTAGTTTCCAGGCCTCCCGTGAGAGAGAGACTGAGAACTTACTTCCAGCATTGCATTGAGACATGTAGCGATAGATTCATTTCCAGTTATCTATCTATCTATCTATCTATCTATCAATTTGTGTTTTTGTCTCCAGCAGACTGAGTGGGTGTACCGTGGGTTTAGCTTTGGTACCCACTGAGATCTGACTGTTGCAGTAGATCTCACACCCGCTGTGATGACAGGTGTTCCTGAGGCGACCGTTCCAGGTTTGGCTCGTTCGGAGCTTTCTGACCGAGGTAAGGGCGTGGCTGTCTAGCTCCTACCCGAGTCGGTGGTGTCGGTGTTAGTGTCACTTGTACTTTTTAGTTTCCACTTTTGTACTTATGTTTTGGGTGCTAGTGGACTGGTGTACTTGGACTTTTCACCGCTTGGTGTTTCAGCTTCCTTTCAGCTCTGATACTTGTTAGCTATAGATCTCTTTTGCAGGTTAGACGCTTCGTCTGTACGGCAGTTTCCGTACAGACGGCGGATCTGTTGGCGAGCCGGGTCGCAGTTCGACCCCGGGGCGTGACATATTTAGCCATTTTTGGGGCTGATTTTGGACAGTAGGTATTTGTGCAGTTTTGGGATTAATTGTGCACATTGTTCTGTGCAGTGGGACACAGTTTTTGGTGGATTGCTGTATTAGAGGGCTGCTGGCAGCAAGGAGGTTTCTTTAGGTGCTGTGCACGCTTTTCGAGTTGGGTGGTTGTTGCATGCCTCTACTTCTGACTTGCTCACTAAGTTTATTAGAGAAGCCCACTATTGAACATATTGATTGATTGCCATGCATGTTTGACTGATATAAATGTGAGCCTATCATCTGAGATTAATTTTGTGGATGTAGCATGTTGGGGATACTATTGGGATAATATTGCTGTTGGAACATGATCATTGGAATAATTTAATAGTGATAGTTAACATGCCGTATTAGCACATAAATCTTATGGAAATTGGTTAAAAGGACTAATTATCGGGACATGATGACTTATCTATGTGCGGGTTCCACCTTGGGATTTATTATGGATCAGGGATCATATACATGTTTAGTTGACTGATGATTTTAGCATGATTGTTATAATTATGTGGATTTATTGTTTGTTACACCTGTAGAACTGTTAATTGATATTCTCTCCCTTTCACATTGCATGAGGACTTTTGTATGCTTGTTTGGACATCTAGATAGGCCACTATTTTCATTGCTACACTGTCATATGGGGATTTGACTTAGGAGAAACCATGATTGCTTTCTTTCTCCTTCTTATTTAGACTTTCGAGTCATGTTGCTCGGGTTTGAGCAGAGGTTTGGGATGGTGTAGCCGAGACCTTAGGGTCAGAGACAGGGTGTACTTGATGTTGGATCGTGGGTTATTGCGGCAACCGCGGACAGTAGGTGGTTGACCGGATCTTGATTATTTTACCCGATTGTGGGTTGTGGGTTATTGCGGTGACCGCGGACATTGGGCGGTTGACCGGATGTTTACTATTGCATCAGATTGGGTATCAGATTTCTTTATTGGACGGAGTTTCCCACTTTGATCATAGTCTTGATCCAGTCCTGCTATATTGAGATATGTTCTATAGAGATACTTGTGATACTGATGACAGAGATACTTTACTCGTGTGGGTCGCTCCCCTCGAGTGCCACTTCGGAGGTAGGCTTTTTGGACCCAGCCTTGTGTGCCGGTCTGATACTTGTTTTGGGATGCGAGCCGTGCGGGCCGATCCTGCGGTTTCGAGCCTTGTGTGCAGATTCTGCTGAGCAGGCAGTACGAGTTTTGCTGGTGGTACCAGATTGGGTTTATTTGGTCATACACTGTTTCCTGATGCATTCATACAGTCATTTCTTTCAGTATTGCATCTAGAGGCATACTAGTAGTGGTTTCCCCTTTATTCAGTAGTTCTGTTTACAGCTTTACCACTTGTCCCTTTTCTTGCCTCTAGTAGACTTAGTGGGTACGCCGGAGTTTGAGGCTTTACCCACAGGGGGAGGCTACTGGTTTACTAGTGGTTCTCACCCCCATTGTTGTTTCCTTCTTTTCTTCCTCCTGTTTTGCAGAGTCTTCTGCGGGAGTTGCTGATCTTTCGGTCGTTGTTCGAGGCGAGGGAGTCACGAGCTAGATCCATACCGCCCGAGGAGTGTAGCTGTATCCCCTGGTTGGAGATTCCTTGTAGCTGACAGCTGGTTTTTATTGTTTACCTTGAGGAGGATCTTTTGTATTTTGAGAGACTGATGTACTATGGTTTTAGTTTATCTCCCTTTTTATAGTTGAGAGATGCTGTACTGAGGACATTGTATGACGATTATCTGTATTCGAGGGAATGGATATTGTACCCTATTTCATGTTGTACAGTGATTGGATTTTATTTTACAGCATTTTATTTCCGCTCTGATATTTGTGTAGATTTAGCACTATCGTTTGCAGGTTAGACGCTTCGCCTATGCGGGTTTTGCATAGGTGGCGGATTTGTTGGCGAGCCTGGGTCGCAGTTTCGACCCCGGGGCGTGACATGCACGCAAAACGTGGCGCCCCAAAATGCTCGCGACAGTCCGCGCAGTATAACGGCACAGTAAAACACGGTCCCTAGCACGCATAAGAGTATGGGGTCAAATCCAATGTCCAAAAGGACGTTCCAAAACTGTGTCAAAAATACCGCAAAATAAAATGCGGGATTTACCTCGACAACGCCCGCCGCCCATCTGACTTTTGGAACACTTCGCGCGCTTCACGAGGTCGCCGACGCGCCGCTCCAACCCACGCGCCGCTCCAACCCACGAAATCCCCTCCCTCTCTCCCTCTCATTGCTCGGTTGGAGAAGATGAAGAGAAAAGAGAGGAAGAATAGTCTGCGGGTGGAGAAGGAGGAAGAAGAAGAAGAAGAGAAGAAGAAGAAAAATGAGGAGAGGGAGGATTGGTCCAATGGACCGGGTCCACGGGGCACCCAATAGGGAACCGCCGGGTGCCGGTCCACCACACAGGGGCACGCGCACCCGGTTCAGGCGCGCACCCCCGCGCCACGTGGCGCGCGTCCCGCGCGCCATGCGGGCGTGGCACCCGCGCGCCACACGGCGCGCGGGACACTGTGCGCGCCACACAGGCGCGCACCCCCGCGCGCCCCACGGGCGCGCGTCCCCGCGCCCGTGCGGTCCAATGGGGGCCTGCCATGTGGCGCCCCCCCCCCCCCCCCCCCCCCCCCCCCCCCCCCCGACCCGCGCTGCTGCGCGCCTTGGGCACACGCCACCCTGCCTCCTCGATCCGCGCGCCGTCACCTCGGAAATCCGTTTTTGCCCTATTTTTTGTCCGTTTTTCGTCCGTTTCAGTCCAAATTTGACAGGCAAGTTTGTCTCAACTTAATCTATCACAGAAAATTTTAAATTTTCAATTTGGCCATTTCTGGGTCACTGAAAGTCTCGCTGTATCCAGAATCGTTGGCGGACCCCGTTCTCACAATCCGAAAACCCGATCAACGCGAAATTTTTACTATGACCTCAAAACATATTTACGGACATCCCGTAATTTTCTTAGAATTTTTCGACACTGTTGGCGGAGCCCGTTCTCACTATCCGGCATCCGATCAACGCAAAACTTTTACTGTGGCCTTAAAACATATTTACGGAGCTCCCGTAATTTTCTCGGAATTTTCCGACACTGTGAATTTTCCACTAAAAATCTGGGCCCCCTTTTCTCCAATAAAATTCTAGATCTCCTTATTTTATCCCGATTTGGGCCCAACTCGCTTCCAAATGTTCTTTACTTCCCCAACTTTCATAAAATCGTATTTCATACCATTTTTACTTACATTTATTTATGTGCCAAAATTCGGTTCATTACAATCTCCAAATTTGCTTGACGAGCCTCGGAATAGAGCTTCAAGAAGTAGTTTGCTTTATCCACCAATTTTATATATTCCTTCTCAAAATGCTCATTCTTCTCTTGAAGGGAAGTATTAACCTTGATCAAGTTGTCCCTTTCCTCTTCAAGAGCTTTTGAGAGAGAAGTTGCCTTGTTTGATTAGTCTTCGAGTTCCCACAACCTTCTTCTCAACTTTTTATTATGCTTCGCAAGTTTCTTTGAATCCCGTAGCAATTTTTGGTAGGCGAGAGCAAAATCTTCACCTTCGAAATCACTTGGTTCATCATCCGACACTATTTGTTCATTTAAGGAGAAGATGGATAACAACCCAAAAGAAGTTGATGATAAGCACACGAAGGGTGAAGTTGTGGACGCAAGAAATGTCGTGGCGTTCTTATCCTCATCACTGGAAGACGACTCGTCAGAAGAGGAAGAGTCATCCCACATGACGGCTTGCATAGTCTTCTTCTTGGACTAATTCTTATTGGGACACTCCGTTGAGAAGTGACCAAAACCTCTACATTTGAAGCATTAGATTTGTCCCTCGGTGTTCTTCTTGTCCTTTGAAGAATCCTCTTGCTTTCTTGATTTTGAACTTGAAAATCCTTTGCCTTTCTTGGATTTAAAGAAGGATGAAGATTTGCTTGAATTTTTCCTTCTAAAGTTTCGGCGAAATTTTATTGTCAAGAATGTAAGTTGTTTCTCGAAATCCTCCATTGATAGATTATCATCTGCGTCTGAGGAGGACGAATTCGTGTCTTCTTCTTTTGTTGATTTCAATGCCATACCTGACTTAGAAGAAGAGGAAGGGTTTCCAGAAAAATAGTTAGTAGGAAAAGTCATTTCATAAGTTTGAAGTGCACCAACTAATTCTTCAACTTTGATCTCTTCCGGGTGTTTTACTGTTTCATTGGTTGCAACCTTAGGGCGAAATCTCTCGGGAAGAGTTCTTAAGATTTTTCTTACAACTTTAGATTCTGAGATCTTCTCTCCCAAGTTTGCACATGTATTTATGATGTCTTGCAATCGTGTATAATAATCTGTGAAGGTTTCATTATCAGCTATATGAATTGAATCGAATTTGCTCGTAAGCATCTGCAGTTTTTGAACCTTCACCAAACTAGTACCCTCATGTGTAACTTGTAGAGTATCCCAGATTTCTTTCGCTGTCTCACAGGCCGAGACATGAGAGAACTCTGTTTGTGACAAGGTATTAAATAAAGCATTGATGCCCTTGCCATTGTAAGAAGATAAATCTATTTCTTTCCTTGACCACTTCTGTCACGCCCCCGGGGTTTTTTGTGTCTATCAAAGCGTAAATTCGTGTGTATCTTTTTTTTTCTCTGAACAAGGTACATTAAACCTCATCCCCGGTGCGTGCCAGACCGCCACATACACAAAATTCTCCCTGTCCGCGGATAGAGTCTCCTTTGTATATACACGGCGTCTCATTTACAACAACATACAACAATCATCAACCATTAACCATACAATAGACATTCAACATCAAGCGGAATATTAAAGCGGCATCAATGTTTAGAAAGGATAAAGCCAGCAATTGCAAAACCCGTGCCCACACGGCACTTCGTTTTGAGAAAACCCTTTTCGAAATTATTTGGTTTATCATGAAAACATGCCGCATAAGAAACATCATCAGAAGAACCAAACTATAAAAGTACAACTCATCCACAGTGCCAAGTAATACATGTCCACGAATATTTCTACTCACAAGCAAATTAACTAACATGCGTAAAAGAGATGAGATAATGATAATAACCAAGCGTTCTGACTACGGTCCTCGCGACGCAGTCTCAACAATCTCCCGGGTAACGCCCCTCGTAGCGCCTGTCACGGAGTGGGTAAAGTCAGTGACAAACAAAGTAGATGTCTAACAACAATAAGGAATAAGGAGCAAACCGGAAACACCGTAACCATTTCGCTAAAAACCCTGCACATATTAAGCTGGGCCCCGACCCCAGATTTATCAATTCAATTGGGCACCAACCCCAGAATATTTATCGGAGAGACCAAAGTCTCCCCTCGTGCGCAAGCACTCCTTTGATGCATTTAACCCCTTCCACGGTGCTGGTGTGCTATTCCCAGCGGGCGCGAAGGGGTCCTCACGGCTCCCACCCCTTTGTGAGGAACACGGGTCCTACAAGACCACTCTTCCGGAAAAGTACACCCATGCGGAGGCCAATCCGCCTGTGTACGTGCAGCATCCCAAAACGGTTTTTGCCGAGATCGGCGTGTCATGAACATTGCGACCGCAGCCGCTTCAATTGTTAGATAATAACACAATTATGCGAAAGGTTAAACTGTCCATCTACTTTGTTAGATAAATTGAGAGCACTTTAATGACGATAGATGCACTTACTGCACTGGTTGTATTTACAGCAACCGTACCCACCTATTTGGAGAGAGATCGGAACACCCGAATCTTTCGCGCACCCCCGCTGCGCGTCTGGACCTAAAGAAAGTCCGCAAGGATAACTATAGTCAAAAGCGTGTACTTACATCCGAAAACACAAGACCCAATTTACTCTTTTCGACAGAAAAGTCCAACACAACTCAATCCTCAACCGGTAGCCCACTCGGGACGTCAACGGTCCAGCCGAGAAGCCCCGACGACGCAGACGATGAGAAAAAGGGACCCGACGGCGCGCCCCCGACGATTTTGTCGAGGCGCGGAGTGTCGGCAAAATCGGCACCCAACATAATAAAATAATGACCAAGAAGGTCCCAAGTGGCCATGCCAAAAAAACCGCGGAGATTGCGATCCCAATGGCGAAGACGGCGTTCAAAACGGTGGAAAAACGGACAAAAACGGAGCAAATGAACTTTGGGCTGTCGGGTGGTGCACAGGGGCAACCGTGCACCGGGTTCACGGCGTCAGGCGGCGGCGGCATGCGCCGGGTGCACGCAGGAGGCGTGCACCGCGCATCTCGGGCCGGGCCGGTGCACGACCCGAGCGTGCACCGGGTCCTTGCCCTTCGGCCGCAAGCGCGTGCGCCGGGTGCACGCATGAGGCGTGCACCGCGCGCCTTGGGCCGGGCCGGTGCACGAAACCGTGCACCGGGTCTGGTGCTTCCGACGCTGCGGGCATGCACCGGGTGCACGCCTGGACCCGTGGACCGTGCTGTACGGACAAGCACAGTAAACCCTAATTTCGCGGTTTTCTTCGCCGTTTTCGCTCCCGTGCGACTCGGCGAAGACCCCGCGACCATGGTAACGACGGCGGTGGCCTCCCGTTTAACAACGGCGACGGCGGCCTCCCGTTAACCCACTATGTTCCAACGAAACATTCCCAAAAAATTTCTGAATAAATACACGATAATTCTAACGACTAAACCAACGATCGACGAACAACCAAAACGTCGATCGGAGGTCCGATAACAAGAACTCGATTAAAAACCACCAAGAACTCAATGAAAGAGATGACGGAAAACTCCCAAATAATTTAAATCAATTATTTTACTAACCGAAGATCGACGGGAAGGTTGTCCGGTCGCGTTCTTGCCTTCGGTTCGGTGTCCGGGAAGATCGGGCTCCTTCTCTTTCTCCTTTCCCTTTCTTCCGGCTAGGGTTTCGTCTTTTCCTTTTTCCCTTCTCTCCGATTAGGGTTTTTATTTTCTTTTCTTTTCCTTTCCGATAATCGGGATCCCTTATATAGTCGTACATTACCTTTAATTAATTCCTCTTTAATTCGTACGTAAGAGAATTAATTAATTTTCCGTCTGGGATAATTAATTAACTAATTAATTATCCCCCACGAGATAAACCACCTTATCTCTAACGGGTGCAAGATATTTAGCACGGATTCCGATGCACGACTAATTACCGTATCACTTTGAATCCCGTTCAGGGGGTTCCCGATATCGGATTTCAGATCCGATCGCGCCGTCGGCTTTCTTTTTCCGCGCACAATCGCGGAAAAATACTAGTGTCCCACAATGGCCAACTTCAAGAATTGAATAATTCTATTTCACTTAAAGGCTTAAATGACTACACGCAAGTCAAAAATACCCCCAAAGGCCGGATCACTACAACTTCGTCCTAGGTTTAGGGATTTGTGCATCAATGACAATTTCAGTAGGATGCTTCCATTCGGTCTCGATTGATTGCCACACCCGTTCATCGATGAAAATTAAAAATGCTCTCATGCGTACTTTCCAATAAACATAATTGGTTCCATCGAAAAACAGAGGTCGATTGATGTTACCATCCTCAACCATTGTTTACAACCCTATTCCCTCTCTGATACCACTTGTGGGTTATGGGATCCAATGATCTAAAATAGAAGAAAAACCACATAGAGGGGGGGTGAATAGGTGTAAACAATAAAACTCATAAATCTTTGCATAAAAATAATCCAATGCGGAAAATAAAAAGAATACGCAAGATTTTACGGGGAAAACTTCAATCCAGGAGAAAAAAACCACGGGACCGATCACACGAAAAAATCTACTAAGATTAAAACACGTACAAGGTGATATAACGCAATCCTATGACTCAACCTTTTTTATATGCTCCAAGTAGATCTTCCCCGCAATCCTCAACGCGCCTCGATCACACGATTTGTGTCCAACTTCAAATCCATGAAGTCCAATCCACGGTCGTCACCAATGTAGCACAAGTCGACCACACAAACGCATCTAACTCCGAATCCACGAAGTCGATACACTTTGAATCCACAAGGCCACGCGAATTCACGCGTCGATGTTCCTTCCAAAAATTATTGTTTGTTTATTGGTGGTGATGATATTGAATACTTAGAATCATAGATAGATAAGAAAACACCGTCTAATTATTCATCAATTTGATTCTACGAGAAATAAAGAGTTTGAAAAACCCTAGAATCAAATTGATCAATATAGATGAAGAAATATGAAAATAAAATGTGTTTTCCTTTCTTCTCTATATATGTAGATTATTTTTGGCTTACCTTTTCCTTTTTCCCATACCCTAAAATATGAACTTTTGAGTCTATTTATAGGTTAAAAACCGTTTGGAAAGAGATAAGAATAAAAAACTGCCTTAAAACTGATTTTACCTGCACGGCAGTCCGGACTGGAATTAGTTTGATCCGGACTGTCGTAACAGTCATAAAAATTCCAAGAAATATGGTTCGGGGTCCGGACTGAATGAGGTTTGATCCGGACTGATTCATGCGACATAAGAAAAATAATGTTCGGGGTCCGGACTGAAAGAGGATTGATCCGGACAGATAATTCGCATGAACCAAACTATGTTCGGGGTCTGGACTGTATCTGCCTGATCCGGATCTAGAACACTAAAATTGTCTAGTTTTTTATTTTTTGTGGAGACCCGAATCCCCGTGAAAGGATTACTATTGGATCAGCAGCTTCCGGAGGCATATGTGGTGTGTCGGCGGTGTTTGTGTGCAAATTGGACACAAGTGATGGACTCAGTGTGTAAATTGGATCACGAGTGTATTCGGATACCCCCATCGAATTTTAGAAGTAGTTTCGCGCGAAACAGACATCAGATTTGGATTCAGCGTGGAAAAACGATGGAAATCGACTACAATTGGTTGTATTTTTCTGAGTTTGGACGGCCGAAAACGGACCCCCGGAAGATTTCAGTGTTTTTGGGTGCACGGTGGACCGGTGGACCGAGGAGAGTGCCACATGGCGGCTTCCTGTTGGTGCCGTACGCCACGTGGTGGAGCAGGAGGCGCGGCGCAGTGGGCCTGGCCCACGGGAGCAGGCGCGGGCAGGCGCGCGGGCAGCGCGGCGCGTTGGAGACCGGTGTGCCACGTGGAGGCTTCTAATTGGCCCGTTATGAAGAGGTGGCAGCGGGGGATTGGCTGGCGCACGAGGTGCGGTCCACGGAGATGGTGTGGCAGGCCTCGGGAAGCGTATGTGGCAGGGGGCGCAGGCGACGCTGGCAGCACGCACGTGGGCGTTGACCGGGCGGAGCTGGGTGCGCGCCACGCGTCAGCGTGGGCGCGGGCCACGCGGCGCAGCATTGGACGCCGGATCCGCTGTCCGCTGTTATGGGGTGACGTGGCGCAACGACAGCAATTCGGGCACTCCTCGCGGGCCTTCCCTCAGAGGTTTCGGGCGCCCGAATCTGGGCCGAGCGCCCGAAACCGGGGACCTTTTGGGTATTATCTGATTTCTTCGGTTGGGCCTATAAATAGGCCCATTCCAGCTCCGATTCAAGTTTTTCTCGCCGGTTTCTCACGGAGGCTTCTTCAGAAGATTTCATCCTCTACCAGTGCTGCATCTTGTGGAGGATTCCCGGGATTTTTGGAGGCCGCGGCATCAGTGTTTTCTACAACACGGCGCACTTCGACACTCCTTTGATTTTGGCTTTTACCGTCGTTTTTCAGTCCGTGAGACCCCCTGGATCACCCCAATAGTGTTTTGAGCCGATTTTTGTGGCAGCGTGTTCATGAGAGGTACGTCTTCGATTTCCGTGTTGAGCACTTTGCTCTGTTTCGAGTTTTTGGGGGTGTTCTTGAGGTGTTTTTGTGACCCTTTGTACTGCTGCGAGGTATCGGATAGCATTGGAGTATTGTTGGGATTTCTCGGCCTACGGGCATCGGATCGGGGTGTATGAGGACTCGATCGGCATCTACGCTTCAAGAGAAACGCGCACACATTTTTATTGGAATTTTTGGAGGGCTTTTCGAAGGTGATAATTATGCTTCTCCACGGCTGTTTTTCCGCAGACTTGTGTTCGTGGGGTAGTTTGATTTACCGCATTGTTTTGGGTGTATCTTGGCCTACAGGTGTCGGAACGAGGTGTATAAAAACTCCATTTGTATCTACTCGTCGCGAGGATCGCAGCTGTAATTTTTTCTGGATTTTTCGGAGGACTGTACGCAGGTGAAAAATCCCCTTCTCTGTTGTCACGCCCCGGGTGTAAACCAGAACCCGGGCTCGTCCACAGATCCGCCGTGCACACGGTATTTCCCGTGTACACGAAGCGCCGGTAACCTGCTCAGATATAAATGAAAATAATACAGGAGCATAAAAACAGAGCTAAACGAAAACTAGTACATCTCAGACAAATGCTGGAAATAAAAGTACGACATAACTCTCAAATATACATGTGTCTCTCCCAGCTCACGAAATAAATACAACCAGCTGGCCGCCGCCAGACCCAAAATAAAAGAAAATACAACCGTCTGAGTGTACAGGGGATACATCAAAACTACTAAACTCGAGCTCGGGGCAGTAGCTATCTAATCAGCGATCCTCTTACCTCGGTCCTGGGAAGAGGGTCCCGCAACTCCAGCAGATGACTCTGCAAAACAAAGGGGACAAGAAAAGGGAAAACAGTGGGGGGTCAGAACTACAATAAACAGTAGCCTCCCCTAGTGGGTAAACCTCTAACACGGTCCTGCCCACTAGGACTACCAGAGGCGGAAAAATAAAACAAGGTGGTGAGCTATACGTAAAACAACTGATAAAAGCTACCACTAATATGCCTCTAAAGTAATAAGCTAAAAGAGTAGCTAAAAGCATGCATCAGAGTATGCATATGCCTGCCTGGGTAACCCAATCTAGGCGAAAAAATAAAAGAAGGTGGTGAGCTATACGTAAAACAACTGATAAAAGCTACCACTAATATGCCTCTAAAGTAATAAGCTAAAAGAGTAGCTAAAAGCATGCATCAGAGTATGCATATGCCTGCCTGGGTAACCCAATCTAGACACCGGTGAACACCGGTACTGCCTGCTATGCCTACTAACTCACAACTCAGCTGCGGGATGAAGACCGGTTCCTGACCGACACGGTCCCATCCCAGAGGCAACAGACCGGCTCCTGACCGGCACGGTCACAAGTTGCAGACCGGTTCCTGACCGACACGGTCACAAGTTGTAGACCGGTTCCTGACCGACACGGTCCCAACCCAGAGGCAACAGACCGGCTCCTGACCGGCACGGTCACAAGATGCAGACCGGTTCGTAACCGACACGGTCACAAGTTGCCACAAGTAACCTGATATAGTAGGACTGGACCAAGACTCTAATTAAGTGGGAAAAACCCATCCACTAAAGAAGTCCCGATCCCCTATCCCCAAATCTGATGCACCAATAACAGTCCGGTCAACCGCCCGAAATCCGCGGTTGCCGCGAATACCCTGTCCTCAAACCCGCCTGTCCCCAAAACCCAAAACTGACTACACTATCCCAGTCCCTGCTCTAATTAGAGCATACTATCCCCTATGTATAAGTAACTGGGGAAAGAATAAAACATGGTTTCTCCTAAGTCAATTTCAGCATGATAGTGTAGCAGAAAAGGGTGGCCTAGCTAGGTGACCATACAAGCATGCCAAGTCCTTTACCTGATAAAAAGATCTCAGAGTTCTCGTTCTTAAATGAATTACATAATGCCTTGTTTAACATCTAAAGTACTAACATGCTATTAGTTATTTCATTCACATGCATAAGTCCCCTAACGATACAAAAGCACAATATGATTTAAACAGATTATTTCCAGCAGATATAGATGATTAATCCTTTTTCCAAAGAACATTACTCCATTAACAACCAGTCCTCTAAAGATGTAAGTGCTAACAACCAAACCGTATTTTTATACAAGCATGCTAGGTTCGTTCCATTGATACCGCTTCCAACAAAATATAGGAACCACTTTTAGTATGCCTAGTGGGTAATCAAAAGTGAGAGGTGATAACGGTACCCACCTCGAGCGCTAAATCCCTGTCCAAAAGCGAAACCCACGCTCGGTCCAAAAAGTCACAGTAACACTGCACAACATACCCCAAGGGAACATACATAAGTTAAACATTCACAGTTTTCCAAAATCTGTCCACTAAACCACAGTCCAGAGTTTCTCATTTTTCACCTGCGGAGAAAGCTTGGAAAAATCCAAGAAAAATACTATCGCGATCCTCGCGACGAACCCGTCGAAACGAGTACCTGCACGTTCAATTCCGAGTTTTCTACGCTGAGTTACAATTTCGGCAAGAGTGACACCCCAAACCAAACTGTCCAGAAAATCTGTAACAAAAAACCACAGTAAACGGAGACTTTCACCTTCGGAAAATATTCCAAAAAATCTGAGAAAAATCCAGGAGATTCCTTGCGAAGTGAAGATGAGATTTTCCTTTTGAATCTCCTCGATCCGTTGCCTGTGCGCAAAGATACAGCAAGAACACCGCAGTGCTGTCCAAAAATCCGCGACGAAAAATGGGTCAAATGGAAGCTCAGAAAGCTCCAAGATCAGCACGGAAATCGAGGAAGCTCAAAACACAGGAGTTGAAGTCCTACCTGTCGAGAGTCCAACGGCATGAGAATCGCCGAAAAAGGAGGTCGGGGTGAGTTGGGGGAGCCTAAACACTGAGAAGGGGCGAAGTGGGTCGCCGGAGAACGAGCGTTGCGCCGCGCCGAAAAATAGCGAACCTCGGGATGCGTGCCCCTAAAAATCCCAGGGATGCTCTGTGAAATGTATCTCAGGTGGAGGAAGAAAATCTCTAAAGGGAACACTGTGAAAAACCGCCCAGAAAAAGAGCAAGGTGAGCCCAAAGTCAGCTATTTATAGGCCCAGCCCAATACTGTGCGGGGCCGGTTTTCGGGCGCAAGATTCGGGCGCACTGCGCCCGGAAATCCGGTCGGATACTTCCCGTCCGACGCGCCCGAAACTCCCAGGGGCTGCCACGTGTACACTAAACAGGGGACAGCCGTGAAAGGGGCCCGCTGCGCGCCACGTGTCCCCTCGCGGTCAGCGGGGGTAGGTACGGCCGCCCATACGCGAGGCGACACATGGCGCACTCGAGTGCGGCCGACAGCCCGCCTGGCACCACTGTGCGCGCGCCCTCCCGAGTCGGCCCTCCGTGCACACCGTGGACCGCGCCCACGTGAGCTAGCCAATCCCAGGCCGCCACGTGTCATGCGCCCGGTCCACCGCAGCCGCGCAAAATCATTGAGCCGTGCCGCGTGCGCCGGCCATTCCGGGCACGCCACGCGTCCCCCGCCCGCGGTCCATGCACCGCCGCGCCTCCCCGTGGACCGAGCTGCGTGAGCCGGCCAATAACAGGCCGCCACGTGGCTCAGGCCGGTCCACGGTCCCTCCCCATGCACCGAAAATTCCCGAAAACTTCCGGAAGCCCGTTTTTGGTCATCCGGACTCCAAATTTAACAAGCAAATAGCCGTTTTCAAGCGTTTTTTCGCGCTGAATCCAAATCCAACCTTAGATTGGCCTGAAACCTTTTCTAAAATTCGGCAAATGCAGCCGAAGGCCAAATCAGCTATCAAAGTCTCACAAGGTCCATCTGTGGCATCCCTTTGATGCACCATGGTCCAGACACACCAACACTAGGTGTCCTACACAGTGGATTCATCGGAAAGTTGCATGGGAAAACCAGAACACTACATCTGTGCTGGTTTGCAAAACAGCAAATGCTGTTTGGGGTATTGATTGTGTTGTTGGCTGTGATGTTGGTTTGAGCAGAGACTTGTGCGACCGAGTACCGAGGGTGCGATTTCGGCGGATTTTGATAGCGAGTGGCTACGCACTTCACCGACTTCAGCTATGCCTGCGGAAAGAGTTTCAGGTGGGTTGCTTCGTCTCCAGAACAGGTGGACGATTCTCTAATTCTATCTGATAGAATTCATGCATGTTAGTGTACCTATGTATGTGATTGAGAGGTAAGCTTAGTATTGGTAATTGTTTGAGAATTTGCAAGAGTAATATCGATGTTATGTTTTATGAGAATTGCAATATGAGTTATTCATGATGATGATTATTAGAAGCTTACCTAAGGGAGTGTTACCCATTGTGATTGATAGCATGCATGATTATATGTACAATTTCTAGGATTGAGATGTAAGCATGAGGAATTGGCCTAGATCATATGGATTGATGCTTACTTGTTTTATTGTACATGCCTTAGTGGATTTGATACCTCGCATGATGTTTTATGGATATGTTTATTCCATGCTAGAGGAGATAGAAAGCACGTTGTGAGAGACGAGATGTTCTATTTATGCTATGTTTAATTACATGCTATTATTGGAACTTGACCTAGCACCCTGTTATATGATGAATGTTGAAACCAGACTAGTAGAGAACCTTCACTTGGGCTAGGTTCTTTTATGCTTAGACATCCCACACTTCGGTTATTTTCTGGACTTAGTGCTTCCTCGCTCGGGTAGTGGGCCGAGAGGTTAGGTTACTGTGGGACGTATGTTGCACTCGTGCCTGGGGGCTGAGTGGAGTCTGGTAGCTGAGTTTAGACCGGTGCTAGTGTTGTTGGGAGCCGTTCGGGTAGACGGTGGTCCCGCGCCGTAGAGTACCTTTCGGTCAGCGTTGTGGGAACCGTTTGGGGTGACGGTGGTCCCGGGTCGTTGAGTGTCGTCCGACCAGTTTTGTTAAACCTCGAGTTGTGGGTCGATCCCGGCTGTGGAGTATCTCCAGCCCGTGGTTATAGTGGTGTGAGTTGGATGTCTCATTTGGGAGCCGTCTGGGTCGACGGTGATCTCAGCTGTGGAGTATCTCCAGCCAGTGTGTTTAGAGAGGCGAGTTGGGTGTCACGTTCTGGGAGCCGTTTAGGTCGATGGTGGTCCCGGCTGTGGAGTTTCTCCAGCCAGTGAGTTTTGCGTCACGAGTGGTTGTGTCGCTAATGTCTCGGGATTCGTGAGAGCTTTATTAGCTGCGTCGTTGAGAGTACTCCGACCTTTGTACGAGATGTTGAGGATCCCGAGTTTATCCGTTCTGAAAGAGAGAGCATGGATTTTGACTATAGCCTGCATGTGCCAATGTTCGATACTCTATGCCGCGCTGTTTTCCTCAGTTGGGGTCACTCCCCGTGAGATGCCGCAGTGGATGCGATGTTTGGCCTGTTGAGGCAGTTTTGCGTGAGGGGTGAGTTAGTCCGTGTGGGACGCCCTGCGTAAGTCCAGTCCTCCGTGGATGTAGTGGCAGTAGGTGGGCGCAGGCTTGACTGGACCCTATGTGGCAGTCAGTTCGATTGGGTCGATTGAGCACCTCGTGTTCGAGTGGTTGCATTTCTTTCATCGATTTTTTCCCATTGAGCATTTTAGATAGAGGCATGGTAGCTGTTGAGTACCTCCAGCTTTTCCTTTCAGTCTTTATTGCATAGTTATCTTATGCCTCTAGTAGACTTAGTGGGCAGACCGTCGGGCCTGGTGGCGGTACCCACTGAGAACTACGTGTTGGTGTAGTTCTCACACCCGTTGGGAGTTTTCCCCCTCCTTTTTCTTTCCTCTCCTTTGTTTTGTAGAGTCTTAGCGGGTGTTGCTGATTCTGATGTTGCTGTTCGAGGCGAGGGAGTCGCGAGCTAGATCCGTACCTGTCTTTGGAGAGTAGTTGTACCCTCACATGGGAGATTTGTAGTACAGTCAGTAGATTATTTTTTTTTTATTTCCAGTTTTGAGATATCATTGTATTGTGAGGATCTGACTTGTACTGAGAGCCTGTATGTACACTGATGTATTATTTCAGGTTACCTCCCTGTTGAGTTGTGGGTTATTGTATTTGAGGATATTGTATGACTATCACTTATGGGAGATGGATATTGTATCATTATCTTCAGTTGTACAGTTGGTTGGTTTTTAGTTTTACAGCAGTTTATTTTATAGCTCTGATATCTGTTTAGCTGTAGTATTTTCTTTGCAGGTTGGACACTTCTCCTATGCGGGGTTTTCCGTATAGGTTGCGGATCTGTTGGCGAGCCCGGGTCGCAGTTTCGACCCCGGGGTGTGACATTTTTAGTCCATGAAAAATATTCTAAGTGTTTCTAAACTATAAGAATGTATTCAAATCATCACAAATATTTAATTTAACGTACCTAAACAATTTGAATTCATTCTTCTTGAGATTGATGTATGTGATTGACAAGTTTTCGTCTTCAATCTTCAAGACTCAATCTACTTCACGAAATACGTCAATACAAAAATCCTTAACATATGCCCTCAATCTGTGAGTATCCCTGAGCAACTAATCACGCTTTGTTCCTCACAATGGTACCATCCTCATTTTTCTTGTTCTTGAAAATTTCATTTAGTACCAATGATGTTTTGTTGCTTAGGGGACTTAGTCAATTCCCAAACCTTGTTCCTTTCAAATTGATTTAGCTCTTCTTGCATTGCTTCAATCCAATATTCATCTTGAAGAACTTCATCAACATTCTTTGGTTCAAACATGGAGATATAACATGCAACTTCACATTCCAATTGTCTCCGAGTGCGAACTCATTCTTGAGGATCTCCAATAATATTCGATTCAGGATGATCTTTGGAGATACGAAGAGTTTAAGGTATAGGAGTACTCGGGGAGATATGTGATGAATCATGTAAAGTGGATGGACTTGAAGCACCATGAGATGCATCAAAATTATCAAAAGATTTATCATGCAAATATGCAACATTATCAGCAATTAATTCATCATCTAGAGACATATCAAGAGTAGATTTATCAGAAGAAGAATGAGAAGTTCCATCTACTTTAACATTTATATATTCTATCATCGTTTTAGATTCAAGATTGTATACTCGATATGCTCTACTAGTAGTAGAATAACCCAGAAAGATTCCTTCGTCACTATGAGAGTCAAATTTTCTAAGATTTTCACGGTCACGTAAAATGTAACAACGACTCCCGAAGATACGAAAATACTTGATATTCGGTATTCTACTAAACCATAGTTCATATGGAGTATTTAAAGTATGCGGGCGCAAATAGATTCTATTGGTTACATAGACAGCGGTGTTAACTGCTTCAGCCCAAAAGTATAAAGAAAGTTTTCGGCTATGAATCATAACATGCGTCATCTCTTGCACAACTCTATTTTTGCGCTCGACTACACCGTTCTGTTGTGGTGTATAAGGTGCGGAGAATTCATATTTTATGCCATTTGAAGAACGAAAATCAATAAATGAATTTATAAATTTTCCACCTCTATCACTATGAACATGAACAATCTTTTCATTTCTTTCAATCATAATACGATGACAAATATTATGAAAAGAATCAAAAGTATTCACTTTCTCTTTCAAAAATACTACCCATGAAAACCTAGAAAAATCACCAACCATAAGAAATATATACCATTTACCACCCAAGCTAGGTTGACGAGTTGGCCCCATTAAATCCATATGCAATAATTCTAGTGGCCGTTTGATTCCTACATGGTTCAAGTTCTTGTGAGTGGATCTAGTTTGTTTTTCCTTTTGACATCCACTACACACAAAGTTTTCTTTAAAACTAACAACGTCCTTATGTGAAATCCTAAATAGTTCCTTAAAATTCATGTGACCTAATCTTTCATGTCAAAGTGTTTCGATGTCAAGTGAAACTAGGTTACATTGTTGAATGGGTTTACTAGGAACTACATAGCAATTATTCTGTGATCCAACCCCTTTCAAAAAGAATGAATGATTTAAATCAATTACAACACATTCAATCGGAAAAAAATTAACTAAAAAACCATCATCACACAATTGACTAATGCTTATGAGATTAGTCTTGAGGCCCTCAACATATAAAATATTGTTCAAAACTGGGCCATTTGGAATAGTGATCGTTAAAATAGTTTTCTCAAAAGAGTTAAAATAGTTTTTATCACCGGCCATGTGCCGTGAGCAACCACTATCCAAATACCAAGACGAATTATCATATGCATGTAGTGATATGTGAATGACAAGACAAAGGAAGAGTTCACCTTTGCGCACCCAAACCTTACGAGTGTAGTGACCTAGACTTTGGTGTGGCTTTCCCCCTGTGATCCGTGGTGTGGGACACCTATTATTGGTGTGTCGGAGTTGTAACACGTCAAATGGACGTATTGGATGGACTCAGTGAGGCTTTGGATCAAGCCTGTTGTCACGTCCCGGGGTCGAAACTGCGACCCGGGCTCGCCAACAGATCCGCCACCTATGCAAAACCCCGCATAAGCGAAGCGTCCAACCTGCAAGAAAAGGGACTACAGCTAAACAGATATCAGAGCTAAAAATAAAACTGCTGTAAAACTAAAAACCAACCATCTGTACATCTGGAAATAATAACACAATATCCATCTCCCATAAGTGATAATCATACAACATCCTCAAATACAATAACCCGGAACTAAAAGGGAGGTAAACCAAACTAATACATTAGTGTACAGGATCTCAGTACAAGTCAGATCCTCACAATACAATGATCTCTCAAAAGTGGAAATAAAATAATCTACTGACTGTACTAAGGATCTCCAATGAAGGGGTACAACTACTCTCCAAAAATAGATAGGGATCTAGCTCGCGACTCCCTCGCCTCGAACAGCAACCGCAGAATCAGCAACACCTGCTAAGACTCTGCAAAACAAAGGAGAGAAAAGAAAGAGGAGGGGGAAAACCCCCAACAGTGTGAGAACTACACCAAAAAGGGAGTTCTCAGTGGGTACTGCCACCAGGCCCGACGATCTGCCCACTAAGTCTACTAGAGGCATAAGATAACCATGCAGTAAAAACTGAACAAGAAAGTTGTAGATACTCTACAGCTATCATGCCTCTATATAAATGCTCAATAGGGAAAAAACCAATGAAAGGTTTGCAACCACTCGCACAAGAAGTGCACAATCGACCCAATCGAGCTGACTGCCACATCTGGTCCAGTCAAGCCTGCGCCCACCTACAACCACCTCCCACTGCCGGGCAGGAATTACATAGGGTGTCCATACGGACTAACTCGCTATCGAATAGTGGCCCATGCAGGCTATAGTCGAAATCCACGCTCTCTCTCAGAACGGATAGACTCAAGATCCTCAACATCTCGCACAACGGTCGAAACACTCACAACGACCCAGGACTACCGTCAACCCAAACGGCTCCCAACAACACTAGCACTGATCTAATCCCAGCTACCAGACTCCACTCAGCCCTCAGGCACGAGTGCAACAATAAAAGTACCTACCTGAATAAACCCAATCAATGGACCAGTAAAACTAGTACTGCCTGCTGTGCCTGCCATATCGGGTATGCTGGCCAACGCATAACACCGATGGAAATAAGGAGTCTCAAGGACTCAAAGCCTGCCTGTCGCACACTCCAGAGTGGCACTCGAGGGGAGCGACCCACACGAGTAAAGTATCTCAGTAACAAGTATCATAAGTATCATAAAACATCATGACTGGATCACGACTCTGATCAAAGTGGAAAAACCCATCCACTAAAGAAAACCCCGGTCCTCAATCAGCTGCAATAGTACTCAAGAAGTGGAAAATTTCGTCCACTAGAGAAATCTGATACCTAATCTGACGCATAAGTAAATATCCGGTCAACCGCCTAGTATCCGCGGTTGCCGTAATGCCCCACAATCCATAAACCCATAACCGACCTCCGGTCAACCGCCCAATATCCGCGGTTGCCGCACTATCCTGCCATCCACAATCAAGTACAACCGACACTCGGCCAACCGCCCAATATCCGCGGTCGCCGCAATACCCACAATCCACAATCAAACCCAACCTGTCCCAGACTCGAAGTCTCGACTACACTATCCCAAACCCCTGCTCGAACCCGAGCAACATGAACCACATGACTGACTAAAAAGGAGAAAAGAAGCAAAGATGGTTTCTCCTAAGACAAGTCCCAACATGATAGTGTAGCAGTAAAAGATGGCCTATCTAGATGTCCATACAAGCATGCATTTGTCCTCAAGAAAATAAAAGGGAGTAAATCACATAATAGCTCCACAAGGGTATAACCAGCATGCCAAAATCACTAATGAACTATACCTGTCCATAATCCATGATCCATAATAATTCCTCAGAGTAATATCCGCACATAGATACATTGTCACGCCCCGAGGTCGAAACTGCGACCCGGGCTCGTCAACAGATCCGCCGCCCATACGGGAAGCCCCGTATAGACGAAGTGACTAACCTGCAAAAGAAAGATACTACACTATACAGATATCAGAGCTGATGTAATGTCATGACTTTTCGAGTAATATTTTACTCTCCTACTAATAAAGTGTTACGGAATTTGAGTTGGCGTAGTTTCGTGAAAGTCTCAAGTCTTGAAGATTGAAGGTGAAAAAGTTGGATCGTTTAACTCAATCTCAAGAAAGAAGAATTCAAAAGGATCAGGTATGTTTAACTAAAGATTTTGTGTGATCCGAATACTTCTTGTAGTGTAGAAACACTTGGAAGAATCTTTCATTGCATAAAAATCAAAAACTGGACTTGGGACATGTTCAGGATCCGGATCAGGTTGTTCGATCCGGATCCCGAAGGTGGTTCGTTCATACACCAGTTCAATCCGGATCGTAGCCTCTTGATCCGGATCCCGAACACTTAGTTTACCATCTTCCTTGAACGATCCGGATCAGGCTTCGCAATCCGGATCCCGAACGTTGATGTTTGGTGAACTGTATGAACGATCCGGATCAAGCACTTCGATCCGGATCCCGAACCTTCGTTTTTCTGGAACTGGCTGACTCGTTACGACGATCCGGATCACAGCTAGTCCGATCCGGATCGCCGTCCGTAAAATTTCCAGAAATGTTAGGTTTTTGATTCTTATCTCCTTTCTAGGGTTTCTAACCTATAAATAGACCCTATGACTCTTTTTCTAGGGCTAATCCATATAGTCAATAGCCGTCATTTTCATAGATCATTTTATACGGCTATAGATCCACATATAGAGAAGAAAGGAAATCATTAGAGAACACTCTATGTTTCTTTATCTATATTGATTAGTTTGATTCTAGGTTTTCATACTCACATCTTGAGTTGAATCAAACTAATGAATACTTAGATGGTATTTCCGATCTATCTTTGATCTAAGTATTCGGCGGATCATCACCACCCAAAACAACGATTTACCCCAAAAATCGGCGCGTGGATTCGCGTGTCCTTGTGGATTCAAGGTTCAACCGCTCTCGTGGATTCGGAGCGAGGCACGTTCGTGGATTCGAAGGGTGCTATTGGGTGAAGACCGTGGATTCGGTCGGACGTCGTGGATTCGACGTTGGACGCCGTGGATTCGGCGTTGGGCGCAGATCGTGGATTCGAGAAGCGTCGCGGAGCGAGCGGAGAAGATCCTCTAGGAGCGTATGGAAAAGGTTGAGTCGTAAGTGTGTACGGTAAATCACCTTGTACGTGTTTTAATTCTAGTGGATTTCTGCCGTGTTATCGGTCCCGTGGTTTTTTACTCCGGTGATGGAGTTTTCCACGTAAAAATCTTGCGTATTATTTTTATTTCCGCATTGGGTTTTTATCGCAATGATTTTTTGAGTGTTTATGCGTTTACACCTATTCACCCCCCTCTAGGTGTTTTTTCCCCTATTTAGATTCGTATTACATATAACCCAACAAGTGGTATCGGAGCGGGAATAGGGTTGTAAACAATGGTTGAAGGTGGAAACATCAACCGACCCCCGTTCTTCGATGGAACAAATTATGCGTACAGGAAAGTACGGATGAAAGCCTTTTTAATTTCCATCGACGAACGGGTGTGGCAATCAATTGAATTAGGATGGTCTAATCCAACTGAATTTATTGGTGATGTTCGCACCTTAAAACCTAGGTCGAAATGGACCAAGGAAGATTTAGATTCATCTTCTTACAATGGCAAGGGAATTAATGCTATCTTTAATGCCTTATCCCAAACTGAATTCTCTCGCGTCTCGGCATGTGAGACTGCGAAAGAAATCTGGGATGTTCTTCAGGTTACACATGAGGGAACTAACCTCGTGAAGATTCAGAAACTGCAAATGCTTACGAGCAAGTTTGACTCTATCTTAATGGCAGAAAATGAATCTTTCACGGACTACTATACACGATTGCAAGACATCGTAAACTCATGTGCTAATCTGGGAGAGAAGATTCCAGAATTTAAGATTGTAAGAAAAATCTTAAGAACTCTTCCTGAACGTTTTCGCCTAAAGGTTACTGCCATTAAAACTATTAAACACCCGGACGAAATACGTGTAGAAGAATTAGTTGGTTCATTACAAACTTATGAAATGACATTTACTACTAACAATTCTTCTGGAAAAGCATCCTCTTCTAAGTCTTCAGGTTATGCGTTGAAAACAACTAAGGAAGAAGACGCGGATACGTCCTCCTCAGACGATGACGAGAACCTTTCTATGGAGGAATTTGAGAAGCAGCTCGCTCTCTTGACAAGGAAGTTTCGCCGCGACTTTCGAAGGGGTAATTCAAGCAAATCTCCATCCTTCGGAAAGTCGAACAAAGGCAAGGGTACTTCAGGTTACAAGTCAAGAAAGCAAGAGAACTTCTCAAAGGATAAGAAAAGTTCAGAAGGACAACTACAATGCTTCAAATGTCGAGGCTACGGCCACATTGCAACGGAGTGTCCTAACAAGTATCCGGCAAAGAAGAAGGCGATGCAAGTCGTCACTTGGGATGACAACTCAACGTCAAATGAGTCGTCTTCGAGTGATGAAGAAAAGAGCTCCACCGCATTCCACGCGTCCGTATCTTCACCCTTCATGTGCTTTATGGCAAATACATCTGAGTCGTTGTCCAACTCCACTGTTGAAAAGAACGCAACGGACAACGAATTGGATGATTCGGAAGGTGAAGAATTTGCTCTAGCCTATCACAGATCTTTACGGGATTTAAAGAAACCGGCTAAGCAAAACAAGGGGTTGAGAGGGAGATTGCAGGATCTCGAAGAAGAAGTAAAAAGGGTAACTTCTCTCTCGACCGATCTTGAAGTGGAAAGGGATAAACAGATAAAAGAAAATGTTTCCCTTCAAGAGTCCAATGAGCAACTCGAGAAGAACTATATAGATATGGTGAACAAAGCGAACTATTTCTTGAAGCTCTACGGCGAGGCCCGACGGGAAAAATTGGAAATGACAGAGACCATTTGCCAACTCAAGGATGACTTACAGCAATTTTCCTTAGGAAGGAGTAAGTTGGATAAACTTCTTGGTCTAGGTCAAACAAACAAGTTCGGCCTCGGATACAATCGAACTGAAGACAATTTTAGTTCGGTTGGGACAGTCTTTGTGCCTCAGTCGGTATCTCCTCCTCCGACACCGGAAATCATGACAACCAACGACAACAAGCCTACTTCATCCTCTTCAGAATCGTCAAGCACAAAGGTATGTTTTCGTTGTAATTTTGCAGGGCACATTGGAAGAAATTGCAAGATTGGAGCTCAAAGATCAAATCAACCACATCTTGCAACTGCTACCAATAAGTTCACTCCATGGAATTCAAAGAAGGATTTTCCTAAAGAAAAGGACATTGGTAGTACTTCAAACAAGACGATGACAAAAGAAAAAGACCAATCTTGCAAGACGTCTTCATCAAGGAAAACTTTTCAACCATTGCCAACATACTCCAAAACTCAAAAGGTTTGGGTATGCAAAGGTGAAACCCCTCCTTATCTTTAATCGTTCTTCGATTAAATCTTGTGTAGTTTATGTATACTACTTTCTTTTCTTCTTTTTCTTTTGGCCGACCCGTCAACCATCTTTGGGAGGTAAATGGTACATTTTTTTATTGGTTGATGATTTCTCTCGGTTTTCTTGGGTAGCATTTTTAAAAGAGAAAGCCGATACGTTTGACTCTTTTCATGAGATTTGCCATCGTATTATGATTGAAAAGAATGAAAAGATCATTCGTGTTAGAAGTGATAGAGGTGGAGAATTCATAAATTCAAAATTCATTGATTTTTGCACTTCAAATGGAATCAAACATGAATTCTCGGCACCCTATACACCTCAGCAGAATGGTGTTGTTGAGCGCAAGAACAGGGTTGTTCAAGAGATGGCGCGTGTGATGCTTCATAGCCGGAATTTACCGCTACATTTTTGGGCTGAAGCTGTGAACACCGCTGTCTATGTCATTAATAGAGTTTACTTGCGCCCAGGAACTTTAAATACACCATATGAGTTGTGGTTTAGTAGAAAACCCAATATCAAATATTTTCGTGTCTTCGGGAGTCGATGTTACATTTTACGTGACCGTGAAAATCTTGGAAAGTTCGACTCTCGAAGTGATGAAGGGATCTTTTTGGGTTATTCTACGAATAGCAGAGCATATCGAGTATTTAACATTGAATCTAAGACGATCGTAGAATCTATAAACGTTAAAGTAGATGAAGCTTTTCACTTTGAAACTGTAAAATCTACCCTCGATATCTCTCTAGATGATGATCCTCCTGCTAGTGCATCTTCTCATAATAATACTTCCAATATTAATGATGCATCTAATGGTTCTTCTAGTTTATCTGATGTGCAGGAATCATCTCATATATCTCCGAGTACTCCGTTTCAACAAACGTTACGAATCTCCAAGGATCATCCGGAATCGAATATTATTGGAGATCCACAAGAAGGAGTCAGAACTCGGAGGCAGTTGGTTTGTGGATTCGCTTGCTACGTATCTTTAATCGAACCAAAGAACATAGATGAAGCTCTTCAGGATGACTACTGGATTAAAGCAATGCAGGAAGAGCTCCATCAATTTGAGCGAAACAAAGTCTGGGAATTAACGAAGCCTCCAAAGCAACACAATGTGATAGGTACCAAATGGATCTTCAAGAACAAGAAAAATGAGGATGGTACTATCATCAGGAACAAGGCATGATTAGTTGCTCAAGGCTACTCTCAAGTAGAAGGTATAGACTTTGATGAAACCTTCGCCCCTGTAGTTAGACTCGAGTCCATTCGTATACTATTTGCTATTGCTTGTCATTTTAAAATCAAATTATTTCAAATGGACGTTAAGAGCGCATTTCTAAATGGGTTTTTAAATGAGGAAGTTTATGTGGCTCAACCGAAAGGTTGTATAGATCATAAACAACCTAACCATGTTTTTCGTTTGAAAAAGGCTCTTTACGGTCTGAAACAAGCACCACGAGCATGGTACGAAAGGTTAACAAAGCACCTTTTGGAGAAGGGCTATACTCGAGGGGGAGCTGATAGGACTCTCTTTGTGAAGCATTATCAAAGCAATTTCATTGTAGCACAAATCTATGTCGATGACATTGTATTTGGCGCAACAAGAGATAACGATGCTTCTAAATTCGCGGAGACCATGGAAAGCGAATTTGAGATGTCCATGATGGGCGAATTGACTTATTTCCTTGGATTGCAAATTAAACAAAATGATGAAGGTATTCACTTGAGTCAATCCAAGTATGCAATGGAGTTGGTCAAAAAGTTTGATCTAGAAAATTGTAAAGATTTTCCGACTCCAATGGGAACTAGCCACAAGGGACTTGGAAGTGAATCACATAGTGAGAATGTAGACGAGAAACTGTATCGAAGTATGATTGGAAGTCTACTTTACCTCACGGCTAGTCGCCCGGATATATCTTTTGGTGTTGGGATTTGCGCGAGATATCAATCAGCACCAAAGGAGGTTCACCTGAAAGCGGTGAAAAGGATCATCCGGTATATCAAAGGATCAATTAATTTCGGAATTTGGTATCCTATGGGAACAAGTTTGGATATTGTTGGATACTCAGATGCCGATTGGGCAGGATCAGTGGATGATCGGAAAAGTACGAGTGGTGCATGCTTCTATCTTGGCCATTGTCTTGTTGCATGGCACAGTAAAAAGCAGAACTGCATAGCACTCTCGACTGCCGAAGCGGAATACATTTCAGCTGGAAGTTGCTCAACTCAACTCATTTGGATGAAAAGCGTATTGAGCGACTTCCACATTTCAGCATCTTCGGTAACAATACTTTGTGACAACACTAGTGCTATTAACATTTCTAAAAACCCTGTGTTGCACTCTAGAACAAAACATATTGAACTTAGATATCATTTTCTTAGAGAGCTAGTTGAATCAAATACTCTTCAACTTTCATATATTTCAACTGAGGATCAATTAGCTGACATTCTAACAAAACCTTTGGATCAAAAACGTTTTATTCATTTACGAAAAGCAATTGGGATGCTTTCCTTGAAATAATCTTCTTTTTGAAATCTTTGCTTAGGATAGGTTTTGTATTTGTTTTTGTTTTGTTCATTATCTATGTTTGTACATAGGACATTAATTGAGCATAGATCATAATTGACTTTAATTGCATCTTTTCGCACATTTAGAAATTTATTATGCTTTTGCCATCATAATATTTCACTGTTGCAATGATCATTTATGTTAATTAAATCATCTTCTAAAGTGATCAAAGTCAATTTCACTCTCTCTATGATCTCTTGGTATAGTCATTATCTTATTTGACTGCTTAGTCGAGTATGAAATCGAGATCAATATTTGGTTGAATACTTTATATCTTAAATAATTGATAGCCAATTGAGGGGGAGTCTTAGAAAAGGTAAAATGCTCAAAAGATGTGGAAAGAGTTACATCCCAATGAGGAGTGTGAAAACTACCACCACATGGAGGAAAGAGCTACCACCTCGGTCGTCCGAGTATTGTGTGCAGCTACCACATGTATACCAAGCATGGTTGTTCAAATTTTTGATTAAGTAAAATGCATGTTGAAATACTTGACTCTGTCAAATTTCAAGGTTGGTATAAGGTGGGTTTTTAATGAAAGATGCTCAAAGAGCCACTCTCTTCAACAGATTGTCTAGATACATTATCTACTATATTTGGGATTTCAAACATCTATTGATCTTTGTATTTCATTTTCTTTACTGAATTGATGATTTGATAAAGGCATTACTCATAAGATCAAGTTAGATGTAATTGAAGGTGTTCAACTTTAAGGGATTTAATTTTTGTAAATTTTCGTTTCATTTTTGGATATTATTGATAGATTTGGCATAATCTAATTCTTGTTGTATGAAACGATGATTTTTGTTTAAAGTTGATACACATTTGTGCTTACAATCTTTTTCTGGTTTTTCTTGAATTTCTCTGAAATTTTCTAAAGAAAAAGTTGGGGCCGATCCGGATCGGGCTAGATGATCCGGATCCCGGACGCAGGAATTCTTCTGCGGGCTGACGATCCGGATTGTATCTGCCGATCCGGATCCCGAACGCAGTTTCTCACTGCGGGTAGCCGATCCGGATCGCAGTTATGAACTGATCCGGATCGCGGCTAGGTTTTATAAAGAACGAAAGGGGTTTTTGATTTCTTTACTCCAATCTTTTGTTCCAAAGTTTCCAGAGCCTCTCTCTCTAGATTTCATCCTTCCTGGAAGCTTTCAAACTCAAGTTCTTCAACTCCAAGTAAGTTTTATTGATCAAAATCTCGGTTTTTCACCGTTTTTCTCTTTTCCTCCTCAAACGTGATGAATTTCATGGATCAATTTTGTTTGTGGATGGTTTTTGATCAAATTTCTTTTGAAATAAGAACTCTGGGTAGATTAGTTTTGATTATATGCTAGGTATTCTCCTGATTAACGGATTTTTAGGCTTCGATTTCTAAAATTTCGGTTTTAGGGCATATAATAAGGATTTTCGAAAATCATGCAATTGATCTATTTTTAAAAATCCTTTTGCAAAAATAATTTGATTCTTAGTTTTTCTACATGATTATGATTGTCTGGGTACAATTTTTTCAATCTTTGAAAATTAACAATTTTTAATGTGTTCTTGAGTTGGTTTTTCATAGGACAATTTCTCTAAACTTAAAGCACTAGAATCAACAGGAGATAACTCTCTTGGTTAATCCTGCTACTGGTCACAATGGTGCACAAGAGTACATCTGTAAAAGAGAAACCGGATGTTTCAACAGGAGATAAGACAACCGAAGGCAGGGAGGACAGTTCAGAGTACGATACGGAAGAATGGGATGAATTCTTCAAAGATGTTCAACAGAAGATTGATGAGGAAAACAGGAAATCTGTCAAAGGCAAAAGGCTTATGAAATCTGCATCAACAACTAAGCAATATACAAGACGAAAGAATGTCCTAAGAAGTGAAAGTTATCATAGTGGGTTTCTTACTAGAGCTCGCTCACTCTCTGGGGTTCTACAAACTGAATCTCCATGGGTTAAAGGATTGGATGCACCATCTGCTTCTAGACAGCATCCATCACACTCGAAAAGACAGGGTACAGACGCTGCTGTATTGGAGTCGCTTCGCCAGGAACAACAAAGACTCTCTGCTGCACAAGAGAGGATATCGAAAGAACTTCAGCAAATCTCCTCTGAACACAAGAAGATCAAGAAGAAGTGTTCAACTATTTCGATAATGCTTAAAGGGATTTTGAGCAAGCTGAGTTGTACCAGCTCAGACTCCTCCGACTGAACTGCACCTTCCTTTTCTTTTTGTGCAGGATTATGACTTTAGGATTTAGTTTTATACTTACTTTAGCGTAGTTCTCAGGTTTTACGTTTTATTGGAACTTTTCACTCTCCTAACATTTCGTAGTCTTAACTACATTTTGGCTTTGTTTTGTGACAAAAAGGGGGAGAGAGTTAGAGAGAACTTTGAACAATGAATGATGAAATATCAAGGTAAGTATGAAGTAGGTAAGTATGAAGTATGATCTCTACAATGAATGATGAAATATCAAGGTACAATGATGATGATGTGAATGAACATCAAGGTAAGGGAACTTGAACAATGATTGTGAAAATCTTGATGATGAAGATTTTGTATACATCAAGGTAAGTATCTCTTCAACTTCAACTTTGGTTTTCATCTTGTGATTGTTTGCATGTCTCGACTAACTATTCGACTAACTATTTGGACATGTATTATTACTAACAAGTTGATGTTGGACTAACATTGTGTGACATTTGGTTTTTAGTTGCATAGAAGATATGTTGGTTTTTGACTATGATTCTCTTACATATCTGAATTCTCTCAAATGTCATGATGATTAGATAAACTCTATCTCTGTACTAGGTTTTGTATGCTAAATATTCTTGAGGTATCTAACGATCTCTTTTTGTCAAGAATGTTTTCTTTGTGTAGAGAGTACAGATGTCTAAGTCTAGAGTCTGTTTTAGGAGTTTATCTCATGTTTTTAAATTTTTGGATCTCCATTGTAAATTTTTGTTGTATGGTGATAGCAACAAAAATATCTTTTTGAATTTTCTTTAGTGGATCTGTGTTTTGTCACGAAACCGCCAAAGGGGGAGATTGTTACGGAATTTGAGTTGGCGTAGTTTCGTGAAAGTCTCAAGTCTTGAAGATTGAAGGTGAAGAAAGTTGGATCGTTTAACTCAATCTCAAGAAAGAAGAATTCAAAAGGATCAGGTATGTTTAACTAAAGATTTTGTGTGATCCGAATACTTCTTGTAGTGTAGAAACACTTGGAAGAATCTTTCATTGCATAAAAATCAAAAACTGGACTTGGGACATGTTCAGGATCCGGATCAGGTTGTTCGATCCGGATCCCGAAGGTGGTTCGTTCATACACCAGTTCAATCCGGATCGTAGCCTCTTGATCCGGATCCCGAACACTTAGTTTACCATCTTCCTTGAACGATCCGGATCAGGCTTCGCAATCCGGATCCCGAACGTTGATGTTTGGTGAACTGTATGAACGATCCGGATCAAGCACTTCGATCCGGATCCCGAACCTTCGTTTTTCTGGAACTGGCTGACTCGTTACGACGATCCGGATCACAGCTAGTCCGATCCGGATCGCCGTCCGTAAAATTTCCAGAAATGTTAGGTTTTTGATTCTTATCTCCTTCCTAGGGTTTCTAACCTATAAATAGACCCTATGACTCTTTTTCTAGGGCTAATCCATATAGTCAATAGCCGTCATTTTCATAGATCATTTTATACGGCTATAGATCCACATATAGAGAAGAAAGGAAATCATTAGAGAACACTCTATGTTTCTTCATCTATATTGATTAGTTTGATTCTAGGTTTTCATACTCACATCTTGAGTTGAATCAAACTAATGAATACTTAGATGGTATTTCCGATCTATCTTTGATCTAAGTATTCGGCGGATCATCACCACCCAAAACAACGATTTACCCCAAAAATCGGCGCGTGGATTCGCGTGTCCTTGTGGATTCAAGGTTCAACCGCTCTCGTGGATTCGGAGCGAGGCACGTTCGTGGATTCGAAGGGTGCTATTGGGTGAAGACCGTGGATTCGGTCGGACGTCGTGGATTCGACGTTGGACGCCGTGGATTCGGCGTTGGGCGCAGATCGTGGATTCGAGAAGCGTCGCGGAGCGAGCGGAGAAGATCCTCTAGGAGCGTATGGAAAAGGTTGAGTCGTAAGTGTGTACGGTAAATCACCTTGTACGTGTTTTAATTCTAGTGGATTTCTGCCGTGTTATCGGTCCCGTGGTTTTTTACTCCGGTGATGGAGTTTTCCACGTAAAAATCTTGCGTATTATTTTTATTTCCGCATTGGGTTTTTATCGCAATGATTTTTTGAGTGTTTATGCGTTTACACCTATTCACCCCCCTCTAGGTGTTTTTTCCCCTATTTAGATCCGTATTACATATAACCCAACATAAAGTACATTTTAGGAAAGCTGAATTATCGAGTTTTCTTAAGTTGACCGTCGTGCTGCACGGGTATTTTTCTGTGAAAGGGCTTGAAAAACGATGACCGACGGTGCGATCGGATCTGAAATCCGACCTAGGGACCTCCTAGAATAGGGTTTTTAGGGTTGCGGTGACTTAGCGCGCATCGAAATCCGTGTAGAATATCCGGCACGCTTTCCGAGGACATGTGGGATTATCTTGTGTAATTAAATAATTATTTATTAGTTAATATATACCGAATGTGGGTTTTATTCGTACGTACTAAGAGGAAATCTCACTTTTCGCAAAAGAGAAACCCTAGCAGGAGAGAAAGAGAAAGAAAAGAAAAGAACGAAACCCTAACCGGAGGAAAAAGAGAAGAGAGAGGAAGGAAACGGAGGAGTCCGAACGCCCCGATCAATGTGCTGGAAACGGGAGTGCGAGCGGATTGCCTTCTCCGACGGAATCTGTCACGCCCCGGGTGTAAACCAGAACCCGGGCCCGTCTACAGATCCGCCGTGCACACGGTATTTCCCGTGTACACGAAGCGCCAAACCTGCTCAGATATAAGAGATAATAATAAAAAAGCAATAAAACAGAGCTGAACTAAAACTAATACATCTCAGACTGAAGCTGGAAATAAAATACAATACATCTGTATAAATGATACATCTGTCTCTCCCAGCTCACCAAAATAAATACAACCTGCTGGCAAAAGCCAGTCCCAAATGTAAAAGTACAACCGTCTGAGGAAACCTGGGTACACCAGCAGTCCAGCTAACACGCTCATCCTGCCTCGAGATCTATCTACTCAGCCGTCCTCTCTCCTCGACCCGCCGCTGAAAGCCCAGCAGCACCCGCAGAAGACATTGCAAAACAAGGAAGAAGAAAAAGAGGAAAGAAGAATGGGGGTGAGAACTACTAGTAAACCAGTAGCCTCCCCTAGTGGGTAAAATCTCAAACTTTGACACACCCACTAGGCCTACCAGAGGCAAAAAGGAAAGAAGAGTGGTAAGAAATGAAACCGCTGCCAAAAGGGAAATCTACCACTACTATGCCTCTAAAATACAGTCCTAGACTGGAATAACCGTATGCAACAATAACCAACCGTCCCAGATGAACCCAATCTGTACCGCCCTCATCATCGGGCAAATAAGCCGTGCCGATGTGATAGCAAAATTCTGCTGCCGCCCTCATCATCGGGCCAATAAGCCGCGCCGATGTGATAGCAAATCTGTCCATAACTGTCCAGCCCCGGCCTCCGAAGGGGATCTCGAGGGGAGCTACCCACACGAGTAAAGCATCACCGGGCAATAACCGCGCCGGTGTGATAAAAGCATCACCGGGCAATAACCGCGCCGGTGATAAAAGCAGGATTGGATCACAACTATAAAGCCCCCAGTGGAACATAACCCTCCACTAAAAGAAAACTGATTCCCCAATCAGATGCAAAAGTAACCATCCGGTCAATCGCCCAATATCCGCGATTGCCGCATTACCCCACAATCCACGACCAGGTCTCACAACCGACCTCCGGTCAACCGCCCAAAATCCGCGGTCGCCGGAATAACCCACAATTACAAACATGTCCCACATCCGACATCTGGTCAACCGCCTACTATCCGCGGTTGCCACAAAACCCTCTAGTCCATAATCATGCCCTATCACCGATGTCCTATAACCGACATCCGGTCAACCGCCCAATATCCGCGGTCGCCGCCAAAACCCATAATCCATAATCCAGGCCCCGGCTACACTATCCCAAACCGCTGCTCAAACCCGAGCAGCAAATACCACCTGACTAACGAAAGGAGAAAAGAAACAAACAAGGTTTCTCCTAAGTCAAGTTCCAGCATGAAAGTGTAGCAATAAAAGATGGCCTATCTAGATGTCCATACAAGCATGCAAGTGTTCTCAAGGAAATAAAGGAAAAGGTGTCCAATAGTGGTTCCACATGTGTAACAATTAATAACTCCGCATAGATATAACCATCATGCTAAAACATTATCCAACCACACATGTCTATAATCCATGATAAAACATCACTATCCACCTATGCATGTCATAAAGTCCTCAAATAGTACCAACCACTAACAAGATAATCATAAAGCCCATGATAAATAATCCAATCCACATGCAAGGTTAAGCGCTAACATTCCATCCATACCAACATGTATAAGTCCCAACCACTATCAAATATCCACAATAGTAATTTCCATAGGAAAGGCTCACAATTTTATATCACTTAAGCATGCATGTCCAAATAAAGGGATCACTCTAATATTCCTAGTGAGCATGTCAAAATAGAGGTAAACAACAACCACCCACCTCGATCGCTAATTCCAAGTCCAAATAGTGCTCTCGCCCAAACCGATAAGCCGCCGCGATCGCTGTACAAAATTCCCAAAAGAACATACATAATTAACATACAATGCTCACACAAAATCTGTCCCAAACACCACAGACCAATGTTTCCCTGTTTTTACCTATGAGAAGTGCCTGGAAAAATCCAAGAAAAATACTGTCACGATCCTCGCGACGAACCCGTCGAAACGGCTACCTGCACGCTCAAATCCGAGTTTCCTACACTGAGAAACAAATCCGACAAGGGAATCACCTCGAAATAAACTGCTCTCAAAAACTGAACCACAAGATTCTGTACACAGGGATATTCACCTTCGGGGAAAAATTCATAAAATTCCAAGAAAATTTGGGGATATTCCTCGTGATGTGTAGATGCAAAATGCCTTTTGAATCACCCCAATCCGATTCCTGGGCGCGAAGATATCGCCAAAATACCGCACCGCTGTCCCAAAACTCCGCCCCAGAAAATGAGGTCACAAGATGATCCGAAAAACCCATGAAAAGCTCGGAATGGGAAAAACCAGTAAACATGGGGAACGTAGCCCTACCTGTCGTGAAGACGATGGCGCAAGAATCACAGAAAAAGGTGCTCGGGGTAAGCCGGGGGAGTCCTCGCACCAAAACGCGACGAAGAAGACCACAAACGAACGAGCGTCGCGCCGCGCCGTAAAAATGCAAACCTTGGGATGCGTGCCGCCGAAAAATCCTAGAATCTGCAGATTGATCCGGCTCTGGGAGAGGAGGATTTCTTGTGAAGGTTGCACAGTGAAAGGATGAACAGGGAAGAAGCTCTCTGCAAAGGAACTCGGCCTATTTATATGCTGGGAGAAACAATCCAATTAATACCCAAATTGTCCAATTTTCCGGGCGCTCCAGATTTCGGGCGGCTACAGTGTTGGGCCCGGCCCAACACTGTGCGCGCCCGAAACACACCTGGGCCTCCACGTCGCCCACAAAACAGGCAACAGCGGGAGCCCCCACTCCCGCTGCGCCGCGTGGCCACCACCAGGGATCGACACGTGGCGCCCCCAACGCGCGGGAAACCGCGGTCAGCGCCCACGTGCCGCCTGCCAGCGCCGCCTGCCAACCCTGCCGGGCACGCGCCCCGAGGCCACCCGCACCCGTTCGGTGCACCGAGCGCTCTACACCGCACCAACCACCGGCCGCCACGTGTCCACCCCGGTCCACCGTGCGCCCCGCGCTCTCCGTAGACCGCGCCCCGCGGACCGGCCCACTCCCGAGCCGCCACGCGTCCAGCCCCCGGTGCACGCCTGCCGCGTGGACCGGGCGGCCCGCGCCTCTGCCCGCCGCGCTGCCCGCGGCTGCTCCGCCGCTGCCCGCCGCCGCCGCCGCTGCCCGCCGGCGGCCGGAAACACTGTTCCGGCATGAACAGTGACCGGTTGTCCAAAACATCAAGTAGGTAGTCCATTTTGACCGTTTTCGCACGCTGAATCCGAATTTGATGTCCATTTTGCCAAATTCCAACTCTAAAATTTGCCGAAGGCATCCGGAAAGGTAATCCTTGGTCCAAACTTCGCGCTGAGTCCATTTTTAATATCCGCTTCGCGCGAAACCACTTCTAACGATCCGACGGAGTCCATTGATCACCCACGTGATCCAGTAAGCCCGAAGTCCGCCACAACTGTCCCATTGGTGCACAAACACCTCCAACACACAGTACAAGCTCCCCAGATGTCACCAATGACTCTACCACAGCTCTGCAGAGATCCAGGTCATCACATCCTCCCCCACTAAAAGAAAGTTTCGTCCTCGAAACTAAAGTCAATCCTCAACCCGAAACCTCAACCAAATCGAGGGGGTAAATATCCAATCATCCACCACTCAAGCTCCCAAGGCTGTCTTATACCTCCTCCAGAGACGCGATACAACCCTCGGGTCTCTAACTAGAACAAAATAGAGGCGGGCATTCCAGAAAACCGCACCACCTCATCCAAGTACAGCTGGGCTAACCGCTCGAGCTACCAAGTAGCCTGCATCGGTACAGGCATCTGCTCCTCCCAGGGTCTCAGATAATCCAACCACAAGTCCATCGGCACAAATGCTCGATCCCAATACCTCTGTACTCCCAAGGTATCCAATATAAGTCCCCCAACTGATCACGTAGACTCTGATCTCTAATCTTTAAACCGTCGGGATGTAGAAGCAATTCCCCAACTCTCCGGCATCAACACACAGCCAAAAGTCTACTCATCCACTACGAAACATCCGCCTCGCTCCCGAAGTCAAAACTATAGAGGCGAAGATAACCCTCAAGCAACCCAAGTACACCAACACCTCCGGGCCTGGCTCCCCAAGAAAACTGTCCTTGCGGCATAATCAACCGCCGCGAAAGAAAACCGAACCCGCCAGCCCAACAAGTACCACCACACCGACCGCTGTAACATATGTGCTCCGACAGTCTCAGAAATCCACTATCCTGGAAAAAGAAATCGGGAATGCCTCCACCGACTGGTCTGTCCTCCATCACCAGGCGCCAAGCGCCTCAATCAGAACTCGCCTCAGGCGGTAGATCCCAATCCAAAGGAACTACAATACCACGCTCCACACCCGGCGCCTACTCCAATGAGGCGTCCCTAATCCGTACTGGAGGGACCCAACGAATTAAAAGGTATCCTGGCACAATCCACTCTCAGACACTCATATCCTATGCGCCCCGTCCCTCCATACATGGAGCGTGGAGTTCAGCAACTGTGTTAACTCTTGCCATAAAAGGCCTTCAAGTACTCTCTATCCCCCCCACCGAACAAGACCCTGTCTCCAAGGGCTCCATACTCAATACCACAAATCGGAATGACTCATCCGCCAAAACTGGCTCACTCGATCATCGCAATCCCACAGCTTACCCGCTGTCAACTATCCACCCTGCCTCGGTGCCCCAACACTAAACGTCGGCACGGAGGGGGCTACTCGCTACACCGACCACTATGCCACTGCGTTGATCCAACAACTGTGCCACTGCGCTGATCCGACAACTGTGACACTGCGCTGATCTGACAACTGTGCCACTGCGCTGATCCGACAACTGTGCCACTGCGCTGGTCCGACAACTGTGTCACTGCGCTGATCCGACAACTGTGTCACTGCGCTGATCCGACAACTGTGTCACTGCGCTGATCCGACAACTGTGTCACTGCGCTGCTGATCTGCCTCCAACACACCTACCCTTCGGGTCCGGAGCTCTCAGACTCCAATCTGGGTATCCGGCCCGAAACAACCAGCTCAGACCCAACTGCCGCACCAAGGTGCACCCGGGTCAGGGCCCAACGTCGGGGAGACACCGCTCACCACGACAAAACCGCAAATCAGCACACCCCAAACACTCGACCCAATCTAGCGAAAGTCAAAGACATCCCTCTATTTTTGTAACTTTATGTTGTCTGCAGCCAACATAACTGTCCCACAAAAATAGAATATGTCGATCCCTCTTCACTCACCGGAAGAGTCAAACAAATAAATCACCGACTTTCGCAAAATGTCGCGTCTCTCACGCACTAACATCCTAGGGTCCGCCGAAAAGCCTAGGGTTTCCTAAGTCCCAAATGACCTATCCCTAAGCTCTGATACCACCTAATCTGTCACGCCCCGGGTGTAAACCAGAACCCGGGCCCGTCTACAGATCCGCCGTGCACACGGTATTTCCTGTGTACACGAAGCGCCAAACCTGCTCAGATATAAGAGATAATAATAAAAGAGCAATAAAACAGAGCTGAACTAAAACTAATACATCTCAGACTGAAGCTGGAAATAAAATACAATACATCTGTATAAATGATACATCTGTCTCTCCCAGCTCACCAAAATAAATACAACCTGCTGGCAAAAGCCAGTCCCAAATGTAAAAGTACAACCGTCTGAGGAAACCTGGGTACACCAGCAGTCCAGCTAACACGCTCATCCTGCCTCGAGATCTATCTACTCAGCCGTCCTCTCTCCTCGACCCGCCGCTGAAAGCCCAGCAGCACCCGCAGAAGACATTGCAAAACAAGGAAGAAGAAAAAGAGGAAAGAAGAATGGGGGTGAGAACTACTAGTAAACCAGTAGCCTCCCCTAGTGGGTAAAATCTCAAACTTTGACACACCCACTAGGCCTACCAGAGGCAAAAAGGAAAGAAGAGTGGTAAGAAATGAAACCGCTGCCAAAAGGGAAATCTACCACTACTATGCCTCTAAAATACAGTCCTAGACTGGAATAACCGTATGCAACAATAACCAACCGTCCCAGATGAACCCAATCTGTACCGCCCTCATCATCGGGCAAATAAGCCGTGCCGATGTGATAGCAAAATTCTGCTGCCGCCCTCATCATCGGGCCAATAAGCCGCGCCGATGTGATAGCAAATCTGTCCATAACTGTCCAGCCCCGGCCTCCGAAGGGGATCTCGAGGGGAGCTACCCACACGAGTAAAGCATCACCGGGCAATAACCGCGCCGGTGTGATAAAAGCATCACCGGGCAATAACCGCGCCGGTGATAAAAGCAGGATTGGATCACAACTATAAAGCCCCCAGTGGAACATAACCCTCCACTAAAAGAAAACTGATTCCCCAATCTGATGCAAAAGTAACCATCCGGTCAATCGCCCAATATCCGCGATTGCCGCATTACCCCACAATCCACGACCAGGTCTCACAACCGACCTCCGGTCAACCGCCCAAAATCCGCGGTCGCCGGAATAACCCACAATTACAAACATGTCCCACATCCGACATCTGGTCAACCGCCTACTATCCGCGGTTGCCACAAAACCCTCTAGTCCATAATCATGCCCTATCACCGATGTCCTATAACCGACATCCGGTCAACCGCCCAATATCCGCGGTCGCCGCCAAAACCCATAATCCATAATCCAGGCCCCGGCTACACTATCCCAAACCGCTGCTCAAACCCGAGCAGCAAATACCACCTGACTAACGAAAGGAGAAAAGAAACAAACAAGGTTTCTCCTAAGTCAAGTTCCAGCATGAAAGTGTAGCAATAAAAGATGGCCTATCTAGATGTCCATACAAGCATGCAAGTGTTCTCAAGGAAATAAAGGAAAAGGTGTCCAATAGTGGTTCCACATGTGTAACAATTAATAACTCCGCATAGATATAACCATCATGCTAAAACATTATCCAACCACACATGTCTATAATCCATGATAAAACATCACTATCCACCTATGCATGTCATAAAGTCCTCAAATAGTACCAACCACTAACAAGATAATCATAAAGCCCATGATAAATAATCCAATCCACATGCAAGGTTAAGCGCTAACATTCCATCCATACCAACATGTATAAGTCCCAACCACTATCAAATATCCACAATAGTAATTTCCATAGGAAAGGCTCACAATTTTATATCACTTAAGCATGCATGTCCAAATAAAGGGATCACTCTAATATTCCTAGTGAGCATGTCAAAATAGAGGTAAACAACAACCACCCACCTCGATCGCTAATTCCAAGTCCAAATAGTGCTCTCGCCCAAACCGATAAGCCGCCGCGATCGCTGTACAAAATTCCCAAAAGAACATACATAATTAACATACAATGCTCACACAAAATCTGTCCCAAACACCACAGACCAATGTTTCCCTGTTTTTACCTATGAGAAGTGCCTGGAAAAATCCAAGAAAAATACTGTCACGATCCTCGCGACAAACCCGTCGAAACGGCTACCTGCACGCTCAAATCCGAGTTTCCTACACTGAGAAACAAATCCGACAAGGGAATCACCTCGAAATAAACTGCTCTCAAAAACTGAACCACAAGATTCTGTAAACAGGGATATTCACCTTCGGGGAAAAATTCATAAAATTCCAAGAAAATTTTGGGATATTCCTCGTGATGTGTAGATGCAAAATGCCTTTTGAATCACCCCAATCCGATGCCTGGGCGCGAAGATATCGCCAAAATACCGCACCGCTGTCCCAAAACTCCGCCCCAGAAAATGAGGTCACAAGATGATCCGAAAAACCCATTAAAAGCTTGGAATGGGAAAAACCAGTAAACATGGGGAACGTAGCCCTACCTGTCGTGAAGACGATAGCGCAAGAATCACAGAAAAAGGTGCTCGGGGTAAGCCGGGGGAGTCCTCGCACCAAAACGCGACGAAGAAGACCACAAACGAACGAGCGTCGCGCCGCGCCGTAAAAATGCAAACCTCGGGATGCGTGCCGCCGAAAAATCCTAGAATCTGCAGATGGATCCGGCTCTGGGAGAGGAGGATTTCTTGTGAAGGTTGCACAGTGAAAGGATGAACAGGGAAGAAGCTCTCTGCAAAGGAACTCGGCCTATTTATATGCTGGGAGAAACAATCCAATTAATACCCAAATTGTCCAATTTTCCGGGCGCTCCAGATTTCGGGCGGCTACAGTGTTGGGCCCGGCCCAACACTGTGCGCGCCCGAAACGCACCTGGGCCTCCACGTCGCCCACAAAACAGGCAACAGCGGGAGCCCCCACTCCCGCTGCGCCGCGTGGCCACCACCAGGGATCGACACGTGGTGCCCCCAACGCGCGGGAAACCGCGGTCAGCGCCCACGTGCCGCCTGCCAGCGCCGCCTGCCAACCCTGCCGGGCACGCGCCCCGAGGCCACCCGCACCCGTTCGGTGCACCGAGCGCTCTACACCGCACCAACCACCGGCCGCCACGTGTCCACCCCGGTCCACCGTGCGCCCCGCGCTCTCCGTAGACCGCGCCCCGCGGACCGGCCCACTCCCGAGCCACCACGCGTCCAGCCCCCGGTGCACGCCTGCCGCGTGGACCGGGCGGCCCGCGCCTCTGCCCGCCGCGCTGCCCGCGGCTGCTCCGCCGTTGCCCGCCGCCGTCGCCGCTGCCCGCCGGCAGCCGGAAACACTGTTCCGGCATGAACAGTGACCGGTTGTCCAAAACATCAAGTAGGTAGTCCATTTTGACCGTTTTCGCGCGCTGAATCCGAATTTGATGTCCATTTTGCCAAATTCCAACTCCAAAATTTGCCGAAGGCATCCGGAAAGGTAATCCTTAGTCCAAACTTCGCGCTGAGTCCATTTTTAATATCCGCTTCGCGCGAAACCGCTTCTAACGATCCGACGGAGTCCATTGATCACCCACGTGATCCAGTAAGCCCGAAGTCCGCCACAACTGTCCCATTGTGCACAAACACCTCCAACACACAGTACAAGCTCCCCAGATGTCACCAATGACTCTACCACAGCTCTGCAGAGATCCAGGTCATCACAGAATCGCGGTAAGCAAAGTTTATTTTACGGTGTGGTTTGGGGTTTTTCGTGTCTTTTCTTAAGTGATCGTCGCCGTCTCTGTCGCCGTCGTCATCGCCGCTGCCGCCGCCGCCCCCGCCGCCGCCGCCGCGTGGGGCGCCATCCATGGATGGCGGCACCCGCGCGGGGCACCGCCCGCAGGTAGCGCGCGCCGCGTGGCCTTGTGCCGCGCGGGGCGCCACCCGCGGGCGGCGGTACCCGCGCGGGCAGACACCTCGCGGGGCACCACCCGCAGGTGGCGCGCGCCGCGCTGCCTCGTGCCGCGCGGGGCGCCACCCGCAGGCGGCGCCGCCCGCACGGGCAGACACCGCGCGGGGCGCCACCCGCGGGCGCCGACGCCCGCGCGGGCAGACACCGCCGGGCGGAGGCGCCCGCGCGGGCAGACACCGTGCGGGGCGCCACCCGCAGGTGGCGCGCGCCGCGCGGCCTCGTGCCGCGCGGGGCGGCTCTCTCGGGCGGCGGCACTCTCGCGGGCAGGCGCCGCGCGGGTCGCCGCCCGCAAGTGGCACGCGCGCCGCGCGGCCTTGTGCCGCGCGGGGCACCACCCGTGGGCGGCGGCGCCTGCGCGGGTAGACGCCGCGCGGGCAGGTGCTGCGCGGGGCGCCGCCGTGAGTCATGAGCAACGCTGTTTTGGGTTTCGTGGTGTTTTGGGTTTTTTTTCCATTTCGCGGCATGGTGCGTTAAGTTGACTTATCGTTCGTTTGGGAACTTCCTTAGGTCCAGGTGCTGAGTGAGAGCTTGTCGTGGTTCAAGTATCCCGATCTTCACGCTACGAGGTGGGTACTTTCGTAATAAGTATTGGTGCATGTTATCATTATGACAAGTGTAATAAAGTAGATGTATCGTGTTAACTGTTTAAACCCATTGCATGAGAAATTCCCGTTCTTTTATTTCTAACTATAACGACTGAGTGTCGCGGTGCTTTAACACACGCCGGTTTCGGCTATTATGCTCATAGATGCTTATACGCACACCGGCGGTTTGGCCACCGATTGGGTGTACTTTTTTGGAATTGTGGTACGCTGACCCGTGTACCCCACGAAGGTAAAGGTGTCGAGTGGGGACCCCTCACGGTTACTATAGGTGCAGCACTAGTACCGTGGAGGGGTTAAAGTCACAATGTGCAAGCAAAGTGATTGTTCACGGGGGGGGGGGGGGGGGGGGGGGGGGGGGGGGGGGGGGGGGGGGGGGTCTTTTGACCTTCCGACAGATGTTCTATTATTTAAAACAGGGGGTACGGTGACTCATGAGGGGGAAAGCGAAATGCTCTGGTGTATCGGTTTGTCTTTCCAATACTCTTTATTGCTATGTTCATCTACTTTATTTGTCACTGACTTTCCCATACTATAACAGGTCCGACTAGGTGTGGTAGCCGGGATGATGGTGAGGCAGGGTCTAGAGGACATTAGCCATATGAGGCTTTATTCCGTCATTCTTGCTTTGGGTTATCTCATCTCCTTTTCATTTAGTTAATAAGTTCTCAATTGCTTGGCTGTGGAATAATGCGGATGTTGGATTGAGAGTTTACTTTAGTGATGTGATCTTTGTTATGCTTTTTATTGACTTGTATGCGGCATGTTTTATACTAAACAAAAGGTTTCGAAAATGCTTTCCAAAACCAAGTGTCGTGTGGGCACTACTTAGTAAACCTCTGGATTTATCCTTTCAAAAGATGTAGCCGCCCTAAAGAGACTCGCGAAAATACTTTGGAAAATTAGGTGTCGTGTGGACACCGTTCGTATACCCGTAGTCTCATCTCTTAATATCGTGAATGAAAACTTTAGTTGTGAATAATGGTATTACTCTCTCTCATTGTATTCACTGTGACTGTGTGGTTGAAGAAGATGTTGTTAATGTAACGCCGTGCATATACAAAGGAGACTCTGTCCGTCTATAGAGTGAATTTGCATATGTGGCGGGTCTGACGCGCACCGGTAGGCGAGGTTGTTTTCAAAAGAAAAAAATATATACGTTTTCCACTTATCCCAAATCCTCCGGGGCGTGACAGCTGAAAAGTAAACTGCTAGAAATAAAATAAATACAACCCAAGTCCTCACAAATACATAAGTCTCTCAACTGAAAAAGAAAAAGTACAAGTCTGCACCTCACTACAAAGGTCTCTCAAAATAAAACTCTCAAAAATAAAAAGGGGTACATCTACTCTCTCAGGAAGACGACTGGTAGGGATCTATCTCGCGACTCCCTCCCCTCGATCAGCAGGATCAGCAACTGGAGCAGCAGGAACCCGGAGTAGAGGTCCCTGGGAAAAAAATACACCACGGCGGGTGTGAGAACTACATCCCACAGTAGTTCTCAGTGGGTGCCGCCAACAAGCCCGACGGTCTGCACACTAAGTCTACTAGAGGCAAGAAGTAACAAATGTAATACTAAAAGGAAAGAGCTGGAAAATAACACTACAGCTATTATGCCTCTATCGAAATGCTCAAGAAGTGGAACAGATGGAAACATGATGCATCTACTAACTCTCAAATATAATCACCCAATCTACACTGACTGCCGCATAGGGTCCAGTCAAACCTGCGCCCACCTACTGCCGCACATCCACAAGAGGACGGGTCTACCGTAGGGTGTCCGTGACTGCCAAAACTGGCCCAGCCAGAGGGATTGCGTCGACAAGTCGCGATAGCAAAGTAACAGGCCCAACTCCGGAGTGGCACTCGAGGGGCGCGACCCCACCGAGGAAAGTATCAGCGCATCTCTGTCGAGCTCAATGTGGCTCATGCAGGCTATAGTCCAAATCCATGATCAACAAGATCGACAATAACCAGCATCACATCTCTAACTCACTAGCTGGAAATATCCAACAGCTAGGACTGCCGTCAACCCAACGGCTCCCCAAAACAGAACACCAAACTCACAGGTAACACAGGAAGGACCGACACCATAAGGGTTCGAAAATCTCGATAGGTTGGTGCATAGAACCCCAATCAAACAAGAACAGAATCCAGGCTCCGCCTATCGAAGTTTCCGACCCCTTTACAGTTCGGGAACACAACTCCCTCGGTAAAACATGCGGAGGAAACCAACCAGGGCCCGAAAGTTCCAAAGGACCAACACCTACAACCCTATCAAACAAGAATAGGTTCCAGGCACGGTCCCCGTAGCTTTCGTCCCGAAACAGAAATAGAAAAGGCCCCTAGAAAGAATAATGGCTCGACATGCAACTCACTAGCCGGGTATACTCCACAACCGGCAATAATGAAGGGTCCGAAAACCCCGAAAGACTAGAACCTACAACCCAAATCAAATAAGAACAGGCTCTAGGCATAGCCCTTCGTTGTTCTCAACCCTGAAAAAGGCAGCCCTTAGTACCCAGACCACTCGAATCATCTCGAGTGGGTAAGTTTTTAGGAAAAAATGTGACATTTATTACTGAAAGCCATTTGATTTGAGAGAAACCCATGTTTAATGATTTTTAGTTCTTTCTAGGAAAATGTTTGAAAACAAGTTTTATATCCAAACCTCGAAGGGCTAATGCCTTCGTCCTATCAAACAAGAACAGACTCCGGCGACCCTACGATGCTTGGAAGAAAACATTGGTTGACTAAAATCATGTATGTGTCCAAAAAGGTTCTGGGTTCAAGGTCCTGCTATCACTGGTACACAACTGCCACTACCACTGTAGCGACACCCAAATCGAAGAACACAACGTCTCGGGACCACCATTTACTCAAACGGCTCCCGCCATAAATAAACGACTAGCTATATCTACCAGACTCCACTCGGCCCCCAAGCACGAATGTAACAAGCATCCCACACTAAGGGAACCCGACCACTCAACCCACTAACCGGGTGAGGAAGACACTATGTCCAGGAATAGAAGAAAAGTGTGGATGTCTAACGCATAAATAAACCTAGCCCAGGTGAGGGTTTTCTACTAGTCTGGTTACACATGCAACATATGACGGGGTGCTAGGTCAAGTTCCGATCATAGTAATGAGTTTAACTAAAGCAGGATCAAGATATAGCAACTAACAAGATATCAAACATGATACAGGAAAGATAACATCTCCCTCTCTAACATGCATCCTAATCCATCTCATACATGCATGTTCCTATATTATAGAATTAGTAGGAAATCCACTGGTTTTGGAGGCGAAACAACCCACCTAAAAGTGTTAACTGTCCAAAGTCCCACAGCTGAAAATACCCAGGAGCAACAACCTCTAATATTCCTCAACTCCAACGGGTTCAGAAACACCCGCAAACACCCCTGGGTACAACAATAAGGTCCAAAGTTACAGTTTATTCCAAAAATACCCGAGTACATATAATCAGCTGATAACAGTCCCAAATATGTGAGATTTTCACCTACAAAAAAGACTCTGAAAAATTCGATAAAAATACTGCTGCGATCCTCGCGTCGAGCCCTTCGAAACGAGTACCTGCACGTCACAATCTGAGCCCCGTAGGCCGAGTTACAAATTCCGCAACGCGGTGAGCGTGAAACTCCACAACATACACAACTGTAATACTCTGCACAGAAAAGGGGGAAAAGTATACCTTCGGGCAAGTCTCAAAAAAATCCCAGAAAAATACAACGATAATCCTTGCGATGCGTAGATGCAAAAAGTGTACAGGTACGCCTCAATCCGATGCCTGAGCACGGAGATATCGCCAAATAACCGAGCCGCTGTCCAAGACTCAACCACAGCAAAAAAGGTCATAGTAAGCTTAGAAAAACTCCTAGAAAAGCACAAAACGAGGGGAAGCTGGAATACCAAGATCGTAGCCCTGTCTGTCGCCGATCCAACGGTGCAAGAATCGCCTGAAAAGATGGTCGGGGTAGGCCGGGGGAGCTCGTGCACCGAAATGCGACGGAAGGGAACACCGGCTAAAGAACGTCGCGCTGCGCCGAAGAAAATGGAACCTCAAAAAGCGTGCCACATAAAATCCCGAAAATCCACAGGTAGAAGTAGCTCTGGAAGAGGAAGAATTTTGCTGAAGGTTGCACTGCGAGAATCCGAGCAGGGAAAGAGGTACAGGCCAATGTTCTCGGCCTATTTATAGGCTGGGAAAAACAATTGGATTAATTCCCGGGGTTCCCTGGTTTCGGGCGCCCGAAACATTCGGGCGCCGAAAACCCGGTGCAGTTGTAGAGTACTGGAGCTTCGGGCAGTGTGCCGACTCCACGTGGCAACCTGGTATCGTGGAAATGCCTTAAGCAGATTCTGTTTATATTTACAGAGAGGGTCGGGTGGTCCCAGAGTGACGCGGAAGTATTTTTGTAGAAAAGTGAGTTGGCGTCGTGTTGAGAGCTTGCGGATCGAGCATCGGCTTTTTGGATGGGTTTGTTGAGAGTTGATCACTTGGGACATGTGTATTATGATTTTATAGAGGTGTTCGGTTGGTTTCGGGGTGATGCGGAGGTCCCGAGGCGAGAAAGTGAGTTGGCGGCGCAAGTGGAGAAGTTTCAGGCTGCTGGTTGGGGTTTTGGGTGGCTGAGTTCCGGAACCAGGCTTGTGGTTCCGGAACTGGCCCCTTGGTTCCGGAACCAACTGCCTGGTTCCAGAACAGGGGTGGGTGTACCGGTACCCACTTGCAGGTACCGGTACACAAGCACAGGATATGCCCGATTAGCCCGGATTTGCACAGTATTTGAGGTATGGGCTCTTTTACTGTTCCAACCACCCCCAGAGTTGTTTTATACCCCTCGTTACCTGCTTCCTCACCCACTCCTCATCTCATCTCTTCCACCTCCTTTCTTGCTGCCAGAGAAGAAGAGGAAGAGGAAGTTGTAAGACCTGGCTTTTCCGTTACCCTTTCCGTTACCCCTTTTCTTACGACTGTCCGACTGTGGGACAATTTTTTTAGTGTTTTTCCGGAAAGTCCGTCGGGACTCGCGGACATTTTTAGGCGGAAGGGCTCGCGAAACGGAGAACGGGGACGCGATCGGTTTCGCATTCCGACTCCCGGTTCCCCCAGAATAAATTTTTGAAGTTCGGACCCCTTTAGGCGCCCCGAGATCCGTGCGATTGGATGACACGCTTCTCGAGACAATCTTAGCCGCCAATTGTTATTAGGGTTTCCTTAACACCGGGGGCCGTAGGGTTTTTCTTTTCCCTCTTGGTTTTCTCTCTTGACGGCTAGGGTTTAAGGCGGCGCTTTTAAGAAAGAAAAAGAGGAACCCAAATCGATATTTCCTCTCTTTTCAAGAAGCGGCGCAAACGAGACGAGAGATGGGGAGATGCCTCCCTGCGAGAGTGATCGAGCGAGGAACGGGCGACCCTCTTTCCTCCTTCTCCCCCACCGGCGAAAACAAGGTGAGCGATTCGGGTCTCCCCGGTTATTGTTTCGATGTGAGATTTTCCTTTTGTGGTTGTCTTGGGCATTACTTGGTGTTGAACGGGAGGCCGCCGCCGCCGTCGTTGAACGGGAGGCCGCCGCCGCCGTTATCATGCCCCCGGGGTCGTCGCCGGAGTCGCACGGGAGCGGAAACGGAGTCGAAATCGCGCAACCTGAGCCGCATGGGGGGCGAAATTAGGGTTTACTGTTCCCTTCCGTACGGCTTCAGTCCGCGCGGTCCACCAGGCCACCCGTGCACCCGCCGCACGCCCGCACGGCCAGGAGGGGCGGACCCGGCGCACGGGCGCGTGCACCAGCCCAGCCCAGGCTGCGCGGTGCACGCGCCAAGCGTGCACCCGGCGCTCGCCCCCGCAGCCCGGTAGTGAGGACCCGGCTCACGGGCGCGTGCACCAGCCCGGCCCAGGCCGCGCGGTGCACGCGCCAGGCGTGCACCCGGCGCTGCCGCCTCGGCAGGGAGCGCGTGAGCCCGGTGCGCGCTCTGTCGTGCACCGGCCCGGCCCATTCCTTTTGGTGCACGCCCCCGGGGTGAGCCCGGTTTACGCTGCCGCTTCCTCTGAGCCGTGAACCCGGTCCACGCCTGGACCCGTGCACCAGACTACAGCCCGGAGGCCCGGGAGCTCCGTTTTTTGCCCGTTTCGCCCCGTTTTTGAGTGTTTTTGACTACGACGATGTTTTTAACAATACTTTTCCTACCTTAGTTTTTCGGGCGCAAGGCGGGAGAACTTCTGACTGGAATTTTTCCCGCACACCCTTTTCTTCGCGTTCCAGGTGGGTACCCCTTAGAACCTCTTTATGCACAGTTTCGTTGTTGCTATGTTTATTTTGTTGAGGGGTTTGGTGGGTGATGTGGACCTCCGGATTTACGGCTGTCGCGGTAGAAGACCGGGCGGGCAGTTCGCCCTATCCGAACAAAGGTAGGGTTGTTCGGGGCATACTAGCGTTGGGGGCAGTGATCGACGTGACCTTTCAGAACATTAAAGTTGAACTTGTGGAATATTGTTAACTCCGGTAAAGGTTTGTGTTTTATTATCTTTATAGTATGGCGACTATGGGTCGCTGTGGGGACTCTTCCATTGTCTTGGTTTCCGGAATTATGGGAAAAGGGGTAAGAACTTAGTAATTGCATGTTTACATTTGCTAACCCTGTTAAAGCCATTGTGGGGATATTTGGTTGCCTAGTCAGGTGCTCGGTCTGGGTTTGCCGAGGATGGTGCTCGGATGAGGCTCGAGATTTGCTACACGCACAAAGATCTTAGTAATTGCATGTTTACATTTGCTAACCCTGTTAAAGCTATTGTGTGGATATTTGGTTGCCGAGGCAGGTGCTCGGTCTGGTTTGCCGAGGATGGTGCTCGGATGAGGCTCGAGATTGCTACACGCACACCCGCGGTTTGGCCACCGCAAAGGGTGTGCTTTTCCGGAAAAGTGGTACGTTGACCCGTGTACCCCACGCGGTGGTGGCGTTAGGAATGGGGGCCCCCATGGGTGGGGGGTGTGAGCGGTGATGTCGAGGCAGGTGCTCGGCGGTGGGCATCGGGGAAGGTGCCCGATGTTGTTTTGATACAGGGTGTGGTTATGGTGGATGATGCCGAGGTGGGTGCTCGGCGGCCGAGGCAGGTGCTCGGTAGGGGTCTCCGAGGCAGGTGCTCGGTGTGGTTGCCGGGGGAGGTGCCCGGTGTTGGTTTGCACGAGGTTCTGCATTATATTGTTTGCACGGGGTTCAGCATTGTATGGTTTGCACATGGTGCTTTATTGTTGGTTGCTCTGGTTTCTATCGTGGTTTGCCTGACTTTAGCCCTATTTGCTTATTATGTTATTTTCTTGTCACTGACTCCCCACTCCGCGACAGGTTCACCCAGACCGTCCGGGGTCGAGCGCTAGGGCACCGGAGAGGCCGCAAGAGTGCTGCTCTGACTTTGATCGAGCTTCAGACACAGTGACCTTTCTTTCCCTTTATCTTTTATTACTCATGTTAGTTAGTTGTGGTTTGCGATACCCCCGTGGGGTCGAAGTGGATGTTGCCTTTTTCCTTTTTGAATAATTGAATGAATTCTACGTTCTCTCTTACTTGGCCGTTTTGAACGTTGAAAAGCAAAGAAAACCGTTTGCGAAAACTACTTTCAAAACGTGGGTGTCGTGTGGGCACCGAGCTTTACAAACCTTATGGGATTTATGTGTTTGCGAACTGTTTTCATAAACGATGGCGTCGTGTGGATGCCGCTTTCAAAACCTTGTGATTATTTATCCTTTCAAAACACCGGCCTCTATGCTCTAAGTGAATGCTAGAATATCATGTGAATTGTTTGGTTGTATGTGTACGAGACCCCAACTGATGTGGTTAGAGATTGTGTGTGCTACGCCTTGTGAGACACTTTGTAGTTGAGACGCCGTGCATATACAAAGGAGACTCTGCCCGTTTGCAGAGTGAATTTGTGTATGCGGCGGGTCTGGGCACGCGCCGGGGAGTAATGTTATACAAAAAAAAATATATGGCTGATTCAGGGGCATTGGTGGCTCCTCTTCCGCGCGATTCGAACCCCCGGGGCGTGACAGATTAAGATGGTATCAGAGCGGTAAACTTTAACCACAACAGTCGGGGCCCAACATCCACGGGGCGCGATACACTAACTACTGATTAATAAAGTGAACTGGGGGATTTAATTTTAGTACGTCTGTAGGTCGTGGTGCTAGACCCGATAGGTCTAGGGTTGACTTGGTTTCTTTGTATGTAGCGATTAATGGCCCGAAAGGGGTTATCAGCGGAGAACGCAGGGGCAGAAAGTACGGTGCCAATAGCGGCGGAGTATCAGCTGCTCCGACAACAACTACAAGAGGTGGCCGGGCAGTTGGCAACCCTTATGGAACAAATGCGGCAGTGGGCGCAACAGTCGACATTACCAATGGAGGTCGCCCAGGCTTCTTTGCCCGGACCAACCGCACCAGTGACGAGACCGTCGGTGGCGGTCAGCGAGACTACGGTTGCCCCTTCTCCGACCTCGGTGACCGAGATACCGCAGGTTCATCCGACGACGCCTTCAGCAGCACTAACACCAGCAACTTCGGGACTTATGCCGGGGGCCACTGTTGGAGCTCCCTTGGGAGAGACCGTGGTGACACCTATCCCCAGAATGACCGCCGTTACTGCGAGGGCACCGCCCTTCCATCTTGGACCACGTTCCGAGAAAAACTGTTTGAGGAATTTCTCTCCGACAGCATCAAACAGCAGATGGAAGATGACCGGAAGCACATCAAGAAAGGAAGTCAGACAGTTACGGGTTATCAACGGGCAAATTGTGAGGTTGACCAAATGTGTTCCCCCTGTTATAAGAGATGAATCTCACAAAGCCCGTCTTTTTGTGAATGGTTTACGAAGCGATATCTACAAGGTGGTGCAAACGGCGGATTTGCACACCTTCTAGGAGGTGGTCGATAGAGCCACCACAGTGGAGCACGAATTTGCGAGTTCACGAGCCCGACGGGAGAGCTCAGATTGCGGCGGGGATACGAAACGAGCTCGACCTTGTTTTGGAAAGGAGCATACCAAGAGGAGCCGGCCTCCTAAATACCTGAGATGGCAATAAGGAACCACGAATGCGCCGACGGGAGGACATGACCGAATGTCCCCAGAAGCAAGACCACCGTTTTCGATGCGGCAAACCGGGGCGCCATTGTTTCAACTGGCCCTCGGAAACAGGGACATCACCCGTAGCAGCATCCCACCCCTCCCCCTCGCTTCATGTTTCTCCCTACCATAGATATTAGAAGAAATCCCATCGTAGAGATAAGTTCGGTCGGATCCTCCGGCTACCCCTCGAGGCAGGCGGCTGTACTCCTTCCTGCCCAGCGAGGGCGAGACGGGTTCTTAGTCTCTAAGGACTAATGAGGTTTCCGTTAAAAGTTAACGGCATCACGCTTGGGGCCGACAGTCGCGGCAATCTTTAAGTGGTAGTTGACTGCTTGAAGTTCCAAGTGCGTCTCCGGGAACCAGACTTACCGAAAAACAGCCTTACGAACTCGGAGTGGTCGACATGAGTTCACGGTCATACCGTTCAGACTCGTTAACGCACCAGCGGTATTCACAGGCATGATGAATAGGATACTCAAGCCCTCCTTAGACCAGCCGGTAACGGTCTTATAGTAGACGTTCCGAACTACTCTCACAACGGACAAGGGGTATGGGGAACACTCGCGAGTAATCCCCTAGACCCTCCAGGATCAGCAGCCATATGCCAAACTCATAAAGTGTGAGTTTTGGCTCCGTGAGGTGGACTTTTTGGGGCATACCGTTTCGACATCTGGAATTGCAGTGGATCCGAGGAGGATCGAGTCGGTGGCCAACTGGGCTCGGCCAACAACGGTGACGGAGATCCGAAGCTTCTTAGGACGGGCAGGCCACTACAGACGCTTCGTGGGAGGCCACTTCCCTAAATCGACTAACCCAAAGTGGGTAGAGGTTCGTCTGGACAGCCCAGTGCCAAAGGAGTTTCAAAGAACTTAAAGACAGACGCACACAGGCGCCAGCGCTCATACAACCGAAGCCCGGAAAGGACTATAAGATCTAGTCTGACGAATCTCCAAGAGGATCTTGGGAGACCAAACGGCGGACACGTAACTACAACTGGTGCAAGACAGAATGTCCTCGGAGCAAGGCGGAATTTTTACGAGTGACTCAGGGATGTAATAAGGTTCCGGGGACGAATTCGTGTGCCCGATAAGCTAGAAACGAGGGAAGAAAATCTAGCCAAAGTATATAATACCTCCTATACCGCCCATTCCGGAGGTACAAAGAGGTGCAGGGATCTATGGCAGACCTTCTGGTGGCCCAAATCGAAAGAGAGATGTGGCACAAATTGTGGCGCAATTTTTGGTGTGCCAACAGGTGAAAGCGAACATCAGCGACCGGCAGGGGAAAGCAGACGTTTCGGCTACAAGGGAGGTAGTAGCAAGGAAGACCTCGTACAAGAGAAATTTTGGCCACGACCCCAGAGGAACCCTTAGAAGTAATGCTTCGTACCCTCCTGCCCAATAAGGAGGTGAAGACTTAGTTGTTTTTTTTTTTTTTTTTTTTTTTTGTTGGCTATTTAGTTAAGGGTTAAATAGGTCCAACTTCCGGCCTTGTGACAATAGACCCGAGGCGTTGTAACAGTACGCCTTAGACGTCCAGGTGAGGTGAGACGGGCCAAGACCCGAGGCGTTGTAACAGTACGCCATAGACGTCCAGGTGGGTTGAGTCAGGACAAGATCGCTGGCGGTGGGACAGAACGCCTTAAGTAAATGAGTTGCGTATTGCTAATGGTTCGAGCTCTTGGGATTGTTGGTTGGCGTCAATGACCCGATATTCGGGATGTTGGAGCGCGTAGGCCCGGTGACATACCGGTTGGCTTTACTGCCAAACCTCGATGCGGATCTTAGCACGAGAGGACGAAAAGGTTGCGCAACCGGACGATCCCCCTATGGGAAGGCGCTGTGAAGCAACCAGGAAGAAGGTGAGGTAACTTAGGAACCAGAGTCAAGATGGGGGAGTGCTACCCGGACCTCTTCGCCGCAGGCGGGAGTTAAGTTTCGGGGACGAAACTTGTTTTTATTGGTGAGTGATGTAAGACCTGGCTTTTCCGTTACCCTTTCCGTTACCCCTTTTCTTACGACTGTCCGACTGTGGGACAATTTTTTTAGTGTTTTTCCGGAAAGTCCGTCGGGACTCGCGGACATTTTTAGGCGGAAGGGCTCGCGAAACGGAGAACGGGGACGCGATCGGTTTCGCATTCCGACTCCCGGTTCCCCCAGAATAAATTTTTGAAGTTCGGACCCCTTTAGGCGCCCCGGGATCTGTGCGATTGGATGACACGCTTCTCGAGACAATCTTAGCCGCCAATTGTTATTAGGGTTTCCTTAACACCGGGGGCCGTAGGGTTTTTCTTTTCCCTCTTGGTTTTCTCTCTTGACGGCTAGGGTTTAAGGCGGCGCTTTTAAGAAAGAAAAAGAGGAACCCAAATCGATATTTCCTCTCTTTTCAAGAAGCGGCGCAAACGAGACGAGAGATGGGGAGATGCCTCCCTGCGAGAGTGATCGAGCGAGGAACGGGCGACCCTCTTTCCTCCTTCTCCCCCACCGGCGAAAACAAGGTGAGCGATTCGGGTCTCCCCGGTTATTGTTTCGATGTGAGATTTTCCTTTTGTGGTTGTCTTGGGCATTACTTGGTGTTGAACGGGAGGCCGCCGCCGCCGTCGTTGAACGGGAGGCCGCCGCCGCCGTTATCATGCCCCCGGGGTCGTCGCCGGAGTCGCACGGGAGCGGAAACGGAGTCGAAATCGCGCAACCGGAGCCGCGTGGGGGGCGAAATTAGGGTTTACTGTTCCCTTCCGTACGACTTCAGGCCGCGCGGTCCACCAGGCCACCCGTGCACCCGCCGCACGCCCGCACGGCCAGGAGGGGCGGACCCGGCGCACGGGCGCGTGCACCAGCCCAGCCCAGGCTGCGCGGTGCACGCGCCAAGCGTGCACCCGGCGCTCGCCCCCGCAGCCCGGTAGTGAGGACCCGGCTCACGGGCGCGTGCACCAGCCCGGCCCAGGCCGCGCGGTGCACGCGCCAGGCGTGCACCCGGCGCTGCCGCCTCGGCAGGGAGCGCGTGAGCCCGGTGCGCGCTCTGTCGTGCACCGGCCCGGCCCATTCCTTTTGGTGCACGCCCCCGGGGTGAGCCCGGTTTACGCTGCCGCTTCCTCTGAGCCGTGAACCCGGTCCACGCCTGGACCCGTGCACCAGACTACAGCCCGGAGGCCCGGGAGCTCCGTTTTTGGCCCGTTTCGCCCCGTTTTTGAGTGTTTTTGACTACGACGATGTTTTTAACAATACTTTTCCTACCTTAGTTTTTCGGGCGCAAGGCGGGAGAACTTCTGACTGGAATTTTTCCCGCACACCCTTTTCTTCGCGTTCCAGGTGGGTACCCCTTAGAACCTCTTTATGCACAGTTTCGTTGTTGCTATGTTTATTTTGTTGAGGGGTTTGGTGGGTGATGTGGACCTCCGGATTTACGGCTGTCGCGGTAGAAGACCGGGCGGGCAGTTCGCCCTATCCGAACAAAGGTAGGGTTGTTCGGGGCATACTAGCGTTGGGGGCAGTGATCGACGTGACCTTTCAGAACATTAAAGTTGAACTTGTGGAATATTGTTAACTCCGGTAAAGGTTTGTGTTTTATTATCTTTATAGTATGGCGACTATGGGTCGCTGTGGGGACTCTTCCATTGTCTTGGTTTCCGGAATTATGGGAAAAGGGGTAAGAACTTAGTAATTGCATGTTTACATTTGCTAACCCTGTTAAAGCCATTGTGGGGATATTTGGTTGCCGAGTCAGGTGCTCGGTCTGGGTTTGCCGAGGATGGTGCTCGGATGAGGCTCGAGATTTGCTACACGCACAAAGATCTTAGTAATTGCATGTTTACATTTGCTAACCCTGTTAAAGCTATTGTGTGGATATTTGGTTGCCGAGGCAGGTGCTCGGTCTGGTTTGCCGAGGATGGTGCTCGGATGAGGCTCGAGATTGCTACACGCACACCCGCGGTTTGGCCACCGCAAAGGGTGTGCTTTTCCGGAAAAGTGGTACGTTGACCCGTGTACCCCACGCGGTGGTGGCGTTAGGAATGGGGGCCCCCATGGGTGGGGGGTGTGAGCGGTGATGTCGAGGCAGGTGCTCGGCGGTGGGCATCGGGGAAGGTGCCCGATGTTGTTTTGATACAGGGTGTGGTTATGGTGGATGATGCCGAGGTGGGTGCTCGGCGGCCGAGGCAGGTGCTCGGTAGGGGTCTCCGAGGCAGGTGCTCGGTGTGGTTGCCGGGGGAGGTGCCCGGTGTTGGTTTGCACGAGGTTCTGCATTATATTGTTTGCACGGGGTTCAGCATTGTATGGTTTGCACATGGTGCTTTATTGTTGGTTGCTCTGGTTTCTATCGTGGTTTGCCTGACTTTAGCCCTATTTGCTTATTATGTTATTTTCTTGTCACTGACTCCCCACTCCGCGACAGGTTCACCCAGACCGTCCGGGGTCGAGCGCTAGGGCACCGGAGAGGCCGCAAGAGTGCTGCTCTGACTTTGATCGAGCTTCAGACACAGTGACCTTTCTTTCCCTTTATCTTTTATTACTCATGTTAGTTAGTTGTGGTTTGCGATACCCCCGTGGGGTCGAAGTGGATGTTGCCTTTTTCCTTTTTGAATAATTGAATGAATTCTACGTTCTCTCTTACTTGGCCGTTTTGAACGTTGAAAAGCAAAGAAAACCGTTTGCGAAAACTACTTTCAAAACGTGGGTGTCGTGTGGGCACCGAGCTTTACAAACCTTATGGGATTTATGTGTTTGCGAACTGTTTTCATAAACGATGGCGTCGTGTGGATGCCGCTTTCAAAACCTTGTGATTATTTATCCTTTCAAAACACCGGCCTCTATGCTCTAAGTGAATGCTAGAATATCATGTGAATTGTTTGGTTGTATGTGTACGAGACCCCAACTGATGTGGTTAGAGATTGTGTGTGCTACGCCTTGTGAGACACTTTGTAGTTGAGACGCCGTGCATATACAAAGGAGACTCTGCCCGTTTGCAGAGTGAATTTGTGTATGCGGCGGGTCTGGGCACGCGCCGGGGAGTAATGTTATACAAAAAAAAATATATGGCTGATTCAGGGGCATTGGTGGCTCCTCTTCCGCGCGATTCGAACCCCCGGGGCGTGACAGAAGTAGAAGGAGAAGAGGAAGGTGTCTGTGTGCTTACTGCTTGAGGGAGTTGACCGAGTCAACGTGCGCGCGCGAGGAACAAATTGAGGTAAATTATTTGATGGAGATTATAAATTTGGATTTGTTGGATTTCCTCTTGGATTTTTGGATGGAATTAAGTGGATTTCTTTAGCTAATTTCCATCTTTTTCTCCTCCCTCTCCCTGTGCTCTCGGGTGCAAGGCAGGAAGTTACTGTGCAAATCCGAGGATTTGCCTACTTTATGCGCACGTGTGAGGGACCCTCTTGAGTTGAGCAGAGGCATGCCGGGACTTTGGGGAGAGTGTTAGAGGATTGATCGAAGCTCCGTGGATTTTTCCGGGACACGCAACAGTGCGCGCGCGCGAGAGGCAGTGTGCTGTTTTCTTCAGTTTTCGCCCGATTCTTCACCGACTTCGGCGCGGCCTTCGGAAAGCATTTGAGGTGGGTTGGATTTTCTTCCAAAATCACGGAATGCCCTCTAATGCTTCAGAACGCACTTTGATCATGTCAAAACTGTGTATTTTAGCTGTTGAATGATCTAATAGTTGCCTAGAAAATTGCAGAAAAATTATTTGAACCCCGAAATATTTTTAGTAGACTCTTGGCACTATATGTCACTAGACTACATGCTTAGTTGGCACCATTTAAGCACCTGAACCGTTTTAAAAATCCGAAAGCCCGTTTTATTGAAAAACTCGACTTTTAAAAATGGTTTAAAATGTCTGAGGGTTCTAGCGATGCTGCATGGGTTCGGGGTGCATGTTCTCTCGTGCCGGGGGGCCGAGGAGATATTTGTTGATTATTAGTGCCATTATATGATATTTGAGATTTACTAGTGTCGCTCGGGGTTCTATTTGAGCACTTCAGATTTAGTCATGGAGTTTACTCCGACCTTGACATGAGTGTGTGTCGTCTGTTCACTATGTTTCCGATCTATTTGATCGTGGATTATAGCCTGCTGAGCCTGGGATTTTTGTGCCAGTTATGAGATACTTGAGTTCGCGGGGTCGCTCCCTACGAGCTATGCTCCGGATGCGATGATGATACCGAGCCTGACGAGGCTGCGATGTGGTTACTGAGACAGTCCTTGAGGGACACCCTACATAAGACCAAGCCCTGTTTGGGCACGAGTGGCAGTAGATGAGCGCAGGCTTGACTGGTCCAAAGAGGGACAGTCATTGAGATTTGGGTGATATGGGTGAGTGAGTTTCATTGCATGTTCATAGATGAGTATTTTCTTTGAGCATATGTAGAGGCATATAGCGGTAGATTTCCAGCTTTTCATATCTATCTATCTATCTATTTGTTTACCTTGCTTGTGCCTCCGGTGGACTTAGTGGGCATACCGTGTGCTTTGAGGACGGTACCCACTGAGAACTACCTTTGCAGTAGTACTCACACCTGCTGCGGTGCAGGTTTTCTTGAGGCGGCTGTTCCGACTCCTTCCCGTGCGGAGTCTTCAGATCGAGGTAAGGGCGTGGCCGGCTAGTCGCTTACCCGAGTCTGTTAGTAGAGAGGTAGCAGTACCCTTTTGAGTTTCCACTTTTGTAGAGTGAGATTTTGAGAGATGTTATTTATGTATCTTGAGGACAGCTTGTATCTTGGATTTTATTTACTTTAGTTCAGTTGTTCTATTTCCTTTCTATAGCTTGTCGTTACTTTTGCTCCGATATCTGCTAGCTATAGATTTATTTGCAGGATAGACGCTTCGTCTGTACGGCAGTTTCCGTACAGATGGCGGATCTGTTAGCTAGCCCGGGTCGCAGTTCGACCCCGGGGCGTGACAGATTAGAGTGGTATCGAAGCCTAGGTTTATAGGTCACTGAGGACTTAGAGACCCTAGGCTTTTTGGCTGGACATTAGGTTGACTATCGAGAGAGACGTGATTTTAGCGAGAGTCATGATTCAGTGTAACTCCCCCAGGGGATTGGGGCGAGTAATTTTGCATGCTTATTCTCTAAAGAGGACATGTCGGCTGCAGACGGCATTACGCTTTAGAATGTGTAGCATGTATAGACTCTCGTTTGATTGGGTTGAGCGATTCTTGGTGCTGATGTTTGGTTTTAATTGCAGGATTACGATGCCTCCCAGACGTCCAGCGACGACTAGGGCACATCCAGACGCAGATGAGGAGCTCGAGCAGCGGGAGGCTGAGCATACCGAGCAGAGTGAGGGTCACGGGTTGCGGGCACAGGTAGCCCAATTGGCAGAGGTGACCAGGCGCCAATGGGAAAACATGGAGCTCATGATGCGTATGTTGGAGCAAAGAGCATTCCCTGTAGCGCCACCAGCAGTACCTCCGGCTGCGGCGTCATCGACATCGACTCAGATTGCCCCACTGACAGCTGAGGAGCAGAGGGAGCTTACCGACAAATTGGCTTATGTTAGCCAATTCCACCCTCCGCGGTTTTCGGGGCAGAGTTCAGAGCCGTGGGAAGTTGAGAACTGGATCGCGGCAATGGAAAAGCTATTTGAGAACCTCTTCATTAAGGAAGAACATCAGGTGCATTTGGGGGCGCATTATTTGGAAAAGGACGCCGAGACTTGGTGGCGTCGAGTCCGCCCAGTTGGACCACCGGGAGTTCAGTTGATGACTTGGCCAGAGTTTCGAGCTACGCGGGGCCTATTTTCCCGATAGTGCAAAGTAGAAACTAGAGGGGGATCTTCGACGGTTACAACAGGGTAGTCGGCCTCTTCAGGAGTACATTCGGGAGTTTCAGCGGTTGCTGAACAGTGTGCCACATGTTGCCCCAGACGAGGCTCAGAGGATAGATTTGTTTGAGAGAGGGCTGCACCTGGATATTAATCACCTTGTTCACTCGCATCGGTCGCTGACTTTGGATGCAGCCATAGAGCGTGCTCGTTGGGTTTCTCGTGGGACAGTGATTATGTCAGAGAGGGACGGGGCGCCAGGGACCAGCTCTAGGGAGAAGCGCCCAACACCGCAGGATATTGGGTAGTCGAGTAGACCGAGGCCCCCGAGACCGCCACAGTTCCAGCCGCGAGGCCGTGGGACACAGAGGAGGCAGAGGCCTGGGGGTTAAGCCCGAAGTCCATCACTTGTGTCCAAATTATGCACAAACACCACCGACACACCTCGTAGGCCTCCGTAAGCTGCCAATCAACCAGTAAACTCATTGTGGGGTTCCGGGTCCTCACATCCTCCCCCACTAAAAGAAAGTTTCGTCCTCGAAACTAGCTCAATCCACCAGGAGTCAAAAATACCACGGGTAGGTATCCATCAATAACGTCTCCAGCTCCCGAGACACCACACACTCCCCGTGATTACTCCTCAACAACAACAACAACGACAACCAGTACGGCATAGCCCGATTGTGCAAACCTTTAATCTCACAAGCCAGAATTTGCAACGGGCGTCCCTCGTACTCCAAACACTCCTAGATCTCAAATGGAGCGAGTCAATCACGGGCGAGGGATCCAAAAGCAAAACACTCCTGAGCTGAGACATGAAACACAACAGGGGCTCCGTCAAAAAGCTGGGGGAAACAAAATAACCACCAGTGCAACACGCACCACACCACATCCTGTGTCAACTCAACCAAGGCAACCCGAAGCATACCCCCACTATTATCCAATAAGGAAAAGAGCCCTAACAAGGAGGGGTCCTCACTCGGTCACTCCCGAATCTTGACCATCCGAGTGAACTACTCAGCCGCGGTCTATCATCCAAAGGAACCCTCAGGGACACAACCATAAGCCATGTTTGCCTCAACAGTCCACACAGCGCCAGCCGTGGAATCATTAAACTCAACCCCAGACAGCTCTCCTGCTCCAGGTATCTACCAACACAGTGGCCCTGTCGGGGTAATCCAAAATGCTCAACAATAACCCAATGGTAATTCCGCAGTCGCTATAGGAGGCATCACCAAAACTCGCAGATCTCTCGCCCAACACTGGAAATACTAGCATTGGCGCTGGTATCAGTCCCATCATCCGATTGCCAAGCTCCCCTGGCACTGCCCAGTCCAAGAAGCTCCTCACCTCGACAATAATTGTCGATCTCGGCCGATTCCCAAATAGTATCCATATTGGCCGGATTTTCCACCGCCGCCCCTACGGCTAACATAATGTGACCCAAGAAATAAGCTTCTGAAGCTAAAACTTGTATCTTAATAACTTGGCATACAGTTTCATCCACACAGGCATGGTAGCACATCCACAAGTGCTCCTCGTAATCCAAGTCACTTAGGGAATAAATCATAATATCCTTGGAGAACACCACTCCCTATCCGTCCAAGTTCAACAGGAACACCCAAATCCTCAAATCTTGAAGACAACGTGGCATTAATTATTCCATTTGGCCTTACTATGAGCTCATAATGCCCCTACCGTGTCCTGAACGCCATCTAGGCAAAGTCCTCGGCTGTCTGATTCCAAGTAGGTACTCGCATCATAGAATAACAGCCGGAGTATAACTCCATCAAAAGGTCCTAAATAATACCTGAACCTGCCTGTGCTCAAGTCACAACAACCCTCATCATCGTCTATCCAAGACGTGGTGTAGTGATCCGGTCTTTCGGGGTATTTTTGACTTACGTGTAGTCATTTAAGCCTTTAAGTGAAATAGAATTATTCAATTCTTGAAGTTGGCCATTGTGGGACGCTAGTATTTTTCCGCGATTGTGCGCGGAAAAAGAAAGCCGACGGCGCGATCGGATCTGAAATCCGATATCGGGAACCCCCTGAACGGGATTCAAAGTGATACGGTAATTAGTCGTGCATCGGAATCCGTGCTAAATATCTTGCACCCGTTAGAGATAAGGTGGTTTATCTCGTGGGGGATAATTAATTAGTTAATTAATTATCCTAGACGGAAAATTAATTAATTCTCTTACGTACGAATTAAAGAGGAATTAATTAAAGGTAAAGTACGACTATATAAGGGATCCCGAATATCGAAAAGGAAAAGAAAAGAAAATAAAAACCCTAATCGGAGAGAAGGGAAAAAAAAAGGAAAAGACGAAACCCTAGCCGGAAGAAAGGGAAAGGAGAAAGAGAAGGAGCCCGATCTTCCCGGACGCCGAACCGAAGACAAGAACACGACCGGACAACCTTTCCGTCGATCTTCGGTTAGTAAAATAATTTATTTAAATTATTTGGGATTTTGTTCGTTGTCTTTTTTGTTGAGTTCTTGGTTTCTTGCTTTCTCCGTCGTATCCGTCACCGTCGCCGACGTCGTCTCCTTAAAAAGGCGCGGAACAGACGGCGGAGGCGCGCGATGCCGCTAGGGCATCGCGCGGAGGAGGGTCACGGACGGCACCGCACGGGCGCCGCGCGGCCACCGCGCGGACCCGCAACCGTGCGGGTACCGCGCGGACGCCGCGCGGCTGCCGCACGGGAGGCACCCGCGCGGGCCCACAATCTTGCGGGCACCGCGCGGGCGCCGTGTGGCTGCCGCGCGGGCGGCCCCCGCGCGGGCCCGCACCCGTGCGGGCACCGCGCGGGCGCCGCGCGGCTGCCGCACGGGCGGCCCCCGCGCGGGCCCGCACCCGTGCGGGCACCGCGCGGGCGCCGCGCGGCTGCCGCACGGGCGGCACCCGCGCGGGCCCGCACCCGTGCGGGCACCGCGCGGGCGCCGCACGGCTGCCGCGCGGGAGGCACCCGCGCGGGCCCGCACCCGTGCGGGCACCGCGCGGGCGCCGCGCGGCTGCCGCGCGGGCGGCACCCGCACGGACCCGCAACCGCGCGGGCGCCGTGCCGGGCCGCACCCGCGCGGGCACCGTGCGGCCGTCGCACGGGCAACCCGCGCGGGGCACCGCGCCGTGAGGGCATCGTCCGCGGAGATACACCGCGCGGTTCTGAACCGCGCGGGGCTCCGGCAGACGGCGACGGCGGCTCGGGAATTCCGTTTCGTCAACCGGACAATGTTGGACTTTTCCGTCAAAAACAAAGGAGTAAATTGGGTCTTATGTTTTCGGATGTAAGTACACGCTTTTAACTATAGTTATCCTTGCGGACTTTCTTTAGGTCCAGACGCGCAGCGGGGGTGCGCGAAAGATTCGAGTGTTCCGATCTCTCTCCAAATAGGTGGGTACGGTTGCTGTAAATACAACCAGTGCAGTAAGTGCATCTATCGTCATTAAAGTGCTCTCAATTTATCTAACAAAGTAGATGGACAGTTGATCCTTTCGCATAATTGTGTTATTATCTAACAATTGAAGCGGCTGCGGTCGCAATGTTCATGACACGCCGATCTCGGCAAAAAACCGTTTTGGGATGCTGCACGTACACAGGCGGATTGGCCTCCGCATGGGTGTACTTTTTCGGAAGAGTGGTCTTGTTTGACCCGTGTTCCTCACAACGGGGTGGGAGCCGTGAGGACCCCTTCGCGCCCGCTGGGAATAGCACACCAGCACCGTGGAAGGGGTTAAATGCATCAAAGGAGTGCTTGCGCACGAGGGGAGACTTTGGTCTCTCCGATAAATATTCTGTGGTTGGTGCCCAATTAATTAGATAAATCTGGGGTCGGGGCCCAGCTTAATATGTGCAGGTTTTTTAGCGAAATGGTTACGGTGTTTCCGGGTTGCTCCTTATTCCTTATTGTTGTTAGACATCTACTTTGTTTGTCACTGACTTTACCCACTCCGTGACAGGCGCTACGAGGGGCGTTACCCGGGAGATTGTTGAGACTGCGTCGCGAGGACCGTAGTCAGAACGCTTGGTTATTATCATTATCTCATCTCTTTTACGCATGTTAGTTAATTTGCTTGTGAGTAGAAATATTCGTGGACATGTATTACTTGGCACTGTGGATGAGTTGTACTTTTATAGTTTGGTTCTTCTGATGATGTTTCTTATGCGGCATGTTTTCATGATAAACCAAATGATTTCGAAAAGGGTTTTCTCAAAACGAAGTGCCGTGTGGGCACGGGTTTTGCAATTGCTGGCTTTATCCTTTCTAAACATTGATGCCGCTTTAATATTCCGCTTGATGTTGAATGTCTATTGTATGGTTGATGGTTGATGATTGTTGTATGTTGTTGTAAATGAGACGCCGTGCATATACAAAGGAGACTCTGTCCGCGGACAGGGAGAATTTTGTGTATGTGGCGGTCTGGCACGCACCGGGGATGAGGTTTAATGTACCTTGTTCAGAAAAAAAAAAAGATACACACGAATTTCCGCTTTGATAGACCCAAAAACCCCCGGGGGCGTGACAGATTAAATGGTATCAGAGAGAAACAACCATAACCATAGTAGACGAGATCCACATCCACAGTGTAGGGTACCACAAGCAAATTAGACATGAGATAACCAAGGTATAAGTGCGTAGTACGTGAGAGTACGGGGAATAGGGGAACGTAATGTAGGTATAATCGTAAGGCAGGGTATTAGGGTTATAACCTTAGGGTTAACGTGGTTTCTTTGTATTACAGCGGACAACGGCCAGGATCCGGCCACCGAGTGCTAACCATTCTCAATGGACAGGATGGATTCCATAGCTGCAGCCAACCGCATACTCCGCAACCAGCTACGCGACATAGCGGGGCAAATGCTAACTCTCACAGAGCGCCTAGGCATACTGACTCAGGATTTTGAGGGTGTCGACCGCATCCGGCAAGACGCCAGGAACGGCGCCTATCGGGGAATGCCGCCGACAGGATTCCCTACTTTTAATGAAGCGGTTATATTGGCCCAGCGGGCAGAGCAAGAACTGGCCGAGGCACGCACTCGGCAGTGTTATCCCTATCCCAGACCGGCAGAGAACCCCTTCCAGCAGGGCCCGGCACTCAAACGTCCGAGGACAGAGGGAACCTTTGGAAAGGTAAGGAGAGGAGGATCCAAACCGCAGGGAAAACCGTGTCCCATATGCAGCGGGGCGCATCAGGTGACTGACTGTCCATGGAGTCACGACCACTGCTACCGGTGTGGCAAGCCAGGACATGCACGCTTCGAGTGCCCACGGAAACCGGGCACCACCAGGCCTCCGGCACCGCGACCGGAGAGGATGGGGAAGACTGCTGCACCCGTTCCACGAGGGGGCCCCGCCCCGGAGGGCCAAGGAGGAAGACGACCGGAGAAAGCGCGGGAGGACGAACCGACACCAGCAAGGGACGCGAAACCACTTCAGGGACCGTGCGTAATCTGCAAGGGAGCTCACCCGGTGGCAGAATGTACGTGGAGGTACCACTACTGCAATCAGTGCGGCTTACCGGACCACTCCCGTGCCTTCTGCCCTCAGAGGCCCACTTCCGCCGCCGCCGCGCCACCACAGCAGGAAGAACCAGAGAATGCCGCGGCCCCCGTTCAGCCAAAGGATTCGCCTGACGACCAGCAATCTGCAGACTCCTCAGACGACAAGTCCCTTCCCCAGCACGCCGTACGACGCTGGCCCAGGGGCTGTGGACGGGCTTCCCGGGATACTACGGTGGAGGACGCCACGTCCCAGACCTACTGACGGCAGGTAAACTTTTGGTTCCACTTTTCCCTTCTTAGATTAGGAGCACCGGTCACACCTTAGCCTGCTACCCCTATTAGACGCTCTCTCTCTCTCTCGCTCCCTCTCTTTAGAATCCTTAAGTATTAGGCGAAGCCTCCCCCGGCCGATGTGCGCGGGCGGGCTTCGAAGTATAGGAGAACTTTGTGTACTCGGGGCCCGTTAAGGGCCATGCAAGGAACAAATAGGCTCCACCCTATGCCTTGCAGCCGAGGACCCAATGGGCCGATAGGTAGTTCAGGGCCGCTCCCCAGATAAAGATCAGCGGTCCCGTGGTAAGGGAATTTCCGGACGTATTTCCGGCAGAGCTCCCCGGAGCGCCGCCGGAACGAGAAGTCGACTTTCCCATTGAACTACTTCCCGGCACCAAACCCATCACCAAGGCACCATACAGGATGGCCTTCGCAGAGTTGAAGGAACTCAAGGCACAGTTGGAGGACCTTTTGGATAAAGGCTTCATCAGACCTAGCGCGTCACCCTGGGGCGCGCCCGTCCTGTTTGTGAGAAAGAAGGATGGAAGTCTCCGGTTGTGCATCGACTACCGGGAGATAAATAAGGTCACCGTTAAGAACAAGTACCCCCTGCCAAGGATCGACGACCTCTTCGACCAACTACAGGGGGCGACGGTGTTTTCAAAGATTGACCTGCAGTCGGGCTATCATCAGGTCTAGGTCAAGGGGGAGGACATCCCCAAAACGGCTTTTCGGACTCGCTACGGTCATTACGAATTTACAGTAATGCCGTTCGGGCTCACGAATGCCCCGGCAGTGTTCATGGACATGATGAACAGGGTATTCAAACCCTTCCTGGATTTATTCGTGGTGGTCTTCATCGACGATATCCTCATCTACTCCCGTACAAACGAGGAACATGAAGAACATCTGCGCACAGTCCTCCAGACCCTACGGGAACAGAAACTCTACGCCAAACTCAAAAAGTGTGAGTTTTGGCTCCGAGAGGTTGGCTTCTTGGGGCACGTAATCTCAGTGGCTGGAGTCGCAGTCGATCCGAAGAAGATAGATTCGGTGACGGACTGGTCCCAACCGACGACGGTAACACAGGTTCGAAGCTTTCTAGGATTAGCCGGGTACTACCGGCGCTTCGTGGAGGGTTTCTCCAAGATAGCCACCCCCTTAAACTGTTTGACTAAAAAGGGGGAAAAGTTCATCTGGACGGACAAATGTCAGAGGAGCTTCGAGGAGCTCAAGGATAGATTGACGCGAGCTCCGATTCTCGCCCTACCGGAACCAGGGGAGGATTATGAAGTGTATTGCGATGCGTCGCGAAATGGACTGGGTGGAGTGCTCATGCAACGGGGAAAGATTATAGCCTATGCGTCAAGGCAGCTCAAAGAATACGAGCGAAACTACCCCGTGCACGATTTGGAACTCGCGGCAGTTGTGTTCGTCCTCAAGCTTTGGAGACACTACCTGTATGGGGCACACTGCAATGTGTACTCAGATCATAAAAGTCTTAAGTACCTTTTCACCCAAAAGGAGTTAAATTTGCGACAAAGACGGTGGCTCGAGCTATTGAAGGATTACGATTTAACGATCCACTACCACCCGGGAAAGGCAAACGTGGTGGCCGACGCCCTGAGCCGTAAGGGACAGGCCGAGAAGGCAGGGGTAAGTGCCATCACCCAGCAAGATGGTCTGATTGCGGAATTTTCGCGATTAAGACTAGAAGTAGTACCAGCGGGTACAGTCGAACGACTTCTGACACTGGTGGTCAGACCTACACTGCTTGACAGAATTCTCGAAGGGCAGTCGACTGATGACCAACTCCAGCTGGTGCGAGGTAGAGTAACTGCCGACCCAGGAGGTGATTTCACAGTAAACTCCGACGGCACCATACGATTTCGGGGACGAATCTGCGTGCCGGATCTACCAGAACTCAAAGAGGAAATCCTGCGGGAGGCGCATACAGCTCCATATACAGCGCATCCCGGGGGAACGAAGATGTACAAGGACGTCAAACAGACCTTCTGGTGGCCCAAAATGAAGGGAGACGTGACTCGATTTGTGGCACACTGCCTGGTGTGCCAACGAGTGAAGGCCGAGCACCAGCGTCCAGCAGGAAAATTGCAACCCTTACCGGTGCCCGTGTGGAAGTGGGACATGATTACCATGGATTTTGTGACCGGGTTCCCGAGATCGTCACAGGGACACGATGCAATATGGGTAATCGTGGACCGTCTGACGAAATCGGCCCACTTTCTGCCCATACACACGACGTGGGCGCGGGAACGACTGGCGCAAACCTACATCAACGAGATAGTAAGGCTGCATGGGGTGCCGACGTCCATCACGTCGGACAGGGACACGCGATTTGTGTCAAACTTTTGGCAGAGCCTGCAGCGAGCAATGGGAACCAAGTTGCACTTCAGTACGGCTTTTCACCCGCAGACCGATGGACAATCAGAGCGGGTGATACAAATTGTGGAGGACATGCTTCGGGCATGCGTTTTAGACCTGGGCGAAGGATGGGCACGGTGCTTGCCCCTAGTGGAATTTGCCTACAATAATAGCTACCAGGCCAGCATTCAGATGGCACCATACGAGGCCCTGTACGGGCACCACTGTCGGTCTCCAATATGCTGGGACGACCTGGGTGAGCGTAAGTTTCTGGGCCCAGATTTGGTGGAGGAGACCGAAGCAAAAGTGCGATTGATTAGACAGAGGCTACTAACCGCCCAGAGCAGACAGAAAAGCTACGCGGACAACAGACGTCGAGACTTAGAGTTCATGGTGGGTGAGCACGCGTTACTCCGAGTTTCACCCTCCAAAGGGAACCGACGCTTCGGCATAAAGGGAAAGTTAAGCCCGAGGTACGTAGGACCGTTCGAGATCCTAGAACGCGTAGGACCGGTGGCGTACCGATTAGCCCTGCTGCCGAATCTCGAACGAGTCCATAACGTATTCCATGTCTCAATGCTCCGGAAATACTTAGCTGACCCCTCTCATGCCTTGGATGCCTCCACCATCGAGTTGCGAGAGGATTTAAGCGTCGAGGAGACGCCGGTGCGGATTTTGGCAAGAGAGGACAAGAAGTTGCGCAATCGAACTATCCCCTATGTGAAGGTCCAGTGGAGCAACCACGAAGAGCGCGAGGCGACGTGGGAACTGGAATCGAAGATGAGGGAATGTTTTCCCGAATTAATTAGTGGGGTTTGTATTTAAGTTTCGGGACGAAACTTTTTATAAAGTGTGAGTGGTGTAGTGATCCAGTCTTTCGGGGTATTTTTGACTTGCGTGTAGTCATTTAAGCCTTTAAGTGAAAAAGAATTATTCAATTCTTGAAGTTGGCCATTGTGGGACGCTAGTATTTTTCCGTGATTGTGCGCGGAAAAAGAAAGCCGACGGCGCGATCGGATCTGAAATCCGATATCGGGAACCCCCTGAACGGGATTCAAAGTGATACGGTAATTAGTCGTGCATCGGAATCCGTGCTAAATATCTTGCACCCGTTAGAGATAAGGTGGTTTATCTCGTGGGGGATAATTAATTAGTTAATTAATTATCCCAGACGGAAAATTAATTAATTCTCTTACGTACGAATTAAAGAGGAATTAATTAAAGGTAAAGTACGACTATATAAGGGATCCCGAATATCGAAAAGGAAAAGAAAAGAAAATAAAAACCCTAATCGGAGAGAAGGGAAAAAAAAGAGGAAAAGACGAAACCCTAGCCGGAAGAAAGGGAAAGGAGAAAGAGAAGGAGCCCGATCTTCCCGGACGCTGAACCGAAGACAAGAACACGACCGGACAACCTTTCCGTCGATCTTCGGTTAGTAAAATAATTTATTTAAATTATTTGGGATTTTGTTCGTTGTCTTTTTCGTTGAGTTCTTGGTTTCTTGCTTTCTCCGTCGTATCCGTCACCGTCGCCGACGTCGTCTCCTTGAAAAGGCGCGGAACGGACGGCGGAGGCGCGCGATGCCGCTAGGGCATCGCGCGGAGGAGGGTCACGGACGGCACCGCACGGGCGCCGTGCGACCACCGCGCGGACCCGCAACCGTGCGGGTACCGCGCGGACGCCGCGCGGCTGCCGCACGGGAGGCACCCGCGCGGGCCCGCAATCTTGCGGGCACCGCGCGGGCGCCGTGCGGCTGCCGCCCGGGCGCCGTGCGGCTGCCGCGCGGCCGCCGCGCGGGAGGCACCCGCGCGGGCCCGCACCCGTGCGGGCACCGCACGGGCGCCGCGTGGCTGCCGCGCGGGCGGCCCCCGCGCGGGCCCGCACCCGTGCGGGCACCGCGCGGGCGCCGCGCGGCTGCCGCACGGGCGGCCCCCGCGCGGGCCCGCACCCGTGCGGGCACCGCGCGGGCGCCGCACGGCTGCCGCGCGGGAGTCACCCGCGCGGGCCCGCAACCGTGCGGGCACCGCGCGGGCGCCGCGCGGCTGCCGCGCGGGCGGCACCCGCACGGACCCGCAACCGCGCGGGCGCCGTGCCGGGCCGCACCCGCGCGGGCACCGTGCGGCCGTCGCACGGGCAACCCGCGCGGGGCACCGCGCCGCGAGGGCATCGTCCGCGGAGATACGCCGCGCGGTTCTGAACCGCGCGGGGCTCCGGCAGACGGCGACGGCGGCTCGGGAATTCCGTTTCGTCAACCAGACAATGTTGGACTTTTCCGTCAAAAACAAAGGAGTAAATTGGGTCTTATGTTTTCGGATGTAAGTACACGCTTTTAACTATAGTTATCCTTGCGGACTTTCTTTAGGTCCAGACGCGCAGCGGGGGTGCGCGAAAGATTCGAGTGTTCCGATCTCTCTCCAAATAGGTGGGTACGGTTGCTGTAAATACAACCAGTGCAGTAAGTGCATCTATCGTCATTAAAGTGCTCTCAAATTATCTAACAAAGTAGATGGACAGTTTAACCTTTCGCATAATTGTGTTATTATCTAACAATTGAAGCGGCTGCGGTCGCAATGTTCATGACACGCCGATCTCGGCAAAAAACCGTTTTGGGATGCTGCACGTACACAGGCGGATTGGCCTCCGCATGGGTGTACTTTTCCAGAAGAGTGGTCTTGTATGACCCGTGTTCCTCACAAAGGGGTGGGAGCCGTGAGGACCCCTTCGCGCCCGCTGGGAATAGCACACCAGCACCGTGGAAGGGGTTAAATGCATCAAAGGAGTGCTTGCGCACGAGGGGTGACTTTAGTCTCTCCGATAAATATTCTGGGGTTGGTGCCCAATTAAATTGATAAATCTGGGGTCGGGGCCCAGCTTAATATGTGCAGGGTTTTTAGCGAAATGGTTACGGTGTTTCCGGTTTGCTCCTTATTCCTTATTGTTGTTAGACATCTACTTTGTTTGTCACTGACTTTACCCACTCCGTGACAGGCGCTACGAGGGGCGTTACCCGGGAGATTGTTGAGACTGCGTCGCGAGGACCGTAGTCAGAACGCTTGGTTATTATCATTATCTCATCTCTTTTACGCATGTTAGTTAATTTGCTTGTGAGTAGAAATATTCGTGGACATGTATTACTTGGCATTGTGGATGAGTTGTACTTTTATAGTTTGGTTCTTCTGATGATGTTTCTTATGCGGCATGTTTTCATGATAAACCAAATGATTTCGAAAAGGGTTTTCTCAAAACGAAGTGCCGTGTGGGCACGGGTTTTGCAATTGCTGGCTTTATCCTTTCTAAACATTGATGCCGCTTTAATATTCCGCTTGATGTTGAATGTCTATTGTATGGTTGATGGTTGATGATTGTTGTATGTTGTTGTAAATGAGACGCCGTGCATATACAAAGGAGACTCTGTCCGCGGACAGGGAGAATTTTGTGTATGTGGCGGTCTGGCACGCACCGGGGATGAGGTTTAATGTACCTTGTTCAGAAAAAAAAAAAGATACACACGAATTTCCGCTTTGATAGACCCAAAAACCCCCGGGGGCGTGACACGTGGCATCACCACCGTATATCAACGGCGTGGTAAGTGATCATGTCACGCCCCGAGTTTAAAAACCAGCGTCTAAATTTTTTTTTTTTTTTTTTTTTTTTTTGAAATCAGAGTTTAAAACCAGCCAAGGCGCAACAGACCGCCACATATATAGAAGAGGCCCAATCCCACTGGGGATTGAGCCTTTTCTATATATGCACGGCTCACTTGGCATACATTCAGAGTACTAACTACGTACATCTACTAAGCAAGATTAAATTACAAAATCAATAACTTCTCAATTACACTGCATTACACTTGATATAACAAATAACTAAATACTTGATCTTATCGGCTGTCCAGGGTCAAGCTCTATCTCGTGATCTCACCAACTCGTCCCGACATCTCAACACCCACTCGACCTGAAAAACAGTCACCCGAGGGTGTGAGACACACCGGAGTGTATCCCAGTGGGCACGACGAGCCGAGAAATAGCAGATCGTACCTACTGGTATACAAAGCTAGAGGATAGTAATAGATCATGGGTTAGGGTAAAGCAGATATATAACTGGTGCTGTAAAGGAAGCAAAACTCATAATCTGGGTACAAGCATAGGAGATAATTTTAGCAAAATTTAAAACAGGACAAACATGTATCAGGATAATCAACGCATCAAGGAGTTAGGACAATCAGCAAGATAACAATGAACTATAATCAAAGGCATCGCATAGAATCATATAAAGGTAGATAACTAGAAGCCAGATCAAAGAATCAAGGAAGTATGTTAAAGTAACTTAACAACACATGCATCAAATAAGTGAAAACACAAAGACCCAATCACAAGCTACCATATTGGCCTTCACAAGACTTCAGGCGAGGCTGCCCAAACTAGCACCAACCTGGTTGACATTCCCCAAACTAGGGTCACGGGTTGCCACGGCTAACCACTTTACCGGTAAAGAACATCGCTACGGGTCATGACTCCGCTGATGTTCGTGAAGTACAACGGTGCGGGCGATCAAATGCAAATGCTCAAGCTCACGGTCCACTGACCGGGTAATCGGCAACAAGCCGGGAAATCCCCACTGGGATGCAATGACAAGATCAACTGAATCTCAACACTTATGCAGGAACACTCAGCAATAAATCTCAACTCATATGCAAGATCAAGGCAAATCTCAACTCAGCAGAAGCTCACATATAAACTCACTCAACCACACAAACCAACCAAATGATACAAAACTTAAACACATATTTTTAAGAAAACTGTTTTGAAAAGTCCAAACCCCGAAAAGCATTGCCCTCGTCCTATCAAACAAGAACAGACTCAGGCGACATTACGAAGCTTGGGTTTCCAAACCTCGTAGAGCAATTGCCTTTGTCCTATCAAACAAGAATAGACTCCGGCGACCCTACGAAGCTCGGTAAAAACATCAGTTAAACAAATCTATGTGCTCAGCAGTGTATCATTTGATCGACAGGACAAACAGGCTTACTCATCAACCATGGAAATGTTCCAAGCTAAGATATAAATACCAGAGGCACTAAGAATAATCATGTAAGGCAGAATAGAACTGATAACAGGCATGGCTCAACATCTCACCCAATCAGACAGACTAACCCCTTATGCAACTAAACACATGTTTTTTAAGAAGACCTTTGGAAACAATAGGTTTTTGGGTCCCAACCCTCGTAGAGCGTTACCCTCGTCCTATCAAACAAGAACAGACTCAGGCTACCCTACAAGGCTTGGAAAAAACATTTATTTTAAAAGATCATGTATTTAGCAACATAACGGGCGAACAACAAGGAAGCAGGTATAAAGCAGGCATAAGGTAGCAAATTACTGAATCAATGGAAAGGCAGGCTCAAGCATTAATAGACTGATATAATAATCAAGCATAGGAGTGCAACTACGAAATGGCCAATTAGTCAGAGCAACTAACAGTAATATATATTGCAACCAAAGGCAGACAGGCTCAAAATAAACTAAGTTACCAAGAACAGGAGTCCAACCAGTATCGCACCCCAGAGGGCCGAACTGATAAAACCCGGACCGAAGATAACCCACCTGATATAACGCAGGCGGCTAATCTGAACCAACTGTATGCTCAGCACACCAGATGCTACCGAATAACCCTGAATGTGAATTAACAAATCAGTTTACTAACCAGTATACGATGTGATTTTTTTTGCATCTAGACCCCTAGGGCTTTTAAATTTACACTTTTAGTGCCAATTTGGGCACTGTTTTCGCTCGTTCCTTCAACTGGAGATTCATTTTAACATTCCGTCACTTCCAGCAGGTTTTCTACATCATGCTGAACACCGTGCTCACCCATTTGTGGCATCACGGGTTCCGAGGCAAACTTTGGCCCATAATATATGCACTAACATAGCCTTAATGTCATTTTGTTTCTTCAGGACTTCAAACAGAAATTTTAACGCGAGCATCGCGTCCAGTGACCCCAAATTAGCTTAGGGCACACTGTCGCGGCTTCGCAAATACTTTAAAATAAGGTTTTGTCCCAACAATATTGTTTTATGTTGATTCTACTATATCTTTTAATTTAAACTTCAAACAAGAACATTTTGTATATAAAAGTTGGTCTGGGCACTGCCAGGACCTCAGTGCTCACCCTGGTTGAGGCCCAGGGGTGCTGGTTCAAGCAGGACCAAGGTCAAGCTTACACCCTAATTCACAATGCACCAAACTTTAATCCACTCAGTTTCTGTTTGAACTGAAGTGAGCACAGAGCTCAGGGGACTATTTGGAGCAAGTTTCATATACAAAGTTTTGTCAAATTCCAACTCTTTCTCCTCAGTAGCATTTAATCAAACATCTTAGGGGCATATTATATACACATACACACAACCAAAATTCAAGCTTGGTTCTCTGCAGCAAAAGGACCTGGGGCTTTCCAAGATGGATCAAATTGATCTACAAAGATTCTGGAGCAATTCCCCTCAAGTTGGAGCATGCCAAAACTCCTAGGTTGGCCGGGCTCAAGGAAAGAGATGAGCCAAATGCATGGAAAATCGTGACCAACAAACCAGAGGTTCTGGGCCCAAACCTTTTGCACAGAACTTCCCCAAAACTCAAAGTGAAACTTTCTGGACCCGTGCCCGGCGATAGGACACGGCGGCGGCGCGGCGGAGCAAGCTCAGTTTGGAGCTTCCCACCTTTAATGGCGGATTTTTACAGAGGCAATATGAAGCTCTCCAACATGGATGGAAAGTTTATAATGGTCCATAGTAAGCTTCCCGACCATCCCTCCCCGGCCGGAGATGGCCGGAGCGCCGGCGGCCGCGTTTGGATCACTTCTCGGGTCATCCATGGCCGCACCACTTTGATGCTTCATGGATGCCATGCAAGTGCATGGATGCATTCCTCTTGGTCCCAGCAAGTGTTCTGGGTAGGTGGCTGGTGTTGGAAAAGCTCGCCGGCGCCGGTGCACACAGCTCGGCCAACATGCACAAAAACCCGAAACTAGGGTTTCGGTTTTCTCCCGAAATTCTTAACCAAAATTATTGAAACCTTGCAGAATTAATGTATAGGTCCTACAGTTCAAGCCCTTCATTTTATTTTCCGATTTGGTTCAGTGGTTGCCGAGATCTCTCGAGGCGGAGCTAGATTAGGTTTCCGGCCATCTTAATCCCCCGCCGGCTAACCAACCTGCATGGGAGCTCGGGCTTGTGCAGGGAGCATCCTAATAACTTCACTAACCTACTGCTAGTGGTCTAGGGTGCAAACAACCAGTGGTTTAGAGTCCTTACCTTAGCCGGAGTTGTGGAAGAGAGGAAGAAGCCGGTTCTTGGTCCCTCCTCCACGCGCAACCTCGGCTAGCTCCAGGAACACTCCACAGGCACCAGAGAATCCTCAGAGTATTCCAGATCCAAGCTTGAGCAAAGTTGGTTCCAACTTCTTCTTTCTCTCTCTCTCTCTCTCGAGTTGTTCTCTCTAGGGTTTGTGCTCCCTACTCTCCAGCACTTCGGAGATTAGGTCTGGAAACCACAGGGAATCAAGTGATGCTTTGAATACTTCACTGACTCCTCGTGCTTCATCCCCAAGGATACCAAAGGCCAACTTTCATTAAATGTTGGATTCTTTTGCAAAATAACCCTAAACTCTGTTCACACTATACCCTAGCTTCCGAAACCTTCTCAGTGGACACAATATGCACCCAGCACCTCAATACATTAAGCTTGAAGTATTTGGTACATAAAATATATAGGTTCTTTTAGAAAATAATTGATTTTCGACACTTTTCACGCAATTCGAGAAAATCCGCTCAGCGAATTGTGAAACAGACTTCGCCACGACGTCCGGCTCGTCGAGACCTGTCAAGTAGCGTATTCATTTGTTTAGTTTGGCACTCGTATAAAATCTCGGGCCATCTAACTCGACAGATTACAGTCTGATGCACGCACTTCGATGCACCCGGATCGCCAAACGCGAAATCCGTCAGTGCCATTGCGCTCAGAACGTCGAAATTAGCTAGGTTCCATTACTCATACCTCTAGGTTAAAACTCTAGATAGTGGTTCGGCCATTAGTGAAAGCGAGGGATTAAAAACTCGAGGGTTACTATTCACTTAAGTCGCGGGGCCCACTTTTGATTTCTGATTTCTGGAAGATCCGACCGTCGGATCGAAAACATATGAATATGAAACTTCTATGTTTCGACGAGACGATCGCAATGGTGATCTCGGATTTTTCAGATCAGACCCCGATCAAAAGTGGATATCTCTGGGCCCACTATTGACCCACTATCTCTCCACTTTTGCCAAAATTGACAAATTTTAAATATTTAAAAGCAAACAGAGGTTTTTAAATTCTGGATTACTACAGATCACCCACCAAAAGAACCCTCGATCCATTAGATCTTGCAACTGCACCATCAACTCTCTCAGCTCTACAGGCAATAACCAATGAGGTACTGTCGAGGGTGGCGCGGTTCCCTGAACCACGTCAAACGAAATCTCTATATCCCTAACCAGCGGCATCTCAAACAGCTCAGGTGAAATCACACCCGGGATCTCGTGGGCAACAGAGATATCCTTGAGTCCCGGTGCCGCCGAAAGCACCTCTCACACTGTCGCTATAACCTATGTGCTCTAATAATCTCAACAAGCAAGCCTCCTCTTGTCTGCCTTGCCGAAGATCAACGTCCTCTCTCTCCTCAGTCAAAACATCCTGTGGCACTGTGCGAATCAATCTCAAGCACATGGTCCAAATACCGAACTGCCACAATTACCAATAAGTCTGCCGATATAACTCGCGGCCTCAACTGCATTGGACATGATCCACAAGCCTCCTCCACATGCACAACACTAACAGGAACCTGTACCTCGAGTGCACGTGGTAACAAATCTGCCTCTAGTCCATGCAGGAACGCAACATGCTCTAACTCCGACTGCTGTGATGAAATCACACCTGGGACAACCCGATTCGCTGCTGTGGCACCCTCCAACCGGGCGGCACAGATTCATCCGCTCAATGTAAGTGGATGTCGCTCAATCTGCTTGAAAATCAAGGCTATCCACAAGGGAGCACGACCTCTGTCTCTGCTCACATTGAGGCGACGAATAGGGTCCTCCGCAGATAACAAATCCACACTACCGCTGCGCCACTATGATAAAGACGCTGATACTGCCATCGGGGTCCACACGATCTCTGGCGTCTCAGGAATCCGCCGTCCTGGAAAAAGAAATCGGGAATGCCTCTGCCGGCCGATTTATCCTCCATCACCCGCCGCCAAGCGCCAATATCCAGAACTCGCCTCTGGCGGCAGATCCCTATCCAAAGGAACTGCAACGCCACGCTTCAAACACAACGCCTACTCCAACGGGGCGTCAAAACCTGTAACGGAGGGGCTGAATAAACTGAAAAGTATCCTGGCGCAATCCGCTCCCAGTCTTACATATCCTATGCGCCTCATCCCTCGAAAACTGGAGCGTGCAGTTCAACGACTGCATAAACTCTCTAGCACAGGGAGGCTCTCAAGTAGTCACTCCATTACCACCAACCACGACTCTGCCTCTGAAGGCTCCAACTCAATCTTATGAGTCGGGGTGGTTCATCTGCCAAATCTGGTTCCAAAGACCGATCACGTCCCCTCAGCTCGCCAGCTGTCAACTATCCACCCTGCCTCGGTGCCTCGGCACTAAACATTGGCACAGAGGGGGCTACTCACTCCATCGGTGCCACAACAATCCCCGCCCCTGAGGATACTGCAACCAGGTGATCTCAGAAGGAAAGCACTGTCGAGCTTCCCGCTGCTCCGACAACTGTGTCACTAAAACCAGCTGCTCGCTCACACTGCCGCTGATAAGCCTCTGACAATCCTGTCATCTGGGCCCGGAGTTCTCTGACCTCAATCCAGGTATCCGGCCCAAAACCCATCGCTCAAGCTCAACTGCTATGATAGGATGCACACGGGTCAAAACCCAGCGTCGGGGAGACACAGCTCACCACGACAAAACCACAAAACAGCACACAACAACGCTCGACCCAATCCAGCGAAAGTCTAAAGCATGTCACCCGTTCCACAGCATTATGTTGTCTGCAGCCAACATAATCACTTAGGAGAATAAACATGCCAGTCACTCTTGCCGTCCCATGGGAGAGGTATAAAACTCAATCAGGACTCTCGCTAAAAATCACGACTCTCATGAAGTCAACCAAGGGTCAAACCATAAGCCTAGGGTTTTTAAGTCCACCATGACTTACAACCTAGGCTCTGATACCAACCTAATCTGTCACGCCCCGGGGTCGAAACTGCGACCCGGGCTCGCCAACAAATCCGCCACCTATGCCAAACCCGCATAGGCGAAGCATCCTACCTGCAAGAAAAGTGCTATAGCTAAACAGATATCAGAGCTATAAATAAAAATCTGCTGTAAACTAAAATCAATCACTGTACAACTGGAAATAATACAACACTGTCCATCTCCCAAAAATGATAACCATACAATATCCTCATATACAAAACTCAGAACTCAACAGGGAGGTATCTCCAATAAATACATCAGTGTACAGGCTCTCAATACATATCATATCCTCTCTACACCAGTCTCTCAAAAGAGAAAAATGAAATAGCTAATCTACTGAAGATCTCCTCAGAAGGGGTACCGCTACTCTCCAACGACGGGTAGGCATCTAGCACGCTGTTGGGTTACGTCTAATATGGATCTAAATAGGGGAAAAAACACCTAGAGGGGGGTGAATAGGTGTAAACAATAAACACTCAAAAATCTTTGCGTAATAAAATCCAATGCGGAAAAGAAAAATAACACGCAAGATTTTTACGTGGAAAACTCCATCACAGGAGTAAAAAACCACGGGACCGATAACACGGTGAAATCAACTAAGATTAAACACGTACAAAGGTGATATAACGTACTCACACACGACTCAACCTTTTTCCATACGCTCCGAGTTGATCTTCTCCGCTCGCTCCGCAACGCGTCTCGAATCCACGATTTGCGTCCAACGCCGAATCCACGGCGTCCAACGTCGAATCCACGATGTCTGACCGAATCCACGGTCTCCACCAAGTAGTACGTCCCGATCACATGAACGTACCTCGCTCAGAATCCACGAGAGCGGTAGCACCGTGAATCCACAAGGCCACGCAAATCCACGCGCCGATTTTGGGGAAAATCGTTGTTTTGTTGGTGGTGATGATCCGCCGAATACTTAGATCAAAGATAGATCGAAAATACCATCTAAGTATTCATTAATTTGATTCTACTCAAAATCTAAGTATGAAAACCTAGAATCAAATTAATATAGATGAAGAAACATAGAATTAAATCTAGTTATTTCCTTTCTTCTCTATAGGTGGATTTTACTCTTTTTCGACCGTATTTTGGATTACCCTAAAAGATGAATCGTAGGGTCTATTTATAAGTTAGAAACCATTGGAAGAGGATAAGAATCAAAAACCAACCTTATCTGGAAGTTTTCGGGTCGACATTTGTGAGGACCTGGATCCCCACGAGGTGATTACTGGCTGACCAGCAGCTTCTGGAGGCCTATGCGGCGTGTCGATGGCGTTTGTACACCAATTGGACACTTTTGATGGACTCGGTGTGTTAAATGGATCACGAGAATAGTCAGATGGCCCCGTCGAATGCTTAGAAGTGATTTCGCGCGCAATGGATATTAAATTGGACTCGGGGCGAAGTTTAGATAAAGGATCACCTCTCCGGATGCCTTCGGGAATTTTTTTAGAGCTGGAAATTGGCAAATCGGATTTTTGGAATGGACCCGGCGCGAAAATCGGATCAAGTGTGCTTTCCGGGGACTTTCGGCAAATTTTCGGATAAGAATTTGGGGAATTGGACATCGTATTTGAATTCAGCGCGCAAAATTGTTGAGAATGGACTATCTACTTGCTTTTTTCGGAGACCGATTGCGCGCGCATTTTTTGAGGCTCGTGCGCGGATCTCGAGGCGACATGGCACGGATCCCAGGGCGGCAATGGCGCGTAGTTCGAGGCGCATATGGCGCATGTGGGCGCGGCAGGCAGGTGCGCTGGGGAAGCGCGCCTGCGGCACGTGGCGTGCGGGGGCCGCCACGTGGCGGGCCGCCACTGGCGCGCGCGGTCACGCGGGGGAGCGCGCGCCCGTGTGGCGCGCGGCATGTCCCGCGCCTGCGCGGGACTGGGTGTCACGCGCCCGTGTGGCGTGCGGCAACCGCGCCCGCGTGGCACGCTGGCCGCGTGCCGCGTGGGCAGGCAGGCGCGTGCCTGGGCCGGGTGCACGCGCCCGAGTTTGGTGGACCGCCTGGCAGTGGGCCGGCGCACCGTGGACTCGGTCCACGGGAGCCCTCCTCCTCCCTTTCTTCTCTTCTTCTTCTTTCTTCCCCGCACACCATTCCTCCTCCATTTTCTTTTCTTTCTTCTCCAACCGAGCGAGAGAGGGAGTGAGGAGGGGATTTTTGTGGGGTGCGGCGGTGCGTTGTAGACCTCGCGGAGCGCGCGAAGTGTTCCACTGGAGCGGTTGGGCGGCGCGGCGCAGTCGAGGTGGGTTCCACACTTCGTTTTTACGGTATTTTTGGCACAGTTTTGGGGCGTTCTTTTGGACTTTGGTTTGACCCCTTGCTCTTATCTGTGTTAGGGACCGTGTTTTACTACACCGTTCTGCGTGCGGACCCCGACGACGTGCTCCGTTTTGCGTGCGGATTCTGGCACCATGCTCTGTTTTGCGTGCGGACTCCGTTTTGCTTGCGGATTCCGGCACTGTGCTTCGTTCTGCGTACGGACTCCGGCGGCGTGCATCGTTTCGCGTGCAACTTGGTGTACGAGACTCGGATTGAGGCGTGCCTTTACAGTTTTTGCATCTACTCGACGCGAGGATTATCACCGTATTTTTCGGGAATTGCCCGAAGGTATACTTTTCCCGTTCTCCTGTGCAATGCGATACAGATGTGTATATTGTGGACTTTTGCGCTCACCGCGTGGTGGAATTGTTAACTTGGCCTCCGGGACTCGGATTTTGGCGTGCAGGAACTCGTTTCGAAGGGATCGACGCGACGATCGCATCCGTATTTTTGGTGGATTTTTCAGAGTCCGTTCTGCAGGTGAAAATTGCACATCTTCAGGGCTGGTTTCAGCGGTTGGTGTATACTTGGATATTTTAGCATAAAGTGTAACTTTGGACCTTTTGTTGTACCCAGGAGGGTTCGCGAGTGTTTTTGGAACACTGCAAGGAGCCGAGGTGGCGCGACATGTACCGTGGATACGGGTTCAGCGTATTGTGCGAGCAAGTGGCCACGCTTTTCACCGACCCCAGGTTTGCCTTGGATTGAACACTTCAGGTGGGTAAGCTTAATATCAGTAACTGTATAAGGCAATGATTATGTTATGGCAAATATAAGTGCACTTATGGGGATGTCACCCCTTGATGACTGACAGCAGGCATATTTGATGTACAACCGATATGAGCGAAAGGTAAGCAAGGAATGGCCTACTTGGGTGAGATTGGTATACCATAGTGGGAATACTTTAGCATGCTTTGCTAATATATGTTTCACCAACTTTTATCGTTCTGAGGACAAAAGATGCTTGTATGGACATGTAGTTAGGCCATCTTTTATTGCTACACTACTTATTGGAACTTGACTTAGGAGAAACCATGCTTTTCCTTTCTCCTCCTTTGTTAGTCAGGTGGTCAGTGTGCTCGGGTTCGAGCAGGGATCTGGGTAGTGTAGTCGGGACTTGGTGTCTGGGACAGGTTGGATTAGTTGTGGGGCTTTGCGGCAACCGCGGATATTTGGCGGTTGACCGGATATTTATTTATGCACCAGATTGGGTATCTGAATTCTCTAGTGGACAGAGTTTCCCCCTATTGAGTACTTTTGCATCCGATTGAGATCGGGTTTTTCTTTAGTGGACAGAGTTTTCCACTTTGATCATAGTTTTGATCAAAGTCCTGCAATACAGAGATACTTTACTCGTGTGGGTCGCTCCCCTCGAGTGCCACTCTTTAGTTTCCGATCGGACGGTTTAGATGCCGATCTGTTACTTACTTTAGTTTCCGATCGGACGGTTTAGAAGCCGATCTGTTACTTACTTTAGTTTCCGATCGGCGGTTTTAGATGCCGATCTGTTACTTACTTTAGTTTCCGATCGGACGGTTTAGATGCCGATCTGTTACTTACTTTGGGATGCGAGCCATGTGGGCCGATCCCGCGGTTTCGAGCCATGTGTGCAGATTTCGCTGAGCAGGCAATGCCAGTTTTACTGGGGGCACCAGATTGTGTTTATTACAGATATTCGCTTTATTGTTGCACTCGTGTCAGGGGGGGGGGGGGCGAGTGAAGTCTAGTAGCTGTGTCTAGACCAGTGCTAGTGTTGTCGGGAACCGTTTGGGGATCGACAGTTGTCCCAAGGTCATTGTGAGTTGTTGACCATTGTACGAGAGGCATAGGCAGGCATAGGCATGCATGGCAGGCATAGCAGGCATAGGCAGGCATAGGCAGGCATGGCAGGCATAGCAGGCATAGCAGGCAGGGCAGGCATAGGCAGGCAGGGCAGGCATAGCAGGCAGGGTGGGCATAGGCAGGCAGAGCAGGCATGGCAGGCATAGGCTGGCAGAGCAGGCATGGCAGGCATAGGCAGGCATAGCAGGCATAGCAGGCATAGCAGGCATGGCAGGCATAGGCAGGCATGGCAGGCATATCAGGCATAGGCAGGCATGGCAGGCATAGCAGGCATAGCAGGCATGGCAGGCATAGGCAGGCACGGCAGGCATAGCAGGCATGGCAGGCATAGCAGGCATAGAGGCATGATAGCTGTTGAGAGGCTCCAGCTTCTTTATATCAGTCTTTACGGCTTTGGTTAGTTTTTGTCTCTTGAGGACTTGGTGGGCAGACCGTCGGTCCGGGCGGTGGTACCCACTGAGAACTCCATTTTTTTGGTGTAGTTCTCACACCCTTTGGGGGGTTTTCCCCCTTCTTTTTCCTTCCTCTTATTTGTTTTGCAGAGTCTTAGCGGGTGTTGCTGATTCTGCGGTTGTTGATCGAGGCGAGTGAGTCGCGAGCTAGATCCCTACCCAAGTTTGGAGAGTAGCGGTACCCCTTCAGAGGAGAGCTTCAGTAGATTAGTTGTTTTTTTTCCTCTTTTGAGAGACTGTTGTAGTGAGGATGATATGTATTGAGAGCCTGTACACTGTTGTAGTTATTGGAGATACCTCCCTGCTGAGCTATGAGTTTTGTATCTGAGGATATTGTACGATTATCATTTTGGGAGGTGGACATTGTTGTATTATTTTCAAGTTGTATAGTGGATGATTTTATCTTTACAGCAGTTTTATATTATAGCTCTGATATCTGTTTAGCTGTAGCACTTTTCTTGCAGGTAGGACGCTTTGCCTATGCAGGTTTGGCATAGGTGGCGGATCTGTTGGCGAGCCCGGGTCGCAGTTTCGACCCCGGGGCGGGACAGATCTGGTTGGTATCAGAGCCTAGGTTGTAGGTCATGGTGGACTTAGAAACCCTAGGCTTATGGTTTGACCCTTGGTTGACTTCGTGAGAGTCGTGATCTATAGCGAGAGTCCTGATTGAGTTTTTACCTCTCCCAAGGGATGGGAAGAGTGATTGGCATGTTTATTCTCCTAAGTGATTATGTTGGCTGCAGACAACATAATGCTGTGGAACGGGTGACATGCTTTAGACTTTCGCTGGATTGGGTCGAGCGTTGTTGTGTGCTGTTTTGTGGTTTCGTCGTGGCGAGCGGTGTCTCCCCGACGCTGGGTTTTGACCCGTGTGTATCCTGCCATAGTAGTTGAGCTTGAGCGGTGAGTTTTGGGCCGGATACCCGGATTGAGGTCAGAGCGCCCCGGACCCAGATGACAGGATTGTTAGAGGCTTATCAGCGGCAGAGTGAGCGAGCAGCTGGTTTTAGTGACACTGTTGTCGGAGCAACGGGCAGCTCGACAGTGTTTCTTTCTGAGACCACCCGGTTACAGCATCCTCAGGGGCGGGGATTGCTGTGGCACCGATGGAGTGAGTAGCCCCCTCCGTGCCAATGTTTAGTGCCGAGGCACCGAGGCAGGGTGGATAGTTGACAGCAGAGGATGTCACGCCCCGGGGTCGAAACTGCGACCCGGGCTCGCTAACAGATCCGCCATCTGTACGGAAACTGCCGTACAGACGAAGCGTCTAGCCTGCAAAAGACAAAACTATAGCTACACAGATATCAGAGCGGATAAAAAGTTGTACTATAAAATTTTTCTCAACTACAAAGTTGCCACAACTCATAGCCTATCTCCCAAAATCAGATGATACAAATAGAAGTCCACCTATACAACATCTACGAATCCAAATGGGAGATAGCTAAACAGGAAACATAACCAACTCCCACAATCCGGGATGGTACATCTACCTCTCTCTAAAGTAACAATGCTGGTAGGGAACTATCACGCGACTCCCTGTCCTCGGTCCGTCCAGTCAAGCTCGGCAGGAACGGAAGAAAGCCTCAGCAACCTGTCACCGACAGAGGGTGTGAGAACTACATCCTACAGTAGTTCTCAGTGGGTACCGTCTCCAAGAACCACGGTCTGCCCACTAAGTCTACCAGAGGCATAAGATAGAGAAAAGACTGATGATAATATAAATAAGCTGGAAAAGAATCTACAGCTATCATGCCTCTATCTACTATGCTCAATAAAAAGAGACTATGGATGATGGTATGCAGCCACTCACTGCTGGCAATATGTCACAAGTACTACCCAAGACACTCTACAATGACACATGCTACGCCATCACTCTCTCAGTGTATCACAAATCTCAGCGACTGCCCCACAGGGTCCAGTCGAGTCAAGCCTGCGCCCCCTGGTGTATCAACCAGGGTGTCCAAACGGACAAACTCGATATCTCACACAGTGACCCCATGGTAGCACGGCCAGGGGTATCAAGCGACCTCTAGTAAATGAACTAGGCGCATCATCGCAGCCTCGTCAGGCTCGGTATCATCATCGCAGCCTCATCAGGCTCGGAATCATCAACGCACCCGGGGCGTGGTTCGAGGGGTGCGACCCCACCGAACTCCAGTATCTCATCAGTATCACTGTCTCACAAGTGGCTCCTGCAGGCTGTAGTCCTCGATCAAACAGATCGGTATCTCGATGCTCAAAGCACAAACTCAGTCGGAGAACCCTCCACGACTCAATCTCACAACACAGACCCACTCAACGAAGGTACTACACAGCTGGGACCACCGTCTCTCCCAACGGCTCCCTCAACAACACCCCACTGAACTCAACACTCAACTCACGGCCGGAGCTACTCCACGGCCAGATCTGCGAAAGGTCCGAAACCCCGGGAGACTGACACCTACGTCCCCAAGAAAGAAGCAGCCCTTAGAACCCAGATCACTCGAATCCGCTCGGGTGGATAAGTTTATAAGAAACCATGTCATTTATTTCAGAAAACCCTTCGATCTGAGAGAAATCCATCTTTTTAATGATTTTTAGTCTCTTTTAGGAAAACCCTTTGAAATCAAGTTTTATGCCCAAGCCTCGAAGAGCTGATGCCTTCGTCCCAACAGACGAGAACAGACTCAGACAACCTTGCGAGGCTTGGAAGAAACATTGGCTGACTAAAATCATGTATTCATCCAAAAAGGTTCTGGGTTCAAGGTCCTGCTAACACACGTGCACCACGATCCCAACCTGGTGGTGACGAGAAGAACAGCGGAAAGGAAAACCCCCGGGACCACCGTTTATCTGAAACGGTTCCCCAAAACACTAACACTGGCCTAACCCAGCCACCAGACCCCACTCGGCCCCCCGGGCCCGAGTGCAACACCCGTCCCACAACACTCTGACCACTCAGCCCACTACCCGGGCGAGGAAACTCTAAGTCCCGAAGGATATGAAAAGTGCGGGATGTCTAAAGCATAAAGGAACCTAGCCCAAATTAAGGTTCACAACTGGTCTGGTCAAACTCATGCACATATGACGGGGGTGCTAGTTAAGTTCCAAGAAAACACTTAAACTAGCATGCAATCCTATCACAATAGAATTAGAAGGAAGTCCGTAGACTAGGAGAGAAAACCAACCCACCTCAGAAAGCCACCAATTGCTCGTCGACACTTGCAATTGGCTCAGCGGCTTACCTGGCCTCCAAGGGGTCCGCACGCAACACGAAGCCCGATGCCAGAATCCGCACGCGAACCGGAGCACGCGGCGACCAACCACACGACCGAGCGCTCCGCGGAAGCTAAAACCGCACCGCAAGCTGCCAGAAGCGAAGAAATCGCAAAATCAATCAAAATGGTCAAAACCGAGCATCCGACGGTGAAAAACAGCCTCCGTCGGCAAAAACAGCCTCCGTCAGCGAAAAATCAGCGCCCGGCGGCGAAAAATAGCCCGTCGGCGAAAACCAGCGCCCGACGGCGAAAACAGCTCCGTCGGCGCAAAAACTGCTCAAAAACAGCTTGCGAAAAACCAGCGAAAACTGCGCAAACCGCTCGCGAAATCTGCTCGAAAAATGCGCTAAACCGCTCGCAAACTGCGCGCGAAAAACGGCGGAAACCTGCGCGAAAACCTGCGCGAAATCTGCGAGCGAAAACAGCGAAACCGCTTGCGAAACTGCTCGCAAGCTGCTCGCGAAAAACGGCGAAAACCTGCGCAAAAACAGCGAGCGGAAACAGCGAAACCGCTTGCGAAACTGCTCGCAACCTGCTCGCGAAAAACGGCGAAAACCTGCGCAAAAACAGCGAGCGAAAACAGCGAAACCGCTTGCGAAACTGCTCGCAACCTGCTCGCGAAAAACGGCGAAAACCTGCGCAAAAACAGCGAGCGAAAACAGCGAAACCGCTTGCGAAACTGCTCGCAACCTGCTCGCGAAAAACGGCGAAAACCTGCGCGAAAACCTGCGCGAAAACAGCGAGCGAAAACAGCGGCCGACGGCGACCCACGGGCTCCGACGGCGAAAACACGACGCCGGCACGCAAACCGAGGAGTCGCCCGCCGTCCGGGAGCACGCCGAGCGGCGAAAACCCCAGCCGCGCGACGAGGGAGGCCCGCCGCACGGCGCCAAACCAAGCAGCGCCGCGCAGCGACCCGCTGCGCAGTGCCGGAGCGCGCCGCTGCGCGCGGCGCCCTGCGGCGCTGCGCGCGGCGCCCTGCGGCGCTGCTCGCGGTCGCGCGCCCGCGTGGCCCGCAGGCCCGCGCGCGGTCCTGCCGCGAGCGCCCGCGCGCGGCCAGGGGGTGCCGCGCGCACGCGCACGGCCCTGCCGCGCGCCCCTGCGCGCGGCCCTGCCGCGCGCGGCCAGGAGATGCCGCGCGCACGCGCGCGGCCCTGCCGCGCGCCCCTGCGCGCGGCCTTGCCGCGCGCGCCTGCACGCGGCCAAGAGGTGCCGCGCGCACCTGCGCGCGGCCCTGCCGCGCGCGCCTGCGCGCGGCCAGGAGATGCCGCGCGCACGCGCGCGGCCCTGCCGCGCGCCCCTGCGCGCGGCCAAGAGGTGCCGCGCGCACCCGCGCGCACCTGCGCGTGGCCCTGCCGCGCGCGCCTGCGCGCGGCCCGGCAGCGCCGCGTGCCGCTCTTTGCTGCACGCGGCGCCGCGCCCAGCGGCAAGTCGCCGCAGGGTACTGCCAACAGCAGCACCCTGGCGCCGCGTGTGCGCCGTTGCGCGCGCGCGCGGCCGCCGGCGACGGCAAAATCCAAAAACCTCAAATAAATTCTAAAAATCCAATAATCCAAGAATCCAATATTTTTTTGCTTTTTAAAACCAATTAAAATCCAATTAACAACAACCAAACTCCAAAACCCCAAAATCTGAAATTTTACTTACCTCAACGACGCTCGCCGCACGCCCGCGAGCTCCACTCGGCCTCCAACGGCGAGTCCAAAAATCCAAAATCGGCTCCAAACTCCTTTTCCTTCCTCTTCTTCTTCTTCCTTTTCCTCTCTTTTCTTTTCCTTTCTTTCTTCCCTCCTTTTCTTTCCTTCTCTGCTGCAGAGGAAGAGGCTGGGGCCTTTTATAAAGCAAAAAGGCTAATTAATTAATTAACTAATTAATTAATTCCCGAAAATCCAACTCCAACTCACTTTTTCCCTTCGGGCACTCTGCCGCTGCCCGGAAGCTCCCGAACTCCGCTGTAAATCGAAAATACACGCGCTCACAGCTTTTTCTCTCCAAAAAGCTCATCCGTTGAGGCGGGGTGCTCAAATCAATTACCGGCTCCAAAATTGCCAGTTCCAACTCACTTTTTGCCTCCGGGTCCTCCGCGTCAGTCCGGAACCTCCCGAACCTCGCTGTAAATCAAAAGTACACGTGTCCACAGCTTTTTCTCCCCAAAAAGCTTATCCGTTGAGTCGGGGTGCTCAAATCAATTACCGGCTCCAAAATTGCCAGTTCCGACTCACTTTTTGCCTCCTGGTCCTCCGCGTCAGTCCGGAACCTCCCGAACCTCGCTGTAAATCAAAAGTACACGTGTCCACAGCTTTTTCTCCTCAAAAATCTTATCCGTTGAGTCGGGATGCTCAAATCAATTACCGGCTCCAAAATTGCCAGTTCCGACTCAGTTTTTGACTCCGGGCCCTCCGCGTCAGTCCGGAACCTCCCGAACCTCGCTGTAATCTGAAAGTACACCTGTTCCACGCGTTCCTGAATTTCCGGCACTCCACGGTGAAGTCTGAAATTCCCAATCTCATCCTCAATCGGCCTACAAAGTCCGGAAAAACCCCGAATCGAGCTGGAGCTTCCGCGTTGATCCGAATCAACCCGGCATCAACTGTAACCTCAGATACAACATGCTCAAGGCAACTCTCTGCTCCAAGTCATCTGTGTGGTCGGCGCGCTATCCAAAGCCCCGGTACTCTACATTCTCCCCTCCTTCAAAAGGTTTCGTCCTCGAAACCAAAACACACACCCTACCACAAGAAACCCACATTAAGAAAAACATCAACTCCAACTCTCTCTCAATTGAAAAGCAGCCGAAAATAGCAAAAAGTCCAAAATTTCCAAAGGACCGATGCCTTCGCCCCGATCAAAACAAGAACAGGTTCCAGCATCGCCTCCATCTCTGGAGTAGTCCTTCAAAATTTTCGCTCCGCCCGCTATTTTCGGTGATAAAACGGGAAAACAATGAGAGAGAGATGTTGAAGTTGTCCCTGCTGTGGCCGCAACCCCAAAACCACAATCCACCAACTCAACCATGTAGGGGTGCAAAACTCTGATCTCAACCACTAGGAAAGGAAGTCATACCAAGTACCAAGCGATCCGCTAACCTGGCGCCCACCAATCGGCAACCCAAACTCATCCTCTCGGCCCTCAGGTGGTCGCTCTAACTCAACATACTGGCACCACCGAACCTTCACTGGGTAAAACCAACCGTAAATTCCATAACTTCACAAGCAAGAATTTCTTCGGTTGCTTCTGATAGCTCAAATCCTTGTTCGACTCCAACGAAGAAAAGCCGATAAAGTGCGAGGATCCAATTACACTTCCTCCTATCAGACGAAAATCACGATCCAAACTCCCCGCGTAAACTCAACTCTATAAACATAACCCTCTGCGGCTGGTGGCTTCCAAAAGATCGAAGTCTCCAAAAGGCAAAAGTCCTCCGTTGCTCCTTAGCAACCAGAACTATCTAGTTCCGCAGGTACATCTCTCGATTAGGCAACCAACATCTCCCCTCTTAGGAGTTGCTGCACTATCCCCCAGTGATCTTGAAGCTCTAAGCCAGTTCGGAAACAAATCCAAATGTCCACGACGGGTCCGGCTGCTAACCCGTTCAAACACAGCTGGAGAACTCGATTCTTCAAATACTAACAATCGCAGGCCTCAGTCAATCCACTTGACCGCAAGGCAAGCTCAAAAAGCCCCTACCGGGTTCTGAACACTAACCGGGCACAGCCCCGGCGGCAAGGTTCCATAACCCTGTCGACCACTATCTCGGTCTCCAATCCAGTATCCTGGCGCCTCGACTGTCGAGAACCTCCAGGTCTCTGTCTCCTCTGAGACACATGATCCTGAGGCTGGCACCATGGCAACCTCGATCCACTCCACTATCCCGAAATCAGGCAATACTGGAAGACTCTCTCTCTGGAGCTGGTCCCTCGATCTCCGTCCCTCCTGGACGTGATCAGTGATCCTCGGTCAATCCATCGCACATGCCCAATCGCTGCATCTACGGTCGGCACTCGCCGAGAATACACAAAGAGGTAGATATCCAGGTGCAGTCCCCTCTCAACAATCCACCTCAAAACCTCATCCTGGGTGACAAGGGGCCCACTGCTCAACCATCGCGGAAACTCACTCTCGGTGGTCCAACAGGACGAACCCAACGCCACCAACTCTCGGCGTCCCAAACGAAAGGCGCAAAATCAAGCGCCCTGATGCTTTTCCTGGATGAACAATCCTTGAACAGCTTCTCCATAGCAGCGATCCAGTTCTCAGCCTCCCAAGGCCCCCAACTTAAATCCCAAAATCTGCAGGGGGTGGGACTGGATGAAGTAGAATAACCGGTTGGCAACCTCTCGCTGCTCCTGCACCATCAGTGGTGCGACCAGGGTCGAAATCGACAATGTCGCGGCTGGAGTACTACTGGCGATACCCCGGGAGATGCTCTCAGCTCAAACATGCGCAACACACGCTCCATGTTCTTCTCCTGGCGCCGCAACCCCTCCGACATCTGGGCCCCCTGAGCCCGCAGATCCTGTACCTCACCCTGCCTAGCCTGCTCGGCCGCCCGCCGTCCGGGCTCCTCAGCTGAGGTCAAACGCCCGCTCGTCGCTGCACGACGTCTCGGCGGCATCGCAAGTAACTGAAACAAAAGCGAACATCAGGACACAACAACCATACGACCCAATCCAGCGAGAGTCTAAAATTTGTTATCCTCCCTAAAGTACTATGTTGTCTGCAGCCAACATAATCACTTTGAGAGAATAACATATCAAATCACTCATCCCAACCCGAGGGAGAGGTAAAAACTCAATCTGGACTCTCGCTAAAAGTCACGACTCTCTCGTAGTCATCCTAATGTCCAACCACAAGCCTAGGGTTTCTAAGTCCTCAATGACCTATATCCTAGGCTCTGATACCACTCTAATCTGTCACGCCCCGGGGTCGAAACTGCGACCCGGGCTCGCTAACAGATCCGCCATCTGTACGGAAACTGCCGTACAGACGAAGCGTCTAGCCTGCAAAAGACAAAACTACAACTACACAGATATCAGAGCGGATAAAAAGTTGTACTATAAAATTTTTCTCAACTACAAAGTTGCCACAACTCATAGCCTATCTCCCAAAATCAGATGATACAAATAGAAGTCCACCTATACAACATCTACGAATCCAAATGGGAGATAGCTAAACAGGAAACATAACCAACTCCCACAATCCGGGATGGTACATCTACCTCTCTCTAAAGTAACAATGCTGGTAGGGAACTATCACGCGACTCCCTGTCCTCGGTCCGTCCAGTCAAGCTCGGCAGGAACGGAAGAAAGCCTCAGCAACCTGTCACCGACAGAGGGTGTGAGAACTACATCCTACAGTAGTTCTCAGTGGGTACCGTCTCCAAGAACCACGGTCTGCCCACTAAGTCTACCAGAGGCATAAGATAGAGAAAAGACTGATGATAATATAAATAAGCTGGAAAAGAATCTACAGCTATCATGCCTCTATCTACTATGCTCAATAAAAAGAGACTATGGATGATGGTATGCAGCCACTCACTGCTGGCAATATGTCACAAGTACTACCCAAGACACTCTACAATGACACATGCTACGCCATCACTCTCTCAGTGTATCACAAATCTCAGCGACTGCCCCACAGGGTCCAGTCGAGTCAAGCCTGCGCCCCCTGGTGTATCAACCAGGGTGTCCAAACGGACAAACTCGATATCTCACACAGTGACCCCATGGTAGCACGGCCAGGGGTATCAAGCGACCTCTAGTAAATGAACTAGGCGCATCATCGCAGCCTCGTCAGGCTCGGTATCATCATCGCAGCCTCATCAGGCTCGGAATCATCAACGCACCCGGGGCGTGGTTCGAGGGGTGCGACCCCACCGAACTCCAGTATCTCATCAGTATCACTGTCTCACAAGTGGCTCCTGCAGGCTGTAGTCCTCGATCAAACAGATCGGTATCTCGATGCTCAAAGCACAAACTCAGTCGGAGAACCCTCCACGACTCAATCTCACAACACAGACCCACTCAACGAAGGTACTACACAGCTGGGACCACCGTCTCTCCCAACGGCTCCCTCAACAACACCCCACTGAACTCAACACTCAACTCACGGCCGGAGCTACTCCACGGCCAGATCTGCGAAAGGTCCGAAACCCCGGGAGACTGACACCTACGTCCCCAAGAAAGAAGCAGCCCTTAGAACCCAGATCACTCGAATCCGCTCGGGTGGATAAGTTTATAAGAAACCATGTCATTTATTTCAGAAAACCCTTCGATCTGAGAGAAATCCATCTTTTTAATGATTTTTAGTCTCTTTTAGGAAAACCCTTTGAAATCAAGTTTTATGCCCAAGCCTCGAAGAGCTGATGCCTTCGTCCCAACAGACGAGAACAGACTCAGACAACCTTGCGAGGCTTGGAAGAAACATTGGCTGACTAAAATCATGTATTCATCCAAAAAGGTTCTGGGTTCAAGGTCCTGCTAACACACGTGCACCACGATCCCAACCTGGTGGTGACGAGAAGAACAGCGGAAAGGAAAACCCCCGGGACCACCGTTTATCTGAAACGGTTCCCCAAAACACTAACACTGGACAAACCCAGCCACCAGACCCCACTCGGCCCCCCGGGCCCGAGTGCAACACCCGTCCCACAACACTCTGACCACTCAGCCCACTACCCGGGCGAGGAAACTCTAAGTCCCGAAGGATATGAAAAGTGCGGGATGTCTAAAGCATAAAGGAACCTAGCCCAAATTAAGGTTCACAACTGGTCTGGTCAAACTCATGCACATATGACGGGGGTGCTAGTTAAGTTCCAAGAAAACACTTAAACTAGCATGCAATCGTATCACAATAGAATTAGAAGGAAGTCCGTAGACTAGGAGAGAAAACCAACCCACCTCAGAAAGCCACCAATTGCTCGTCGACACTTGCAATTGGCTAAGCGGCTTACCTGGCCTCCAAGGGGTCCGCACGCAACACGAAGCCCGATGCCAGAATCCGCACGCGAACCGGAGCACGCGGCGACCAACCACACGACCGCGCGCTCCGCGGAAGCTAAAACCGCACCGCAAGCTGCCAGAAGCGAAGATATCGCAAAATCAATCAAAATGGTCAAAACAGAGCATCCGACGGCGAAAAACAGCCTCCGTCGGCAAAAACAGCCTCCGTCAGCGAAAAATCAGCGCCCGGCGGCGAAAAACAGCCCGTCGGCGAAAACCAGCGCCCGACGGCGAAAACAGCTCCGTCGGCGCAAAAACTGCTCAAAAACAGCTTGCGAAAAACCAGCGAAAACTGCGCAAACCGCTCGCGAAATCTGCTCGAAAAACGCGCTAAACCGCTCGCAAACTGCTCGCGAAAAACGGCGGAAACCTGCGCGAAAACCTGCGCGAAACTGCGCGAAATCTGCGAGCGAAAACAGCGAAACCGCTTGCGAAACTGCTCGCAACCTGCTCGCGAAAAACGGCGAAAACCTGCGCAAAAACAGCGAGCGGAAACAGCGAAACCGCTTGCGAAACTGCTCGCAACCTGCTCGCGAAAAACGGCGAAAACCTGCGCAAAAACAGCGAGCGAAAACAGCGAAACCGCTTGCGAAACTGCTCGCAACCTGCTCGCGAAAAACGGCGAAAACCTGCGCAAAAACAGCGAGCGAAAACAGCGAAACCGCTTGCGAAACTACTCGCAACCTGCTCGCGAAAAACGGCGAAAACCTGCGCGAAAACCTGCGCGAAAACAGCGAGCGAAAACAGCGGCCGACGGCGACCCACGGGCTCCGACGGCGAAAACACGGCGCCGGCACGCAAACCGAGGAGTCGCCCGCCGTCCGGGAGCACGCCGAGCGGCGAAAACCCCAGCCGCGCGACGAGGGAGGCCCGCCGCACGGCGCCAAACCAAGCAGCGCCGCGCAGCGACCCGCTGCGCGGTGCCGGAGCGCGCCGCGCAGTGCCCTGCGGCGCTGCGCGCGGCGCCCTGCGGCGCTGCGCGCGGTCGCGCGCCCGCGCGGCTCACAGGCCCGCGCGCGGTCCTGCCGCGAGCGCCCGCGCGCGGCCAGGGGGTGCCGCGCGCACGCGCACGGCCCTGCCGCGCGCCCCTGGGCGCGGCCCTGCCGCGCGCGCCCGCGCGCGGCCAGGAGATGCCGCGCGCACGCGCGCGGCCCTGCCGCGCGCCCCTGCGCGCGGCCTTGCCGCGCGCGCCTGCGCGCGGCCAAGAGGTGCCGCGCGCACCTCCGCGCGGCCCTGCCGCGCGCGCCTGCGCGCGGCCAGGAGATGCCGCGCGCACGCGCGCGGCCCTGCCGCGCGCCCCTGCGCGCGGCCCTGCCGCGCGCCCCTGCGCGCGGCCAAGAGGTGCCGCGCGCACCCGCGCGCACCTGCGCGCGGCCCTGCCGCGCGCGCCTGCGCGCGGCCCGGCAGCGCCGCGTGCCGCTCTTTGCTGCACGCGGCGCCGCGCCCTGTAAAAACTCGAAATATTTTATTTTAATAAATAGTCAAAAAGTGAATTTTTGACCTGGTTTTGTTTTCAAAAGACCTATGTTGATTTATTTAGTCAATTACCAGTGTGCGAGTTGCACGTTTTACGAGACAAAAAGGCTACTTTCCAATCCGGACATGATCTTGGAAATCCGAGTTGACCGTTGCGATCGTCTCGTCGAACTGAGCGAGATTCATATTCAGCACTTTTCGATCTGACGGTCGGATCTTCCAGAATTCAACTAAGAAGTGGACGAATCTCGCGACCAATGTACCAGCGTCCTCTGCGCACAGTGCACTTAAGTGAGTTACTGTAGTGCACTTAAGTGAGTTACTGTAGATGAACAGTAACCCTGGTTTTCGAGACCCCGACGAATACAACATTGACTATTTCACTGTTCGGAATCCGAATATAGTGATCCAGGTAGTCATTTCGAACGGTTTCGATATTCTGAACGCAATGGCGCAGTCGAAAATTCTGTTTGACGACTCTAGAGTCTCGAAAAGCACGATAACTGTATTCCGTGACAGTATTTTATGGACCGCAATTTTATTCGGGCAGTTTCTCGAAAATCAAAAATCGCTACCTGATAGGTCTCGTCGAGCCGGACGTCATGGCGCAGTCCATTTTTCGTTTCGACGAGCAGAACGTCTCGAAAAGCGTGAAATACGGAGAAAATAGGGCTTTTTGCACATAAAACCCTATTAAAGTTGCCTCGTTTTGCGTGCTAGTTCTTGGATAAGGACTTAAGTGCAAGGGAAAACTACTGTAGAGGACCTAATAGCAAATGGCAAAGCTTAGAGGGACATAAACCGAAATTGTACATACCTAATATATATACACATGTATAGCTAGGGCTTCTCCACAAACCCTAAACCCACAGCCCCTCTGGCCGCAGCACCCAACCACCTCCTCTCCTATGCCGCACTCCACGGACCTCCCCGCACCGGCCGCCGCCTCCCCTCGCCGGAGAAGAAGGTGAAGCCGTTTCTTCTTCATCTCGGGTTGGGAGGAGTAGGCTCCACACAGAAGCTCTTGGGCAATCAAGAACGCGTCTGTAGGGTTCCCCTGTGGAGCTGCAACCGAGCTGTGGTGGACCCGTCCCCAGCCGCCGCCGCGCGCCGCCGCGGCCAACCCCATCTTCTTCCAACTTTCCGATGAGGTAATATCTTGGAACCTTCCATTTTAATTTGGCCCATGGACACGATCATTGTGTTTCTGACGTCGAGGAGATCATCCGGTTGCAGCCCGGGCTGCTGCCCGCCGTCCCGATCGCCGGCGGGAGCGCTATCACCGGAATTATCGCCTTCCTGGCCGATCCCGTGCGCCGCCGCGATCCGGCCGTCCACCAGCGATCAGCACCGTTGAGATCGACTTTCTCACCGACTTTAGCATCTCCACGAAGTTGGAGGGACATCGGTGAAGGATCGGGCTCGATCGGCCGTGCCCTAGTTTCGGGCTTTCTTCAACCTCGGCCGAGCCGGCCGTCCCGGCGCCGCCGCTGCCTCCCACCGCCGGCCACTGCCACCAGAAGCTTCTGGCACCTACTGGAACCTGTTGGTCCAAGTTGCACCGGCCCGGAGTCCCTCGGCCGGAATCCGCCATTAACGGCCATTGATCCTCGGCCGAGCTCCGCCGCCGCGCCCTTGCCGTCGCTCCGGACACCCGGAAATCGTAATGGTGAGCTCCTGTGGGCTGTAGGAGTCCTTCCATCAACTTGCATGGGGATCTTGACGTCGGGTCAGTGATCGCCAGAGTTGCACCCGAGGCTTCATCCGAGCTCGGCTCCGGCCATCCCCGCCGGTCTGGAACTCCGGCAACCCCCCCCCCAGGTAACCTCTAAACCCCATGCTCTAGCTTTTCTTCCATCTTAGAAGCCTCCGGATTGCTTCCTTGCTGAGTTTGGGTTCGGGCAAAGATAAAGCTATATGCTTATATAACATGCCCACCAGGTGTTTGAGTTAATGCCTCAAAGAAGATTTAGTTGGAATAAGGGTTTACATTGAATATGAAAGTTGTTCAAAATAATCCCCTGAGCTTGATGCTCGCTTCAGACCAAGATGGTTCTGTGTGGATTAAAATTTGGAGCAAGGAAAACTTGTATGTTTGCAAGGATCTGGTTCTGGTGGAACCAGCAGGTCTGGGCTGCAAAGGAGGTGAGCCCCAGTGTCCTTGCACTGTTTAAAGACACTTTCATATACAAAGTTCGTCTGTTTGACGATCGATTAAAAGTTGTAGTGTAATCAACCTTTTAAAGTAATGTTGAAACAAAACTAAGTTCCGGGCTATTAGAGAAGCCGCGACAGTGTATTCCTGGCTGTTTTGGGGTCACTGGACGTGATGCTCGCGTTAGATTTAGGTTTTGAAGACTCGGAGAAACAAAAAATTCATTAAGGCTATGTTAGTAAGGTATTTTATGGCCCGAAGTTTTTCCTCGGGTCCCGTGCTGCCGCAAATGAGTGAGCACGGTGTTCAGCAAGATAAATTTCACCCGCTGGAAGTGACGGTTCGTCAAAATTAATTTCCAGTTGAAAGAACGAGCGAAACAGCGCTCAAATGACGCTAAAATGTGAATTCTAGAAAACCCTAGGGGTCTAAATGCAATTTTGGCACTGCATACTGTTTAGAACAATGTATAAATGTTTCCTAAACTTTCCTTAGGGTTCCAACGGTTCTCGTTGACCGGGAATCGGATTTCGATCGCATAAATCGGCGATATTCTCCCGTTTAAGCTTCACGTTGCTGTCGTGTCGTCGGGATGGGTATGTGTGAGTCTAGTTCTGACTACAGTCTCTGTTCAGGGGCCCAGCAGTTCAGCACCAGCCTGCCCGGTAGTCCAGCGGGAGTTCGGGATCGGCCTTCATTCAGGTGGGTGTTATTTTCTTTGTCCTAGCATCTACTCTTCATGTCGGACGGGGTCAATTCTAAGTATAACTGGGGTTAAATATTGATGGGTGATAGCTTATGCATGTTATGGGTTTGCGTCATAGTGTTTGGCGTCGGTCCTTCGACAGTCGTTTTCCTTTTGATATTACATGTTGGCGGGCTACCTTCGAGTGCACGTATTATTGCCTTTACTTTGATTATACATGATAGCGGTTACTTTCGATCGCATATGTTACAGTTTTACTTTGAGTAATACATGTTGCCGTTTTACTTTTGTTATATATATTATGATGCTGACATGATGATGGTTATGGTTATTTGGCTCGAGGCTGTCACACGCGCACTCCGCGGTTTGGCCACCGCAAAGGGTGCGCTTGTTCCGGAAAAGTGGTCTATGACCGTGTATACCCACGGTAGGTGACGTAGTGGGGCCCCTTATTAGTGGTGGGGTTGAGGTGCCGAGGTGCGAGCGGTGCGACCCGTCGGTTTAGTTGTCCGACGTGGTCGGGTTTCTGCAGGTACGGTGTGGACCGTCGGTTTAGTTGTCCCGACGTGTCAGGGTATTACAGGATACAGGTGTACAGGTTGCCTTTTCCTCCGTGAGGGGGTGGGTTTGCTTCCGGTGTCTTCACGGTTTGTTTTATTATATTCTCCTGCCATCTATTACTTTTACGTCGCACTGACATCTCCAATTTCGTGACAGGGTCTCGGACGGGGGGAGAGGTAGGCGGTGAGTGAGGACGGGACAGAGCCGCTGGGTCGCTGGGGACCCTGGACTGTATTTTCCCTTTTCTTTCTCGCTTTTCATTGCATTGTAGTTATGTGAGAGGTTCGCGATACCCTCGTGGGGTCTGGCGGTGGATTGTCGGTACGGGTTGCATTTAGTGCCCCTTGTGCGTTACTTTTCCTTTTATTTCTATTTGGCCATTTGAAGATCAAAAAGGCAGAAGCCAAAGAAAAGATTGCGAAAACCGTTTTTAAAATCTAAGTGTAGTTGTGGGCACTGGCTTCAAAACCCTGTGGATTTATGGATTGCGAAAGGGATTTCAAAACTGGGTGTCGGTGTGGGCACCGCTTTCAAACCTTGTTGATTTATGCCGATTTCGAAACTAGCTTTTCAAAACTGTAAGCGCCGGGTAGGCGCTCTTTTCAAAACTGTGGATTATCCTTTCCAAATGATCGGCCATATGTTCTTCTTTTATTAGTTTAGACTACTGGTTGCTGTGAACAACTGTTGTGATTGATTGGTTGTGTATGTTGGAACATGTACTGAACGCTACGCCGTGCACGTACAGGGGAGACTCTGTCCGTTTGCAGAGTGATCCTGTATGTGTGGCGGGTCTGGGCACGTGCCGGGGAAGAGGGGTTCTCTTTTAAACAAAAAAAAAAAATTTACGCGTCAAATATTCGACTTTTATGAACAGTTTCCGCTAAAACAAACCCCCGGGGCGTGACAGATTAATGGTATCAGAGAGTTCTTTCAATCACAACAGTTAGTGCCAACATCCGTGGACAACCCTCACATGCCTACATACGAAATGAAATGGGTAGGCATAGGACTGTAGAACGTGAGTGACTGAGGGGGGGGGGAAATGTTGAGTCTTTCTCTCACTTATGGTGTTGTTGTTAGTAGGGTAGTCTAAAGTTGACTCTTGTGATGTGTGACAGACATGGCCCGTACTAGATCATCGGCCGGGGACGCAGAGTCAGTGTCCGACATCCACGGATAAGATACCACACTTAGCTACGAATGAATGAATTGAATAAAGGCATAGAAGCGTAGAACGCGAGTGATCGGGGGAGCGGGGGAAAAGTATATGTCCCGTCTTCTAGATAGTTGGTTAAGTGCTATACTAGCGGAGTCTAGAACTAACTTGTGGGGTGTGTGAGTACGGGTTAAGTTTTGTTTCTCGTTTAGCTCGGTTGTCGCGTTTATGTAGTGTGTTGCTTGGGCTCGTGTAGTAGTGTTGTTGTGGGGGGTCTTGGGATTCCCCCTGGGGTTGAGAAAAGAGACCACCGGGACTAGCAAATCTTGTTCGTTTGGGTTGATTTTTCCTTTTGTTGAGCGGACCTAGAGCTTAAGTATTCCTAGTGGGGAATGTGATCGTTGGTCTGGGGGTACGCAGCTCGGCTCAGTGTATGGTGCTTGGAAGGGCAATGGATTGGGACGAGCGGTAGAGGCTAATCTGAGTGTCGCCCCCTTGGGTGCAAGACGGAAGTAGGGACCGTGCTCCTGGGTTTTGTCGCCAGCTCCCCATGACCAAGGCATAGTCTTGAGTTTTGGGTTGCGAGTTTGTGATTGTGAAGCAGTACAGATCACGAGGGGCGCAAGGCCAGTGGGAAGCGCAAGTCGGATATGTTTGGCCACTCCCCCATGTATTGGATTCCTGGCGTATTTAAGTTTCGGGGATGAAACTTCTTTTAAGGTGTGAGTGATGTAGCGCTCGAGAAATTCTAGTGTGCTTGCGGGCGGGAAGCAGATCTAACCTTAGCGTTGCATGCGGCGGTGAATTGCACAGTTTCCGATGCACAATTCCGCCTTTCCGATCGAGACCTGGGTATTGGTTAGGAACGAACCCTAGGATGACTTGTGTTCACGAGAGAGCGCGCGGTATTTGGCATAGTGGTTTTGGAGCTCAGGTGTGCTTCACACAGTTGAGTCTCGTTGTTTCGGTTATTAGTCGTACGCACTTGGTTGTGGGATCGTGTTATTGCAGGGTTAGCCGCGCGGTCATGGTTTCGGCTGTGGGCTTGATGTTTGAATGGAGCCAGATGCTCGGACAGTTACAGTGGTTAAGGGGTTAAATCACTGTTCTTGTCGTAATCGTCAGCTGATGGCACAGCAGTAGATGACTGTTAATATTGCACTAGCCTCACAGTTTGTTAGAGGATGAACAAGTTGTGATCCTTCAGTGTCCCCGTGTCATAATTCAATGGCTATGGGCCGGATGGTAACCCTGTTTGGGGCGGATGCAAATTGACCCCACCTTTTGCACAGATTTTGTGGATCGACGTGGACTCGCCTATGTGTTAGTCATGGTGATGTTTGTGACCACGAGGTGGTAGTATCCTTGATAAAGGTTATGTTTTTAGCACTGAGATCGTGTTGGGAGGTATGTGATATACCTTTGATAGGAGTTGCGTCCCCAACTAGTTGTTGGCGACAGATCTATGGTATTTGCTGTCCTTTTGGTAAGCACGTGGGCTGCAGGCAACGGGACTGTCGAAAGAACTGAGGAAATACTCTGCCTGTAATGGGGAGTATCAGATTGGGTCTAAATTAGTAGCCTTAGAGTTGTCGATACCTTGCGACGACTTGTAGCCCTCGAATAACTTTTTGAGCATTTCATAGAGTATGACTTCAGGATGTAAGCTTCGGGAATGAAACTCTTTTTAAGTTGTAAGTTTCGGGACGAAACTTCTTTTAAGTTGTAAGTGATGTAAAAACTCGAAATTTTATTTAATAAATAGTCAAAAAGTGAATTTTGACCTGGTTTTGTTTTCAAAAGACCTATGTTGATTTATTTAGTCAATTGCCAGTGTGCGAGTTGCACGTTTTACGAGACAAAAAGGCTACTTTCCAATCGGACATGGATCTTGGAAATCCGAGTTGACCGTTGCGATCATCTCGTCGAACTGAGCGAGATTCATATTCAGCACTTTTCGATCTGACGGTCGGATCTTCCAGAATTCAACTAAAGAAGTGGACGAACTCTCGCGACCAATGTACCAGAGTCCCGTGCGCACAGTGCACTCGTAAGTGAGTTACTGTTTAGTGCACTTAAGTGAGTTACTGTAGATGAACCGTAACCCCTGGTTTTCGAGACCCCGACGAATACAACATTGACTATTTCACTGTTCGGAATCCGACTATAATATCCATCAAGGTAGTTAATTTCGAACGGTTTTTTCGATATTCTGAACGCAAAATGGCGCAGTCGAAAATTCTGTTTGACGACTCTAGAGTCTCGAAAAGCACGATAACTGTATTAAGTGACTGTATTTTATGGACCGCAATTTA
>CM055063.1:21481031-21526266 GCA_029204045.2 Tillandsia leiboldiana | reverse complement strand
TTTCTGCAGGTACGGTGTGGGACCGTCGTTTAGTTGTCCGACGTGGTCCGGGTATTACAGGATCGGTGTACAGGTTTGCCTTTCCTCCGGAGGGTGGTTTTCTCCGGTTTCTTCACGGTTTGTTTATTATATTCTCCTGCTCTACTTACTGTTTACGTCACTGACAGACCCCACTTCGTGACAGGGTCGACGGGAGAGAGGTAGGCGGTGGTGAGGACGGGACAGGAGCACTGGTCGCTGGGACCCTTACTTATTCCTTTCTTTCTCGCTTTTCATTGCATTGTAGTTTGTGAGCGGTTCGCGATACCCTCGTGGTCGGCGTGGATGTCGGTAGGGTTGCTTTAGGCACGCCCTTGTGGTTACTTTGCTTCCTTTTATTTCTATTGGCCATTTGAAGATCAAAGGCAGAAGCCAAGAAAAGATGGGCGAAACCGTTTTTTAAAATCTAGTGTCTGTGGCACTGCTTCAAACCGCTGTGATTTATGGTTCAAGGATTCGAAAACTGTGTGTCGGATTGGCAACGCTTTCAACCTTGTTGATTATGCCGATTCGAACTAGCTTGCAAAACGTAGCGCCGCTAGGCCTCTTTCAAAACTGATGGATTTATCCTTTCCAATTGCTCGCCATACTGTTTCTTCTTTTATTACAGTTTTAAAACTGGTTGCTTGTTGTACAACTGTTGTGAGTGATTGGTTGTGTATGTTGGAACATTTACTGAACGCTACGCCGGGCACGACAGGAGGACTCTGTCCGTGTTGCAGAGTTGACTCCTGTAAGTGGTGGCGGGTCTGGGCACGGCCGGGGAAAGAGGTCTCTTTTAAAAGACAAAAAAAAATTTACGCGTCAAATATTCGTTTATGAAACCGTTTGCCTGCTAAAACAAACCCCCGGGCGTGACAGATTAAATTGATATCAATAGTTTTCTTTTCAATCACACAGTTGTGCCGAACATCCGTGGACACCCTCACATGCCTACATACAATAAATGTAGGGCATAGGACGTGTAACCGGAGTGACGGAGGGGGGGTGGGAAAGGTGTTGAGTCCTTTCTCTCACTTTATGTTGTTGTTAGTAGGGTAGTCTAAAGTTGACTCTTGTTGATGTGTGACAGACATGGCCCTTACTAGATCATAACTGCCTGGACGCGAGTCAGTGTCCGACATGCCACGAGATACCACACTTAGCTACAAGGAATAATTGAATAAGGCATAGAACGTAGAACGCGGGATCGGGAGCTGGGGGAAAAGTATCTGTCCTCGTCTTCTAGATAGTTTGGTTAAGTGCTATACACTAGCGAGTCCTAGAACTAACTTGTGGGTTGTGCGGTAAGGGTTAAGTTTTGTTTCTCGGTTTAGCTCGTTGTCGCGTTTATGTACTCCGTGTTGCTTGGGCTCTGTGTAGAAGTGTTGTGTGGGGGGTCTTGGGATTCCCCTCGGGTGTGAGAAAAGGAGACCACGGGAACTAGCAAATCTTGTCGTGGGGTTGATTTTTCCTTTTGTTGAGAGCGGACCATAGCTAATACTCCCTATGGGGAAGTGATCGTTGGTCCTGGGGGTACGCAGAGCGGCTCAGTGTATGGTGCTTGAAAGGGCATAGGATTGGACGAGCGGAGAGCTGATCTGAGTGTCGCACCCCCTTGGGTGCCAGACGGAAGTAGACCGTGCTCCCTGGGTTTTGTCGCCAGCTCCCCATGACCAAGGCATAGTCTTGACGTTTTGGTTGCGAGTTTGTGATTGTGAAGCAGTACAGATCACAGGGGCGCAAGGCCAGTGGGAAGCGCAAGTCGGATGTTTGGCCACTTCCCCAGTATGGATTCCTGCGTATAAGTTCGGGGATGAAACTTCTTTTAAGGTGGGAGTGATGTACCTCGAGAAATTCTAGTGTGCTTGCGGGCGAGGAAGCAGATCTAACCTTAGCGATTTGCATGCCGGCGCGTGAATTGCACAGTTTCCGATGCACAATTCCGCCTTTCCGATCCGATACCTGGTTATTTGGTTAGGAACAACCCTAGATGACTTTGTTTCACGAGAGAGCGCAGGGTATTGGGCATAGTGGTTTGGAGCTCAGTGTGCTTCACACAGTTGAGTCTCGTTGTTTCGGTTATTAGTCGTACGCACTCTGGTTTGGGATCGTTGTTATTGCAGGGTTAGCCGCGGTCATGGGTTTCGGCTGTGGGCTTGATGTTTGAATGGAGCCAGAGTGCTCGGATCAGTTACAGTGGTTAAGGGTTAAATCACTGTTCTTGTCGTAATCGTCCAGCTGATGGCACAGCAGTAGATGACTGTTAATATTGCACTAGCCTCACAGTTTGCTTAGAGGATGAACAAGTTGTTGATCCTCAGTGTCCCCGTGTCATAATTCAATGGCCTATGGGCCGGATGGTAACCCTGTTTGGGGCGGATGCAAATTGACCCCACCTTTTGCACAGATTTTGTGGATCGACGTGGACTCGCCTATGTGTTAGTCATGGTGATGTTTGTGACCACGAGGTGGTAGTATCCTTGATAAAGGTTATGTTTTTAGCACTGAGATCGTGTTGGGAGGTATGTGATATACCTTCTGATAGGAGTTGCGTCCCCAACTAGTTGTTGGCGACAGATCTATGGTATTTCGCTGTTCCTTTTGGTAAGCACGTTGGCTGCAGGCAACGGACTGTCGAAAGAACTGAGGAAATACTCTGCCCTGTAATGGGAGTATCAGATTGGGTCTAAATTAGTAGCCTTAGAGTTGTCGATACCTTGCGACTGACTTGTAGCCCTCGAATAAACTTTTTGAGCATTTTCATAGAGTATGACTTCAGGATGTAAGCTTCGGGAATGAAACTCTTTTTAAGTTGTAAGTTTCGGGGACGAAACTTCTTTTAAGTTGTAAGTGATGTAAAAACTCGAAATATTTTATTTTAATAAATAGTCAAAAAGTGAATTTTGACCTGGTTTTGTTTTCAAAAGACCTATGTTGATTTATTTAGTCAATTGCCAGTGTGCGAGTTGCACGTTTTACGAGACAAAAAGGCTACTTTCCAATCCGGACATGATCTTGGAAATCCGAGTTGACCGTTGCGATCATCTCGTCGAACTGAGCGAGATTCATATTCAGCACTTTTCGATCTGACGGTCGGATCTTCCAGAATTCAACTAAGAAGTGGACGAATCTCGCGACCAATGTACCAGCGTCCTCTGCGCACAGTGCACTTAAGTGAGTTACTGTAGTGCACTTAAGTGAGTTACTGTAGATGAACAGTAACCCTGGTTTTCGAGACCCCGACGAATACAACATTGACTATTTCACTGTTCGGAATCCGAATATAGTGATCCAGGTAGTCATTTCGAACGGTTTTCGATATTCTGAACGCAATGGCGCAGTCGAAAATTCTGTTTGACGACTCTAGAGTCTCGAAAAGCACGATAACTGTATTCCGTGACAGTATTTTATGGACCGCAATTTTATTCGGGCAGTTTCTCGAAAATCAAAAATCGCTACCTGATAGGTCTCGTCGAGCCGGACGTCATGGCGCAGTCCATTTTTCGTTTCGACGAGCAGAACGTCTCGAAAAGCGTGAAATACGGAGAAAATAGGGCTTTTTGCACATAAAACCCTATTAAAGTTGCCTCGTTTTGCGTGCTAGTTCTTGGATAAGGACTTAAGTGCAAGGGAAAACTACTGTAGAGGACCTAATAGCAAATGGCAAAGCTTAGAGGGACTAAACCGAAATTGTACATACCTAATATATATACACATGTATAGCTAGGGCTTCTCCACAAACCCTAAACCCACAGCCCCTCTGGCCGCAGCACCCAACCACCTCCTCTCCTATGCCGCACTCCACGGACCTCCCCGCACCGGCCGCCGCCTCCCCTCGCCGGAGAAGAAGGTGAAGCCGTTTCTTCTTCATCTCGGGTTGGGAGGAGTAGGCTCCACACAGAAGCTCTTGGGCAATCAAGAACGCGTCTGTAGGGTTCCCCTGTGGAGCTGCAACCGAGCTGTGGTGGACCCGTCCCCAGCCGCCGCCGCGCGCCGCCGCGGCCAACCCCTTCTTCTTCCAACTTTCCGACGAGGTAATATCTTGGAACCTTCCATTTTAATTTGGCCCATGGACACGATCATTGTGTTTCTGACATCGAGGAGATCATCCGGTTGCAGCCCGGGCTGCTGCCGCCGTCCCGATAGCCGGCGGGAGCGCTATCACCGGAATTATCGCCTTCCTGGCCGATCCCGTGCGCCGCCGCGATCCGGCCGTCCAACCAGCGATCAGCACCGTTGAGATCGACTTTCTCACCGACTTTAGCATCTCCACGAAGTTGGAGGGACATCGGTGAAGGATCGGGCTCGATCGGCCGTGCCCTAGTTTCGGGCTTTCTTCAACCTCGGCCGAGCTCGGCCGTCCGGCGCCGCCGCTGCCTCCCACCGCCGGCCACTGCCACCAGAAGCTTCCTGGCACCTACTGGAACCTGTTGGTCCAAGTTGCACCGGCCCGGAGTCCCTCGGCCGGAATCCGCCATTAACGGCCATTGATCCTCGGCCGAGCTCCGCCGCCGCGCCCTTGCCGTCGCTCCGGACACCCGGAAATCGTAATGGTGAGCTCCTGTGGGCTGTAGGAGTCCTTCCATCAACTTGCATGGGGATCTTGACGTCGGGTCAGTGATCGCCAGAGTTGCACCCGAGGCTTCATCCGAGCTCGGCTCCGGCCATCCCCGCCGGTCTGGAACTCCGGCAACCCCCCCCCAGGTAACCTCTAAACCCCATGCTCTAGCTTTTCTTCCATCTTAGAAGCCTCCGGATTGCTTCCTTGCTGAGTTTGGGTTCGGGCAAAGATAAAGCTATATGCTTATATAACATGCCCACCAGGTGTTTGAGTTAATGCCTCAAAGAAGATTTAGTTGGAATAAGGGTTTACATTGAATATGAAAGTTGTTCAAAATAATCCCCTGAGCTTGATGCTCGCTTCAGACCAAGATGGTTCTGTGTGGATTAAAATTTGGAGCAAGGAAAACTTGTATGTTTGCAAGGATCTGGTTCTGGTGGAACCAGCAGGTCTGGGCTGCAAAGGAGGTGAGCCCCAGTGTCCTTGCACTGTTTAAAGACACTTTCATATACAAAGTTCGTCTGTTTGACGATCGGATTAAAAGTTGTAGTGTAATCAACCTTTTAAAGTAATGTTGAAACAAAACTAAGTTCCGGGCTATTAGAGAAGCCGCGACAGTGTATTCCTGGCTGTTTTGGGGTCACTGGACGTGATGCTCGCGTTAGATTTAGGTTTTGAAGACTCGGAGAAACAAAAAATTCATTAAGGCTATGTTAGTAAGGTATTTTAATGCCGCAAATGAGTGAGCACGGTGTTCAGCAAGATAAATTTCACCCGCTGGAAGTGACGGTTCGTCAAAATTAATTTCCAGTTGAAAGAACGAGCGAAAACAGCGCTCAAATGACGCTAAAAATGTGAATTCTAGAAACCCTAGGGGTCTAAATGCAATTTTGGCACTGCATACTGTTTAGAACAATGTATAAATGTTTCCTAAACTTTCCTTTAGGGTTCCAACAGTTCTCGTTGACCGGGAATCGGATTTCGATCGCTAAATCGGCCATATTCTCCCGTTTAAGCTTCACGTTGCTGTCGTGTCGTCGGGATGGGTATGTGTGAGTCTAGTTCTGACTACAGTCTCTGTTCAGGGCCCAGCAGTTCAGCACCAGCCTCCCGGTAGTCCAGTGGGAGTTCGGGATCGGCCTTCATTCAGGTGGGTGTTATTTTCTTTGTCCTAGCATCTAACTCTATCATGTCGGACGGGGTCAATTCTAAGTATACTGGGGTTAAATATTGATGGGTGATAGCTTATGCATGTTAATGGGTTTCGTCATAGTGTTTGGCGTCGGTCTTCCGACAGTCGTTTTCCTTTTGATAATTACATGTTGGCGGGCTACCTTCGAGTGCACGTATTATTGCCTTTACTTTGATTATACATGATAGCGGGTTACTTTCGATCGCATATGTTACAGTTTTACTTTTGAGTATACATGTTGCCGTTTTACTTTTGTTATATATATTATGATGCTGACATGATGATGGTTATGGTTATTTGGCTCGAGGCTGTCACACGCGCACCCGCGGTTTGGCCACCGCAAAGGGTGCGCTTTTCCGGAAAAGTGGTCTATGACCCGTGTATACCCACGAGGTGACGTAGTGGGGCCCCTTATTAGTGGTGGGGTTGAGGCGCCGAGGTGCGAGCGGTGCGACCCGTCGGTTTAGTTGTCCGACGTGGTCGGGTTTCTGCAGGTACGGTGTGGACCGTCGGTTTAGTTGTCCGACGTGTCCGGGTATTACAGGATACAGGTGTACAGGTTGCCTTTCCTCCGTGAGGGGGTGGTTGCTCCGGTTGTCTTCACGGTTTGTTTTATTATATTCTCCTGCTCTATTACTTTTACGTCACTGACATCCCACTTCGTGACAGGGTTCGGACGGGGGGAGAGGTAGGCGGTGGTGAGGACGGGACAGGAGCAGCTGGGTCGCTGGGGACCCTGGACTGTATTTCCTTTTCTTTCTCGCTTTTCATTGCATTGTAGTTATGTGAGAGGTTCGCGATACCCTCGTGGGGTCGGCGTGGATGTCGGTACGGGTTGCATTTAGTGCCCCTTGTGCGTTACTTTTCCTTTTATTTCTATTGGCCATTTGAAGATCAAAAAGGCAGAAGCCAAAGAAAAGATTGCGAAAACCGTTTTTAAAATCTAAGTGTCGTGTGGGCACTGGCTTCAAAACCCTGTGGATTTATGGATTGCGAAAGGGATTTCAAAACTGGGTGTCGGGTGGGCACCGCTTTCAAACCTTGTTGATTTATGCCGATTTCGAAACTAGCTTTCAAAACGTAAGCGCCGGGTAGGCGCTCTTTCAAAACTGTGGATTTATCCTTTCCAAATTGATCGGCCATATGTTCTTCTTTTATTAGTTTAGAATACTGGTTGCTTGTGAACAACTGTTGTGATTGATTGGTTGTGTATGTTGGAACATGTACTGAACGCTACGCCGTGCACGTACAGGGGAGACTCTGTCCGTTTGCAGAGTGATCCTGTATGTGTGGCGGGTCTGGGCACGTGCCGGGGAAGAGGGGTTCTCTTTTAAACAAAAAAAAAAAAATTTACGCGTCAAATATTCGACTTTTATGAACCGTTTCCGCTAAAACAAACCCCCGGGGCGTGACACGCCCAGCGGCAAGTCGCCGCAGGGTGCTGCCAACAGCAGCACCCTGGCACCGCGTGTGCGCCGTTGCGCGCGCGCGCGGCCGCCGGCGACGGCAAAATCCAAAAACCTCAAATAAATTCTAAAAATCCAATAATCCAAGAATCCAATATTTTTTTGCTTTTTAAAACCAATTAAAATCCAATTAACAACAACCAAACTCCAAAACCCAAAAATCTGAAATTTTACTTACCTCAACGACGCTCGCCGCACGCCCGCGAGCTCCACTCGGCCTCCAACGGCGAGTCCAAAAATCCAAAATCGGCTCCAAACTCCTTTTCCTTCCTCTTCTTCTTCTTCCTTTTCCTCTCTTTTCTTTTCCTTTCTTTCTTCCCTCCTTTTCTTTCCTTCTCTGCTGCAGAGGAAGAGGCTGGGGCCTTTTATAAAGCAAAAAGGCTAATTAATTAATTAACTAATTAATTAATTCCCGGAAATCCAACTCCAACTCACTTTTTGCCTTCGGGCACTCTGCCGCTGCCCGGAAGCTCCCGAACTCCGCTGTAAATCGAAAATACACGCGCTCACAGCTTTTTCTCTCCAAAAAGCTCATCCGTTGAGGCGGGGTGCTCAAATCAATTACCGGCTCCAAAATTGCCAGTTCCAACTCACTTTTTGCCTCCGGGTCCTCCGCGTCAGTCCGGAACCTCCCGAACCTCGCTGTAAATCAAAAGTACATGTGTCCACAGCTTTTTCTCCCCAAAAAGCTTATCCGTTGAGTCGGGGTGCTCAAATCAATTACCGGCTCCAAAATTGCCAGTTCCGACTCACTTTTTGCCTCCTGGTCCTCCGCGTCAGTCCGGAACCTCCCGAACCTCGCTGTAAATCAAAAGTACACGTGTCCACAGCCTTTTCTCCTCAAAAATCTTATCCGTTGAGTCGGGGTGCTCAAATTAATTACCGGCTCCAAAATTGCCAGTTCCGACTCACTTTTTGACTCCGGGCCCTCCGCGTCAGTCCGGAACCTCCCGAACCTCGCTGTAATCTGAAAGTACACCTGTTCCACGCGTTCCTGAATTTCCGGCACTCCACGGTGAAGTCTGAAATTCCCAATCTCATCCTCAATCGGCCTACAAAGCCCGGAAAAACCCCGAATCGAGCTGGAGCTTCCGCGTTGATCCGAATCAACCCGGCATCAACTGTAACCTCAGATACAACATGCTCAAGGCAACTCTCTGCTCCAAGTCATCTGTGTGGTCGGCGCGCTATCCAAAGCCCCGGTACTCTACAGAGGAGCTGTGGGACATGATCGATCTTTTGAGCCAGATTTGGCAGATGAACCACCCCAACTCGTAAGATTGAGTTTGGAGCCTTCGGAGGCAGAGTCGTGGTTGGTGGTGATGGAGTGATCAATTGAGAGCCTCCCTGTACTAGAGAGTTTATCCAGTGGTTGAACTGTGCTCTCCAGGTTTCGAGGGACGAGGCGCATAAGATATGTGAGACTGGGAGTGGATTGCGCCAGGATACCTTCCAGTTTATTCGATCCCTCCTGTGTAGATTTTGGATCTTGGAGGCCTCGATAGAGTAGCCGTTGTGTATGGAGCGTGGTGCTGCAGTTCCTTTGGTTAGGGATCTGCCGCAATAGGCGAGTTCTGGATATTGGCGCTTGGCGCCGGGTGATGGAGGACAAATTGGCCGGCAAAGGCACTTCTGATTTCTTTTCCAGGATGACGGGTTCCTGAGATGCCAGAGATCGGGTGGACCCCGATGGCCGCATCACCATCTATATCAGAGTGGCGCAGCGGTAGCGTGGATTTGTTATCTGTGGAGGACCTTATTCGTCGCCTCAGTGTGAGCAGAGACAGAGGTCGTGCTCCCTTTGTGTTTGGTCTAGATTTTTCCTTGCAGATTGAGCGACAACCGCCGGCATCGAACGGGTGGATTTGTGCCGCCCGGTTGGAGGGCGCCACGGCAGTGGATGGAGTTGTTGCAAGTGTGATTTCATCACAGCAGCCGGAGTTAGAGCATGTTGCATTCCTGCATGGACTAGAGGCAGAATTATTACCACGTGCACTAGAGGTACAGGTGTCTGTTGTTGTTGTGCATGTGGAGGAGACTTTTGGATCATGTCCAGTGCAGCTGAGACTGTGAGTTACTGGCAGACTTAATGGTAATTGTGGCAGTTCGGTATCTTGACCATGTGCTTGAGAGTGATTGGCACAACGCCACAGGATGTTTTGGCTGAGGAGTGAGAGGACGTTGATTTTCTAACGAGGCAGACGAAAGGAGGTTTGGTTGTTAAGACGGTTAGAGCACACAGGCTTTAGCGACAGTGTGAGAGGTGCGGCACCAGGATTCAAGGATATCTCTGTTGCCCACGAGATCCCGGGTGTGATTTCACCTGAGCTGTTGACGATGCCGCCGGTTAGGGAGATAAAGATTGCGTTTGACGTGGTTCGGGGAACTGCGCCACCCTTGATAGCACCTCATTGGATATCACCTGTAGAGCTGAGAGAGCTGATGGCGCAGTTGCAGGATCTGATGGATCGAGGGGTCTGTTTGACCTGATGCCACGCCGTTGGTACACGGTGGTGATGCCACGTCGTTGATGCACGACTGTGAGGGTCCTTTTATGGTTCGAGTGTAGACAGGTCCGGGTGGTATCTAGGACCTTTTGATGGAGCTATATGCAGGCAGTTATTGTATGATGCGAGTACCTACTCAGAATCAGAAAGCCGAGGATCTTGTCTAGATGGCGTTCGGGACACGGTAGGGCATCTCGAGCTCACAGTGAGGCCGAGTGGATTGATTAATGCCCTGCCACTCTTATGATTTAGGGAATTGTGCTCCAGCTGTACTTGATTGGATTGGTAACAAGATCCTCCGGGGATATTTGGATTTACTCCCAGAGCAATGTGGAGCGCGAGGAACACTTGTGGATGTGCTACCATTCCCGTGTGGATGAAGTGGTATGCCAAGTTATTGAGGTACAAGTTGTAGCTCCAGAAGCATACCTTCTTGGGTCACGTTGTTCGAGCCGTAGGAGCGGCGGTGGAAATCCGGCCAATATGGATATCACTTGGGATTTGGCCGAGATCGACAATTATTGTCGAGGTGAGGAGTTTCTTGGACTGGGTAGTGCCAGGAAAGCTTGGCAATCGGATGATGAGATTGCTACCAGCGCCAATGCTAGTATTTCCAGTGTTGGGAGAGATATCTGCGAGTTTTAGTGATGCCTCCTAAAGCGACTGTGGAATTACCGTTGGGTTATTGTTGAGCATTTTGGATTACCCCGACAGGGTCACTGTGATGGCGGATACCTGGAGCAGGAAAGCTGTCTGGGGATGAGTTGAGAATTCCACAGCTGGCGCTGTGTGGACTATTGGGGCAAACATGGCTTGTGGTTGTGTCCCTGAGGGTTCCTTTGGATGATAGACCGCGGCTGAGTAGTTCACTCGGATGGTCAAGATTCGGGAGTGACCGAGTGAGGACCCCTCCTTGTTAGGACTCTTTTTCCTTATTGATTAATCGTGTGGGTGTGCTTCGGGTTGCCTTGGTTGAGTTGAGACAGGTTGTGGTTTGGTGCGTGTTGCACTAGCGGTTATCTTGTTTCCCCCAACTTTTGATGGAACCCTTGTTGTGTGTCATGTCTCAGCTCAGGAAGGTTATGTTTTTTTTTAGATCCCTCAACCGTGATTGATTCGCCCCATTTGAGATCTAGGAATGTTTGGAGTACGAGGGACGCCCTGTAGGTTTTTATAGGATCCACAAAGATCTAAATAGGTACTATCAAACAACTAGAGGGGGGGGTGAATAGGTGTAATACTTATAAAACTCAATCTCAGTGCAAAATGAAAACCAATGCGGAAAATAAAAACAGCACACCGAGATATACGTGGAAACTCCAATCCAGGAGAAAAACCACGGGACCAACACGCAATAACAATCCACTAAGAATAGAAGAATAACAAGGTGATTACCGACTCCACGGACTCAAACCCCTCCTTCAGCTTCTTCGGACCTTACGCTCACCGATTGGATGTCCACGCAATAACAATCCACTAAGAAAAGAAGAATAACAAGGTGATTACCGTCTCCACGGATTTAACCCCTCCTTCAACTTCTTCGGACCTTGCGCTCCAACGATTGCACGTCCACTGCACACGTTCGAATCCACGAATGCCACTCGAATCCACGAGCACACGTTTCGAATCCACGAAACGCCTTTAGCACACCGAATCCACGATGCCACGTCGAATCCACGACGCAAACTCAGCCGGTAAGAATATTGGCTTCGATGGTGATCCTTTGCTTAGATTATCAATGAAGATCCATGGGAAAAATCTCTAAGCAAAGATTAGATCAATTCGACAAAAGATATGTTCTTGAAAGAACCGTCAAATTGACCTAAAAGAGGCTATAAAGAAGAACGATAAAAACCTCGCCTCTAGGGTTGCTCTCAAGTGTTTTATCAATTGATCGGCCGTGCTCCCCACGTTTTTGAGAAACCATAAGTGTCTATTTATAGTTTAGAAACCTTTGGAAAGAGATAAGAATCAAAAACTTACCTTATCTGGAAATTTTCAGGACGGCGATCCGGATCGGATTTACTGTGATCCGGATCGTCGTAACGAGTCAGGCTATTCCAGAAAAACAGGGTTCGAGATCCGGATTAAAATGCCCGATCCGGATCATTCATGTATTCCAGTAAAAACCTATGTTCGGGATCCGGATCGAAATGACCTTTGATCCGGATCGGATTTGCCAATGAACAAGCACCCTTCGGGATACGGATTGGACTGTCTGATCCGGATCCTGAACATGTCCCATGTCCAGTTTTTGATTTTTATGCAATTAAAAATTCATCCAAGTGTTTCTACACTATAAGAAAGTATTCGGATCACCAAAATTAATTAGTTAACCATACCTGATTCTTTTGAATACTTTCTTCTTGAGATTGATGTAACTGATCCACAATTCTTCAACTTCAATCTTCAAGACTCAAGACACTGAGTGTCAACTTGAGCTCTTGTTGAATCTTCTCTAAGTCTTTGATTGCTGATTGACAATTTGATCCCTTTAAGACTCCGACTCAACTCACTGAGTTGACTCACGAAATATGCCAACACCAAAATGCCGTAACAATCTCCCCCTTTGGCAATTTCGTGACAAAACCCAAAAATACATAAAAGCGCTCAAGTCACTCATCTTAAACCAAAAAATTGAAACTCAATGTCATCACCAAAACATTGACTTTCTTTGCGTGAAAGATCCAATAAACAAAAATACATTTGAACCAGTCTTAGAACAAACTCTATGACTTAGGACTTGGAGTCTTAAAGTGATGTAGATCCTGCAAAAACAAAACTCCAAACAAATCAAAAGTCAGTCGTTAGAAATTAAATGTAAATCCTACATTTGATTCGTCCTTTTGGTTCTTTTGTTTTTCGGCTCCTTTTTCTCATCTCCTTTCTTTTTCTCGATGATCTCATCTCTGTCTCCCCCTATCTCGATGATCTCATCTCTGTCTCCCCCTATCTCGATGATCACTTCTCCCCTATTTCTCTCTTCTCCCCTATTTCTCTTCTCCCCCTTTTTGTCACAAATTGTTAAACAGCGAACATACTAGACAAAAGGAAATCACTAACAACATTAGTCCATAGTGAAAGAGAGATAAAAGCTCAGTTCCGGTATATAACAAAAACATAGATTGCGTACCGGTACTCGAACGCAAAAATCAAATAATTTCTTGAAACAAATCCAGATTTTGAAATATTTGAATTACCGATTTGTATTCCATTAAGAAAACAATTTAAGTGCTTGAGAATAATATGAGATCACATAAATGTCATTCAATCCAATTAATTTCACAAAAATTAAAAAGATTTACTCCGAAATCATGAAAAACAAAGATAAAACATTATAAACCATTTTTCACATTATATACGTCAAACACAAGTCATCAAAAATAATCTTGAGATCCAATGTCTATCAAGATGTAACGGATGTACAAAGATGACTTACAGAGATTTCCAAATGACATCAATTTGATTTCTTACCCTTTCAAATTTGAGATAAGCACTAAAATACCTAAGGGTGGCTCTTTGAGCATCTTTCAACTATCCCACCTTATACCAACCAGGAGATTGTTCAGAATATAAGAACTTTGAATATGAATCTCCGAATGCTTCAACTAAACAAAATTTCATAAAATATTTTTCAAGCATCCAAAACATGTGGTAGCTTTTTCCAACATGTGGTGGTAGTTTTCACACTCCTTTCGGATGTAACTCTTTCCACATCTTTTACAATTCATTTATTTACCCTTGTAAGAATGCAATCTCTTACGTGAAAGAATTAAATCCCAAATTTTAGTCTATCGGTTGTCTCACGTTTATCACAATGAATTCACACAACCGAGATAGAATAATCATCTAAAGATCACACATGATTTCTAAAATTTGATGAATATAATTATCAAAAACTCCTATAATGAAATATCTTCAAGAATTATGATTATGGAGTAAAGTTGATAATTCAAATAAAATTAAATTGGAGTGATTGAAAGTGAAAACCCTTTTTATTCAATGCACTTGTTCGTTAAAATCCTTTTGTTTAAAAAAACAAAACATAAAAACGAAGAGCATTGAAAACATGTAATGCAGAGATTCAGAAAAAATATGAAAGGAAAACCAATCAAAGCATTACATATAGTCATAAGCTATTTAGAACTTAAGACAAGGAAAGATATCACCTTTCCGAATCCAAAATTGTCGAATTTTGGGTTGTCTTGATTCATTGTGGTTGGGAGATGATAGCTTTGACTGTTGATCCACCTTAGGTCTTTGCCTCGCAGTGATCCACTTGTATGATTGATGTTGTGGCTCGGACCTTTGGTGGTTTGAGTGAACTCCATTGACTTGATGTGTCTTTTGATTCCGTTGAGTTCGCTCCATAGATGAAGTTGCCGAAGGACTCTTCTTTCTCTTTTTCGGGCAATTCTTCACCAAATTTCCTTCAAGTCCACATAAGTGACAAGTTCTTCCTTTCAATTTCATTGTGGAACTTGAAGCATGCACAGTTTGGTCCTTTTTGAATCCCAAACCAACCTTGCTTGTTTGACCTAATCCGAACATACAATCTAGTTTCTTGGAACCGGTTGAAAGCCTTTGTATGTCGAATTTGAGTTCATGAACTTGCTTGGTCAAAACTTGGTTGGTGACATGAATCTCCTCAAACTGTTTTTCAAGAAAATCAATCTTGTTAATATGGGAATTAACGATCGTTTCCGATTGATTTATCTTTTCCTGGAGGATTTTATTATTATCCAATAAAAGCTCTCGTTCCTCCTCGAGATCATGAAGTTTGATCTTTAAAGCATGATTCTCGCCTTGATTCTCAAGTCGTTGCTTCCTCAACTTCTTGATATGCTTGGCCATCTTCTTAGATTCCGCAAGAAGTTGTTGATATGCCTCAACGAGTTCTTCTTCGTCCGACTCCCCCTCACTTGATGACTCTCCGTTGGATGTTGATGTTTCATGCAAAATCAAAGGAATAGAGTCAGTGATTAAAGATGATAAACAAACATTAGAAGAGGGAATTTGAGAAGCATGTAAGGCAACGACTTTTTCCTCTTTACTTGAGGTCGATTCATTAGAAGTAGAATCGTCCCAAGTTTTCGCTTGCAAAGCCTTCTTTTTATATGATTTCGGAGAAGGACATTCCGTTGAAAAATGGTCGTAGCCTTTGCATCTATAGCATTGGATTTCCCCTTCGAAATCATCTTTTTCTTTTTCTTTAGAAGGTTTTGCAAAGCTTTTGAGGTTAGAGGATTTAGAACCCGATGATCCTTTAGAAGGTTTCGTGGATGAAGATCCATCGGTTCGATTCTTCCAAAACTTCCGACGAAATTTCTTTGTGATCCGCGCCAATTGTTCTTCAAAATCGGCAAAAGAGATTTCATCGTCGAAACTCGATTCGCTATCTTCTTCCTTTGTTGATTTGAATGCAATACCTGTAAGCTTAGAAGAAGACTTGGAAGAAACTTGATTAGTAGGAAAAGTCATTTCATAAGTTTGCAAAGCGCCTACTAATTCCTCTACACTCATCTCATCCGGATGACTAACGGTTTCAATGGCGGTAACCTTTGCCCTAAACCGTTCCGGAAGAGTCCGAAGTATCTTTCTTACAATTCTCGACTCCGGGATCTTTTCTCCTAAATTAGCACAAATATTGATTACATCTTGAAGTCTAGTGTAATAATCTGTAAACAATTCAAGCTCTTCCATATGAATAGAGTCAAATTGACTTGTAAGCATCTGGAGCTTTTGAATTTTTACAAGATTAGTACCCTCATGTGTAATTTTGAGAATATCCCAAATTTCCTTCGCGGTTTCACACGCGGAAATTCATGTGAACTCAGTCGAGGAAAGAGAATTAAATAAAGCGTTCATACCTTTCCCATTGTAAGAAGATCTTTCAAATTCCTCTTTGGACCATCTAGAGCGAGGTTTTGGGGTAGTAGAATTTCCTACTTCCTCAACAGGATGCACCCAACCGTATTCCACGGATTGCCATACCCGCTCATCAATTGCGATGAGAAAAGCTCTCATCCGCACTTTCCAATAAGCATAATTAGTCCCATCAAAAAGAGGAGGTCTATAAATATTACCACTTTCACCCAACATGATAGATAAACCTAAAACCCGCTCTGATACCAATTGTAGGTTTTTATAGGATCCACAAAGATCTAAATAGGTACTATCAAACAACTAGAGGGGGGGTGAATAGGTGTAATACTTATAAAACTCAATCTCAGTGCAAAATGAAAACCAATGCGGAAAATAAAAACAGCACACAGAGATATACGTGGAAACTACAATCCAGGAGAAAAACCACGGGACCAACACGCAATAACAATCCACTAAGAATAGAAGAATAACAAGGTGATTACCGACTCCACGGACTCAAACCCCTCCTTCAGCTTCTTCGGACCTTGCGCTCACCGATTGGATGTCCACGCAATAACAATCCACTAAGAAAAGAAGAATAACAAGGTGAGTACCATCTCCACGGATTTAACCCCTCCTTCAACTTCTTCGGACCTTGCGCTCCAACGATTGCACGTCCACTGCACACGTTCGAATCCACGAACGCCACTCGAATCCAAGAGCACACGTTTCGAATCCACGAAATGCCTTTAGCACACCGAATCCACGATGCCACGTCGAATCCACGACGCAAACTCAGCCGGTAAGAATATTGGCTTCGATGGTGATCCTTTGCTTAGATTATCAATGAAGATCCATGGGAAAAATCTCTAAGCAAAGATTAGATCAATTCGACAAAAGATATGTTCTTGAAAGAACCGTCGAATTGACCTAAAAGAGGCTATAAAGAAGAACGATAAAAACCTCGCCTCTAGGGTTGCTCTCAAGTGTTTTATCAATTGATCGGCCGTGCTCCCCACGTTTTTGAGAAACCCTAAGTGTCTATTTATAGTTTAGAAACCTTTGGAAAGAGATAAGAATCAAAAACTTACCTTATCTGGAAATTTTCAGGACGGCGATCCGGATCGGATTTACTGTGATCCGGATCGTCGTAACGAGTCAGGCTATTCCAGAAAAACAGGGTTCGGGATCCGGATTGAAATGCCAGATCCGGATCGTTCATGTATTCCAGCAAAAACCCATGTTCGGGATCCGGATCGAAATGACCTTTGATCCGGATCGGATTTGCCAATGAACAAGCACCCTTCGGGATCCGGATTGGACTGTCTGATCCGGATCCTGAACATGTCCCATGTCCAGTTTTTGATTTTTATGCAATTAAAAATTCATCCAAGTGTTTCTACACTATAAGAAAGTATTCGGATCACCAAAATTATTTAGTTAACCATACCTGATCCTTTTGAATACTTTCTTCTTGAGATTGATGTAACTGATCCACAATTCTTCAACTTCAATCTTCAAGACTCAAGACACTGAGTGTCAACTTGAGCTCTTGTTGAATCTTCTCTAAGTCTTTGATTGCTGATTGACAATTTGATCCCTTTAAGACTCCGACTCAACTCACTGACTTGACTCACGAAATATGCCAACACCAAAATGCCGTAACACGCCCGTTGCGAATTCTGGCTCGTGAGATTAGAGGATGTTCAATCGGGCTATGCCATACTGGCTGTTGCTGTTGTTGTTGAGGAGTAATCACGGGGAGTGAGAGGTGACTTGGGAAGCTAGAGACAGTGATGTTGAGTACTTACCCTGGGTGTTTGTGACTCCTGGTGGAATCGAGCTAGTTTCGAGGACGAAACTTTCTTTAGTGGGGGAGGATGTGAGGACCTGGATCCCCACGAGGTGATTACTGGCTGACCAGGAGCTTCTGGAGGCCTATGCGGCGTGTCGGTGGCGTTTGTACACCAATTGGACACTTTTGATGGACTCGGTGTGTTAAATGGATCACGAGAATAGTCAGATGGCCCCGTCGAATGCTTAGAAGTGATTTCGCATGCAATGGATATTAAATTAGACTCGGGGCGAAGTTTAGATAAAGGATCATCTCTCCGGATGCCTTCGGGAACTTTTTTAGAGCTGGAAATTGGCAAATCGGATTTTTGGAATGGACCCGGCTCGAAAATCGGATCAAGTGGGCTTTCCGGGGACTTTCGGCAAATTTTCGGATAAGAATTTGGGGAATCGGACATCGTATTTGGATTCAGCGCGTGAAATCGTTGAGAATGGACTATCTACTTGCTTTTTTGGGAGACCGATTGACGCGCGCGTTTTTCGAGGCTCGTGCGCGGATCTCGAGGCGACATGGCATGGATCCCAGGGCGGCGCTGGCGCGCAGCTCGAGGCGCGTACGGCGCGCGTGGGCGCGGTAGGCAGGCGCGCTGGGGAAGCGCGCCTGCGGCACGTGGCGCGCTGGGGCCGCCACGTGGTGGGCCCCAGTGGCGCGCGCGGTCACGCGGGGGGCGCGCGGCCGTGTGGCGCGCGGCATGTCCCACGCCTGCGCGGGACTAGGTGTCACGCGCCCGTGTGGCGCGCGGCAACCGCGCCCGCGTGGCACGCTGGCCGCGTGCCGCGTGGGCAGGCAGGCGCGTGCCTGGGCCGGGTGCACGCGCCCGAGTGTGGTGGACCGCCTGGTAGTGGGCCGGTGCACCGTGGACTCGGTCCACGGGAGCCCTCCTCCTCCCTTTCTTCTCTTCTTCTTCTTTCTTCCCCGCACACCATTCCTCCTCCATTTTCTTTTCTTTCTTCTCCAACCGAGCGAGAGAGGGAGTGAGGAGGGGATTTTTGTGGGGTGCGGCGGTGCGTTGTGGACCTCGCGGAGCGCGCGAAGTGTTCCACTGGAGCGGTTGGGCGGCGCGGCGCAGTCGAGGTGGGTTCCGCACTTCGTTTTTACGGTATTTTTGGCACAGTTTTGGGGCGTTCTTTTGGACTTTGGTTTGACCCCTTACTCTTATCTGTGTTAGGGACCGTGTTTTACTGCACCGTTTTGCGTGCGGACCCCGACGGTGTGCTCCGTTTTGCGTGCGGACTCTGTTTTGCATGCGGATTCCGGCACCGTGCTCCGTTTTGCATGAGGACTCAGTTTTGCGTGCGGATTCCGGCACCATGCTCCGTTTTGCGTACTGACTCCGGCGGCGTGCACCGTTTCGCATGCAACTTGGTGTACGAGACTCGGATTGAGGCGTGCCTTTACAGTTTTTGCATCTACTCGACGCGAGGATTATCACCGTATTTTCCGGGAATTGCCCGAAGGTATACTTTTCCCGTTCTCCTGTGCAATGCGATACAGATGTGTATATTGTGGACTTTTGCGCTCACCGCGTGGTGGAATTGGTAACTTGGCCTCCGGGACTCAGATTTTGGCGTGCAGGTACTCGTTTCGAAGGGCTCGACGCGACGATCGCATCCGTATTTTTGGTGGATTTTTCAGAGTCCGTTCTGCAGGTGAAAATTGCACATCTTCAGGGCTGGTTTCAGCGGTTGGTGTATACTTAGATATTTTAGCATAAAGTGTAACTTTGGACCTTTTGTTGTACCCAGGAGGGTTCGCGAGTGTTTTTGGAACACTGTAAGGAGCCGAGGTGGCGCGACATGTACCGTGGATACGGGTTCAGCGGATTATGCGAGCAAGTGGCCACGCTCTTCACCGACCCCAGGTTTGCCTTGGATTGAACACTTCAGGTGGGTAAGCTTAATATCAGTAACTGTATAAGGCAATGATTATGTTATGGCAAATATAAGTGCACTTGTGGGGATGTCACCCCTTGATGACTGACAGCAGGCATATTTGATGTACAACCGATATGAGCGAAAGGTAAGCAAGGAATGGCCTACTTGGGTGAGATTGGTATACCATAGTGGGAATACTTTAGCATGCTTTGCTAATATATGTTTCACCCACTTTTATCGTTCTGAGGACAAAAGCATGCTTGTATGGATATGTAGTTAGGCCATCTTTTATTGCTACACTACTTATTGGAACTTGACTTAGGAGAAACCATGCTTTTCCTTTCTCCTTCTTTGTTAGTCAGGTGGTCAGTGTGCTCGGGTTCGAGCAGGGATCTGGGTAGTGTAGTCAGGACTTGGTGTCTTGGACAGGTTGGATTAGTTGTGGGGCTTTGCGGCAACCGCGGATATTTGGCGGTTGAACGGATATTTATTTATGCACCAGATTGGGTATCTGAATTCTCTAGTGGACAGAGTTTCCCCCTATTGAGTACTTTTGCATCCGATTGAGGTCGGGTTTTTCTTTAGTGGACAGAGTTTTCCACTTTGATCATAGTTTTGATCAAAGTCCTGCTATACAGAGATACTTTACTCATGTGGGTCGCTCCCCTTGAGTGCCACTCTTTAGTTTTCGGTCGGACGGTTTAGACGCCGATCTGTTACTTACTTTAGTTTCCGATCGGACGGTTTAGATGCCGATCTGTTACTTACTTTAGTTTCCGATCGGACGGTTTAGATGCCGATCTGTTACTTACTTTAGTTTCCGATCGGACGGTTTAGATGCCGATCTGTTACTTACTTTGGGATGCGAGCTATGTGGGCCGATCCCGCGGTTTCGAGCCATGTGTGCAGATTCCGCTGAGCATGCAATGCCAGTTTTACTGGTGGCACCAGATTGGGTTTATTACAGATATTCGCTTTATTGTTGCACTCGTGTCAGGGGGGGGCCGAGTGAAGTCTAGTAGCTATGTCTAGACCAGTGCTAGTGTTGTCGGGAACCGTTTGGGGATCGACAGTTGTCCCAAGGTCATTGTGAGTTGTTGACCATTGTACGAGAGGCATAGGCAGGCATAGTAGGCATAGCAGGCATAGCAGGCATGGCAGGCATAGGCAGGCATGGCAGGCATAGCAGGCATAGGCAGGCATGGCAGGCATAGCAGGCAGGGCAGGCATAGGCAGGCAGGGCAGGCATAGCAGGCAGGGCGGGCATAGGCAGGCAGAGCAGGCATGGCAGGCATAGGCAGGCAGAGCAGGCATGGCAGGCATAGCAGGCATAGCAGGCATGGCAGGCATAGGCAGGCATGGCAGGCATAGCAGGCATAGGCAGGCATGGCAGGCATAGCAGGCATAGCAGGCATGGCAGGCAGAGGCAGGCACGGCAGGCATAGCAGGCATGGCAGGCATAGCAGGCATAGAGGCATGATAGCTGTTGAGAGGCTCCAGCTTCTTTATATCAGTCTTTACGGCTTTGGTTAGTTTTTGTCTCTTGAGGACTTGGTGGGCAGACCGTTGGTCCGGGCGGTGGTACCCACTGAGAACTCCATTTTTTTGGTCTAGTTCTCACACCCTTTGGGGGGTTTTCCCCCTTCTTTTTCCTTCCTCTCATTTGTTTTGCAGAGTCTTAGCGGGTGTTGCTGATTCTGCGGTTGTTGATCGAGGCGAGGGAGTCACGAGCTAGATCCCTACCCATGTTTGGAGAGTAGCGGTACCCCTTCAGAGGAGAGCTTCAGTAGATTAGTTGTTTTATTTCCTCTTTTGAGAGACTGTTGTAGTGAGGATGATATGTCACGCCCCGGGTGTAAACCAGAACCCGGGCCCGTCCACAGATCCGCCGTGCATACGGAATTTTCCGTGTACACGAAGCGCTGGTAACCTGCTCAGATATAAAATATATAATAAAGGAGCATAAAACAGAGCTAAACTAAAACTAATACATCTCAGACAAATGCTGGAAATAAAAGTACAATAAGCTCTCACAAATATACAAGTGTCTCTCCCAGCTCACGAAATAAATACAACCAGCTGGCCGCAGCCAGACCCAAAATAAAAGGAAATACAACCGTCTGAGTGTACTGGGGATACATCAAAACTACAAAACTCGAACTCGGGGCAGTGGCTATCTAATCAGCGATCCTCTTACCTCGATCCAGGGAAGAGGGTCCCGCAACTCCTGCAGAGGACTCTACAAAACAAAGGGGAAAAGAAAAGAGAAAGCAGTGGGGGGTGAGAACTACTATAAAAACAGTAGCCTCCCCTAGTGGGTAGACATCAAACTCAGACATGCACACTAGGACTATCAGAGGCGAAAATGAAAACAGAGGTGGTAAGCTACAAGTACACTACTGATGAAGAGCTACCACTAACATGCCTCTAAGATGCCTAACTAAAGAATAGCTGAAAGCACGCACCAGAACGTCAAAGACTGACAGACCAACCCAATCAAAACACCAGTAAACACTGGTACTGCCTGCTCTGCTGTCAACCTCACAACTCAGTATCTCCCCTGTCCAAATGATCGGAACCCAACACGGTCTGACCGGCACCCAACACGGTCTGAAACCTACTCCGGAGTGGCACTCGAGGGGAGCGACCCCACACTAGCATAGTATCACTGTCACTAGTATCATCAGTATCATATAATAGCAGGACGGGGTCACGACTCTGATCAAAGTAGGAAAACCCATCCACTAAAGGGAAACTCGATCCCCTACCTCCAATCTGATGCAAAAGTAATAATAATAATAATAATCCGGTCAACCGCCCACAGTCCGCGGTCGCCGCAACACCCAAACATCGATCCCCGACTGTCCCTACTCTGAACATCTGACTACACAATCCCCTAAGACTAGACGACAGGAGAACGAATAAAAGCATGGTTTCTCCTAAGTCAATTCCAATATGTTTGTGTAGCAGAAAAAGGTGGCCTAGCTAGATGACCATTCAAGCATGCAAAGTCCTTTATTTGATAAAATCATTTCAATTATTCTAACATATGCAACATTAAGTGTTTGGAACTCCCGATGTACATGTGGCAGGATATATGATACATGATACAATTTAGATGCACAATCTACTAGCAAGTACCTCTTTTACAACATGCATTCTAACCACATGCCCAAACCTTCCCTTAACATATGACATGATATGGCTTTAGTATTCTTTCCAACTAATTAAATTGCATATCTAAACATGGAAACACCACTTACTAACCTGCAGCCTGCTAACAATGCAAATATTAACAAAGGAACCTTAATCTCATACAAGCATGCTAAATACATTCACAATTAATAGCACATGATCAAGGCATTCTAATAGGCCTAGTGACATTCACAAGTAGGAGGTTCACAACATCACCCACCTCGAGCGCTATTCCAAGTTCCCAAAAGCGAAGTCCAAGATCAGTCCAAAACTCACCACCAATCTGTACAAAATACTCCAAAGGAAAGTACATAAGCTATTCATTCCCAATTTCCAAAATCTGTCCCCTAATTCCATAGTCCAGAATTCTCCAATTTTTACCTGCGAATAATGCCCAGAAAAATCCAAGAAAAATACAATCGCGATCCTTGCGACGAGCCCGTCGAAACGAGTACCTGCACGCCCAAATCGGAGTTTCCTACGCTGAGATAAAAATCCGGCAAGGGGTACACCCCAATCCAAACTGTACCAAATTTCTGTAACAAAGAACCACAGAGAAAGGAGATTCTCACCCTCGTGCAAAATCCAGAAAAATATGAGAAAAATCCAGGAGACTCCTTGCGAAGAGTAGATGAAGATTGCCTTTTGAATCACCTCAATCCGACGTCTGAGCGAAAAGATACGGCAAGAACACCGCGGTGCTGTCCAAAAGTCCGCGAAGAAAAATGGGTCAAATGGGTGCTCAGAAAACTCCAAGATAAGCACGGAAATCGAGGAACCTCAAAACACAAGAGTTGAAGTCCTACCTGTCTTGAGTCCAACGGCGTAAGAATCGGCGAATTCCGAAGTCGGGGTGAGTCGAAGGAGTCCAAACACTGAGAAGGGGTGAAGAGGATCGCCGGGAAACAAGCGTCGCGCCGCGCCGTAAAATGGTGAACCTCGGGAAGAGTGCCTCCAAAAATCCTCAAAGTTCTCCAAAGGGTAGTGCACTGAGTGGGGAAAAACTTCTCTGAAGAACACTCTGCGAAAAAGGGGTCCAAAGAGCCTAAAGAACGAACAGGGAAACCTATTTATAGGCCCAGCCCATATGCTGTTGGGCCGGGTTTTCGGGCGCAGGTTTCGGGCGCACTGCGCCCGGAAACCCGGTTGTACACCTCCCGTCCGACGCGCCCGAAAGACCCTGGTGCGGCCACGTCACCCCAAACAGGGGACAGCAATCCCAGGCGGCCCGCTGTGCGCCGCGTGTCCCCTCGCGGTCAGCGGGGATAGGTACGGCCGCCCAACCACGAGGCGACACGTGGCGCACTCGAGTGCGGCCGACCGCCCGCCTGGCGCCACTGTGCGCGCGTCGTCCCGAGGCGCCCCACTGCGCGCACCGTGGACCGCGCCCACGTGAGCCAGCGAATCCGAAGCCGCCACGTGTCATGCGCCCGGTCCACCGCAACCCCGCAAAACCGCTGAGCCGTGCCGCGTGCGCCGGCCTATCAGGGCACGCCACGCGTCTCCCGCCCGCGGTCCATGCACCGCCGCGCCTCCCCGTGGACCGAGCTGCGTGAGCCGGCCAATAATAGGCCGCCACGTGGCTCAGGCCGGTCCACGAGTCTCCCCCATGCACCGAAAATCCTCGAAAACTTCCGGAAACCCGCTTTTGGTCATCCGGACTCCAAATTTAACAAGCAAATAGTCGTTTTCAAGCGTTTTTCCATGCTGAATCCAAATCCAACCTCAGATTGGCCCAAAACCTTTTCTAAAATTCGGCAAATGCAGCCGAAGGCCAAATCTGCTATCAAAGTCTCACAAGGTCCATCTGTGGCACCCCTTCGATGCACCATGGGCCAGACACACCAACACTAGGTGTTCTACACAGTGGATTCACCGAAAAGTTGCATGGGAAAAACCAGTACACTACACGATATGTATTGAGAGCCTGTACACTGTTGTAGTAATTGGAGATACCTCCCTGGTGAGCTATGAGTTTCGTATCTGAGGATGTTGTACGATTATCATTTTGGGAGGTGGACATTGTTGTATTATTATTTTCCAGTTGTACAGTGGATGATTTTATCTTTACAGCAGTTTTATATTATAGCTCTGATATCTGTTTAGCTGTAGCACTTTTCTTGCAAGTAGGACGCTTCGCCTATGCAGGTTTGGCATAGGTGGCGGATCTGTTGGCGAGCCCGGGTCGCAGTTTCGACCCCGGGGCGTGACAACAGTCCGGACTGGAATAAGTGCGATCCGGACTGTCGTCAATAGGAAGAACTTTTCCAGAAAACCACGTTCGGGGTCCGGACTGAAGTTACCACGGTCCAGACTGTTCATGCAATTTCTGCAAACTCCACGTTCGGGGTCCGGACTGAACCAGGTGTGTTCCGGACTGGATTTGCGCATGAACTAACCTATGTTCGGGGTCCGGACTGTAGTACCCTGATCCGGATCCTGAACATATAACATGTCCAGTTTTTGATTTTTATGCGATTAAAAATCCATCCAAGTGTTTCTACACTATAAGAAGTATTCGGATCACCAAACTTATTTAGTTAAACGTACCTAATCCTTTTGAATTCTTCTTTCTTGAGATTTAGGTATATGATCCAAGCATCTTCATCTTCAATCTTTAAGACTTAAACACTTTCACGAAATACGCCAAAACAAAATCCTTAACACACGCGACTCTCTCGCCTCGATCAATAACCGCAGAATCAGCAACACCTGCTAAGACTCTGCAAAACAAGGAGAGAAAAGAAAGGGGAGGGGGAAAACCCCCAACGGGTGTGAGAACTACACCTAAAAAGGGAGTCCTCAGTGGGTACCGCCACCAGGCCCGACGATCTGCCCACTAAGTCCACTAGAGGCATGAGATAACCAAAGCAGTAAAGACTAAAATAAGAAAGCTGGAGACCCTCAACAGCTACCATGCCTCTATCTAAATGCTCAAATGGGAAAACTCTGATACAGATATGCAAGACTCGCACATGAGGTGCTCAATCGACCCAATCGAGCTGACTCCCACATCGGGTCCAGTCAAACCTGCGCCCACCTACAACCACCTCCCGCTGACGGGCAGGAATTACGTAGGGCGTCCAAACGGACTAACTCGCTATCGAGTAGTGGCTCATGCAGGCTATAGTCAAAATCCACGCTCTCTCTCAGAACGGATAGACTCAAGATCACCAAACCTCTCGCACAACGGTCGACTAACTCACAACGACCTCGGGACCACCGTCAAACCAAACGGCTCCCAATAACACTAACACTGGTCTAAACACAACTACTAGACTCCACTCAGTCCCCCTGACATGAGTGTAATAGTAGAGTAATAGCCTATAATAACCCAATCTTGTGCCACCAGTAAAACTGGTACTGCCTGCTGTGCCTTGCCTGTATCGGGTATGCTGGCCGATGCATAACACCGATGAAAAGGAGTCTCAAGGACTCAAAGTATGTATAACACTCCGGAGTGGCACTCGAGGGGAGCGACCCACACGAGTAAAGTATCTCAGTAACCAGTAATATAAGTATAAATCAGCAGGACTGGATCATGACTCTGATCAAAGTGGGAAAGCCCAACCACTAAAGAAAGCCTCGGTCCTCAATCAGATGCAAAAGTACTCAAATAGTGGGAAACTCTATCCACTAGAGAAATCAGATGCCCAACCTAGTCCATAAATAAATATCTAGTCAACCGCCCAATATCCGCGGTTGCCGCAATACCCTGCCGTCTATAATCAAGTCCTATAACCGACCTCCGGTCAACCGCCCAAAGTCCGCGGTCACCGCAAAAACCTGCCAATCGCAATCCAGCACACCCCGTCCCTGACACCAAAGTCCCGCCTACATTACCCCGGACCCCTGCTCGCACCTGAGCAACACAGACTGCCTGACTAACAAAGAAGGAGAAAAGGATAACATGGTTTCTCCTAAGTCAAGTTCCAATATGTAGTGTAGCAGTAAAAGATGGCCTAACTACATGTCCATACAAGCATGCATTGCCCTCAAGAAAGATAGAAGAAAGTAAACCACATGCCAAAATCATCAATGCCTACACATGTCCATAATCCTCGATCCATAATAACTCCTCAGAGTAAAATCCGCACATAGCTACATAATCCTGCCCCATCGCATAAACCAATCACATAAACGGCTATGTGCTAACATGGCATGCTACATAATCACATAGGGTAATATTATCCTAGGTAAGCTTACATTAATCATTGACATAGATATCCAAATCATGCATGTCCTCAGTATACATCATAAATACTATTCTTGCAATTAGTCATACAATTATCCTTATCAAGCTTACCTACCTCTCAATCACAAACCATGAACCCTAAACATGCATGCATCCTAACAAAAAGAATTAGAGAACCGTCCACCGGTTCTGGGAACAAAACACCCACCTGAAGCGCTTTTCGCAGGCAAAGCCGAAGTTGGTGAAGTGTGTAGACGCTCACAATCCCAAAAATCTGCCAGAATTGCACTCTCGGTACAAGTCACTCAAACCTCGGCTCCAAACAGCATCACCCCAACATGCCACCACAAACAAACAACAAACAACACAACTCACTAGTCAATACCCCCAAACATACACTTGTTGTTTTTCCAAAATAGCACAAGCTATTACAACAAACCATCAGAGGGAAAGGGAACCTTCACCTGTGTGCAGTGCTCCAAAAATTCCCACAAATACCCCTGGATACAAAATATAGTCCAATATTACAAATTATACCATATTCCAAGAGTGATGTCCAAGTTGAAACTTCAGTCCCAAAGAAGCAATATTTTCACCTGCAGAAAGGACTCCGAAAAAATCCAACAAAAATACTGCCACAAGCATCGCGTCGAGCCCTTCGAAATGAGTACCTGCACGTCCCAATCCGAGCCCCGTAGGCCGAGTTACAAATTCTACAAGGTGACCATCTCGAAATTCCTCGAGTACAAAAACTGTACAACTCTGTCCAGAAAAATGGAATTACAATTCTGCAAAAGAAATAATTCTTGACAAAAGAAATCGTTAGATACCTCAAGAATTTAACATTCAAAACCAACCAGAGAGATGAAGTTTATACTCACATGACATTTATGAAATCAGATATGTATTAAAATAGCAATCAAAGATAGACATATCTTCTAAGCAATAAATTCCAAATGTCATAAGTATGTTAGTCAACAAACAACTTGTTAGTAATAATAATACATGCCCAAATAGTTAGTCAAATAGTTAGTCGAGACATGCAATTATTCACAATACAAAACCAAAGTTGTTGTTACTTACCTTTCAAGTTTTAATTGATCCAAAGTTCAAAGTTCTCACAGAGAAACCATTGTTTAACCAGTTCAAATCTCTCTCCCCCTTTTTGTCACTAAACAAAGCCAAAATTACAAAAATGAAAGGGAGTTAAAAGTTCAAAAAGAAAATGTAAGAACTAAGATTAAAACCTGCAAAACAAAAAAAATGTTAGAACAACAAAAGAAGGATCATTCTGAGTCTTCAGAACTGCTGCAGCCAAGTTTTTGAAATATCTTTTAAAGTATCTTGTTCATAGACAGCTGCTCCTTCTTTAAAACTCCTATGTCTTCCTTCATCGTAACGAATTCGTTAGATATTCGCTCTTGTTCTGAAGAAAGCCGTTGTTGCTCCCGGTAAATAGATGTAACAGAGGCATCATCCCCAGAAGTCAAAGCTGGTGTAGGTGGTGCTGAAGCTGTTGCTGCTGTTTTTGCTGCTGCTGTTGATGTTGAGGGTCTCTGTCCGCGAGGAGGTGTTGGAGGCTCATCCTGTCTTTGTGAGAGGGACTTCACAATAGTTGTATCATTGATAGTTCCCAAGCTATGCATGTATGCCGACGATGAAATATCGACTTTAAATTTCTTCAAAATTCGCATAATGATTATTGGGAAGGGAAGTCGCTCTGTAGGATGGGCATGTTCCACATACCGCGCCATCCTCGACCGGATGAGATAGGGAATGTTGAAGTTAGATCCCATGGCTGCTACCGGGTTTCCAAGAAGATAAAGAAGCAACATTCTATCCCATCTAAGAACTTTTGTTTGCATGTTAGGTAGTATGTTGTAGCAAACAATGAAGTTCAGGTAGCAATACTCCGGTCGAAGTTCTTTTGAAAAAATTGAGTTCCCCGTCGACTGAGTATCAGGAAGACAAATCCCATTGACAACCACTCTCCAGGTTGTATTGCTAAAAACATGACCCTTTAGGTAATGAGCTTCGCCAACCCGGGCCTTCATTCCTAACACCTCTACAATTAATTGAGGTGCAATCTTGATCTTAACATTTCTCACTATTGTTAGAAATTCTCGTGGTCCGTCCTCAAGATCAACCAACTTTGATGAATTCTGATAAAACATCCTGACAAGGTGAAGACAATATCCAAGATTGTCTGGGAAATTGCAAATGGGTGCAAGTCCCGTTTGATCAAAAAGAGTCCCGAATAATGCAGAGCGCTCCTTTAGAGCTTTAACATTCACATGTCGCTCACCAATGCATTCTCTCTTCTCAAAATCCTTAATCCTCTCAGAGCTTATAAAGTCTTGTGGAGGAGGCTTGCTTGCGAGTGGCTCTTCAATAGATATACCTCGAGCACTCCCTCTTTTTTGGGCAACACTCTTTCTCTTTGTCTTAGCTGGACTTGATTCCATTGGGGCTTTCCCCTTTTCAGCAGCGGTAGGCAGAGTCTGCGCCTTCGAGGTTGCGGCAGGGGCTTTCCCCTTTGAGGCAGTAGGTTCAGTGCCTTCTACCAAAAGCTCATCCCAATCAATAGAATCCGTCTCGGATACTGAATCTGAACTGTCCTTTGTTCTCTTTGTCACGCCCCAGGTGTAAACCAGAACCCGGGCCCGTCTACAGATCCGCCGTGCACACGGTATTTTTCGCGTACACGAAGCGCCAACAACCTGCTCAGATATAAGAGATAATAATAAAAGAGCAGTAAAAACAGAGCTGAACTAAAAACTAATACATCTCAGACTGAACCTGGAAATAAAATACAATACATCTGTATAAATGATACATCAGTCTCTCCCAGCTCACCAAAATAAATACAACCTGCTGGCAAAAGCCAGTCCCAAAAGTAAAGGTACAACCGTCTGAGGAAACATAGGTACACCAACAGTCCAGCTAACTCGCTCATCCTGCCTCGAGATCTATCTACTCAGTCGTCCTCTCTCCTCGACCCGCCGCTGAAAGCCCAATAGCACCCGCAGAAGACACTGCAAAATAAGGGAGAAGAAAAAGAAGAAAGAAGAATGGGGGTGAGAACTAATAGTAAACTAGTAGCCTCCCCTAGTGGGTAAAACCTCAAATTCTGACACACCCACTAGGTCTACCAGTGGCAAAAAGGAAAGAAGTGTGGTAAGCAATAATGACTGCTGAAGAAAGGAAACTACCACTACTATGCCTCTAAAATACAGTCCTAGACTGGAATAACCGTATGCAACAGTAACCAACCGTCCCAGATGAACCCAATCTGTACCGCCCTCATCATCGGGCAAGTAGCCGCGCCGATGTGATAGCAAAACTCCTGCTGCCGCCCTCATCATCGGGCAAATAAGCCGCGCCGATGTGATAGCAAAACTGTCAATAACTGTCTGGCCCCGGCCTCTGGAGGGGAACTCGAGGGGAGCGACCCACACGAGGAAAGCATCACCGGGCAATAACCGCGCCGGTGTGATAAGTAACAAAAGCAGGACTGGATCACAACTATACTCAAGTGGAACAAAACCCTCCACTAAAGAACCCCGATCCCCAATCTGATGCATAAGTACACATACGGTCAACCGCCCAATATCCGCGGTTGCCGCAATACCCACTGTCAACAATCAAGCCCAACAACCGACACCCGGTCAACCGCCCAATATCCGCGGTCACCGAAATAACCCACAATCACAATCATGTACCACATCCGACATCCGGTCAACCGCCTACTATCCGCGGTAGCCGCAATAACCCCCAATCCAAAAAGCGGGTAAAATAATCCGTATCCGGTCAACCGCCTACTATCCGCGGTAGCTGCAATACCCCACAACCCATAATCAAACACAACCTGTCACCGACCCTCAGGTCCCCGCTACACTATCCCAAACCCCTGCTCGAACCCGAGCAACCAGACTCAAAGGTCTAAATAAGAAGGAGAAAAGGAAACAAACATGGTTTCTCCTAAGTCAAGTCCCAAAATGATAGTGCAGCAATAAAAAGTGGCCTATCTAGATGACCATACAAGCATGCATATGTCCTCAAGAGCGATAAAAGAAAGTGTGACAAATAGTGGTTCCACATGTGTATCAATTAATAGCTCCGCACGGATATAACCATCAACATGCTAAAATCATTATTCAACCACACATGTCTATAATCCCTGATCCATGATAAATCACCAAAGTGGTACCCGCACATAGATATGTCATAATGTCCCAACAATTTATCCATTTAACCCACTTTCATAAAATCTATGTGCTAACATGGCATGTTAATTATTACTATTAAAATATCCCAATAATCCTGTTCCAACATGCTATGTCCACCAAATTAATCTCACATAAATCATCCACCTATGCATGTACAACATATCCTCAAGTGGTACTCTCCCACAAGACATTTCATATTATCCCAACATGAAAGTAAATTCCACATGCAAGGTTAAGTGCTAATATTCTATCCATACAAACATGTATAAGTCCCAACCACTATCAGATATCCACGATAGTATTTTCCATATGATAGTCTCACAATTATTTTACTTTAAGCATGCATGTCCATTAGGTGATCATTCGATATGTCCAAACAAGCATGCATAAGTTCCATCCCCACTTGTTAATCAATAATCCTAACATTGGGAGATCACTCTAATAATCCTAGTAAGCATGTCAAAATAGAGGTAAACAACAACCACCCACCTGGACGCACAAAATCCTCAACTGTAAAACCTCCTCACTGTCTAATATCCCTTTTCATGCCAAATGCCCAAACAGATAAACCGCCGCGATCACTGTTCACAGTTACCCCAAAACATACAATTAAACACACAAGTACCCAAATACACGCTGTCCCAGAATTCAGTCCCAAAGTTGTGCAATTTTCACCTACAAGTTCTGCACAGAAAATTCTCAAAAAAATACCGTCGCGATCCTCGCGACGAGCCGGTCGAAACGAGTACCTGCACGTTCAAATTCGAGTTTCCTACACTGAGAGACAAATTCGTAAAGGGAATCACCCCACAATAACCATGTCTCAAAATCTGTAGCACAAGGTTCAGTAAATAGGGATTTTTCACCTTCAGAAAATATTCAGAAAAATCCCAAAAAATTCGAGGGTGTTCCTTGCGCTGTGTAGATGAAAAATGCCTCTTGGCACGCCTCAATCCGACGCCTGTGCGCAAAGATATCGCCGAAATACCACAGTGCTGTCCAAAACTCCGCGAAAGAAAAAGGGTCAAAGGGAAGCTCGGGAAACTCCATGATAAACTCGAAACGAGGGGAAACTCAAATCACGAAGATCGTAGCCCTACCTGTCGTGAAGCCAACGGCGCAAAAATCGACGAAATCGGTGGTCGGAGTAAGCCGGGGGAGTCCTCGTACCAAAACGGGCCGAAGAAGATCACAACCGAACAAGCGTCGCGCCGCGCCGTAAAAATGAAAACCTCGGGATGCATGCCGCGGAAAAATCCAGGAATCTACAGATGGAATCACCTCTGGAAGATGAGGAGAAACTCTGTAGAACACACTGAAAGAAATTGGCCAGAAAAAGAGCTCCAGGGAGAAGTTCGGGCTCTATTTATAGGCCCAAAACAACAAATCCAGAAATACCGGATTTGTCCCAACTTTCGGGCGCAAGCCCGTTTTCGGGCGCCTGAAATCCCCACGGGCCGGCCTGCGACGAGCGCCCGGATTCCCCTGGTGGCGCCACGTGTTCCCGGAACATGGGACAGTGTCCCCAGCCGCTCAGAGCGCGCCACGTCGCCCGCGCCCGGTCAAAGCGGTAGGTGGCGCCTGCCAATGGCAGGGCGCCACGTGGCCCGCCCTGACCGGTCGCCGACAGCACCCACTTGCCGCCTGCCACGCCGCTTGGCGCCCTGACGCGCACGCGCCCCGAGGCGCCGCGGTGCGCCTTCGTGGACCCCGCCTTCGTGAGCCCACCCACCGCAAGCCGCCACGTGTCCAGCCCGGTCCACCATGCACCCCGCGCTCTCCGTAGACCGCGCCCCGCGGACCGGCCCACTCCCGAGCCGCCACGCGTCCAGCCCCCGGTGCACGCCCGCCGCGTGGACCGGGCGGCCCGCGCCTCTGCCCGCCGCGCTGCCCGCAGCTGCGCCGCCGCCGGCGCTGCCCGTCGGCCGGAACAATAACCTCAAGCCTCGAAAAACACGCTTTTGGACTCCGAAAAATACAAGTAAATAGTCTATTTTCACCGTTTTCGCGCGCTGAATCCGAATCCGCCGTCCGATTTGTCAAATTCTAATTCCAAAATTTGCCGAATGCATCCGGACAAGTGTTTTTACCCCAAATTTCGCGCTGAGTCCAATTTTGATATCTGTTCCGCGCGAGAACACTTCTAAACACTCAATGGGGTCCTCCGATCACTCACGTGATCCATTTTAAGTCCGAAGTCCAACACTTGTGTCCAATTTGTGCACAAACACCTCCAATACACAGTACAGGACCCCAGAAGCTGCCAAACGGACTACAGAAGCTCTGCTGATCCAAAAGTAATCCTTTTGCGGAAATTCGGATCCTCACACTCTTAGCCCTCTTGGACTTGTTCGCTGCTCTTGTATGCACCATGGCAACCAGAAGAACAATGATCGATGTAAACACCATTGTTGCTCGTGCTTAAGAAGTTGAAAAACCTGCGAGCAAGAACTCAAGAACACGAGAAAATTGTTTATTTTCAAAAATTTGAAAAATTGTACCCAAACAATCATTATCGTGTAGAGAGACTAGGAATCAAATTAGTTTTACAAAAAGAATTTTAAAATTAGATCAATCCCCTGATTTTCAAAAATTCTTATTATATGCCCTAAAACCGAATTTTCAGAAATCGAAGCATAAAAATCCGTTAATCAAGAGAAAACCAGGCATATAAACAAAACTAATCTACTCAGAGTTCTTATTTTAAAAGAAATTTGACCAAAAACCATCTAGAATCGAATTCCACCCATGATTTTCACTCACGTTTTGAACAATAATGTAAAAACAGTGGAAAAATTGAATTTTGATCAAAGAAACTTATTTGAATCCGAAGAACTTGAGTTTGAAAGGCTCCAAATTGATTGTTTTCTAGTGAGAGAAACTCTGGAGACTTGGAAACAGAAGTTTGTAGTAAAAAGAAATCAAAACCCTTTTGTTTCTTATAAAACCCTAGCCGCGGTCCGTAACGGCCTATGAATCCAGTCCGGATCGGCTACCCGCAGAGAATTCTACGTTCGGGATCCGGAACAGGTATTCCAGTCCGGATCGGCTCCAACTTTTTCTTCAGAAAAATTTAGAAAAATTCCAAAAAATCCAGAAAAAGTATGTAAGCACTTTTGCATGTCAACTTTAAACAAAAGTCATTGTTTCATATCAAGAGAAATAGATTATGCTAAATCTATCAATAATATCCAAGTAATGAAACAAAATTTTATAAAAATTAAATCCTTTAAAGTTGAACAAGTTCAATGACATCTATCATGATCTTATGAGTAATGCGTTTATCAAATCATCAATTTGGTAAAGAAAATGAAGTACCAAGATCGATAGATGTTTGAAATCCCAAATAGATTAGATAATATATCTAGTCAATTTATTATAAGGAGTGGCTCTTTGAGTATCTTTCAATAAAAATACCCACCTTATACCAACCTTGGAATTTGACGGAGTCAAGTATTCCAAAAAGCATTTTATCTAGTCGACAAGAAAAACCATGCTTTGTATACATGTGGTAGCTGCACACAGTACTCGGACGACCGAGGTGGTAACTCTTTCCTCCATATGGTGGTAGTTTTCACACTCCTCATTGGGATGTAACTCTTTCCACATCTTTAGAGCATAAATATTTTAATAAACTCCCCCTCAATTGGCTATCAATTATTTAAGATATAAGGTATTCAACCAAAAATTGATCTCGAGTTTCATACTTAACTCAATTTTCAAATATGATAAAAACTATACCAAGAGATCACATGAGAGAGAAATTGACTTTGATCAATTAAAGATGACTTAATTGACATAAATGATCATTGCATCAAATGAATTATTATGATATCCAGAGCATAATAAATTTCTAAATATATGAAAGGATGCAGTTAAAGTCAATTAAACTAATGCTCAATTAATGTTCTATGTACAAACATAGATAAGGAACAAAAACACAAAACAAAACCTAACCTAAGCAATGGTTTCAAAAAGAGTTATTTCAAAGAAAGCATTCCTATTGCTTTACGCAAATGAATAAACCGTTTTTGATCCAAAGGTTTTGTCAAAATATCGGTCAATTGATCTTCAGTTGAAATGTAGGAAATTTGAAGAATACTTGATTCAACTAGCTCTCTTAGAAAATGATATCTAAGTTCAATGTGTTTTGTTCTTGAGTGCAACACAGGATTTTTAGAAATATTTATAGCACTAGTGTTGTCACAAAAAAAAGTTACCGAAGTTGCTGAAATTCGGAAGTCGCTCAACAAGCTTTTCATCCAAATGAGTTGGGTTGAACAACTACCCGCTGAAATATATTCCGCTTCGGCAGATGAGAGTGCAATGCAGTTTTGCTTTTTACTATGCCACGCAACAAGACAATGGCTAAGATAAAAACATGCACCACTCGTACTCTTCCGATCATCGACAGATCCTGCCCAATCGGCATCTGAATATCCTATTATGTCAAGAGTTGTTCCCATAGGATACCAAATTCCGAAATTCACGGTTCCTTTGACGTACCGGATGATCCTTTTCACCGCTTTCAGATGAACCTCCTTTGGTGCTGATTGATATCTCGCGCAAATCCCAACACTAAAGGATATATCCGGGCGACTAGCCGTGAGATAGAGTAGACTTCCTATCATACTGCGATAAAGCTTCTCGTCTACACTTTCACTAAGAGATTCACTTCCTAATCCCTTATTGCTAGTTCCTATTGGAGTCGGAAAGTCTTTAGAGTTTTCTAATCCAAACTTCTTGACCAACTCCTTTGCATACTTGGATTGGCACAGATGGATGCCTTCTTCATTTTGTTTCACTTGCAATCCAAGAAAGTATGTTAGTTCGCCCATCATGGACATCTCAAATTCGCTTTCCATGGTTTCAGCGAATTTAGAAGCATCATTGTCTCTTGTTGCACCAAATACAATGTCATCGACATAGATTTGTGCCACAATGAAGTTATCCTGATAATGCTTCACAAAGAGAGTCCGATCTGCTCCCCCTCGAGTATAGCCCTTCTCCAAAAGGTGCTTTGTCAACCTTTCGTACCACGCTCGCGGTGCTTGTTTTAGACCGTAAAGAGCCTTTTTTAAACGAAAAATATGGTTAGATTGTTTATGGTCTACAAAACCTTTCGGTTGAGCCACATAAACTACCTCGTTCAAAAACCCATTTAAAAACACGCTCTTAATGTCTATTTGAAAGAGTTTGATTTTAAAATGACAAGCAATTGCGAACAAAATACGAATCTGTTGGGTTATATGTAATAAGGATCTAAATAGGGGAAAAAACACCTAGAGGGGGGTGAATAGGGGTAAACGTATAAACACTCAAAAATCGTTGCGATAAAAACCCAATGCGGAAATAAAAATAACTCGCAAGATTTTTACGTGGAAAACTCCATCACCGGAGTAAAAAACCACGGGACCGATAACACGGCGAAATCCACTAGAATTAAAACACGTACAAGGTGATTTACCGTACACACTTACGACTCAACCTTTTCCATACGCTCCTAGAGGATCTTCTCCGCTCGCTCCACGACGCTTCTCGAATCCACGATCTGCGCCCAACGCCGAATCCACGACGTCCAACGTCGAATCAACGACGTCCGACCGAGTCCACGGTCTTCACCCAATAGCACCCTTCGAATCCACGAACGTGCCTCGCTCCGAATCCACGAGAGCGGTTGAACCTTGAATCCACAAGGACACGCGAATCCACGCGCCGATTTTTGGGGTAAATCGTTGTTTTTGGTGGTGATGATCCGCCGAATACTTAGATCAAAGATAGATCGGAAATACCATCTAAGTATTCATTAGTTTGATTCAACTCAAGATGTGAGTATGAAAACCTAGAATCAAACTAATCAATATAGATGAAGAAACATAGAGTATTCTCTAATGATTTCCTTTCTTCTCTATATGTGGATCTAGGGCCGTATAAAATAAGATATGAATACGATGGCTATTTTCCTTAACCCTAGAAAAGGAGTCATAGGGTCTATTTATAGGTTAGAAACCCTAGGAAGGAGATAAGAATCAAAAACCTACCATTTCTGGAAATTTTACGGACGGCTATCCGGATCGGATTAGCTGTGATCCGGATCGTCGTAACGAGTCAGGTAGTTCCAGAAAAACGAAGGTTCGGGATCCGGATCGAAGTGCTTGATCCGGATCGTTCATACAGTTCACCAAACATCAACGTTCGGGATCCGGATTGCGAAGCCTGATCCGGATCGTTCAAGGAAAATGGTAAACTCAGTGTTCGGGATCCGGATCAAGAGAGGCTACGATCCGGATTGAACTGGTGTATGAACGAACCACCTTCGGGATCCGGATTGAACAACCTGATCCGGATCCTGAACATGTCCCAAGTCCAGTTTTTGATTTTTATGCAATGAAAGATTCTTCCAAGTGTTTCTACACTACAAGAAGTATTCGGATCACACAAAATCTTTAGTTAAACATACCTGATCCTTTTGAATTCTTCTTTCTTGAGATTGAGTTAAATGATCCAACTTTCTTCACCTTCAATCTTCAAGACTTGAAACTTTCACGAAACTACGCCAACTCAAAATCCGTAACAATCTCCCCCTTTGGCGGTTTCGTGACAAAACACAGATCCACTAAAGAAAATTCAAAAAGATATTTTTGTTGCTATCACCATACAACAAAAATTTACAATGGAGATCCAAAATAAAATACATGAGTTAAACTCCTAAAACAGACTCTAGACTTAGACATCTGTACTCTCTGCAAAAGAAATCATTCTTGACAAAAGAAATCGTTAGATACCTCAAGAATTTTATATCATTCAAAAACCATATACAGAGATGAAGTTTATACTCATTTATACTTACCATGACATTTATACATTCAGATATGTAAACTGATCATAGTTAAAACACCAACATATCTTCTATGCAATCAAAAACCAAATGTCATGTTAGTGAACATCAACTTGTTAGTTATATTACATGCCCAAATAGTTAGTTGAATAGTTAGTCGAGGCATGCATTCAAACAAATGAAAACCAAAAGTTGAAGTTCTACTTACCTTTCAAGTTGAGGTTATACTTACCTCGATGTTCACACATTCACATCATCATTGTTCAAGTTCGATATTCACATCATCATTGTTCAAGTTCTCTCTAAACTCTCTCCCCCTTTTTGTCACAAACAAAGCCATAATTACAAAAATTTAAGGAGAGTCAAGAAGTTTCAAAAATTTGTTCCTAAAAGTAAGAACTAGAACTAAAAGTGAGTCCTAAAAACTGAAAAACCTGCACAAGAAAAGATTAAAAATCTAAAGTTCCTGCATAAGAGAATTGTTAGACAGACGATTCAGGCATCTGAATCTGAGTCAACCGAGGCGGAGTCTTCAGAGCTCGTGCAACCCAACTTTTTCAAAATTCCTTTAAGCATTCCCGAAATCGTAGAACACTCTTGCTTCATCTGATGTATGTCCTTGGACATCTTTCTGAGTTCTAGAGCCATTTTATCTTGTTCTTGTTTTATGGAAGACTCTAAGTTTCCCTTTTGGTCAGTTCTTCTGGAAGTTGAAGAACGTTGTGTGACGATTGACGGAGCAGTCTGACCTTCATTCCGAGGAGATCGTCTTGGCAAAGAAGGTGAATTGTCAAGAGGTTCATTGCTTGGCACATTCTTTTTCTTTGCTTGTTGCTTAAGTATTGAGGAAGACTTCAGTAGCTTCTTTTTCTTTAGGTAAACCTTATTTTCTTCATCAATACCTTGTTGTACTTCGTCAAGAAATGTGTCCCAATCTTCTTCGTCTTCTGATTCAGTGTCAATTTGAGAGATATTCCTTGGGTTCTCTTGACATGGTTCATTTATTTCAATACCTCGAGCTCGTCCAGGTCGTCGAGCAAGTCTTTTTCATTTTAAGAAAATGGATGAAGAGGTCATTGGTGCTTTTCCTTTTTCCGCAGCAGTGAGCGGAGCCTTTTCCTTTGATGTCTCTGCATGGGCTTTCCCTTTCGATGCAACAGAGGTTTTCTGTGGCGATTCTCCAGGATGTGTTTCATCATCTGATAACTCATCCCAATTGACTTCATCATTTTTAGCCCTCTTGGCAGTGTCTCTCGTATGTACCATAGCAGCAAGTAGGAAAACAATCGAAGTGATCACCATAGCTATTGGTCTCTTGAGAAAAGAAATCCTGTGTGCAACAACTCAAGAACACGAAAAAATTGTTAATTTTCAAAGATTTGAAAAATTGTACCCAAACAATCATTATCGTGTAGAGAGACTAAAAATCAAATTAGTTTTGTAAAAGAGATTTTTAAAAACAGATCAATTGCATGATTTTCGAAAATCCTTATTATATGCCCTAAAACCGAAATTTTTGAAATCGAAGACCAAAAATCCGTTTATCTTGAGAATACCTAGCATATAATCAAAACTAATCTACCCAGAGTTCTTATTTCAAAAGAAATTTGATCAAAAACCATCCACAAACAAAATTGATCCAAGAAATTCATCACGTTTGAGGAGAAATAGAGAAAAGCGGTGAAAAATCGAGATTTTGATCAATAAAACTTACTTGGAGTTGAAGAACTTGAGTTTGAAAGCTTCCAAGAAGGATGAAATCTAGAGAGAGAGGCTCTGGAAACTTTGGAACAAAAGATTGGAGTAAAAGAAATCAAAACCCTTTTGCTCTTTATAAAACCCTAGCCGCGATCCGGATCAGACCATGCTTGCGATCCGGATCGGCTACCCGCAGTGAGAAACTGCGTTCGGGATCCGGATCGGCAGGTCCAATCCGGATCGTCAGCCCGCAGAAGAATACCTGCGTTCGGGATCCGGATCATCTTGCCCGATCCGAATCGGCTCCAACTTTTTCTTTAGAAAATTTCAGAGAAATTCAAGAAAAACCAGAAAAAGATTGTAAGCACAAATGTGTATCAACTTTAAGCAAAAATCATCGTTTCATACAACAAGAATTAGATTATGCCAAATCTATCAATAATATCCAAAAATGAAACGAGAATTTACAAAAATTAAATCCCTTAAAGTTGAACACCTTCAATTACATCTAACTTGATCTTATGAGTAATGCCTTTATCAAATCATCAATTCAGTAAAGAAAAATAAATACAGAGATCAATAGATGTTTGAAATCCCAAATATAGTAGATAATGTATCTAGACAATCTGTTGAAGAGAGTGGCTCTTTGAGCATCTTTCTTTAAAAACCCACCTTATACCAACCTTGAAATTTGACGGAGTCAAGTATTTCAACATGCATTTTACTTAATCAAAAATTTGAACAACCATGCTTGGTATACATGTGGTAGCTGCACACAATACTCGGACGACCGAGGTGGTAGCTCTTTCCTCCATGTGGTGGTAGTTTTCACACTCCTCATTGGGATGTAACTCTTTCCACATCTTTTGAGCATTTTACTTTTCTTTGACTCCCCCTCAATTGGCTATCAATTATTTAAGATATAAAGTATTCAACCAAAAATTGATCTCGATTTCATACTCGACTAAGCAGTCAAATAAGATAATGACTATACCAAGAGATCATTGAGAGAGAGAAATTGACTTTGATCACTCAGAAGATGATTTAATTAACATAAATGATCATTGCAACAGTGAAATATTATGATGGCAAAAGCATAATAAATTTCTAATTGTGCGAAAAGATGCAATTAAAGTCAATTATGATCTATGCTCAATTAATGTCCTATGTACAAACATAGATAATGAACAAAACAAAACAAAAAACAAACAAAACCTATCCTAAGCAAAGGTTTCAAAAAGAAGTTTATTTCAAGGAAAGCATTCCAATTGCTTTTCGCAAATGAATAAAACGTTTTTGATCCAAAGGTTTTGTTAGAATGTCAGCTAATTGATCCTCAGTTGAAATATATGAAAGTTGAAGAGTATTTGATTCAACTAGCTCTCTAAGAAAATGATATCTAAGTTCAATATGTTTTGTTCTAGAGTGCAACACAGGGTTTTTAGAAATGTTAATTGCACTTGTGTTGTCACAAAGAATTGTTGCCGAAGATGCTGAAATCCGGAAGTCGCTCAACACACTTTTCATCCAAATGAGTTGGGTTGAACAACTACCCGCTGAAATGTATTCCGCTTCGGCAGTCGAGAGTGCTATGCAATTCTGCTTTTTACTGTGCCATGCAACAAGGCAATGGCCAAGATAGAAGCATGCACCACTCGTGCTTTTCCGATCATCCACTGATCCTGCCCAATCGGCATCTGAGTATCCAACAATATCCAAACTTGTTCCCATAGGATACCAAATTCCGAAATTAATTGATCCTTTGATATACCGGATGATCCTTTTCACCGCTTTCAGGTGAACCTCCTTTGGTGCAGATTGATATCTCGCGCAGATCCCAACACCAAAAGATATATCCGGGCGACTAGCCGTGAGGTAAAGTAGACTTCCAATCATACTTCGATACAGTTTCTCGTCTACATTCTCACTTTGTGATTCACTTCCAAGTCCCTTGTGGCTAGTTCCCATTGGAGTCGGAAAACCCTTCGAATTTTCAAGATCAAACTTTTTAAGCAACTCCATTGCATACTTGGATTGACTCAGGTGAATACCTTCATCATTTTGTTTAATTTGCAATCCAAGGAAATAAGTCAATTCGCCCATCATGGACATCTCAAATTCGCTTTCCATGGTCTCCGCGAATTTAGAAGCATCATTATCTCTTGTTGCGCCAAATACAATGTCATCGACTTAGATTTGTGCTACAATGAAATTGCTTTGATAATGCTTCACAAAGAGAGTCCTATCAGCTCCCCCTCGAGTGTAGCCCTTCTCCAAAAGGTGCTTTGTCAACCTTTCGTACCATGCTCGCGGTGCTTGTTTCAGACCGTAAAGAGCCTTTTTCAAACGAAAAACATGGTTAGGTTGTTTATGGTCTACAAAACCTTTCGGTTGAGCCACATAAACTTCCTCATTTAAAAACCCATTTAGAAATGCGCTCTTAACGTCCATTTGAAATAATTTGATTTTAAAATGACAAGCAATAGCAAATAGTATACGAATGGACTCGAGTCTAGCTACACGGGCGAATGTTTCATCAAAGTCTATACCTTCTACTTGAGAGTAGCCTTGAGCAACTAATCGTTCCTTGTTCCTGATGATAGTACCATCCTCATTTTTCTTGTTCTTGAAGATCCATTTGGTACCTATCACATTATGTTGCTTTGGAGGCTTCGTTAATTCCCAGACTTTGTTTCGCTCAAATTGATGGAGCTCTTCCTGCATTGCTTTAATCCAGTAGTCATCCTGAAGAGCTTCATCTATGTTCTTTGGTTCGATTAAAGATACGTAGCAAGCGAATCCACAAACCAACTGCCTCCGAGTTCTAACTCCTTCTTGTGGATCTCCAATAATATTCGATTCCGGATGATCCTTGGAGATTCGTAGCGTTTGTTGAAACGGAGTACTCGGAGATATATGAGATGATTCCTGCACATTAGATAAACTTGAAGAACCATTAGATGCATCATTAATATTGGAAGTATTATTATGAGAAGATGCAACGGCAGGAGAATCATCATCTAGAGAGATATCGAGGGTAGATTTTTCAGATGCAAAGTGAAAAGCTTCATCTACTTTAACATTTATAGATTCTACGATCGTCTTAGATTCCAAGTTAAATACTCGATATGCTCTACTATTAGTAGAATACCCCAAGAAAATCCCTTCGTCACTTCGTGAGTCAAACTTTCCAAGATTTTCACGGTCACGTAAAATGTAACACCGACTCCCGAAGATGCGAAAATATTTGATGTTGGGTTTTCTACCACACCATAGTTCATATGGTGTATTTAACGTTCCCGGGCGCAAATAAACTCGATTAATTACATAGATTGCAGTGTTCACAGCTTCAGCCCAAAAATGTAGCGGTAAATTCCGGCTGTGAAGCATAACACGTGCCATCTCTTGAACAACCCTGTTCTTGCGCTCGACAACACCATTCTGTTGAGGTGTATAGGGTGCAGAGAATTCATGCTTAATACCGTTTGAAGTACAAAAGTCAATGAATTTAGAATTAATGAACTCTCCACCTCTATCACTTCTAACACGAATGATCTTTTCATTCTTTTCAAACATAATACGAAGGCAAATCTCGTGAAAAGAATCAAAAGTATCAGCTTTCTCTTTTAAAAATGCTACCCAAGAATACCGAGAGAAATCAACAATCATCAAGAAAATATACCATTTACCTCCCAAAGATGGTTGACGAGTTGGCCCCATTAAATCCATGTGTAAAAGTTCCAAAGGCCGTTTTGTACCAACGTGGTTCAAGTTCTTGTGTGCAGTTCTGGACTGTTTTCCCTTTTGGCAACCACCACACACAATGTTTTGTTTAAATAAAAGTTTAGGAACCCCCCTTGACCACGTCCTTGTTTGAAATTTTAACAAGTTCCTTAAATTTATGTGACCTAGCCTTTCATGCCAAAGTGTTTCATTATTCAAAGAAACTAGGTTACATTTTTCTGAAATTTTATTAGGAACAACATAGCAATTGTTTTAAGATCTAACCCCTTTTAAAAAGAAGACATGGTCCTTATCAGTTACAACGCATTCAACAGATGAAAAGTTAACTGAAAAACCATTGTCGCAAAGTTGACTTATGCTTATGAGGTTAGTCTTAAGGCCATCAACAAATAAGACATTTTTCAAAATCGGGCCATCTGGAATAGCTACCGTCCCTTTTCCAACAATTTTGGAAGATCGACCATCTCCGAAAACAACAAGTCCACCGGAGATTTTCTCAAGATTTTGAAAACTATTTTTGTCACCGGTCATGTGACGGGAACAACCGCTATCCAGATACCAAGACGAACTATCATATGCATGCAAGGAAACATTGGTAACAAGACAAGGAAAAATTTGACCTTTGCGCACCCAAACCTTTTTGGAATGCGTCGGTAATGGTCGTGAAGTTATATGCCTAGGTGAAAGCATCTTGTTAAAACGATTGCTGCTCCTTGATGTGGTCGTCTTGCGCGGTAAACTACCAGGGTTCTTTTCTTTCAATTGATTTGGAATTGATTTCCGAGGAATCACCTTTGTGGTAGTCATTGCAAGAGATGTTTGAGGTGAGCATTTGACTCCCGTCTTGCAATATCTTCTTATGTGCCCTGAAACACCACAACGAAAACATACCTTAGATCTTGACGATCCCAAAGAGGATGAAGTAGGTTTGTTGTCGTTGTTTGTCTTGAATTCCGGTGTCGGAGGAGGAGATACCGACTGAGGCACAAAAACTGTCCCACTCGAACTTGGACTGTTTCCAGTTTGAGTGTATCCGAGGCCGAACCGATTTGATTGACCAAGACCAAGAAGTCTATCCAACTTACTCCTTCCTGAAGAGAATCGCTGTAAGTCATCCTTGAGTTGGAAAATGGTCTTTGTCATTTCCAGGTTATCCTGTCGAGCCTCGTTGTAGAGCTTTGACAAGTGATTCGCTTTATCCACCAGATTTGTATGTTCCTTCTCAAGTTGCTCATTGGACTCTTGAAGGGAAACATTTGCTTTTATCAGGTTTTCCCTTTCCACTTCAAGAGCGTTGAGAGAGAAGTTGCCCTTTTTGCTTCTTCTTCGAGATCATGCAATCTCCCTCTCAAACTCTTGTTTTGCTTAGCCACTTTCTTTGAATCCCTCAAAAGTCTGTGGTAGGCTAGAGCAAAATCTTCACCTTCCGAATCATCCGATTCATTGTCCGTTGCATTCTTTTCAACAGTGGAGTTGGACAATGACTCGGACGTACTTGCCATAAAGCACATGAAGGGTGAAGAGTGGACGCGTGGAATGCCGTGGTGCTCTTTTCTTCATCACTAGAAGATGACTCATTTGACGTTGAGTGTCATCCCAAGTGACGACTTGCATCGCCTTCTTCTTCGCCGGATACTTGTTGGGACACTCCGTTGTAATGTGGCCGTAGCCTCGACATTTGAAGCATTGTAGTTGTCCCTCTGAACTTTTCTTATCCTTTGAGAAGTTCTCTTGCTTTCTTGACTTGTAACTTGAAGTACCCTTGCCTTTGTTCGACTTTCCGAAGGATGGAGATTTACTTGAATTACCCCTTCGAAAGTTGCGGCGAAACTTCCTTGTCAAGAGAGCGAGCTGCTTCTCAAATTCCTCCATAGAAAGGTTCTCGTCATCGTCTGAGGAGGATGTATCCGCGTCTTCTTCCTTAGTTGTTTTCAACGCATAACCCCTCCTAAATACTAGAATTGGATGCCTTTTCCAGAAGAATGTTAGTAGAAA
>CM055063.1:21397778-21480931 GCA_029204045.2 Tillandsia leiboldiana | reverse complement strand
CTGCATTTTCTTAATCAAAAATTTGAAACAACCATGCTTGGTAATACATGTTGGTAGCTGCAACACAATACTCGGACGACCGAGGTGGTAGCTCATTTCCGCCATGTGGTGGTAGTTTTCCACACTACCTCAGTTTGGATGTAACTCTTTCCCACATCTTTTGAGCATTTTACTTTTCTTTGACTCACCCCTCATTGGCTATCAATTATTTAAGATATAAAGTATTCACCCAAAATTGATCTCGATGTTCATACTCGCCTAAGCAGTCAAATAAGATAATGACTATACCAAGAGATCATGGAGAGAGAGAATTGCTTTGATCACTCAGAATATGATTTAATTAACATAAATGATCATTGCACCAGTGAAATATTATGATGGCAAAAGCATAATAAATTTCTAATTGTGCGAAAAGATGCAATTAAAGTCAATTATGATCTATGCTCAATTAATGTCCTATGTACAAACATAGATAATGAACCAAAACAAAAACAAAAAACAAACAAAACCTATCTAAGCAAAGGTTTCAAAAAGAAGTTTATTTCAAGGAAAGCATTCCAATTGCTTTTCGCAAATGAATAAAACGTTTTTGATCCAAAGGTTTTGTTAGAATGTCAGCTAATTGATCCTCAGTTGAAATATATGAAAGTTGAAGAGTATTTGATTCAACTAGCTCTCTAAGAAAATGATATCTAAGTTCAATATGTTTTGTTCTAGAGTGCAACACAGGGTTTTTAGAAATGTTAATTGCACTTGTGTTGTCACAAAGAATTGTTGCCGAAGATGCTGAAATCCGGAAGTCGCTCAACACACTTTTCATCCAAATGAGTTGGGTTGAACAACTACCCGCTGAAATGTATTCCGCTTCGGCAGGCGAGAGTGCTATGCAATTCTGCTTTTTACTGTGCCATGCACAAGGCAATGGCCAAGATAGAAGCATGCACCACTCGTGCTTTTCCGATCATCCACTGATCCTGCCCAATCGGCATCTGAGTATCCAACAATATCCAAACTTGTTCCCATAGGATACCAAATTCCGAAATTAATTGATCCTTTGATATACCGGATGATCCTTTTCACCGCTTTCAGGTGAACCTCCTTTGGTGCAGATTGATATCTCGCGCAGATCCCAACACCAAAAGATATATCCGGGCGACTAGCCGTGAGGTAAAGTAGACTTCCAATCATACTTCGATACAGTTTCTCGTCTACATTCTCACTTTGTGATTCACTTCCAAGTCCCTTGTGGCTAGTTCCCATTGAGTCGGAAAACCCTTCGAATTTTCAAGATCAAACTTTTTAAGCAACTCCATTGCATACTTGGATTGACTCAGGTGAATACCTTCATCATTTTGTTTAATTTGCAATCCAAGGAAATAAGTCAATTCGCCCATCATGGACATCTCAAATTCGCTTTCCATGGTCTCCGCGAATTTAGAAGCATCATTATCTCTTGTTGCGCCAAATACAATGTCATCGACTTAGATTTGTGCTACAATGAAATTGCTTTGATAATGCTTCACAAAGAGAGTCCTATCAGCTCCCCCTCGAGTGTAGCCCTTCTCCAAAAGGTGCTTTGTCAACCTTTCGTACCATGCTCGCGGTGCTTGTTTCAGACCGTAAAGAGCCTTTTTCAAACGAAAAACATGGTTAGGTTGTTTATGGTCTACAAAACCTTTCGGTTGAGCCACATAAACTTCCTCATTTAAAAACCCATTTAGAAATGCGCTCTTAACGTCCATTTGAAATAATTTGATTTTAAAATGACAAGCAATAGCAAATAGTATACGAATGGACTCGAGTCTAGCTACACGGGCGAATGTTTCATCAAAGTCTATACCTTCTACTTGAGAGTAGCCTTGAGCAACTAATCGTTCCTTGTTCCTGATGATAGTACCATCCTCATTTTTCTTGTTCTTGAAGATCCATTTGGTACCTATCACATTATGTTGCTTTGGAGGCTTCGTTAATTCCCAGACTTTGTTTCGCTCAAATTGATGGAGCTCTTCCTGCATTGCTTTAATCCAGTAGTCATCCTGAAGAGCTTCATCTATGTTCTTTGGTTCGATTAAAGATACGTAGCAAGCGAATCCACAAACCAACTGCCTCCGAGTTCTAACTCCTTCTTGTGGATCTCCAATAATATTCGATTCCGGATGATCCTTGGAGATTCGTAGCGTTTGTTGAAACGGAGTACTCGGAGATATATGAGATGATTCCTGCACATTAGATAAACTTGAAGAACCATTAGATGCATCATTAATATTGGAAGTATTATTATGAGAAGATGCAACGGCAGGAGAATCATCATCTAGAGAGATATCGAGGGTAGATTTTTCAGATGCAAAGTGAAAAGCTTCATCTACTTTAACATTTATAGATTCTACGATCGTCTTAGATTCCAAGTTAAATACTCGATATGCTCTACTATTAGTAGAATACCCCAAGAAAATCCCTTCGTCACTTCGTGAGTCAAACTTTCCAAGATTTTCACGGTCACCGTAAAATGTAACACCGACTCCCGAAGATGCGAAAATATTTGATGTTGGGTTTTCTACCACACCATAGTTCATATGGTGTATTTAACGTTCCCGGGCGCAAATAAACTCGATTAATTACATAGATTGCAGTGTTCACAGCTTCAGCCCAAAAATGTAGCGGTAAATTCCGGCTGTGAAGCATAACACGTGCCATCTCTTGAACAAACCCTGTTCTTGCGCTCGACAACACCATTCTGTTGAGGTGTATAGGGTGCAGAGAATTCATGCTTAATACCGTTTGAAGTACAAAAGTCAATGAATTTAGAATTAATGAACTCTCCACCTCTATCACTTCTAACACGAATGATCTTTTCATTCTTTTCAAACATAATACGAAGGCAAATCTCGTGAAAAGAATCAAAAGTATCAGCTTTCTCTTTTAAAAATGCTACCCAAGAATACCGAGAGAAATCAACAATCATCAAGAAAATATACCATTTACCTCCCAAAGATGGTTGACGAGTTGGCCCCATTAAATCCATGTGTAAAAGTTCCAAAGGCCGTTTTGTACCAACGTGGTTCAAGTTCTTGTGTGCAGTTCTGGACTGTTTTCCCTTTTGGCAACCACCACACACAATGTTTTGTTTAAATAAAAGTTTAGGAACCCCCTTGACCACGTCCTTGTTTGAAATTTTAACAAGTTCCTTAAAATTTATGTGACCTAGCCTTTCATGCCAAAGTGTTTCATTATTCAAAGAAACTAGGTTACATTTTTCTGAAATTTTATTAGGAACAACATAGCAATTGTTTTAAGATCTAACCCCTTTTAAAAAGAAGACATGGTCCTTATCAGTTACAACGCATTCAACAGATGAAAAGTTAACTGAAAAACCATTGTCGCAAAGTTGACTTATGCTTATGAGGTTAGTCTTAAGGCCATCAACAAATAAGACATTTTTCAAAATCGGGCCATCTGGAATAGCTACCGTCCCTTTTCCAACAATTTTGGAAGATCGACCATCTCCGAAAACAACAAGTCCACCGGAGATTTTCTCAAGATTTTGAAAACTATTTTTGTCACCGGTCATGTGACGGGAACAACCGCTATCCAGATACCAAGACGAACTATCATATGCATGCAAGGAAACATTGGTAACAAGACAAGGAAAAATTTGACCTTTGCGCACCCAAACCTTTTTGGAATGCGTCGGTAATGGTCGTGAAGTTATATGCCTAGGTGAAAGCATCTTGTTAAAACGATTGCTGCTCCTTGATGTGGTCGTCTTGCGCGGTAAACTACCAGGGTTCTTTTCTTTCAATTGATTTGGAATTGATTTCCGAGGAATCACCTTTGTGGTAGTCATTGCAAGAGATGTTTGAGGTGAGCATTTGACTCCCGTCTTGCAATATCTTCTTATGTGCCCTGAAACACCACAACGAAAACATACCTTAGATCTTGACGATCCCAAAGAGGATGAAGTAGGTTTGTTGTCGTTGTTTGTCTTGAATTCCGGTGTCGGAGGAGGAGATACCGACTGAGGCACAAAAACTGTCCCACTCGAACTTGGACTGTTTCCAGTTTGAGTGTATCCGAGGCCGAACCGATTTGATTGACCAAGACCAAGAAGTCTATCCAACTTACTCCTTCCTGAAGAGAATCGCTGTAAGTCATCCTTGAGTTGGAAAATGGTCTTTGTCATTTCCAGGTTATCCTGTCGAGCCTCGTTGTAGAGCTTTGACAAGTGATTCGCTTTATCCACCAGATTTGTATGTTCCTTCTCAAGTTGCTCATTGGACTCTTGAAGGGAAACATTTGCTTTTATCAGGTTTTCCCTTTCCACTTCAAGAGCGTTTGAGAGAGAAGTTGCCCTTTTTGCTTCTTCTTCGAGATCATGCAATCTCCCTCTCAAACTCTTGTTTTGCTTAGCCACTTTCTTTGAATCCCTCAAAAGTCTGTGGTAGGCTAGAGCAAAATCTTCACCTTCCGAATCATCCGATTCATTGTCCGTTGCATTCTTTTCAACAGTGGAGTTGGACAATGACTCGGACGTACTTGCCATAAAGCACATGAAGGGTGAAGATGTGGACGCGTGGAATGCCGTGGTGCTCTTTTCTTCATCACTAGAAGATGACTCATTTGACGTTGAGTTGTCATCCCAAGTGACGACTTGCATCGCCTTCTTCTTCGCCGGATACTTGTTGGGACACTCCGTTGTAATGTGGCCGTAGCCTCGACATTTGAAGCATTGTAGTTGTCCCTCTGAACTTTTCTTATCCTTTGAGAAGTTCTCTTGCTTTCTTGACTTGTAACTTGAAGTACCCTTGCCTTTGTTCGACTTTCCGAAGGATGGAGATTTACTTGAATTACCCCTTCGAAAGTTGCGGCGAAACTTCCTTGTCAAGAGAGCGAGCTGCTTCTCAAATTCCTCCATAGAAAGGTTCTCGTCATCGTCTGAGGAGGATGTATCCGCGTCTTCTTCCTTAGTTGTTTTCAACGCATAACCTAAAGACTTAGAAGTGGATGCCTTTCCAGAAGAATTGTTAGTAGTAAACGTCATTTCATATGTTTGTAATGAACCAACTAATTCTTCTACACGTATTTCGTCCGGGTGTTTAATAGTTTCAATGGCTGTAACCTTTGGGCGAAATCGTTCAGGAAGAGTTCTTAAGATCTTTCTTACAATCTTAAATTCTGGAATCTTCTCTCCCAGGTTAGCACATGAGTTTACGATGTCTTGCAATCGTGTATAGTAGTCCGTGAAAGATTCATTTTCTGCCATCAAGATAGAGTCAAACTTGCTCGTAAGCATTTGCAGTTTCTGAATCTTCACGAGGTTAGTTCCCTCATGTGTAACCTGAAGAACATCCCAGATTTCTTTCGCAGTCTCACATGCTGAGACGCGAGAGAACTCAGTTTGAGATAAGGCATTAAAAATAGCATTAATTCCCTTGCCATTGTAAGAAGATGAATCTAACTCTTCCTTGGTCCATTTTGACCTAGGTTTTAAGGTGCGAACATCACCAATAAATTCAGTTGGATTAGACCATCCTAATTCAATTGATTGCCACACCCGTTCGTCGATGGAAATTAAAAAGGCTTTCATCCGCACTTTCCAGTATGCATAATTTGTTCCATCGAAGAACGGGGGTCGGTTGATGTTTCCACCTTCAACCATTGTTTACAACCCTATTCCCGCTCCGATACCACTTGTTGGGTTATATGTAATAAGGATCTAAATAGGGGAAAAAACACCTAGAGGGGGGTGAATAGGTGTAAACGTATAAACACTCAAAAATCATTGCGATAAAAACCCAATGCGGAAATAAAAATAACTCGCAAGATTTTTACGTGGAAAACTCCATCACCGGAGTAAAAAACCACGGGACCGATAACACGGCGAAATCCACTAGAATTAAAACACGTACAAGGTGATTTACCGTACACACTTACGACTCAACCTTTTCCATACGCTCCTAGAGGATCTTCTCCGCTCGCTCCACGACGCTTCTCGAATCCACGATCTGCGCCCAACGCCGAATCCACGGCGTCCAACGTCGAATCCACGACGTCCGACCGAGTCCACGGTCTTCACCCAATAGCACCCTTCGAATCCATGAACGTGCCTCGCTCCGAATCCACGAGAGCGGTTGAACCTTGAATCCACAAGGACACGCGAATCCACGCGCCGATTTTTGGGGTAAATCGTTGTTTTTGGTGGTGATGATCCGCCGAATACTTAGATCAAAGATAGATCGGAAATACCATCTAAGTATTCATTAGTTTGATTCAACTCAAGATGTGAGTATGAAAACCTAGAATCAAACTAATCAATATAGATGAAGAAACATAGAGTATTCTCTAATGATTTCCTTTCTTCTCTATATGTGGATCTAGGGCCGTATAAAATAAGATATGAATATGACGGCTATTTTCCTTAACCCTAGAAAAGGAGTCATAGGGTCTATTTATAGGTTATAAACCCTAGGAAGGAGATAAGAATCAAAAACCTACCATTTCTGGAAATTTTATGGACGGCGATCCGGATCGGATTAGCTGTGATCCGGATCGTCGTAACGAGTCAGGTAGTTCCAGAAAAACGAAGGTTCGGGATCCGGATCGAAGTGCTTGATCCGGATCGTTCATACAGTTCACCAAACATCAACGTTCGGGATCCGGATTGCGAAGCCTGATCCGGATCGTTCAAGGAAAATGGTAAACTCAGTGTTCGGGATCCGGATCAAGAGAGGCTACGATCCGGATTGAACTGGTGTATGAACGAACCACCTTCGGGATCCGGATTGAACAACCTGATCCGGATCCTGAACATGTCCCAAGTCCAGTTTTTGATTTTTATGCAATGAAAGATTCTTCCAAGTGTTTCTACACTACAAGAAGTATTCGGATCACACAAAATCTTTAGTTAAACATACCTGATCCTTTTGAATTCTTCTTTCTTGAGATTGAGTTAAATGATCCAACTTTCTTCACCTTCAATCTTCAAGACTTGAAACTTTCACGAAACTACGCCAACTCAAATTCCGTAACAGAATCGACTCGAGTCGAGCAACCGGGGCGAACGTCTCATCAAAGTCTATTCCTTCAATCTGTGAGTAGCCCTGAGCAACTAGGCGTGCTTTGTTCCTGATAATGGTACCATCCTCGTTTTTCTTATTCTTAAAAATCCATTTAGTACCAATTACATTGTGTTGCTTCGGTGGCTTCGTTAGTTCCCAGACTTTGTTTCTTTCGAACTGATGGAACTCTTCCTGCAATGCTTCAATCCAGTAGTCATCCTGAAGAGCTTCATCGACATTCTTTGGTTCTACCATGGAGACGTAACATGCGACTCCACAAACCAACTGTGTAGTGGTCCAGGATCCCATGCAACTTTTCTGGTGAATCCATTCTGTAGAACACCTATTGTTGGTGTGTTTGGCCCATAGTGCATCAAAGGGATGCCACAGATGGACCCTGTGAGGTATCTTTTGCTGTATTGGCCTTCGACTGCATTTGCCAAAAATTTGAAAAGGTTTTTGGCCAAACAGAGGTTGGAATTGGATTCAGCATGGAAAAACGCTTGAAAACGGCTATTTGCTTGTTTGATTCTGAGTCCGGATGCCCAAAAACGGACTCCCGGAAGTTTTTATTGGCTTTTGGTGCATGGGAGGGGCCGTGGACCGCCGGCATGCCACGTGGCGGCCCGTTATTGGCCGGTCCGCAGCGCTCGGTCCAGAGAGAGGCGCGACTGGGTGCATAGGCTCGGCGCAGGACACGTGTCAGGTGCTGATTGGCCGGCGCAGAGTGTGCGGTCCACGGGGTTTGGCGCGGCGGTGCATGGACCAGGGCGGGGGACACGTGGCAGCCCCCGGTTGGTTGGTGCACGCGGCGCGGTCCACGGAACCCGAAGTAGGGTGCGTGGATCGGGTGCAGGGGACACGTGTCGGCATGCCATTGGCTGGCTCACCGGGCGCGACGCACGGAGGCGTGGGACCCCGTCTCGGGGCGCGTGCGTGGCAGGCGCCGCCTGCCCGCACGTGTGACCGCGACACTGTGCAGGCCAGGTGGCGCCCCGCCATTGGCGGGCGCCACCTACCCGTTTGACCGGGGGAGGCGCCACGCGGCGACAGCACGCGCGCCCCGCACAGCTGTTCGCTGTGCGGGACACGCGTCGGCCCCGGGGAGGGCCACGTGGCCGCTCCCGGCACGCCCCGCACAGCTGTTTGCTGTGCGGGTGACGTGGTGGCTCCCAGGCGTTTCGGGCGCTGATTTGCGGTATGGTGTGCCGCCGCTTTCGGGCGCCCGAAACATAGTCCAGCGCCCGAAACCGGGGACACAAAGGGAATTAATCCAATTGTTTGTGTGGGCCTTTATATCGCCCGAGCTCACTTCACAGTGAGCTTTTTCACTATTCTGAGCCTTTTCTCTCTCGGGTTTCTTCAGAGAAGTTGATCCTCGGGTTGTGCTGTTTCCATCTGCAGAGTTTGGGGATTTTTTGGGGCACGCTTTTCGAGATTCCCATTTTCTTGGCGCGTCGCGACGCTCTTTCGCCGGTGTTTCTTCCGTCGCGTTTCGGTGCGCGAGCTCTCCCGGCCTACTCCGACCACCGTTTCGAGCGATAACTTCTCCATTGGATCCGCGACAGGTAAGGCTACGATGTTGGTGACTTCCGCATTTCCTCGTTTCGCGCATTTCGAGGAGTTTTTTCATTCTTACTGGAACCCCTATTTTCTGTGAGGATTTTCAAGGACAGCGGATTGTTCTGGGGATTTCTCCACGCTCGGACCTTGGATCAAGGCGAGCCTATACACTTTTTTCATCTACTCGACGCGAGAATCATCACCGTATTTTTCTTGGATTTTTCCAAGACTTTCCCGGAGGTACACTTTTCCCCTTTTTATCTGTGCAAGAGTGTACAGTTGTGTGGTTGTGAGGTTTTGCGCACCTGGACTGTGGAATTTATAACTTGGCCTACGGTGCTCGGAATTGGACGTGCAGGTACCCGTTTCGAAGATCTCGACGCGATTATCGCTGTGGTATTTTTATCGGATTTTTCGGAGCTCTTACAGCAGGTGAAAAATTAGCATCTCTGGGACTGAATTTCAGACTGTGTATTCTTGGTTAATTTTTGGGAATAAAGTGTAACTGTGAACCTTGTGTTGTACCCAGAAGAGTTTGCGGGTATTGCTGGACACGTTGGAGTTGGTGATTGAGATTCCTGGGTATTATCAGCTGTAGGACTTTGGACTAGTCGGCTTTTCGAGGTGGGTGTTGTTGCGAATCTCTTACTTTTGACTACCCACTAGGCTTATTGGAGTGTTTTCCATGTTAGGAAGCTAATTACACCCCTTGAACAATATTTGCATGCTTATGTGAGATAGATGGGATATATGTTAGTACTTGCTTACTAATGACATTAGTGAATTAGAGTGGTAATTTCACTTGAGAGATAGAAGGCTCTATTAGTAACTTTGTGGATATTATGCATGATTTACTAGTACATAGGGTACTTAGGCTATTGTGATGATTTGTTGCCAGCATGCTTTATTTCGCGGACAATTGCATGCTTGATTGGACATCTAGTTAGGCCACTATTTACTGCTGCACTATCATATTGGGAAATGACTTAGGAGAAACCATGTTTAGCTGTTCTCCTTTCTATTCAGTTTCATGTTGCTCGAGTTAGAGCAGGGGTATGGGATAGTGTAGTCGAGGCCATCGAGTCAGGGTCAGATTAGACTCGATTATGGATCGTGGGGCATTGTGGTAACCGCGGACAGTAGGCGGTTAGCCAGATCTTGATTACTTTATCAGATTTGGACTTGTGGGGTGTTGCGGCGACCGCGGACATTGGGCGGTTGACCGGATGTTTTACTTATGCATCAGATTGGGTATCAGATCTCTCTAGTGGATGGAGTTTCCCACTTAGTGAGTTTTATTACACCAGATTGGGGATCGGGATTTCAGTCACGCCCCGGGGGTTTTTACGCGCGGAGCGGTAGCCACCGATGCTCCCAAAATTTCACATATATATATTTTTTTTAGACCAATCTCCCCCGGCGCGTGCCCAGACCCGCCGCATATACAAATTCACTCTGCAAACGGGCAGTCTCCTTTGTATATGCACGGCGTCCTGATTACAAAGTTCACATAAGCATGCCTTTAACCACACTAGACCGATTGCCAATCACATACAACCATTTTCAACAACATACAATCAATTTCCACAAGTAATAAAGGGGCCGACTATTTTTGAAAGAATAAAACCACAGGGTTTTGAATGCGATGCCCACTCGACATCAGGTTTTATAAAACTATTTTCGAAACCACATAAATCCACAGAATTTGAAAACGGTGCCCACACGGCACCCATATTTTTAAAACAGTTTTCACAATAGTTTTCTTGTTCCGTGTTTGTAGTTTGAAAGCGGCCAAGCCAAGAAATAAGAACAAAACACCCATCCAGAAGGGTTGTTGAACAGCCCAACATCCACATCGATCCCACGGGGGTATCGCGATCCACAACTAGCCACAATGCGTAATGAAAGGAACAAGGGAGGTAAAGAATACCGTACTGTAGCCTCTAAGGGCCAGAAGATCGCTCACGTGGCCTCATCAACGACCTAGCGCTCGACCCTGGACGGACTCGGCGAACCCGTCACGGAGTGGGGAGTCAGTGACCAGAAACAATAATAGAAGCAATATGGGCTAAAGTAAGGCAAACCACGATAGAAACCAGAGCAATCAACAATGAAGCACCCTGTGCAAACCATACAATGCAGAACCCCGTGCAAACGATACAATGCAGAATCTCGTGCAGACAATACAACGCAGAACCTTGTGCAAACAAAACCGGGCACCTCCCCCGGCAACCACACCGAGCACCTGCCTCGGAACCCCTGCCGAGCACCTGCCTCGGCCGCCGAGCACCCATCTCGGCATCACCGCTCACACCCCCCACCCACGGGGGCCCCCATTCCTAACGCCACCGCTGCGTGGGGTACACGGGTCAACGTACCACTTTTCCGGAAAAACACACCCTTGCGGTGGCCAAACCGCCGGTGTGCGTGTAGCAAAACAAGAGCCTCGACCGAGCACCAACCTCGGTTAACCAAACCGAGCACCCACCTCGATAAACTAGACCGAGCACCAGCCTCGGCCGTCTCCCAGATCATGGCGTGTCGTTGAGCATAGCGACCCTTAGTCGCCATAAACGTTGTGATAATAAAAACGTAAGCATAAATGGGGTTAGTACCCTTTTAACGTGGCAAACCTTTGCTCTTACCAATTGTCCTTGTTTCCCGACTCAATAACTGTCGGGGAAGGAACCCACCTTTCGACGTCCGACTGGTCACGCTGTTCATCGTCCTCATCGCCCGCATACTCCGAACAATCCTACTGTTGTTCGGAGGGGCTATCTGCCCATCTAGTCTCCCGCCACGACGTTAATTAAACCCGGAGGTCTACGTCACCCCTTACAAGATATAAATAACAATAACGGAAACATGCACAAAGATATTTCAAGGGGTACCCACCTGGAACGCGAAGAAAAGGGTGTGCGGAAAATTCCAGTCAGAAGTCCTCCTACCTTGCGCCCAGAAAACTAAAGTAGGAAAAGTAATGTTTAAAACATCGTCGTGGTCAAAAACACTCAAAAAGGGACGAAACGGGCCAAAAACGAGCCAAAACGGAGCTCCCGGGCTTCCGGGCTGACGGATGGTGCACGGATCCAGGCGTGGACCGGGTCCACGGCAGCAGGTGACCGCGGCGCAGACCGGGTGCACAGCTCGGCAGGGTGAGCCGGTGCCGCTTGGGCCGGGCCGCGCACGGGGAAGGGCGCGGACCGGGTCCATGTCGCGATGCTGCTGCGGCGAGCACCCGGTGCACGCCTGGAGCGTGCACCGCGCACAGTATGCAGCCCGACGCACGGTTCCGTGCGCCGGGTCTGCGCCTCCGGGGCTGCGGGGCGTGCACCGGGTGCACGCCCGGGGTCTGTGGACCGCGGCTGTAGGATCCGTACACGATGAACAGTAAACCCTATTTTCGCCTCCCCAGGCTCCGGTTTCGCGATTGCAACTCCGTTTTCGCTCCCGTGCGACTCCGGCGACGACCCCGTGGGCATGATAACGGCGGCGGCGGCCTCCCGTTCAACGACGGCGGCGGCGGCCTCCCGTTCAACACCATGTATTGCCCAAGACAACCACAAAAGGAAAACCTCATATCGAAAAAATAACCGGGGAGACCCGAACCGCTCACCATGTTTTCGCCGGTGGGGGAGAAGGAGGAAAGAGGGTCGCCCGTTCCTCGCTCGATCAATCTCGCAGAAAGGCATCTCCCCATCTCTCGTCTCGTTTCCTGTGCCGCTTCTTGTAAAGAGAGGAAATATTGATTCGGGTTCCTCTTTTTCTTTCTTAAAAGCGCCGCCTTAAATCCTAGCCGTCAAGAGAGAAAACCAAGATGGAAAAACCCTACGGCCCCCGATTTTCAGGAAACCCTAAAAACAACCGGCGGCTAAGATTGTCTCGAAAAGCGTGTCATCCACTCGCACGGATCCCGGAGCGCCTAAAGGGGTCCAAACTTCAAAATTAAATTCTGGGAGATCCCGGGGTCGGAATTCAAATCCGATCGCGCCACCGGTCTCCGTTTCACGAGCTCTAACACCTGAAAATACCCGCGCGTCCCGACGGTCTGCCCAGAAGTTCTCGAATTTCAACCCGTCCTTAGACAACTGACAAAAAGTATTCAATTAGGACCCGAAACGGAAACCGTAAGATCGAGGTACCACCAAATAAATAAAATAATCACTGACATAAAAAGATGAAAGGTCCGATCACCGCAGGATCCCGTCCGATCGCCTCGAAAAGCGTGCCAGCCACTTAGCACGGGTTTCGATGCACCACTCAAAGCAAACGCTTTGACCCCCATCCCGGGAGATCCGCAAATCAGAAACCGAATCCGTTCGCTTTGCCGTCCTTCGTTTTTCGAGCTCAATCGCAGAAAAATACTCACGGTCCAGGCCAGTCCATTGCAGAAACATAGTGAAAAGTTTTCCTAAGTCCCGTCAAAATAAAAGGGAGGCATACAAGGGCAAGGGAACGCCAGGACTCTACATCACTCACCACTTAAAAGAAGTTTCGTCCTCGAAACTTAATCCTAGTCCCCAATGAGTAAATCAGGGTAGCTCTCCCTCCTCTCTGACGCTAGTTCCCAAGTCGCTTCACATTCTTCCTGGTTGCTTCACAGCACCTTCCCATTGGGGGATCGTCCGGTTGCGCAACCTTTTTGTCCTCTCGTGCTAAGATCCGCACTGGTATTTCATCGGAGCTCCAGTCCTCTCTAAGCTCAAAAGCAGTAACCATCCCTCACCCGAATCAAGCACGCAGGTTCGGAGCATAACTTCGAGAATTCGGATCGCTCGCTCGGACTGTCCGTCGGTCTAGGGCTGAAACGCCGTGCTGAAGTGTGGGTTAGTCTCTAGAGCTTATTGTAGACTTTGCCAAAGGTTCTGCACCAGCCGAGTGTCTCTAGCTCACGTCGTATGGATGGGTGGGAAAAAAAAAAAAAAAAAAAAAAACCGACTTCGTCAATCGATCCACTGTGACTCAAACTGCACCGTGTCCTTGAACATCTTCGTGTCCCCCGGATGCGCCACAAAGGGGGCGCAATGCGCCTCCGACCATATCTCTTCCTTCGACTCTGGCCACTCGGGCAAGCAGTTCCGTCCTCGAAAATGCATTGCGCCGTTCGCACTTGCCAAAAAGCCGCTCGCTTGGTCTGGGGGAATCTTGTCTCAAACAAGCTGTATCTGTGCGCATGTCTTCTGACCTTCCAGGATTTCTCTAGTAGGGTTGGCTTGACCGTCAAGGACAAGAGTCGCGCGGCCGTACCGGCCCTGCTGAGTAATCGTGCTTATCGATTCCTCCTCGATTTGACCCTTCCCGCTCAAGACATCCGCTACTACACTTGCTTTTCCGGGGTGATGCTGAATGGACGAGTCGAGTCCTTCAGCAACTGCAACCAACGCCTCTGCCGCAAGGCAACTCTTCCTATGTGAACCAAACTTAAGGCTCTGGCGATCCGAAAACACATCACGATGAACTCCAAAAGGTGGTGTCTCCAAAGCTTTAAAACGAAGACGACTGCTGTCAATTCCGAATCGTGTGTCAGGCAGTTCCGCTCACATTCCCTGCGGTTCCCTTTGCTGACACAATGTGCCCCAAAATGCCCACTTCGCGAAGTCAGATCTCACATTTCTTAGACTTAGCAAACAGCTTCTCGCGGTGGGTTGAAGAGGTCACCGATCCTGGGCTTGTTCTTCACTGTAATCTTGTTCATCTTCCTTTAGTTGATGTGCAGACGTAAGATTCCGTCCTTCTTTCGCACGAAGAGAACGGGTGCGCCCCCAAGGCAACACCCTCGGCCTGATGAACTCCTTGCCTAGAATGTCTCCTAGTTGCGCCTTGAGTTTCCCTCAATTCCGCAAAACTTAATCCGTAAGGCGCCTAAGTGATAGGTTGCGTGCTTGGTAGAAGCTCGAAGGGGAGGACGACCCCTCGCTCGAGGTATCCCCGGTAGTTCAGTTGGGAAGACGTTAGAAGTAATCCTTACAACCGGGGTGTCTCTGAGCGATGCAGAGGGTCGGGTCGCTAGGCCCACAGAACCCAGGTAACTACACCGCAGCCTGATGCCTCGTAAACCAAACCATGCCCGGCACCACGTCGCATTCCTGTTTCCCGACTTGGAGTTCCCCGTCACGACGCCACCGGTCCGCAGGCCACCTCTGCCGGCGCTGAGCAGTCAGCAACAAAAGTCTCGCGATGCGTCGAGGTACCCCAGTCATACCTCCCAACCCGCACCGAAGAGCCCCTAAAAGTCCAACACAACTAACCCGACAACAAGGGAAAGACCACACTAACACCCTCACGAGGCTCCAATAGGTGCCAGCTAAACAGGCTGGGTTACTAACCACCAGAAAATCTCCCCTGAGAGCAACGAACTCACCCGTCACCAACACGGACCGCTCCCACCCGTCACCAACACGGACCACCTCCACCCGTCACCAACACGAGTCACAAGCTCGAATCATATCCCCCGTCCCGGATTACCCACTTCGACGGCCCGTCTGGTCGGGGCGTCGGTCAAAACTAAAGTTAGGCTTCAGCTCTAAGGCCTACCATAAGGTCTACCCCACAGAAAGGGCTGCGCACAGGGCCTCCTAGCCGGGAGTGACCAGTGCCAAAGCTCCAAGCAGTCGACAAATCCCCATGACCCACACTTGCCTCACATGATCATGACCCAAAAAGCTCACGACTAAGCCTCATGATTATGCCTTGGTCACGGGAAGCTGGCGACAAAACTCACAAGGTCAGGTCCTACCTCCGTCCCGGCACTGACGGGGTGCGACACTCTGATTAGCCACCAACGCTCGGTCCCAATCCGTTGCCCCTCCAAGCACCGGGCATCGAATCGAGCGGTAAAACTCCAAAACAACAGCGACACCCCCACTAGGGATCTTCTAAGCTCAAAGCCCACTAAAACAGCGGCCTCCAGGTACAATCGACTATCCATCCGAAACCTATCGGGTCGAAAATAAAACATGCAACGAAACAGCGAGACAGACCTGTCCAAAGAGGTTGCCTAAGTTTTCCAAGCGCACTCGAGGGAACACGCGCTCACCCACCCGTAGGACAACCTAACCGACCCTCTTGTGCAGAACACGGGAACTCGACCCAAAACTACCGGGCATCACCCAGCGTCAAACGCTAATCCTCCCAATAACAAGTCGCCACTTACGCGCAGTTGTGCAACGCGAGGCACGGCCTCTCTAACCAAAATCGAGCCCAAACGGACAAGATTCACTAGTCCTGGGGGTCTCCCTTTTCAATCCAAAGGAGAACCCCAAGACCCCCATCACGTCGATCTCTACAACCATCGCAGTGTCTACAGTAAGAAGCCGAACTATGGGTAACAACCGTAGGGGAAGAGTCCTCGTTCCCACCCCTACCTTGTCCGAGGTACAAAACGAATCGGCCGACTACCCGGTGTAATCTAACACCAGAAGACCCAGAAGGTACAAATTTAGACAAAAGGCTATCCAATTACTCACGACCGACAAAACGGCCTACACACTAACAAACACCGGTGGGTTACACTACCACCCGCCACCGTTACTAACGATGACCAGAACGTCGGCAGAGGAAAGGGGTTCGGAAAAACGAAAGCCGGCGCAACAATCTGCGGTACTAACAGCCGCAGCGGGTGCATGCACACCGTTAGCAGACACACCGTGTCCAGTGCTGGTTGCCTAATCCACTGATTCATAGCAACCACCAAGGCCCCGGTGGCAGCCGGCCTCGACCCCAACCTCCAAATCAACCCGACTACACCAGCACATCACCCAAGCTAAACCGAAAAACAAAAATTTGACAACCCCGCACTCTCGCATCTCTACGCGTCTATGCCTTGATCATTTCATTAGTTAGTAGCTAGTGGTGATGTACTTCTGTGGATGTTGGACAGCGACTACTGTGGTTAAAGTTGTTTTTCTCTGATACCATCTTAATCTGTCACGCCCCGGGGGTTTTTACGCGTGGAGCGGTAGCCACCGATGCTCCCAAAATTTCACATATATATTTTTTTTTGAAACCAATCTCCCCCGGCGCGTGCCCAGACCCGCCGCATATACAAATTCACTCTGCAAACGGGCAGAGTCTCCTTTGTATATGCACGGCGTCCTGATTACAAAGTTCACATAAGCATGCCTTTAACCACACTAGACCGATTGCCAATCACATACAACCATTTTCAACAACATACAATCAATTTCCACAAGTAATAAAGGGGCCGACTATTTTTGAAAGAATAAAACCACAGGGTTTTGAATGCGATGCCAACTCGACATCAGGTTTTATAAAACTATTTTCGAAACCACATAAATCCACAGAATTTGAAAACGGTGCCCACACGGCACCCATATTTTTAAAACAGTTTTCACAATAGTTTTCTTGTTCCTTGTTTGTAGTTTGAAAGCGGCCAAGCCAAGAAATGAGAACAAAACACCCATCCAGAAGGGTTGTTGAACAGCCCAACATCCACATCGATCCCACGGGGGTATCGCGATCCACAACTAGCTACAATGCGTAATGAAAGGAACAAGGGAGGTAAAGAATACCGTACTGTAGCCTCTAAGGGCCAGAAGATCGCTCACGTGGCCTCACCAACGACCTAGCGCTCGACCCTGGACGGACTCGGCGAACCTGCCACGGAGTGGGGAGTCAGTGACCAGAAACAATAATAGAAGCAATATGGGCTAAAGTAAGGCAAACCACGATAGAAACCAGAGCAATCAACAATGAAGCACCCTGTGCAAACCATACAATGCAGAACCCCGTGCAAACGATACAATGCAGAACCTCGTGCAGACAATACAACGCAGAACCTTGTGCAAACAAAACCGGGCACCTCCCCCGGCAACCACACCGAGCACCTGCCTCGGAACCCCTGCCGAGCACCTGCCTCGACCGCCGAGCACCCATCTCAGCATCACCGCTCACACCCCCCACCCACGGGGGCCCCCATTCCTAACGCCACCGCTGCGTGGGGTACACGGGTCAACGTACCACTTTTTCGGAAAAGCACACCCTTGCGGTGGCCAAACCACCGGTGTGCGTGTAGCAAAACAAGAGCCTCGACCGAGCACCAACCTCGGTTAACCAAACCGAGCACCCACCTCGATAAACCAGACCGAGCACCAGCCTCGGCCGTCTCCCAGATCATGGCGTGTCGTCGAGCATAGCGACCCTTAGTCGCCATAAACGTGGTGATAATAAAAACGTAAGCATAAATGGGGTTAGTACCCTTTTAACGTGGCAAACCTTTGCTCTTACCAATTGTCCTCGTTTCCCGACTCAATAACTGTCGGGGAAGGAACCCACCTTTCGACGTCCGACTGGTCACGCTGTTCGTCGTCCTCATCGCCCGCATACTCCGAACAATCCTACTGTTGTTCAGAGGGGCTATCTGCCCATCTAGTCTCCCGCCACGACGTTCATTAAACCCGGAGGTCTACGTCACCCCTTAAAAGATATAAATAACAATAACGGAAACATGCACAAAGATATTTCAAGGGGTACCCACCTGGAACGCGAAGAAAAGGGTGTGCGGGAAATTCCAGTCAAAAGTCCTCCCACCTTGCGCCCGGAAAACTAAAGTAGGAAAAGTAATGTTAAAAACATCGTCGTGGTCAAAAACACTCAAAAATGGAACGAAACGGGCCAAAAACGGGCCAAAACGGAGCTCCCCGGCTTCCGGGCTGACGGATGGTGCACGGATCCAGGCGTGGACCGGGTCCACGGCAGCAGGTGACCGCGGCGCAGACCGGGTGCACCGCTCGGCAGGGTGAGCCGGTGCGGCTTGGGCCGGGCCGCGCACGGGGAAGGGCGCGGACCGGGTCCATGCCGCGCGGCTGCCGCGGCGAGCGCCGGGTGCACGCCCGGAGCGTGCACCGCGCACAGTATGCAGCCCGGCGCACGGTTCCGTGCGCCGGGTCTACGCCTCCGGGGCTGCGGGGCATGCACCGGGTGCACGCCCGGGGTCTGTGGACCGCGGCTGAAGGATCCGTACACGATGAACAGTAAACCCTATTTTCGCCTCCCCAGGCTCCGGTTTCGCGATTTCAACTCCGTTTTCGCTCCCGTGCGACTCCGGCGACGAACCCGTGGGCATGATAACGGCGGCGGCGGCCTCCCGTTCAACGACGGCAGCGACGGCCTCCCGTTCAACACCATGTATTGCACAAGACAACCACAAAAGGAAAACCTCATATCGAAAAAATAACCGGGGAGACCCGAACCGCTCACCATGTTTTCGCCGGTGGGGGAGAAGGAGGAAAGAGGGTCGCCCGTTCCACGCTCGATCAATCTCGCAGAAAGGCATCTCCCCATCTATCGTTTCGTTTCCTGCGCCGCTTCTTGAAAAGAGAGGAAATATCGATTCGGGTTCCTCTTTTTCTTTCTTAAAAGCGCCGCCTTAAATCCTAGCCGTCAAGAGAGAAAACCAAGAGGGAAAAACCCTACGGCCTCCGGTTTTAAGGAAACCCTAAAAACAATCGGCGGCTATGATTGTCTCGAAAAGCGTGTCATCCACTCGCACGGATCCCGGAGCGCCTAAAGGGGTCCAAACTTCAAAATTAAATTCTGGGAGATCCCGGGGTCGGAATTCAAATCCGATCGCGCCACCGGTCTCCGTTTCGCGAGCTCTAACACCTAAAAATACCCGCGCATCCCGACGATCTGCCCAGAAGTTCTCAAATTTCAACCCCTCCTTAGACAACTGACAAAAAGTATTCAATTAGGACCCGAAACGGAAACCGTAAGATCAAGGTACCACCAAATAAATAAAATAATCACTGACATAAAAAGATGAAAGGTCCGATCACCGTAGAATCCCGTCCGATCGCCTCGAAAAGCGTGCCAGCCACTTAGCACGGGTTTCGATGCACCACTCAAAGCAAACGCTTTGATCCCCATCCCGAGAGATCCGCAAATCGAAAACCGAATCCGTTCGCTTTGCCGTCCTTCGTTTTTCGAGCTCAATCGCAGAAAAATACTCACGGTCCAGGCTAGTCCATTGTAGAAACATAGTGAAAAGTTTTCCTAAGTCCCGTCAAAATAAAAGGGAGGCATACAAGGGCAAGGGAACGCCAGGACTCTACAGTTTCTTTTAGTGGACGGAGTTTTCCACTTTGATCATAGTCATGATCAAAGTCCTGCTATACTGAGATACTTGTTACTGAGATACTTTACTCTTGTGGGTCGCTCCCCTCGAGTGCCACTCCGGAGGTATGCTTTTCGGACCCAGCCTTGTGTGCCGGTCTGATACTTATTTTGGGATGTAAGCCGTGCGGGCCGATCCCGCGGTTTCGTGCCTTGTGTGTAGATTCCGCTGAGCAGGCAATGCCAGTTCTACTGGTGGCAAATTATTGGGTTATTTGGACAGATACGGTTTTCTGATGCATTCATACAGTCATCTCTTTTGATACTGCATTTAGAGGCATAGCAGTGATAGTTTTCCTTATCAGTAGCCTTTATAGCTTACTACTGTTTTTCCCTTTTTGCCTCTAGTAGTCCTAGTGGGCACGTCAGAGTTTGAGGTTTTCCCACTAGGGGAGGCTACTGTTCTTTATAGTAGTTCTCACCCCCATTGTCTTTCTCTTCTTTTCCCCCTTTGTTTTGCAGAGTCTTCTGCGGGAGTTGCAGGGCCGTCTCGGGCAGACCGAGGTAAGCAGATCGCTGATTAGATAGTTCATCTACCCCGACTACGAGCTTAGTCATGTATCAATTGTACCCCTTTCTTTTCTCAAACAGTTGTAGTTATTTTGGGCCTGGCTCTTGCCAGCTGTTTGTACTTATTTGGTGAGCTGGGAGAGACACCTGTATTTTGAGAGTTTTTATTAGGCTTTTACTTTCCAGCTGTAGTCTGAGATGTAGTAGATTTATTTTAGCTCTGTTTTATGCTCCTTTATCTATATCTTTTATATCTGAGCAGGTTACCAGCGCTTCGTGTACACGGGAAATTCTGTGTGCACGGCGGATCTGTGGACGGGCCCGGGTTCTGGTTTACACCCGTGGCGTGACAGATTAGTTGGTATCAGAGCTTAGGGATAGGTCAGTTGGGACTTAGGAAAATCCTAGGCTTTTGGCAGACCCTAGGATGATAGGGCATGAGTGGCGTGATATTTTGCGAAAGTCAGTGATTTTGGTCAGTTGACTCTTCCAGTGAGTTAAGAGGGATCGACATACCCTATTTCTGTTGAACAATTATGTTGGCTGCAGACAACATAAAGTTGCAGAAAATGGGGGATGTCTTTGACTTTCGCTAGATTTGGTCTTGTGGAGTTTTGTTACTGATTTTTGGTTTCCTGTGGCAGGATGTCTCCGCGTCGTCGTTCACCTACCCGGGGTACCCCCGCACCTTTCGAGGAGTCTGAGTGGGCGGTATCCGCCGAGTTGGGAGAACTGCGGGCTTTGGTGACCCAGTTGGTGGCAAGGAGCTTTCGTCAGGACCAGCGCCTGGAGCAGTTACTGGCGCAGCGAGGTGACTTGGCGGTTGGCGAGGGGGCCGGGGCTTCAGAGCAACGTCCAGACAGGAAACGCCCAGCCCCAGATGATGATGGACAGGCCAGTTCAGGGAGGCCATCACGACCCCCGCGGCCCCAGCCTCCTGGCCGTGGGCGTCTTGATCGACGAGGACCTGGTGGATTTCAGAGGCCACCGCAGCAGCAGTCTCTACAGTCTCGAGCGTTGGCCCGGTGCATTTTCTGTAGGGAGCAGCATCCATCTAATACCTGTGGCTTGAGGGAGGGTCGATGCTTCCGATGTGGGCAGTCAGGCCACATCCGAGCTACGTGCCCCTTCCGGACCTTAGTAGCACCTTCTCTAGCATTGGCCCCTACCGCGTCCCAGTAGAGGTCGCGATCACGACTACAGAGACGACAGCAGCAGCCGCGACAGTTACGGGTCCCTGGCAGTTGTATCTTCTGTGGGGGTCAGCACTTTCCCGGGACTTGTGGTCAGCGGCCGGGACGCTGCTACCTTTGTGGCCTATTTGGACATTTCCGGGCTACGTGCCCTCTGTCACCACGTGCAGCACCGATCTCGGCATCTGTTCCTACCACTTCCCAGCTACGACCGGGAGCTTCACCGACAGGTCTCCAGGCAGACCGAGTTTCGCCTCCACACCTTTCTGGTGAGAGATAGCCGATGTTGAGTGATCTGGGCGGCTTAGCACAGGCGGGGGATTCTGCTACGGCTGACTGTGTAGTGGCAGGTATGATTTATTTCTGCCATTTGGATTCATGTTTTATTTGTTATACGAGCATCGCATTCTTTTTGGTAGATCTGTTGCATCATCGCATGGGTTAGAGGTAGGGCTTTTAACACGTGCACGAGAGGTTCAGTTTCCCGATTACACTTTGCACGTGGAGGAGTGTTAATGGTCCTGCCCGATGGAGATCGACTCATGGATTTTGCCAGCGGACCCGATGGTCCTGTATCAGCTGTGAGATTTTGTTATAGTACTTGGGATGTTTGGCTGGCTCGCTATTTCACGGCAATTGATTGCGCCGCAAGAATGGTGACCTTTAGCGAGCCAGGCCAGGAGATGATTGTGTAGAGGGTGCCAGAGTGCTTTCTTCGCCTCGGTAGTTTCGACTTCCCGTGTGAGGCAGATGATGCGAAGTGGATGCGTGGCCTTTTTGGCTTGTGTGGTTAAGGAGCCTACGGCGGCACCGGGACCCGGGGATATCCCTATTGTCCACGAGTTCCCGGATGTGTTTCCACCGGAGCTGACCAGTATGCCGCCGGATAGGGATATCGAGTTTTTGATTGACGTAGTCCCAGGAACTACGCCAATCTCTAAGGCTCCTTACCGAATGGCACCGGCGGAGCTGCGATAGTTAAAGGCGCAACTTCAGGATTAAATGGACAAAGGTTTTGTGAGACCAGGTGTATCGCCTTAGGGAGCGCCGGTGTTATTTGTGAAGAAGAAGGATGGGTCGCTTCGATTGTGTGTGGATTTCAGGGAGCGCCAGTGTTCTCGAAGATTGATCTCCAGTCAGGTTACCACCAGCCGAGGGTGAGGGTCGAGGACATCCCCAAGACGGCTTTTAGATCCCGGTATGGGTATTATGAGTTCCCTGTTATGCTTTTTGGTTTAACTAATGCCCCTGCTACATTTATGGATTTGAAGAACCGGGTATTTCAGCCGTACTTGGACCAGTTTGTCGTTGTGTTTATTGACGACATTTTGATTTACTCCCGGAGGGATATAGAGCATGAGGAGCACTTGAGGATAGTGCTGCAGCTACTGCGAGAGAAGAAGCTGTATGCAAAGTTTACAAAGTGCGAATTTTGGCTTCGGGAGGTTGCATTTTTAGGCCACTTTTTATCAGCCGCAGAAGTGGCAGTTGACCCGATGAAGATTGATGTTGTTCGGGATTTGCCTAGACTGACGACTGTTACTGAGGTCCGTAGCTTTTTGGGCTTTGCGAAGCTCTACCCCCCTGACCAGTTTGACTAGGATGGGGATAAGGTTTGTTTGGACTAAACTGTGCCAGCTGAGCTTTGAGGAGCGGATGAGGGGTTTGGATTTGGGCACCAGTTCTGGCATTGCCAATGAGGGGCGATGGATTCGTAATTTGTAGTGACGCCTCTCACAGCGGTTTGAGATGTGTTTTGATTCAGCATAGTAGGGTAATTGCTTATGCTTCACGGCAATTAAAGGATTATAAGAAGAATTACCCTACTCAGGATTTGGATCTTGCGGCTGTGGTGTTCGTGTTGAAGTTGTTTCGGCATTACCTCTAAGGAGAGCATTGTGAGATTTACACTGATCATAAGAGTTTGAAGTACTTGTTTACTCAAAAGGAGATGAATTGGAGGCAACGCCGGTGGTTGGAGTTACTAAAGGACTATGATGTAAGCATCCTTTATCATCCTGGTAAGGCCAATGTTGTAGCAGATGCTTTGAGAAGGAGTTCAGTGCAGAGTTTGAGCATGTTGATCACGCAGCAGGCACCGCTTGTGGAGTAGTTGAGGCGTCTACAGATTGAGATGGTATCCCCTGGGGTCTCTGCTAGACTTATGTCTATGGTCTTGCAGCCCACTCTGTTGGACAGGATTGGGGAGACACAGAGTGAGAACTCCCACTTGACGAGAATCAGATCACAGCTTCGGGCAGATCAAATGGGGGAGCTTGCAGTGGATAGCTCGGAAGTACTACGGTACAGGGACCGAGCATGTGTGCCTACGGATCTTGAGATCGGAGACTAGAGTTGAGAGGAGCCCATTTTACACCTCCTACCATTGATCCTGGTGGTACTAAGATGTATACGGACCTCAAGGCACACTTCTGGTGGTCCGGAATGAAGCGGGGCATTAGAAGATTTGTGGCTCACTGTTAACTTGTCAGCAAGTGAAGGCAGAGCACCGGGTTCCTGCTGGCAAGTTGCGAAGTCTTCCAATTCCCGAGTGGAAGTGAGACCCCATCACTATGGATTTCGTTACAGGACTGCCTAGGGCACAGAGTGAAGCCGAAGCGATTCGGGTTATCGTGGATAGACCCACCAAGTCTGCACACTTCTTGCCTGTACAGATGACTTGGTCGTTTCAGCGTCTTGCACAGTTGTATTTGGATGAGGTGGTGAGGCTACACGGTGTACCCGCCTCGATGGTATCAGTTAGGGGCCCGAGGCTTGTATCGCATTTTGAGGGAGTCTACAGTCAGCCTTGGGGGCCCAGCTCCGATTTGGCACAGCGTTCCACCCACAAACCGATTGACAGCCTGAGCGCACCGTATAGACCCTCTAGGATATGTTGAGAGCGTGCATTATGGATTTTAGAGGAGGGTGGTACCGGCACTTAGCATTGGTTGAGTTTGCGTACAACAACAACTATCAGGCGAGCATTCAGATGGCCCAGAGTCGTCAGAGGAGCTACGCCGATACTCGGCGGCGAGACCTAGAGTTTCAAATTGGTGATCAAGTCTTTTGAAGGTCTCGCCCTCGAAAGAAGTCCGGAGATTTGGAGTTCGTGGGAAGCTTAGTCCCCGTTTTATCGGACCCTTCACATATGATCGACTTCACTTCTTTGGAGATCGGTGAGGACCTTGGATATGAAGAGCGTCCGTTGCAAATTCTTGCTCGTGAGGTGAGGGGATTTGCGCAACCGGGACATCCCATACTTGAAGATCTTGTGGAGCCTTCACGAGGAGCGCGAGGCTACTTGGGAGTTAGGGACAGTGATGTGCGATACCTACCCCTTTTCTGTTCGAGGCTTCCGGTTGAGGTACGTCTGTTTGTTTTCTTGTTTCGTGGACGAAACTCCTTTCAATGGGGTAGGATGTAGTGGTCCAGGATCCCATGCAACTTTTCTGGTGAATCCATTGTGTAGAACACCTATTGTTGGTGTGTCTGGCCCATAGTGCATCAAAGGGATGCCACAGATGGACCCTGTGAGGTATCTTTTGCTGTATTGGCCTTCGGCTACATTTGCCGAAAATTTGAAAAGGTTTTTGCCCAAACAGAGGTTGGAATTGGATTCAGCATGAAAAAACGCTTGAAAACGGCTATTTGCTAGTTTGATTCTGAGTCCGGATGCCCAAAAAGGGACTCCCGGAAGTTTTTATTGGCTTTTGGTGCATGGGAGGGGCCGTGGACCGTCGGCATGCCACGTGGCGGCCCGTTATTGGCCGGTCCGCAGCGCTCGGTCCACAGAGAGGCGCGGCTGGGTGCATAGGCCCGGCGCAGGACACGTGTCAGGTGCTGATTGGCCGGCGCAGAGTGCGCGGTCCACGGGGTTTGGCGCGGCGGTGCATGGACCAGGGCGGGGGACACGTGGCAGCCCCCGGTTGGTCGGTGCACGCGGCGCGGTCCACGGAACCCGAAGTAGGGTGCGTGGACCGGGTGCAGGGGACACGTGTCGGCATGCCATTGGCTGGCTCACCGGGCGCGGCGCACGGAGGCGTGGGACCCCGTCTCGGGGCGCGTGCGTGGCAGGCGCCGCCTGCCCGCACGTGTGACCGCGACACTGTGCAGGCCAGGTGGCGCCCCGCCATTGGCGGGCGCCACCTACCCGTTTGACCGGGGGAGGCACCACGCAGCGACAGCACGCGCGCCCCGCACAGCTGTTCGCTGTGCGGGACACGCGTCGGCCCCCGGGAGGGCCACGTGGCCGCTCCCGGCACGCCCCGCACAGCTGTTTGCTGTGCGGGTGACGTGGCGGCTCCCAGGCGTTTCGGGCGCTGATTTGCGGTATGGTGTGCCGCCGCTTTCGGGCGCCCGAAACATGGTCCAGCGCCTGAAACCGGGGACACAAAGGGAATTAATCCAATTGTTTGTGTGGGCCTTTATATAGCCCGAGCTCACTTCACAGTGAGCTTTTTCACTGTTCTGAGCCTTTTCTCTCTCGGGTTTCTTCAGAGAAGTTGATCCTCGGGTTGTGTTGCTTCCATCTGCAGAGTTTGGGGATTTTTTGGGGCATGCTTTTCGAGATTCCCATTTTCTTGGCGCGTCGCGACGCTCTTTCGCCGGTGTTTCTTCCGTCGCGTTTCGGTACGCGAGCTCTCCCGGCCTACTCAGACCACCGTTTCGAGCGATTCCTTTGCCATTGGATCCGCGACAGGTATGGCTACGATGTTGGAGACTTATGCATTTCCTCGTTTCGAGCATTTCGAGGAGTTTTTCCATTCTTACTGGAACCCCTATTTTCTGTGAGGATTTTCAAGGACAGCGGATTGTTCTGGGGATTTCTCCACGCTCGGACCTCGGATCAAGGCGAGCCTATACACTTTTTTCATCTACTCGACGCGAGAATCATCACCGTATTTTTCTTGGATTTTTCCAAGACTTTTCCGGAGGTATACTTTTCCCCTTTTTATCTGTGCAAGAGTGTACAGTTGTGTGGTTGTGAGGTTTTGCGCACCTGGACTGTGGAATTTATAACTTGGCCTACGGTGCTCGGAATTGGACGTGCAGGTACCCGTTTCGAAGATCTCGACGCGAGGATCGCTGTGGTATTTTTATTGGATTTTTTGGAGCCCTTACAGCAGGTGAAAAATTAGCATCTCTGGGACTGAATTTTAGACTGTGTATTCTTGGTTAATTTTTGGGAATAAAGTGTAACTGTGAACCTTGTGTTGTACCCAGGAGAGTTTGCGGGTATTGCTGGATCCATTGGAGTTGGTGATTGAGATTCCTGGGTATTATCAGCTGTAGGACTTTGGACTAGTCGGCTTTTCGAGGTGGGTGTTGTTGCGAATCTCTTACTTTTGACTACCCACTAGGCTTATTGGAGTGTTTTCCATGTTAGGAAGCTAATTACACCCCTTGAACAATATTTGCATGCTTATGTGAGATAGATGGGATATATGTTAGTACTTGCTTACTAACGACATTAGTGAATTAGAGTGGTAATTTCACTTGAGAGATAGAAGGCTCTATTAGTAACTTTGTGGATAGTATGCATGATTTACTAGTACATAGGGTACTTAGGCCATTGTGATGATTTGTTGCCAGCATGCTTTATTTCGTGGACAATTGCATGCTTGATTAGACATCTAGTTAGGCCACTATTTACTGCTGCACTATCATATTGGGAAATGACTTAGGAGAAACCATGTTTAGCTGTTCTCCTTTCTATTCAGTTGCATGTTGCTCGAGTTAGAGCAGGGGTATGGGATAGTGTAGTCGAGGCCGTCGAGTCAGGGTCAGATTAGACTCGATTATGGATCGTGGGGCATTGTGGTAACCGCGGACAGTAGGCGGTTAGCCAGATCTTGATTACTTTATCAGATTTGGACTTGTGGGGTGTTGCGGCGACCGCGGACATTGGGCAGTTGACCGGATGTTTTACTTATGCATCAGATTGGGTATCAGATCTCTCTAGTGGAAGGAGTTTCCCACTTAGTGAGTTTTATTATACCAGATTGGGGATCAGGGTTTCTTTTAGTGGACGTAGTTTTCCACTTTGATCATAGTCATGATCAAAGTCCTGCTATACAAAAATACTTGTTACTGAGATACTTTACTCATGTGGGTCGCTCCCCTCGAGTGCCACTCTGGAGGTAGGCTTTTCAGACCCAGCCTTGTGTGACGGTCTGATACTTATTTTGGGATGTAAGCCGTGTGGGCCGATCCCGCGGTTTCGAGCCTTGTGTGCAGATTCCGCTGAGCAGGCAGTGCCAGTTCTACTGGTGGCAAATTATTGGGTTATTTGGACAGATACGGTTTTCTGATGCATTCATACAGTCATCTCTTTTGATACTGCATTTAGAGGCATAGTAGTGATAGTTTTCCTTGTCAGTAGCCTTTATAGCTTACTACTGTTTTTCCCTTTTTGCCTCTAGTAGTCCTAGTGGGCACGTCAGAGTTTGAGGTTTTCCCACTAGGGGAGGCTACTGTTCTTTATAGTAGTTCTCACCGCCATTGTCTTTCTCTTCTTTTCCCCCTTTGTTTTGCAGAGTCTTCTGCGGGAGTTGCAGGGCCGTCTCGGGCAGACCGAGGTAAGCAGATCGCTGATTAGATAGTTCATCTACCCCGACTTCGAGCTTAGTCGTGTATCAGTTGTACCCCTTTCTTTTCTCAAACAGTTGTAGTTATTTTGGGCCTGGCTCTTGCCAGCTGTTTGTACTTATTTGGTGAGCTGGGAGAGACACCTGTATTTTGAGAGTTTTTATTATGCTTTTACTTTCCAGCTGTAGTCTGAGATGTAGTAGATTTATTTTAGCTCTGTTTTATGCTCCTTTATCTATATCTTTTATATCTGAGCAGGTTACCAGCGCTTCGTGTACACGGGAAATTCTGTGTGCACGGCGGATCTGTGGACGGGCCCGGGTTCTGGTTTACACCCGGGGCATGACAAACTGTCTCCGAGTCCTACCTCCTTCTTGTGGGTCTCCAATAATGTTCGATTCTGGATGATCCTTGGAGATACGTAATGTTTCCGGTAACGGAGTACTCGCAGGTACATGTAATGATTCATGCATATCAGATAAACTTGAAGAACCATTAGATGCATCAACTTTATCGAAAGAATTATTATGAGAAGATGCATTTACAGGAGTATCATCATCTAGAGACGTATCCGGGGTAGATTTATCAGATGCAAAGTGAAAAGCTTCATCTACTTTAACATTAATAGATTCTACCATCGTTTTAGATTCCAGGTTAAATACCCGATATGCTATACTGTTTGTAGAATAACCCGTGAAAATCCCTTCGTCACTTCGAGAGTCGAGTTTACCAAGATTTTTGCGATCATGTAAAATGTAACAGCGACTCCCAAAGATACGAAAATATTTGATATTCGGTTTTCTACAAAACCATAGCTGATATGGTGTATTTAAAGTTCCCGGGCGCAAATACACTCGATTAATTACGTAGACGGCGGTGTTCACAGCTTCAGCCCAAAAATGTAACGGTAAATTTCGGCTGTGAAGCATAACACGCGCCATCTCTTGAACAACCCTGTTTTTGCGCTCGACTACACCATTCTGTTGAGGTGTATAGGGTGCTGAGAATTCATGTTTTATGCCGTTGGAAGTGCAAAAATCAATGAATTTAGAATTAATGAATTCTCCACCTCTATCACTTCTGATACGAACGATCTTTTCATTTTTCTCGATCATAATACGATGACAAACCTCATGAAAAGAGTCGAAAGTATCCACTTTCTCTTTTAAAAATGTTACCCATGAATATTTAGAGAAATCATCAACCAAAAGAAAAATAAACCATTTACCTCCCAAGGATGGTTGACGAGTCGGCCCCATTAAGTCCATATGCAGTAATTGTAAGGGCCGATTGGTACCAACGTGGTTCAAGTTCTTGTGTGCAGCCCTTGATTGTTTTCCCTTTTGACAACCTCCACACACAATGTTTTCTTTAAAAGAAAGTTTAGGAACCCCTTTAACCACGTCTTTATTTGAAATCCTTGCTAGTTCCTTAAAATTTATGTGACCTAGTCTTTCATGCCGAAGAGTTTTATTATCTAAAGAAACTAGGTTACACATTTCAGAAATTTTGTTTGGAACGACATAGCAATTATTTTCAGATCTAACCCCTTTCAAAAAGAATACATGGTCCTTATCAGTTACAATACATTCAGCAGAGGAAAATTTAACTCAAAAGCCATTATCACAAAGTTGACTGATACTAATGAGGTTAGTCTTAAGACCTTCAACAAATAAAACATTGTTCAAAACCGGGCCTTCTGGAATAGCAATTGTTTCTTTTCCAACAATTTTATAAGAACGACCGTCTCCAAAAACTACAAGTCCTCCGGAGATTTTCTCTAAACTTTGAAAACTGTTTTTGTCACCGGTCATTTGACGGGAACATCCACTATCCAGATACCAAGACGAATTGTCATAAGCATGCAAAGAAGTATGAATGACAAGACAAGGGATGTCACGCCCCGGGGTCGAAACTGCGACCCGGGCTCGTCAACAGATCCGCCACCTATGCCAATCCCCGCATAGGCGAAGCGTCCTACCTGCAAGAAAAGTACTACAGCTAACAGATATCAGAGCTATAAATGAAAATCTGCTGCATAACTAAAATCAACCACTGTACAACTGGAAATAATACAACAATGTCCATCTCCCAAAAATGATAATGATACAATATCCTCATATACAAAGCTCAAAACTCAACAGGGAGATATCTCCAATAAATACATCAGTGTACAGGCTCTCAATACATATCATATCCTCACTACATCAGTCTCTCAAAAGAGGAAAATAAAATAACTAATCTAATGAGGATCTCCTCTGAAGGGGGTACCGCAACTCTCCAACGACGGGTAGGGATCTAGCTCGTGACTCCCTCGCCTCGATCAACAACCGCAGAATCAGCAACACCCGCTAAGACTCTGCAAAACAAAGGAGAGGAAGGAAAAAGGAGGGGGAAAACCCCCAAAGGGTGTGAGAACTACACCAAAAAGGGAGTTCTCAGTGGGTACCACCGCCAGACCCGACGGACTGCCCATTAAGTCCTCAAGAGACAAAAATAACCAAAGCAGTAGGAACTGAACAAAAACGCTGATGATACTCAACAGCTACCCTGCCTCCATCTAAATGCTCAAGAGGGGAGAATGAAAGAATGGTATTCAACCACTAGCACATGAAGTGCACAATCGACCCAATCGAGCTGACTGCCACATCTGGTCCAGTCAAACCTGCGCCCCACCTACAACCACCTCCCACTGCCGGGAAGGAATTACGTAGGGTGTCCAAACGGACTAACTCGCTATCGAGTAGTGGCTCATACAGGCTATAGTCAAAATCCACGCCCCCTCTCAGAACGGATAGAATCATGATGCTCAACCTCTCACATAACGGTCAAGGTACTCACAACGACACGGGACCACCGTCAAACCGAACGGCTCCCAACGACACTAGCACTGGTCTAAACACAACTACTAGACCTCACTCAGCCCCCAGGCACGAGTTCAACAATAAAAGTATCTGACCAAAATAAACCCAATCAAACGAACTGGTATAAAACCCGGTACTGCCTGCTCTGTCATCAATCTCACGAACTCAGTATCTCCACTGTCCAAATGACCGGAACCCAACACGGTCTAAAGCCTACTCCGGAGTGGCACTCGAGGGGAGCGACCCACACGAGTAAAGTATCTCCGTCATCAGTAGCACAAGTATCTCTATATAGCAGGACTAGATCATGACTATGATCAAAGTGGGAAAGCCCAACAACGAAAGAAGACCCTGGTCCTCAATCGGATGCAAAAATACTCAAATAGTGGGAAACTCCGTCCACTTGAGAAATCTGATACATAAATAAATATCCGGTCAACCGCCCAAAGTCCGCGGTCACCGCAAAACCCTGCCAACCGCAATCCAGCACAACCCGTCCCTGACACCAATGTCCGGGCTACACTACCCCTGACCCCTGCTCGCACCCGAGCAACATAGACCGCCTGACTCACAAAGAAGGAGAAAAGGAAAAGCATGGTTTCTCCTAAGTCAAGTTCCAATAAGTAGTGCAGCAGTAAAAGATGGCCTAACTACATGTCCATTCAAGCATGCTTTTGTCCTCGGAAACGATAAAAGAGAGTAAAACATATAGTAGCAAAGCATACTACAGTATTCCTACTATGATATACCAATCTCGTATCAATAGGCCAATGAATAACCATGTATGATCTCTATATCATCTAGTGTGGGATAAATATAACCTGTCTACCACATGCTAAGTCTCTAGTTCAACAAACATGTACAATTATCAGGTAAGCATCAATCCACATGATCTAAGCCGTTTCCATGCTTACCTCTCGCACATATTGATTGTACATTAAATTAGGCATGCTATTAATCATAGAGGGTGACATTCCCACAGGTAAGCTTATCTTAATCATACATGAACATCCACTATTACACCTCCCATAAGGCATAACATGCATATAAACCCTGCCATTCCCTTAAACAGTTACCATTAATAAGTTTACCCACCTGAAGTGCTTAATCCAAGGCAAACCTGGGGTCGGCGAAGAGCGTGGCCATTTGCACACACAATCCGCTGAACCCGTATCCACGGTACATGTAGCGCAAACCTCGGCTCCTAGCAGTGCTCCGCCGAACCCTCCTGCAGAACGGCCTCTGAAAAATCCACCAAAAATATGGACGCGATCGTCGCGTCGAGCCCTTCGAAATGAGTATCTGCACGTCAAAATCTGAATCCCGGTGGCCGAGTTACAAATTCCACAACGCACACAACACAACACAATTCACTAATCATACCCCAAAACGTACACAAAACAACATTGCTGTTTTTCCCAAACAGCACACAGAGGGGCATTCTCACCTCCAAGCAGTTCTCCAAAAATTCCAAAAAATTCACGGTTGCGATCCTCGCGACGAGTAGCCCCAAAATGAGTATTTATACGCCCCGTTCCGACACCTGTAGGCCAAGATACAAATTAAACAACGCGGGGCGCCGGTAATCCACAATACTGGAAAACTGCGGGATATAACCCCAAAGAAGCTTAAATCTCACCTTCGAAAAGTCCTCAGAAAAATCCAATAAAAATATGAGCGCGTTCCTCTCGAAGAGTAGATATCAATCGAGTCCTTAAACGCATCATTCCGATGATCTTAGGTCAAGATAGAAAATCGACAAGCCTCCACTGTCCAAAATCTCCCAGCAGAAAAGGGGTCACAGAAACACCTCGCGATCAGTGCCGAAAACTCGAAACGAGGAGAAGTTATCTACACGGAAAACGAAGACTTACCTCTCTTGAACGCGCTGAAGTGAAAATTGGTCCAAAATTCCATCGGGGTGATCCGGTGTGCCTCGCGGACTGAAGAGCGACGGTAATAGCCAAAAATCCAAGGTGCATCGATGTGCGCCGTGTCGCAGTAAATGCTGATGGCGCACTCTCCAAAAATCCCGAAAATCTATCAAAGACTCGAGGGGAGAATGGTGAAGTGGTCTGCATAGGGGGGAGCTCCCAGAAATGCCAAACTCTCGCATAGGCCCAGCCCAAAGCCTATTTATAGGCTGAAAATCCAGGGAGAAAAAAACAGTTTTGGGCCCTTCCTTTCGAGCGCCCGGAAATTTCTGGGCGCCAACAGTGCGCCCCGCCGCGCTCTCTCCTCAGCGCCCGAATCCTCCACAGCTTGCCACGTCGTCCCCGAACAGGCGACAGCCGCTCCAGCCACACGCCAAGCGCTGCGTGGCCCACCCTGCAGCCGACGCATGGCGCTCCCATGCGCGGGAAATGCAGTCAACACCGCCTGCCAGCCCCACGTGCGCGCTGCGCCCGCCGCCTGCGCCCCCTGCCAGGCACGCAACCCGAGGCGGACCTGGACTCCTCCGTAGACCGCGACCAATGCACCAACGTATCGCATGCTACCACGTGTCGAATGCAAACCAGTAGGAAGCCTCCACGTGGCACTCCAAACCCCGCAACACCGCGGCTGCCGGCGCGCTGCCCGCGCACGCGCGCTGCCCGCGCCCGCACCCGCGTGCTGCCCGCGCCTGCTCCGCCGCCTGCCCACGCCCGCGCCGCCGTGCTCTGCCGCTGCCCGCCGCCGCCGACGCTGCCCCCGGCCGCCGGAATAGTGCCTACAACCTCGAAATCCGTGCGCGTCATCCGAGCTCCGAAAAATACAAGTGAATAGTCCATTTTCATTATTTTCGCGTGCTGAATCCAAATCCGATGTCCGATTTACCAAATTCCAACTCTAAAATTTGCCGAAGGCATCCGGAAAGGTGTTCTTTGGTCCAAACTTCGCGGTGAGTTGAATTTTAGTATCCGCTTCGCGCGAAACCACTTCTAAACATCCGACGGGGTCCTCGGATCACTCACGTGATCTATTTTAAGCCTGAAGTCCATCACTTGTGTCCAAATTGTGCACGAACACCACCGACACACCACGTAAGCCTCCAGAAGCTGCTGGTCATACTGTAGTAGCCCTGTAGAGATCCAGGTCACCGCATCCTCCCCCAGTAAAAGAAAGTTTCGTCCTCGAAACTAACACCGCTCAAACAAGAGTCTCAAAATCAAGGGTTAGTACTCAGCATCACCATCTCCAGCTCCTAAGTCACCACTCACTCCCCGTGATCACTCCTCAACAACAACAACAACAGCGACAACCAGTACGGCATAGCCCGATTGCGCTACCTCTAATCTCACGAGCCAAAATTTGCAACGGGCGTCCCTCGTACTACAAGCATTCCTAGATCTCAAATAGGGTGAGTCAATCACGGGCGAGGGATCCAAAAACTTAACCTTCCTGAGCTGAGACATGAAACACAACAGGGGTTCCATCAAGAGTTGGGGGAAACAAGATAACCGCCAGTGCAACACGCACCAAACCACAACCTGTGACGACTCGACCAAGGAAACCCAAAGCACACCCACGCGATTATCCAATAAGGAAAAGAGCCCTGACAAGGAGGGGTCCTCACTCGGTCACTCCCGAATCCTGACCATCCGAGTGAACTACTCAGCCGCGGTCTATCATCCGAAGGAACCCTCAGGAACACAACCACAAGCTATGTTTGCCTCAACAGTCCACACAGCGCCAGCTGTGGAATCATCCAATTCAACCCTAGACAGCTTTCTTGCTCCAGGTATCCGCCATCACAGTGGCCCTGTCGGGGTAATCCAGAATGCTCAACAATAGCCCAACGGTAATTCCATAGTCGCTACAGGAGGCATCACTAAAACTCGCAGATCTCTCTCCCAACACTGGAAATGCTAGCATTGGCGCTGGTATCAGTCTCATTATCCAATTGCCAAGCTCTCCTGGCACTAACCAGTCCAAGAAGCTCCTTACCTTGACCATAATTGTCGACCTCGGCCAATTCCCAAATGGTATCCATATTGGCCGGATTGCCACCGCCGCTCCTACGGCTCGAACAAAGTGACCCAAGAAGGTATGCTTCAGAAGCTAGAACTTGTATCTCAATAACTTGGCATACAGCTTCATCCACACAGGCATTGTAGCACATCCATAAGTGCTCCTCTTATTCCTGGTCACTTAGGGAGTAAATCATAATATCCTTGGGGAACACCACTCCCCATTTGTCCAAGTACAACTGGAACACACCATTCCTCAAATCTTGAAGACAACAGGGCATTAATCATTCCATTTGGCCTCACTATGAGTTCATAATGCCCTTACCGGATCCTGAATGCCATCATGGCAAAATACGCAACTGTACAATTCCACATAGGTACAGGTATCGCAGACGAACAACTGCCGGAGTATAACTCCATCTAAAGGTCCTAAATACCACCCGGACCTGTCTACACTCGAACCATAAAAGGACCTTCACAGTTGTGGTGACCCCGATCCCCGTGTTGCTTCTCCCATGAACCATGGTGTATAACACCTAGTGTTGGTGTGTCTGGCCCATAGTGCATCAAAGGGATGCCACAGATAGACCCTGTGTGATATCCATAGCTGGATTTGCCTTCGGCTGCATTTGCCAAATTTTTGAAATGGTTTTGGGCCAAACAGAGGTTGGATTTGGATTCAGCGTGGAAAAATGCTTGAAAACGGCTATTTGCTTGTTTGTTTCTGAGTCCGGATGCCCAAAAACGGACTCCCGGAAGTTTTCACTGAATTTCGGTGCATGGGAGGGGCCGTGGACCGCTGGCTGCCACGTGGCGGCTTGTTATTGGCCGGTCCGTAGCACTCGGTCCACAGAGGGGCGCGGCTGGGTGTACGGACCTGGCGCATGGACACGTGGCGCCGCCTGATTGGCGGGCTCGTGATGCGCGGTCTACAGAGTGGCGCGGCAGTGCATGGACCAAGGCGAGTGGACACGTGGCAGTCCCCGGTTGGTCGGTGCACGCGGCACGGTCCACGGAACCCGAAGTAGGGTGCATGGACCGGGTGTAGGGTACACGTGTCGGCGTGCTACTCGCGGGCTCACGAGGCGCGGCGCACGGGGTCGCGGGCGGGCGCCTCGGGGCGCGTGCGTGGCAGGCGGTCAGGCTGCGCATGCCCGCACGTGTGGCCGCGACACTGTGCAGGCCAGGTGGCGCCCCGCCATTGGCGGGCGCCACCTACCCGTTTGACCGGGGAGGCGCCACGCGGCGGCACCACACGCGCCCCGCACAGCTGTTTGCTGTGCAAGACACGTGTCGGCCACCGGGAGGGCCACGTGGCCACTCCCGGCACGCCCCGCACAGTTGTTTGCTGTGCGGGTGACGTGGCGGCACGGGAAATTTCCGAGCGGCTACAATGTTTCTCCTCTACGCCCGGATTCGGGCGCCCGAATCTTCGGGAGCGCCCGAATCTTGGGACATGAATGGAATTTTTCCATTTGTTTGGTGCGGCCTATAAATAGCCCGAGCCGCCTTCTTTTGCATTTTTTTTGCACTTTCGAGCTTCAAATTGACGGGAAGTCTTCAGCAAAGTTGATCCCCACGCAGTGCTGTATCCATGTGTCGATTTCAGAGATTTTACGTGGCACGCTTATCGAGGTTCCCATTTTCTCGGCGCGGCGCGACGCTCGTCCATTTGTGATCTTCTTCGTCGCGTTTCGGTGCGCGAGCTCCGCCGGCCTACTCCGACCACCTTTTCGAGCGATTTCTTCGTCGTTGGATCCACGACAGGTAAGGCTACGATCTTGATATTTTCAGCATTTCCTCATTTCGCGCTTTTCGAGGAGTTCTTCCATGCTTACTGGGACCCTAATTTTTTGTGAGGATTTCGAGGACAGCAGATTGATTTGAGGAGATCTCCGCGCTCGAGCGTCGGATCAAAGCGAGCCTATACACTTTTTTCATCTACTCGACACGTGGATCATCATAGTATTTTTCTTGGATTTTTCTGAGACCTTCTCGGAGGTATACATTATTCCTTTTTATCTGTGCGAGAGTTTACAGTTGTATGGTTGTGAGATTTTGCGCACCGGTACTGTGGAATTTGTAACGTGGCCTACGGTGCTCGGAATTGGGCATGCAGGTACCCGTTTCGAAGGTATCGACGCGAAGATCGCTGTGGTATTTTTATCAGATTTTTTGGAGCCCTGTCTGTAGGTGAAAAATTGACATCTTTGCGGCTGAAATTTCAGATTGTAATACTTGGTTAAATTTTGGGATTTAAGTGTAATTTTAGCCTTGTGTTGCACCCAGGAGGGATTGCGGATCGTGCTGGACCCTTTGGACTTGGAGTTGTTGTTCTCTTGGTATTTTTTTTTAGCTGTGGGATTTTAGACAGTTAGCACCTTCAGGTGGGTGGCTTTGCTTTTAGGATCTATGGACTGTGCACTAATTCTATTGATATAGAATCATGCATGATAGTGGTTGGACTTGGTAGCATGCTAGAATTTGAATGTTAATATTCTTTGTATTTATCTGATGATCGTATGATCTCTTCTGCTTCCTACCACCTGTTAAATATTTGTTATCTTGGAACCTAACCTAGCACCCCCGTCATATGTTGCATGTGTAACCAGACCAGTAGAAAACCCTCACTTGGGCTAGGGTTATTATGTTTAGACATCCACACTTTATGTTCATTCCTGGACTTAGTGTTATCCTCGACCGGGTAGTCGGCCGAGCGGTCGGGACTTCTTTTAGTGTGGGATGCTTTTGCACTCGTGCTTGGGAGTAGAGTGGAGTCTGGTAGATGTAGGGGATCGCTTGTCTGTACCGGGAACCGTTGGGGGAAACGGTGGTCCCGGGAGGTCTTGTTTTCCCCTGTTTGGGTTGTCGCCACTGTGTTAGTGGCAGTAGTTTACTAGTGTTAGCCGGACCTAGAACCCAGAACCCTTTTCGACATACACATGATTTTAGTCTACCAATGTTTTCTTCCAAGCATCGAAGGGCCACTGGAGTCTGTTCTTGTTTGATTGGACAAAGGCATCAGCCCTTCGGGGTTTGGGTAAAATACTTGTTTTGCAACTGTTTTTCCTAAAAGAACTAAAAATCATTAAAAAATGGGTTTCTCTTCAAATCAAGATAGTTTTTCAAAAAGGGAACTGTTTTTAATCCTCACCCTGTGTGGGCCGAGTGAAAATGGTTTTCAATAACAAATGTCACCTTTTTCCTGTAAATCTCCCCACTCGAAAGGATTCGAGTGGTCTGGGTTCTAGGGGTCGTTCCTTTGTCGGGACAAAAGCCACGGGGGCCGAGCCTGGAACCTGTTCTTGTTTGATAGGGTTGTAGGTGTAGGTCTCCCGGAACTTTCGGGCCCTGGTTGGTGTCTTCTGCGTGTTGTACCGAGGTTGCCGTGTTCCCGAACTATAAGGGGGTCGGGAACTTCGATAGGCGGAGCCTAGAGTCTGTTCTTGTTTGATAGGGTTCTTAGCACCGGTCTATCGGGTTTCCGAACCCTTATGGTGTCGGTCTTTTCTGTGAGTTTAGTGTTCTGTTGTGGGAGCCGTCTGGTGGACGGTGGTCCTGGTTGTGGAGTATCTCCAGCCAATGTGTTTGTGTTGTGAGCTGTTGGAGAGGCTTGTGTCTCGTGTTTCGTGAGAGCTGATCAGCTGAGTCGTCGAGAGTGCTCCGACTGTTGTGCGAGATGTTTGAGGATTGAGTCCTTCCGTTCAGAGCATGAGCGTGGATTTTGGACTATAGCCTGCAGTGCCACCTGAGCTCGACAGAGTGCGCGGATACCTTTGTCCTCGTTGGGGTCGCTCCCCTCTAGTGCCACGTCCGGGGTGGGTCTACACTTTGGTATCGCGACTTGTCGACGCCGTCCCTCTGACTGGGCCAGTTTTGGCAGTTACGGACACAGTCCCTCTGGCTGGGCCAGTTTTGGCAGCTACGGACGCCCTACGTCAGTCCGGTCCTCCGGGATGTAACGGCAGTAGGTAGGCGCAGGTTTGACTGGACCCGAGGAGGCAGTCAGGTAGATTGGGTGATCTGGATGTTGAGAGTTAGTAGATGCATCATGTTTCCATCTGTTCCACTTTTTGAGCATTTAGATAGAGGCATAGTAGCTGTAGAGTTACTTTTCCATCCCTTTCATTTCAGTATTATATTGTTACTTTTTGCCTCTAGTAGACTTAGTGGGCAGACCGTCGGGCTTGTTGGCGGCACCCACTGAGAACTACTTGGGACGTAGTTCTCACACCCGTCGTTGTGTCTTTTCCCACAGGGACTTCTACTCCTGTTCCTGCTGCTCCAGTTGCTGATCCGGCTGATCGAGGTAAGGGAGTCGCGAGATAGATCCCTACCAGTCATCGTCGTCCAGAGAGTAGATGTACCCCTTTACTTTTTGAGAGTTCTTGTTGAAAGACTTTTGTAGTGAGGTATAGAGTTGTACTTTTATTTTACTGCTTGAGAGATTTATGTGTTTTGGGGAGGATTTTGAGTTGTATATATTTTCATTTTCAGCAATTTACTTTCAGCTCTGATATCTGTATAGTATAGTTGATCTTTTGCAGGTTAGTCGCTTCGTCTATACGGGGCTTCCCGTATGGGCGGCGGATCTGTTGGCGAGCCCGGGTCGCAGTTTCGACGCCGGGGCGTGACAACAGTCGTGTATCAACGACGTGGCATCACCACCGTACACCAACGGCGTGGCATCAGGTCAAACAGACCCCTCGATCCATCAGATCCTGCAACTGCGCCATCAGCTCTCTCAGCTCTACCGGCGATATCCAATGAGGTGCTATCGAGGGTGGCGCGGTTCCCCGAACCACGTCAAACGCAATCTCTTTCTCCCTAACCGGCGGCATCTCCAACAACTCAGGTGAAATCACACCCGGGACCTCGTGGCAACAGAGATACCCTTGGGTCCCGGTGCCGCCGTAAGCACCTCTCATACTGTCGCTATAACCTGTGTGCTATAACTATCTCAACCATCAAGCCTCCTCTCGTCTGCCTCGCAGAAGGTCAAAGTCCTCTCTTTCTGCAGCTAACATCCTGTGGCACTATACCGATCCAAATCCAAGCACTGGATCGAGACACCGAACCGCCACAATTACTAATAAGCCTGCCGGTACTACTCGCGGCCTCAGCTGCATTGGACATGATCCACAAGCCTCCTCCACATGCACAGCACTAACAGGAACCTGTACCTCGAGTGCACGTGGTAACAAATCTGTCTCTAGTCCATGCAGGAATGCAACATGCTCTAACTCCGACTGCTGTGATGAAATCACACTTGCGACAACTCGATCCACTACCATGGCACCCTCCAACCGGGCGGCACAGGTTCATCCACTCGATGCAAGTGGTTGTCGCTCAATCTGCCTGAAAATCAGGGCTATCCCATAGGGAGTACGATCTCTGTCTCTGCTCACACTGAGGCGACGAATAAGGTCCTCCGCAGATAACAAATCCACGCTACCGCTGCGCCACTCTGATATAGATGCTGATGCGGCCATAGGGGTCCACCCGATCTCTGGCATCCCAGGAACCCGTCATCCTGGAAAAAAAAATCAGAAGTGCCTCTGCCGGCCGATTTGTCCTCCATCACCCGGCGCCAAGCGCTAATATCCAAAACTCGCCCCTGGCGGCAGATCGCTATCCAAAGGAACTGCAGCGCCACGCTCCATACACAATGCCTACTCCAACGAGGCGTCAAAACCTATAACGGAGGGACTGAATAAACTGAAAGGTATCCTGGCGCAATCCGCTCCCAGCCACACATATCTGATGCACCTCGTCCCTCGAAATCTGGAGCGCGCAGTTCAACGACTACAAAAACTCTCTAGCACAGGGAGGCTCTCAATTGATCACTCCATCACCACCAACCACGACTCTGCCTCCAAATGCTCCAACTCAATCTTACGAGTCGGGGTGGTTCATCTACCAAATCTGGCTCAATAGATCGATCGCGTCCCCTCAGCTCACCAGCTATCAACTATCCACCCTACCTCGGTGCCTTGCCACTAAACATTGGCACAGAGGGGGCTACTCACTCCATCGGTGCCACAGAAATCCCCGCCATTGAGGATACTGCAACCGGGTGGTCTCGGAAGGAAGCACTGTCGAGCTGCCCGTTGCTCCGACAACTGTGTCACCAAGACCAGCTGCTCACTCTGTCGCTAATAAGCCTCTGACAATCCTGTCATCTGGGTCCGAAACGCTCTGACCTCAATCCGGGTGTCCGACCCAAATCCAACCACTCAAGCTCAACTGCTATGACAGGATGCACACGGGTCAAAACCCAACGTCGGGGAGACACCGCTCGCCACGACGAAACTGCAAAACAACACACAACAACGCTCGACCCAATCCAGCGAAAGTCTAAATCATGTCACCCGTTCCACAGCATTATGTTGTCTGCAGCCAACATAATCACTTAGGAGAATAAACATGCCAATCACTCTTCCCGTCCCTTGGGAGAGGTATAAAACTCAATCAGGACTCTCGCTATAAATCACGACTCTCACGAAGTCAACCAAGGGTCAAACCATAAGCCTAGGGTTTCTAAGTCCACCATGACCTACAACCTAGGCTCTGATACCACCTAATCTGTCACGCCCCGGGGTCGAAACTGCGACCCGGGCTCGTCAACAGATCCGCCACCTATGCCAAACCCCGCATAGGCGAAGCGTCCTACCTGCAAGAAAAGTACTACAACTAACAGATATCAAAGCTATAAATGAAAATCTGCTGTATAACTAAAATCGACCAATGTACAACTGGAAATAATACAACAATGTTCATCGCCCAAAAATGATAATGATACAATATCCTCATATACAAAGCTCAAAACTCAACAGGGAGATATCTCCAATAAATACATCAGTGTACAGGCTCTCAATACATATCATATCCTCACTACATCAGTCTCTCAAAAGCGAAAAGTAAAATAACTAATCTAATGAAGTCTCCTCTGAAGGGGGTACCGCTACTCTCCAACGACGGGTAGGGATCTAGCTCGTGACTCCCTCGCCTTGATCAACAACCGCAGAATTAGCAACACTCGCTAAGACTCTGCAAAACAAAGGAGAGGAAGGAAAAATGAGGGGGAAAATCCCCAAAGGGTGTGAGAACTACACCAAAAAAGGGAGTTCTCAGTGGGTACCACCGCCAGACCCGACGGTCTGCCCACTAAGTCCTCAAGAGACAAAAATAACCAAAGCAGTAGGAACTAAACGAAAACGCTGATGATACTCAACAGCTACCCTGCCTCCATCTAAATGCTCAAGAGGGGAGAATCAAAGAATGGTATGCAACCACTAGCACATGAAGTGCACAATCAATCCAATCGAGCTGACTGCCACATCTGGTCCAGTCAAACCTGCGCCCCACCTACAACCACCTCCCACTGCCGGGAAGGAATTACGTAGGGTGTCCAAACGTACTAACTTGCTATCGAGTAGTGGCTCATACAGGCTATAGTCAAAATCCACGCTCCCTCTCAGAACGGATAGAATCATGATGCTCAACCTCTCACATAACGGTCAAGGTACTCACAACGACACGGGACTACCGTCAAACCGAACGGCTCCCAACGACACTAGCACTGGTCTAAACACAGCTACTAGACCTCACTCAGCCCCCAGGCACGAGTGCAACAATAAAAGTATCTGACCGAAATAAACCCAATCAAACGAACCAGTATAAAACCCGGTACTGCCTGCTCAGTCATCAATCTCACGAATTTAGTATCTCCACTGTCCAAATGACCGGAACCCAACACGGTCTGACCGGAACCCAACACGTCTAAAGCCTACTCCGGAGTGGCACTCGAGGGGAGCAACCCACACGAGTAAAGTACCTCTATCATCAGTATCACAAGTATCTCTATATAGCAGGACTAGATCATGACTATGATCAAAGTGGGAAAGCCCAACCACTAAAGAAGACCCTGGTCCTCAATTGGATGCAAAAATACTCAAATAGTGGGAAACTCCGTCCACTAGAGAAATCTGATACATAAATAAATATCCGGTCAACCGCCCAAAGTCCGTGGTCACCGCAAAACCCTGCCAACCGCAATCCAGCACAACCCGTCCCTGACACCAATGTCCTGGCTACACTACCCCAGACCCCTGCTCGCACCCGAGCAACATAGACCGCCTGACTCACAAAGAAGGAGAAAAGTAAAAGCATGGTTTCTCCTAAGTCAAGTTCCAATAAGTAGTGCAGCAGTAAAAGATGGCCTAACTACATGTCCATTCAAGCATGCTTTTGTCCTCGGAAACGATAAAAGAGAGTAAAACGTATAGTAGCAAGGCATAATACAGTATTCCTACTATGATATACCAATCTCGTATAAATAGGACAATGAATAACCATGTATGATCTCTATATCATCTAGTGTGGGATAAATATAATCTATCTACCACATGCTAAGTCTCTAGTTCAACAAACATGTACAATTATCAGGTAAGCATCAATCCACATGATCTAGGCCGTTTCCATGCTTACCTCTCGCTCATATTGATTGTACATTAAATTAGGCATGCTATTAATCATAGAGGGTGGCATTCCCACAGGTAAGCTTATCTTAATCATACATGAACATCCACTATTACACCTCCCATAAGGCATAACATGCATATAAACCCTGCCATTCCCTTAAACAGTTACCATTAATAAGTTTACCCACCTGAAGTGCTTAATCCAAGGCAAACCTGGGGTCGGCGGAGAGCGTGGTCATTTGCACGCACAATCCGCTGAACCCGTATCCACGGTACATGTAGCGCAAACCTCGGCTCCTAGCAGTGCTCCGCCGAACCCTCTGCAGAACGGCCTCTGAAAAATCCACCAAAAATATGGACGCGATTGTCGCGTCGAGCCCTTCGAAACAAGTACTTGCACATCAAAATCTGAGTCCCGGTGGCCGAGTTACAAATTCTACAACGCACACAACACAACACAATTCACTAATCATACCCCAAAACGTACACAAAATAGCATTGCTGTTTTTCCCAAACAGCACACAGAGGGGCATTCTCACCTCCAAGAAGTGCTCCAAAAATTCCAGAAAATTCACGGTTGCGATCCTCGCGACGAGTAGCCCCAAAACGAGTATTTATACGCCCCGTTCCGACACCTGTAGGCCAAGATACAAATTAAACAACGCGGGGCGCCGGTAATCCACAATACTGCAAAACTGCGGGATACAACCCCAAAGAAGCTCAAATATCACCTTCGAAAATTCCTCAGAAAAATAAAATAAAAATATTAGCGCGTTCCTCTCGAAGAGTAGATGTCAATCGAGTCCTTAAACGCCTCATTCCGTTGCTCGTATGTCGAGATAGAAAATCGACAATCCTCCGCTATCCAAAATCTCGCACCAGAAAAGGGGTCACAGAAACACCTCGGGATCAGTGCCTAAAACTCGAAACGAGGAGAAGTGATCGACATAGAAAATGAAGCCTTTCCTCTCGTGAACGCGCTGCCGCAAAAATCGGTCCAAAATTCCATCAGGGTGATCCGGTGAGCCTCACGGACTGAAGAGCGACGGTAATAGCCAAAAATCCAAGGTGCGTCGATGTGCGCCGCGTCGCAGTAAACGCCGATGGTGCGCTCTCCAAAAATCCCGAAAATCCATCAAAGAGTCGAGGGGAGAATGGTGAAGTGGTCTGCACAAGGGGGAGCTCCCATAAATGCCAAACTCTCGCATAGGCCCAGCCCAAAGCCTATTTATAGGCTGAAAATCCAGGGAGAAAAAAATAGTTTTGGGCCCTTCCTTTCGAGCGCCCGGAAATTTCCGGGCGCCAACAGTGCGCCCGCCGCGCTCTCTCCTCAGCGCCCGAATCCTCCACAGCTTGCCACGTATCCCCGCGAACAGGCGACAGCCGCTCCAGCCACACGCCAAGCGCCGCGTGGCCCACCCTGCAGCCGATGCGTGGCGCTCCCATGCGCGGGAAACGCAGTCAACACCACCTGCGAGCCCCACGTGCGCGCTGCGCCCGCCGCCTGCGCCCCCTGCCAGGCTCGCAACCCGAGGCGGACCTGGACTCCTCCGTAGACCGCGACCAATGCACCAACGTATCGCACGATGCCACGTGTCGAATGCAAACCAGTAGGTAGCCTCCACGTGGCACTCCAAACCCCGCAACACCTCGGCTGCCCGCGCGCTGCCCGCGCCCGCACCCACGCACTGCCCGCGCCTGCTCCGCCGCCTGCCCGCGCCCGCGCCGCCGTGCTCCGCCGCTGCCCGCCGCCGCCGACGCTGCCCCTGGCCGCCGACGCTGCCCCCGGCCGCCGGAACAGTGCCTACAGCCTCGAAATCTGTGCGCGTCATCCGAGCTCCGAAAAATACAAGTGAATAGTCCATTTTCATCGTTTTCGCGCGCTGAATCCAAATCTGATGTCCGATTTGCCTAATTCCATCTCTAAAATTTGCCGAAGGCATCCGGAAAGGTGTTCTTTGGTCCAAACTTCGCGCTGAGTCCAATTTTAATATCCGCTTCGCGCGAAACCACTTCTAAACATCCGACGGGGTCCTCCGATCACTCACGTGATCTATTTTAAGCCCGAAGTCCATCACTTGTGTCCAAATTGTGCACGAACACCACCGACACACCACGTAAGCTTCCAGAAGCTGCTGGTCATACTGTAGTAGCCCTGTAGAGATCCAGGTCACCACAAGGGAAGATTTCACCTTTGCGCACCCAAACCTTTTTGGACTGCGTCGGTAATGAATGTGAAGTTATTCTCCTTGGTGAAAGCGTCTTGATTGATTGGTTGCTTTTTCTTGATGACGTCGTCTTGTTAGATAAACTACCAAGGCTCTTTTCCTTTGAAAGGTTCTCCTTTGTTTTTCGGGGAATCACCTTTTTGGTAGTTGTTGCAAGAGGTGCTTGATGTGATCTTTTCGCTCCAATCGTTCAATTTCTTCGTATGTGCCCTGCAAAACCACAACGAAAACATACCTTTGTACTTGACGATCCCGAAATTGGTGAGGTAGGCTTGTTGTCGTTGATTGCAGTAAATTTCGTCGTCGTCGGAGGAGATACCGACTGGGGCACAAAAACTGTCTTACTCGAACTAGGACTGTCTCCAGTTCGATTGTATCCAAGGCCGAAACGGTTTGATTGACCAAGACCAAGCATCTTATCCAACTTGCTCCTTCCCGAAGAAAATCACTTCAAATCATCCTTAAGTTGGAAAATGGTCTTCGTCATTTCCATTTTTTCTTGTCGAGCCTCGGAGTAGAGCTTCAAGGAGTAACTTGCTTTATCCACCAGTTTTACGTGTTACTTCTCGAAATGCTCATTTTTCTCTTGAAGGAAAACATTTACTTTGATCAAGCTATCCCTTTCCACTTCAAGAGCGTTTGAGAGAGAAGTTGCCCTTTTTGCTTCTTCTTCGAGATCCTGCAATCTCCCTCTCAAACCCTTGTTTTGTTTTGCCAGTTTCTTTGAATCCTTTAAAAGTTTATGGTAGGCAAAAGCAAAGTCTTCACCTTCGGAATTACTCGATTCGTCGTCCGTTGCATTCTTTTCAACTTGGGAGGAGTTGGATAATGAATCGGATGTACTTGCCATAAAGCACACGAAGGGTGAAGTTGTGGACGCGTGGAACGCTGTTGCGTTGTTTTCTTCATCACTGGAAGATGACTCATTGGACATTGACGTGTCATCCCAAGTGACGGCTTGCATCACTTTCTTCTTCGACGGATTCTTATTGGGACACTCCGTTGAAATGTGACCGTAGCCTCGACACTTGAAGCATTGGACTTGTCCCTCCGAGTTCTTTTTGTCTTTTGAAGAACTCTCTTGCTTTCTTGACTTGAAGCTTGAAAAACCTTTGCCTTTCTTCGACTTTACGAAGGATGAGGTTTTGCTAGAATTACCCCTTCGAAAGTTTCGGCAAAATTTCCTTGTCAAGAGAGCAAGTTGCTTCTCGAAATCCTCCATAGATGAGTTCTCGTCGTCGTCTGAGGAGGATGAATCCGCGTCTTCTTCTTTTGTTGTTTTCGACGCAAAACCTGAAGACTTAGAAGAGGATGCCTTTCCAGAAGAATTGTTAGTAGGAAATGTCATTTCATATGTTTGAAGTGCACCAACTAATTCTTCTACACGGATTTCGTTCGGGTGTTTAATAGTTTCAATGGCCGTAACCTTGGAACGAAATATTTCAGGAAGAGTCCTTAAAATCTTTCTTACAACTTTAAATTCTAGAATTTTCTCTCCCAAGTTAGCACATGTATTCACGATGTCTTGCAATCGCGTATAGTAATCTGTGAATGATTCATTTTCTGCCATGAAAATAGAGTCAAACTTGCTCGTAAGCATTTGCAGCTTTTGAATCTTCACAAGGTTTGTTCCCTCATGTGTAACTTGTAGAACATCTCAGATTTCTTTCGCAGTCTCACATGCCGAGACGCGAGAGAATTCAGTTTGTGACAAAGCATTAAATAAGGCGTTAACTCCTTTGCCATTGTAAGAAGATGAGTCAATCTCTTCCTTGGTCCATTTCGACCTAGGTTTGATGGTGTGAACATCAATAATAATTTCAGTTGGATTTGACCATCCTAACACGATTGATTGCCACACCCGTTCATTGATGGAAATAAGAAATGCTCTCATCCGTACTTTCCAGTAGGCATAGTTTGTTCCATCGAAAAATGGGGGTCTGTTGATGTTTCCACCTTCAACCATTGTTTACAACCCTATTCCCGCTCTGATACCACTTGTTGGGTTATGTCTAATATGGATCTAAATAGGGGAAAAAACACCTAGAGGGGGGTGAATAGGTGTAAACAATAAACACAAAAAAATCTTTGCGTAATAAAACCTAATGCGGAAAAGAAAAATAACACGCAAGATTTTTACGTGGAAAACTCCATCACAGGAGTAAAAAACCACGGGACCGATAACACGGTGAAATCAACTAAGATTAAACACGTACAAAGGTGATATAATGTCATGCCCCGGGGTCGAAACTGCGACCCGGGCTCGCCAACAGATCCGCCACCTATGCCAAACCCCGCATAGGCGAAGCGTCCTACCTGCAAGAAAAGTACTATAGCTAACAGATATCAGAGCTATAAATGAAAATCTGCTATATAACTAAAATCAACCACTGTACAACTGGAAATAATACAACAATGTCCATCTCCCTAAAAATGATAATCGTACAATATCCTCAGATACAAAACTCATAGCTCAACAGGGAGGTATCTCTAATAAATACATCAGTGTACATGCTCTCAATACATATCATCCTCACTACAACAGTCTCTCAAAAGAGGAAAACAAAATAGCCAATCTACTGCAGGTCTCCTCTGAAGGGGGTACCGCTACTCTCCAACGACGGATAGGGATCTAGCTCGCGACTCCCTGGCCTCGATCAACAACCGCAGAATCAGCAACACCCGCTAAGACTTTGCAAAACAAAGGAGAGGAAGGAAAAAGGAGGGGGAAAACCCCCAAAGGGTGTGAGAACTACACCAAAAAGGGAGTTCTCAGTGGGTACCACCGCCAGACCAGACGGTCTGCCCACTAAGTCCTCAAGAGACATAAAATAACCAAAGAAGTGGGACTGAACAAGAACGCTGATGTCACCTAATAGCTGCCAAGCCTCCATCTAAATGCTCAAGAGGCGAAAATCAAAGAATGGTATGCAACCACTAGCAAATGAAGTGCACAATCGACCCAATCGAGCTGACTGCCACATCTGGTCCAGTCAAACCTGCGCCCCACCTACGACCACCTCCCGCTGACGGGCACGAATTACGTAGGGCGTCCAAACGGACTAACTCGCTATCGAGTAGTGACTCATGTAGGCTATAGTCAAAATCCACGCTCTCTCTCTCAGAGCGGATAGTCTCAAGATCACCAACCTCTCGCACAACGGTCGACTAACTCACAACGACCTCAGGACCACCGTCAATCCCCAAACGGTTCCCAACAACACTAGCACTAGTCTAAACACAGCTACTAGACTCCACTCGGTCCCCCTAACACGAGTGCAACAATAAAGTAAATGCCTGTAACGACCTCAATCTGGTGCAACCAGTAAAACTGGCATTGCCTGCTCAGCGGAATCTGCACACATGGCTCGAAACCGCGGGATCGGGCCACATGACTCGCATCCCATAGTAAGTAATAGATCGGCGTCTAAACTGTCCGATCGGAAACAAAAGTAAGTAACAGATCGGCATCTAAACCGTCCGATCGCACACTCCGGAGTGGCACTCGAGGGGAGCGACCCACACGAGTAAAGTATCTCTGTAACAAGTATCTCTGTATAGCAGGACTTTGATCATGACTATGATCAAAGTGGAAACTCTGTCCACTAAAGAAAGACCCGACCTCAATCGGATGCAAGTAAACGATAAGTGGAAAACTCCATCCACTAAAGAAAGCCTCGGTCCTCAATCAGATGCAAAAGTACTCAATAGTGGGAAACTTTGTCCACTAGAGAATTCAGATACCGAATCTGGTGTGTAAATAAATATCCGGTCAACCGCCCAATATCCGCGATTGCCGCAAAGCCCCACAACTAATCCAACCTGTCCCAGACACCAAGTCCCGACTACACTACCCAGACCCCTGCTCGAACCCGAGGAACACTGACCACCTGACTAACAAAGAAGGAGAAAGGAAAAGCATGGTTTCTCCTAAGTCAAGTTCCAATAAGTAGTGTAGCAATAAAAGGGGGCCTAACTACATATCCATACAAGCATGCTTTTATCCTCAGAAACGATAAAAGTGGGTGAAACATATATTAGCAAAGCATGCTAGAGTATTCCTACTATGGTATACCAATCTCCCCCAAGTAGGCCATTCCTTGCTTACCTCTCGCTCATATCTGTTATACATCAAATATGCCTGCTATCAGTCATAGAGGGGTGACATCCCCACAAGTGCACTTACATTCACCATAACATAACAATCTTATCAATATTAAGCTTACCCACCAGAAGTGCCCAATCCAAGGCAAACCTGGGGTTGGTGAAGAGCGTGGCCACTTGCACGCACAATCCGCTGAACCCGTATCCACGGTACATGTCGCACAAGCCTCGGCTGTAAAACCTCCTTGCTGTCCAATATCCCTTTTCCTGCCAAATGCCCAAACAGATAAACCGCCGCGATCACTGCTCACAAATACCCCAAAGCATACAAACAAATAAGCATACAAGTATCCAAATACATGTTGTCCAGAATTCAGTCCCAAAGATGCCCTTTTTTACCTGCGAGCTATACACAAAAAATTCCCAAAAAAATATTGTCGCGATCCTCGTGATGAACCAGTCGAAACGAGTACCTGCACGTTCAAATCCGAGTTTTCTACACTGAGATACAAATTCGACAAGGGAACCACCCCGAAATCAACCAGTCTCAAAATCTGTAGCATAAAGTCCTGTAAACAGGGATTTTTCACCTTCGGGAAATATTCAAAAAAATCCCAGAAAATTCGAGGGTGTTCCTTGCGCTGTGTAGATGAAAAATACCTCCTAGCACGCCTCAATCCGACGCCTGTGCCCAAAGATATCGCCGAAACACCGTTGTGCTGTCCAAAACTCCGCCACAGAAAAAGGGTCAAAAGAAAGTTCGGGAAACTCCAAGATAAACTTGAAACGAGGGGAAACTTAAATGATGAAGATCGTAGCCCTACCTGTCTTGAAGCCAATGGCGCAAGAATCTACGAAATCGGTGGTTGGAGTAAGCCGGGGGAGTCCTCGCACCCAAACCGCGACGAAGGAGACCACAAAAGAACGAGCGTCGCGCCGCGCCGTAGAAATGGAAACCTCGGGATGCGTGCTATGGAAAAATCCAGGAATCCACAGTTAGAAGCAGCACTGTGTGGGGAACAACTTTGTAGAAGACGCCGAGGTGAGAAGAGGCTCCGAAATGCAGAAAAGAGGAAGAAGAAGCCACTCGGATCGCTTAAATAGGCTCCTGAAATAATTCAAGAAATGCCGGTTGAGTCCCCACTTCCGGGCGCCCGAAATGATTCGGGCTGCTACAGTTTTGGGCCCAGCCCAACACTGTTCACACCCGAATCGCCCAGAGGCTTCCATGTCGCCCACAAAACAGCGGACAGCCGTGCGGGGCCACCCAGCGGACGACACGTGGCCCACTGCGGAGCCGAAACGTGGCGCGCACTCGGTCAACGAGTCGCCGCCGCGCCCACGTGTGCACTGCCAACGCCGCCTGCCATCCCTGCACGCACGCGCCCCGAGGCAGCCGCACCCGCTCCGTGGACCGCGGGCATATGGACAGGGCAACCAGTGGCCGCCACGTGTCCACCCTCCGGTGTACGCCGGCCCCGTGGACCGCGCACCTGCCCACGCGCCTGCCCGCGCATTGCCTGCACCCGCGCGCTGCCCGCGCTTGCCCGCCGCCGCGCCTGCGCCTGCCCGAGCCCGCGCCGCCGCGCTCCGCCGCTGCCCGCCGTCGCCGGAACAGTGTCAAGGTGCCTCGAAAATCGTGCGCGCCATCCGGGCTCCGAAAAATGCAAGTGAATAGTCCATTTTCATCGTTTTCGCGTGCTGAATCCAAATCCGCTGTCCGATTTGCCAAATTCCAACTCTAAAAATTGCCGAAGTGTCACGCCCCCGGGGGTTTTTGAGTCTATCAAAGCGGAAAATTGCGTGTATCTTTTTTTTTTCTTCCTTAACAAGGTATTTTAAACCTCATCCCCGGTGCGTGCCAGACCGCCACATACACAAATTCTCCCTGCCCGCGGACAGAGTCTCCTTTGCATATGCACGGCGTCTCATTTACAACAACATACATCAAACACCAACCATCAACCATACAATAGACATACATCATCATGCGGAATATTAAAGTGGCATCAGTGTTTAGAAAGGATAAAGCCAGCGGTTGCAAAACCCGTGCCCACACGGCACTTCGTTTTGAGAAAACCTTTTCGAAGTCATTTGGTTTATCATGAAAACGTGCCGCATAAAAAAACATCACCAAAAGAACCGAAATATAAAAGTACACTTCATCCACAGCGCTAAGTAATACATGTCCACGAATATTACGACCCACAAGCAAATTAACTAAATTAAGCGTAAGAGAAATGAGATAATAAAAACCAAGTGTTCTGACTACGGTTCTCGCGACGCAGTCTCACCGCCCTCCCGGCTAACGCACCTCGTAACACCTGTCACGGAGTGGGTAATGTCAGTGACAAACAAAGTAGATGTCTAATATCAATAAGGAAATAAGGAGCAAACCGAATACACCGGAACCATTTCGCTAAAACCTGCACATATTAAGCTGGGCCCCAACCCCAGATTTATCAATTAAATTGGGCACCAACCCCAGAATTATCAATTAAATTGGGCACCAACCCCAGAATTATCAATTAAATTGGGCACCAACCCCAGAATATTTGTCGGAGAGACTAAAGTCTCCCCTCGTGCGCAAACACCTACTTTGATGCTTTTAACCTCTTCGCGGTGCTGGTGTGCTATTTTCAGCGGGCGCGAAGAGGTCCTCACGGCACCCACACTTTTGTGAGGAACACGGGTCATAAGAGACCACTCTTCCGGAAAAGTACATCCATGCGGAGGCCAATCCGCCTGTGTACGTGCAGCATCCGAAAACGGATTTGCCGAGATCGGCGTGTCATGAGCACCGCGACCGTAGCCGCTTCAATTGTTAGATAAAAACATAATTATGCGAAAGGTTAAACTGTCCATCTACTATGTTAGATAAATTAAGAGCATTTTAATGACGATAGATGCACTTACTGCACTGGTTGTATTTACAGCAACCGTACCCACCTATTTGAAGAGAGATCGGAACACCCGAATCCTTCGCGTACCCCCGCTGCGCGTCTGGACCTAAAGAAAGTCCGCACGGATAACTATAGTCAAAAGCGCGTACTAACATCCGAAAACACAAGACCCAATTTACTCTTTTCAACGGAAAAGTCCAACAAAACTCAAACCTCAACCGGTAGCCCACTCGGGACGTCAATGGTTAGACCAAGAAGGCCCCGGCGGCGAAAATGATGAGAGAAGAGACCCGACGGCGCGCCCCCGACAATTTCGTCGAGGCGCGGAGCGTCGGCAAAATCGGCACCCAACAAAACAAAACAGTGACCAAAAAGATCCCAAGTTGCCATGCCAAGAAAACCGCGGAGATTGTGCTCCCAATGGCGAAGACGGCGGTCAAAACGGTGGAAAAACGGACAAAAACGGAGCAAATGAACTTCGGGCTGTCGGTTTGTGCACGGGGGCAACCGTGCACCAGGTTCACGGCGTCAGGCGGCGGAGGCATGCGTGGGGAAAACCGCGGAGATTGTGTGTGAGGACCCGAATCCCCGCTTAAGGGTTATTGTTGGATTAGTGTCTTCGGGAGGTGTTTGTGCACGTGTCGGGCCCAAGTTATTGGATTTCTGGAGTAATTGGAGCAAGAATTGCTTATCAGGAAGCCCATATTGGATGATTGAGATTGTGCGCGCTTATGGGAACCAAGAAAGTGACCCGACATGAAAAACGGATCAAGTTTACTTTTCCAGGAATTTTTGGGAAATTTTAGAAGTGGAATTTGGCCAATCGGACTTCGGATTAGGATTCAGCGCGCGAAAACGGTCAAGATGGACTATTTACTTGAATTTTTCGGAGCCCAGACGCGAAAACACGCATTTCGAGGCATTGGGGTACTGTTCCGGCGGCCGGAGAGGCGTCGGCGCCGGCGGCGGGCGGCGGAGCGCGGCGGTTGGCGGCGGCGGAGGCGCACGGTCCACCGCGGAGGGCGTGCACCGGGCACGGGCCACGTGGCGCTTCCCGGTTGGCGGGCGCAGTGAGCGCGGTCCACGGGTTTGGCGGGGTGTAGGGTGGACCGTGGGGTGGCCACGTGGCAGCCTGTGGTTGGAGGGTCTTTGTGCGCGCGGTGCACGCAGCGGGTGGAGCAGGTAGCCGTACGGTGGTTGGGGACGACGTGGGGGCGCCACGTGGCACCCCGCGATTGGTCGGGTGCAGCGGCGCAGCAGGCGTGTCGGGCCACGTGGCGTCCGTTGGATGGTTGGCTCACGTGGTCCAGGCGCACCGGGAAATTCCTGGGACATGGAGGTCTTTTTTCCAATTGTTTGTTTTAGCTGGCCTATTTCTTGAACCCGAGCCCCTTTCCTCTGCCATTTTCTCCACCTTCCCGAGCTCCCCTGCCCTTGTACCCTTTAGGAAAGTTGTAGACATTCGAGTGCTCGATCTTCCTGCAGAGTTTTGGGATTTTTAGGAGCACGCATCCCGAGGTTCCCGATTTTACGGCGCGGAGTGACGTTTCTTTCTCGGTGTTCCTCTTCGTTGCAGTTCTGTGTAAAGGCTTCCCTGGGCTACCCCGACACTGGTTTTTGGTGATTCTTGCGCCGACTTACTCCTAAGAGGTAGGGCTTCATCTTTCGTATTGATCACGCTTTTCCGTTTCGAATCTTTGGCACGGATCCCGAGGTGCATTTGTGACCCTCTTTCTGTGTGGAATTTTGGGACAGCATTGGAGTGTTTTGGCGATATCTTCGCGCACGAGCGTCAGACGGAAATGTGCTTGTACAACTTTTTCATCTACAGATCACAAGGAACGTGCTCGTATTTTTCTTGGATTTTTTCCGAGATTTTTATTGAAGGTGAAAATCCCTGTTCTTCTGTGTACAGTGCTACAGTTTTGACGCAGGAATTGTTTGAGTACACCACCTTGCCGAATTTATATCTTGACCTACCGAACTCGATTTTGGACGTGCAGGCGCTTGTTTCGAAGGTATCGATGCGAGGATCGCTGTGATATTTTTACTGGAATTTCTGGAGGATGTTTTACAGGTGAAAATTTTGCAGAGAGGGGACTGTTCACCACAGATTTTGTAACTTGGAATTTTGAGGAATTTAAGTGTAATTTTGGATGTACTTTGTGCCCAGGGTGTTCTGAGCACTACTACTGTATTGTGGGATCTGCGGAGATACTGTTTTAGCTGTTTCTGGACTTTCTCAGCTGTACGACCCCGGGCAGTTAGCGCATTCAGGTGGGTGGCCTTGCTTTCAGGATCTATGGACTGTGCTCTAATTCTATTGATATAGAATCATGCATGATAGTGGTCGGACTTGGTAGCATGCTAGAATTTGAATGTTCTTATTCCTTATTTTTATCTGTTGATCGTTTGATCTCTTCTACTTCCTACCGCCTATTAAATATCTGTTATCTTGGAACCTGACCTAGCACCCCTGTCATATGTTGCATGTGTAACCAGACCAGTAGAAAACCCTCACTTGGGCTAGGGTTATTTATGTTTAGACATCCACACTTTATGTTTCATTCCTGGACTTAGTGTTATCCTCGCCCGGGTAGTGGGCCGAGCGGTCGGGACTTCTTTTTAGTGTGGGATGCGTTTGCACTCGTGCTTGGGAGCAGAGTGGAGTCTGGTAGATGTAGTGTACCGCTTGTCTGTACCGGGAACCGTTTTGGATAAACAGTGGTCCCGGGAGGTCTTGTTTTCCCTTGTTGGGGTTGTCGCCACTGTGTTAGTGGGTGTAGTTTACTAGTGTTAGCCGGACATAGAACACAGAACCCTTTTCAACATACACATGATTTTAGTATACCAATGTTTTCTTCCAAGCATCGAAGGGCCACTGGAGTCTGTTCTTGTTTGATTGGACAAAGGCATCAGCCCTTCTGGGTTTGGGTAAAACACTTGTTTTCAAACAGTTTTTCTAAAAAGAACAAAAAATCATTAAAATGGGTTTCTTCTCAAATCAAGATAGCTTTTCAAAAAGGGAACTACCTTTAGTGCTCACCCTGCGTGGGTTGAGTGAAAAATGGTTTTCAATAACAATTGTCACCTTTTTCCTGTAAATCTCCCCACTCGAAAGGATTCGAGTGGTCTGGGTTCTAGGGGCCGTTCCTTTGTCGGGACGGAAGCCACGGGGGCCGAGCCTGGAACCTGTTCTTGTTTGATAGGGTTGTAAGTGTAGGTCTCCCGGGACTTTCGGGCCCTGTTGGTGTCTTCTGCGTGTTGTACCGTGATTATTGTGTTCCCGAACTATAAGGGGTCGGGAACTCCGATAGGCGGTGCCTAGAGTCTGTTCTTGTTTGATAGGGTTCTAAGCACCGGCCTATCGGGTTTCCGAACCCTTATGGTTTCGGTCTTGCCTGTGAGTGAGCGTTGGTGTCGTTAGTCGATTTTGTGGATCGTGGTTTGGACTATAGCCTGCATGAGCCATATTGAGCTCGACAGAGTGCGCGGATACCCTTGTCCTCGTTGGGGTCGCTCCCCTCGAGTGCCACGTCCGGAGTGGTCTGCACTGTGGTATCGCGACTTGTCGACGCCGTCCCTCTGGCTGGTCCAGTTGTGCAGTCACGGACACCCTACGGTAGACCCGTCCGGTTGAGGATGTGCGGCAGTAGGTGGGCGCAGGTTTGACTGGACCCTATGGGGCAGTCGATGTAGATTGAGTGACTGTACTGTGTGAGTTAGTAGATGCATCATGTTTCCATCTGTTCCACTCTTTGAGCATCTAGATAGAGGCATAGTAGCTGTAGAGTTACTTTTCCAGCCCTTTCATTTCAATATTATATTATTGTTACTTTATGCCTCTAGTAGACTTAGTGGGCAGACCGTCGGGCTTGTTGGCGGCACCCACTGAGAACTACTTGGGACGTAGTTCTCACACCCGTCGTGGTGTATTTTCCCACAGGGACTTCTACTCCTGTTCCTGCGGCTCCTATTGCTGCTCTTTCAGATCGAGGTAAGGGAGTCGCGAGATAGATCCCTACCAGTCGTCGTCGTCCAGAGAGTAGATGTACCCCTTACTTTTTGTGAGCTCATGTTGAGAGATCTTGTAGTGAGGTATAGAGTTGTACTTTTATTTTATTGCTTGAGAGACTTATGTACTTTTAGTGAGGGCTTTGTGTTGTTTATATTTTCATTTTTAGCAGTTTACTTTCAGTTCTGATATCTGTATAGTATAGTCGATCCTTGCAGGTTAGTCGCTTCGTCTATACGGGGCTTCCCGTATGGGCGGCGGATCTGTTGGCGAGCCCGGGTCGCAGTTTCGATGCCGGGGCGTGACAGATTAGGTGGTATCAGAGCCTAGGTTGTAGGTCATTGAGGACTTAGAAACCCTAGGCTTGTGGTTGGACATTAGGATGACTACGTGAGAGTCGTGACTGTTAGCGAGAGTCCTGATTGAGTTTTATACCTCTCCCAAGGGATGGGATGAGTGATTGGCATGTTTATTCTCCTAAGCGATTATGTTGGCTGCAGACAACATAATGCTATGGAATGGATGACATGTCTTAGACTTTCGCTGGATTGGGTCGTATGGTTGCTGTGTCCTGATGTTTATTATTGTGCAGTGGACTACGATGCCTCTGAGACGTCGTGCAGTGTGGTGAAGAGGGCACATCCCGCATCTGATGGGTACCCGAGCAGTGGGAGGCAGAGCTGTCAGAGCAGAGTGAGACCCCGGAGTTATGGATCCAGATGGCACAGTTGTCAGAGGCTGTCCGATGCCAGGAGGAGGCAACGGAACGTTTGAGGCGCTTGTTGGAGCAGAGAGCACAGCTAGTTGCAGTACCGCTTGAGAGTCCTCCAGCACTTTCTTCCTATGCAGTGGCAAATTCAGCTATATCAGTGGCACCGATTGAGCGAGCAGCCCCCTCCGTGCCGACGTGTAGTGCCGAGGCACCGAGGCAGGGTGGATAGTGGATAGTAGATGAGCTTTGGGACATCATTGGTCGATGGGGCCAATCCCGGCAGTCTGAACCATCCCGATTCATAGGTTTGAGTTGGAGCCTTTATAGGCAGAATTGGGGTGGGTGGTGATGGAGAGACTATCTGAGAGCCTCCCTGTGCTAGGGAGTTTATACAGTTGTTGAACTGCACGCTCCAGGGTTCGAGGGACGAGGCGCATCGGATATGTTTGACTGGGAATGGGTTGCGCCAGGATACCTTCCACTTTAGTTGGTCCCTCCATTACGGATTATTGACGCTTCGATGGAGTAGGCGTGGTGTATGGAGCGTGGCGTTGCAGTTCCTTTGGATAGGGATCTGCCGCCAGAAGCGAGTTCTGGATTTTGGTGCTTCGCGCCGAGTGATGGAGGGTAGATCGGTCGGCAGAGACAGTGCTGATTTCTTTTTCCAGGTTAGCGGATTTTTGATATGCCAGAGATCGGGTGGACCCCGATGGCAGCATCAGCACCTACATCAGAGTGGCGCGGCGGTAGCATGGATTGGTTATGTACGGAGTACCGCATTTGTCACCCCAGTGTGAGCAGAGGCAGACTGAGCGACGACCACCTACATCGAGCAGATGAGTCTGTACCGCCCGGTTGGAGGGCGCTACGGCAGTGGACCAGGTTGTCGCGGGCATGATTTCTTTACAGCAGTTTGAGTTGTGTTTTTGGCTTTCCTGTCTGGACTGGAGGTAGAGTTGTTACCATGTGCACTAGAGGTACAGATTCCTGTTGTTGTTGTGCATGTGGGGGAGCCTTGTGGATCGTGTCCAGTACAGCTGAGACTTGGAATTATACCGGTAGGTGTTATGGTTCGCTGGCAGCTCCACGACTCAGTTTGGGCACACAGGATGGACCAGTTGGTGCGGTATCGTGCAAGGATTGATTGTGGATTGAGAACAATGACCTTTCCGCGAGTTGGGCAACTGGAGATCATTTCCACAGGTCACCGAGGCATCCTTCCTGTAGCAGTGGCTTCAGCGGTTTCGGGTTAGGTGCTACTTGTTGAGCGTAGGTGACGCCTAGGACTAGAGCCTATGTCTCTAGGGGTCTCGAATAGGGTTGTGTTTTTCTTTAGGGGCACGGATAGGTCGTAGTTTCCGTTTTGTTGCCACAGCAGGAATGGCGTCAACACTTCTCTCCCATTTTCTCACCTTTGTGCTGAAATTTGCGAACATGACGAAAGATTCGAAAGGCTACTCCAGAAATGGATACGGGGCCCGAACCTGTTCTTGTTTGATTGGGGCGAGGGCACTGGCCTTTCGAAACTTCCGAACTTTTCACTAATTTCAGTTGTTTTCTAAGTTGGAGAGTTGGGGGTTGATGACTTTCCTGCTGGTGGGGCCCTTACTTCTTCATTTAAGTTTTGCGACGTAATTCGTGTAGTTTGGACGCGTATGGTTGGCTGTTCTTCCTCGTTCCCCAGTATTTGGAATTTTTGAGGTTTATCCAGCTGTTGGACTCGCTTTGTGGAGAGTGTGTAGCGACTGGGGAGTTGGGAACGGTGTTGTTGGATGGTTACCCTTGGCTTTGAACTCCCTTTTGAGCCATGTTTGTTTCGAGGACGAAACTTTCTTTTAGTGGGGGAGGATGTGAGGACCCGAATCCCCGCTTAAGGGTTATTGTTGGATTAGTGTCTTCGGGAGGTGTTTGTGCACGTGTCGGGCCCAAGTTATTAGATTTCTGGAGTAACTGGAGCAAGAATTTCTTATCAGGAAGCCCATATTGGATGATTGAGATTGTGCGCGCTTATGGGAACCAAGAAAGTGACCCGACACGAAAAACGGATCAAGTTTACTTTTCCGGGAATTTTTGGGAAATTTTAGAAGTGGAATTTGGCCAATCGGACTTCGGATTTGGATTCAGCGCGCGAAAACGGTCAAGATGGACTATTTACTTGAATTTTTCAGAGCCCGGACGCGAAAACACGCATTTCGAGGCATTGGGGTACTGTTCCGGCGGCCGGAGAGGCGCCGGCGGCGGCGGCGGGCGGCGGCGGCGGGCGGCGGAGCGCGGCGGTTGGCGGCGGCGGAGGCGCGCGGTCCACCGCGGAGGGCGTGCACCGGGTACGGGCCACGTGGCGCTTCCCGGTTGGCGGGCGCAGTGAGCGCGGTCCACGGGTTTGGCGGGGTGTACGGTGGACCGTGGGGTGGCCACGTGGCAGCCTGTGGTTGGAGGGTCTTTGTGCGCGCGGTGCACGCAGCGGGTGGAGCAGGTGGCCGTACGGTGGTTGGGGACGACGTGGGGGCGCCACGTGGCGCCCCGCGATTGGTCGGGTGCAGCGGCGCAGCAGGCGTGTCGGGCCACGTGGCGTCCGTTGGATGGTTCGCTCACGTGGTCCAGGCGCACCGGGAAATTCCTGGGACATGGAAGTCTTTTTTCCAATTGTTTGTTTTAGCTGGCCTATTTCTTGAACCCGAGCCCCTTTCCTCTGCCATTTTCTCCACCTTCCCGAGCTCCCCAGCCCTTGCACCCTTTAGGAAAGTTGTAGACCTTTGAGTGCTCGATCTTCCTGCAGAGTTTTGGGATTTTTAGGAGCACGCATCCCGAGGTTCCCGATTTTACGGCGCGGAGTGACGTTTCTTTCTCGGTGTTCCTCTTCGTCGCAGTTCTGTGTAAAGGCTTCCCTGGGCTACCCTGACACTGGTTTTTGGTGATTCTTGCGCCGACTTACTCCTAAGAGGTAGGGCTTCATCTTTCGTATTGATCACGCTTTTCCGTTTCGAAACTTTGGCATGGATCCCGAGGTGCATTTGTGACCCTCTTTCTGTGTGGAATTTTGGGACAGCATTGGAGTGTTTTGGCGATATCTTCGCGCACGAGCGTCAGACGGAAACGTGCTTATACAACTTTTTCATCTACAGATCACAAGGAACGTGATCGTATTTTTCTTGGATTTTTTCTGAGATTTTTATTGAAGGTGAAAATCCCTGTTCTTCTGTGTACAGTCCTACAGTTTTGACGCAGGAATTGTTTGAGTACACCACCTTGCCGAATTTATATCTTGACCTACCGAACTCGGTTTTGGACGTGCAGGCACTTGTTTCGAAGGTATCGATGCGAGGATCGCTGTGATATTTTTACTGGAATTTTTGGAGGATGTTTTACAGGTGAAAATTTCGCAGAGAGTGGACTGTTCACCACAGATTTAGTAACTTGGAATTTTGAGGAATTTAAGTGTAATTTTGGATGTACTTTGTGCCCAGGGTGTTCTGAGCACTACTACTGTATTGTGGGATCTGCGGAGATACTGTTTTAGCTGTTTCTGGACTTTCTCAGCTGTACGACCCCGGGCAGTTAGCGCATTCAGGTGGGTGGCCTTGCTTTCAGGATCTATGGACTGTGCTCTAATTCTATTGATATAGAATCATGCATGATAGTGGTCGGACTTGGTAGCATGCTAGAATTTGAATGTTATTATTCCTTGTTTTTATCTGTTGATCGTTTGATCTCTTCTACTTCCTACCGCCTGTTAAATATCTGTTATCTTGGAACCTGACCTAGCACCCCTGTCATATGTTGCATGTGTAACCAGACCAGTAGAAAACCCTCACTTGGGCTAGGGTTATTTATGTTTAGACATCCACACTTTATGTTTCATTCCTGGACTTAGTGTTATCCTCGCCCGGGTAGTGGGCCGAGCGGTCGGGACTTCTTTTTAGTGTGGGATGCGTTTGCACTCGTGCTTGGGAGCAGAGTGGAGTCTGGTAGATGTAGTGTTCCGCTTGTTTGTACCGGGAATCGTTTTGGGTAAACGGTGGTCCCGGGAGGTCTTGTTTTCCCTTGTTGGGGTTGTCGCCACTGTGTTAGTGGGTGTAGTTTACTAGTGTTAGCCGGACCTAGAACCCAGAACCCTTTTCAACATACACATGATTTTAGTATACCAATGTTTTCTTCCAAGCATCGAAGGGCCGCTGGAGTCTGTTCTTGTTTGATTGGACAAAGGCATCAACCCTTCGGGGTTTGGGTAAAACACTTGTTTTCAAACTGTTTTTCTAAAAAGAACAAAAAATCATTAAAATGGGTTTCTTCTCAAATCAAGATAGCTTTTCAAAAAGGGAACTACCTTTAGTGCTCACCCTGCGTGGGTTGAGTGAAAAATGGTTTTCAATAACAATTGTCATCTTTTTCCTGTAAATCTCCCCACTCGAAAGGATTCGAGTGGTCTGGGTTCTAGGGGCCGTTCCTTTGTCGGGACGGAAGCCACGGGGGCCGAGCCTGGAACCTGTTCTTGTTTGATAGGGTTGTAGGTGTAGGTCTCCCGGGACTTTCGGGCCCTGTTGGTGTCTTCTGCGTGTTCTACCGTGATTATTGTGTTCCCGAACTATAAGGGGTCGGGAACTCCGATAGGCGGAGCCTAGAGTCTGTTCTTGTTTGATAGGGTTCTAAGCACCGGCCTATCGGGTTTCCGAACCCTTATGGTGTCGGTCTTGCCTGTGAGTGAGCGTTGGTGTCGTTAGTCGATTTTGTTGATCGTGGTTTGGACTATAGCCTGCATGAGCCATATTGAGCTCGACAGAGTGCGCGGATACCCTTGTCCTCGTTGGGGTCGCTTCCCTCGAGTGCCACGTCCGGAGTGGTCTGCACTGTGGTATCGCGACTTGTCGACGCCGTCCCTCTGGCTGTTCCAGTTTTGGCAGTCACGGACACCCTACGGTAGACCCGTCCGGTTGAGGATGTGCGGCAGTAGGTGGGCGCAGGTTTGACTGGACCCTATGGGGCAGTGAACGTAGATTGAGTGACTGTACTGTGTGAGTTAGTAGATGCATCATGTTTCCATCTGTTCCACTCTTTGAGCATCTAGATAGAGGCATAGTAGCTGTAGAGTTACTTTTCCAGCCCTTTCATTTCAGTATTATATTATTGTTACTTTATGCCTCTAGTAGACTTAGTGGGCAGACCGTCGGGCTTGTTGGCGGCACCCACTGAGAACTACTTGGGATGTAGTTCTCACACCCATCGTGGTGTATTTTCCCACAGGGACTTCTACTCCTGTTCCTGCGGCTCCTGTTGCTGCTCCTTCAGATCGAGGTAAGGGAGTCGCGAGATAGATCCCTACCAGTCGGCGTCGTCTAGAGAGTAGATGTACCCCTTACTTTTTGTGAGCTCATGTAGAGAGATCTTGTAGTGAGGTATAGAGTTGTACTTTTAGTTTACTGCTTGAGAGACTTATGTACTTTTAGTGAGGGCTTTGTGTTGTTTATATTTTCATTTTTAGCAGTTTACTTTCAGTTCTGATATCTGTATAGTATAGTTGATCCTTGCAGGTTAGTCGCTTTGTCTATACGGGGCTTCCCGTATGGGCGGCGGATCTGTTGGCGAGCCCGGGTCGCAGTTTCGATGCCGGGGCGTGACAGATTAGGTGGTATCAGAGCCTAGGTTGTAGGTCATTGAGGACTTAGAAACCCTAGGCTTGTGGTTGGACATTAGGATGACTACGTGAGAGTCGTGACTGTTAGCGAGAGTCCTGATTGAGTTTTATACCTCTCCCAAGGGATGGGATGAGTGATTGGCATGTTTATTCTCCTAAGCGATTATGTTGGCTGCAGACAACATAATGCTATGGAATGGATGACATGTCTTAGACTTTCGCTGGATTGGGTCGTATGGTTGCTGTGTCCTGATGTTTATTATTGTGCAGTGGACTACGATGCCTCTGAGACGTCGTGCAGTGTGGTGAAGAGGGCACATCCCGCATCTGATGGGTACCCGAGCAGTGGGAGGCAGGGCTGTCAGAGCAAAGTGAGACCCCGGAGTTATGGATCCAGATGGCACAGTTGTCAGAGGCTGTCCGATGCCAGGAGGAGGCAACGGAACGTTTGAGGCGCTTGTTGGAGCAGAGAGCACAGCTAGTTGCAGTACCGCTTGAGAGTCCTCCAGCACTTTCTTCCTATGCAGTGGCATATTCAGCTATATCAGTGGCACCGATTGAGCGAGCAGCCCCCTCCGTGCCGACGTGTAGTGCCGAGGCACCGAGGCAGGGTGGATAGTGGATAGTAGATGAGCTTTGGGACATCATTGGTCGATGGGGCCAATCCCGGCAGTCTGAACCATCCCGATTCATAGGTTTGAGTTCGAGCCTTTGTAGGCAGAATTGGGGTGGGTGGTGATGGAGAGACTATCTGAGAGCCTCCCTGTGCTAGGGAGTTTATACAGTTGTTGAACTGCACGCTCCAGGGTTCGAGGGACGAGGCGCATAGGATATGTTTGACTGGGAATGGGTTGCACCAGGATACCTTCCAGTTTAGTTGGTCCCTCCATTACGGATTATTGACGCTTCGATGGAGTAGGCGTGGTGTATGGAGCGTGGCGTTGCAGTTCCTTTGGATAGGGATCTGCCGCCAGAAGCGAGTTCTGGATTTTGGTGCTTCGCGCCGGGTGATGGAGGGTAGATCGGTCGGCAGAGACAGTGCTGATTTCTTTTTCCAGGGTAGCGGATTTTTGATATGCCAGAGATCGGGTGGACCCCGATGGCAGCATCAGCACCTACATCAGAGTGGCGCGGCGGTAGCATGGATTGGTTATCTACGGAGAACCGCATTTGTCACCCCAGTGTGAGCAGAGGCAGACTGAGCGACGACCACCTACATCGAGCAGATGAGTCTGTACCGCCCGGTTGGAGGGCGCTACGGCAGTGGACCAGGTTGTCGCGGGCATGATTTCTTTACAGCAGTTTGAGTTGTGTTTTTGGCTTTCCTGTCTGGAATGGAGGTAGAGTTGTTACCATGTGCACTAGAGGTACAGATTCCTGTTGGTGTTGTGCATGTGGGGGAGCCTTGTGGATCGTGTCCAGTACAGCTGAGACTTGGAATTATACCGGCAGGTGTTATGGTTCGCTGGCAGCTCCACGACTCAGTTTGGGCACACAGGATGGACCAGTTGGTGCGGTATCGTGCAAGGATTGATTGTGGATTGAGAACAATGACCTTTCCGCGAGTTGGGCAACTGAAGATCATTTCCACAGGTCACCGAGGCATCCTTCCTGTAGCAGTGGCTTCAGCGGTTTCGGGTTAGGTGCTACTTGTTGAGCGTAGGTGACGCCTAGGACTAGAGCCTATGTCTCTAGGGGTCTCGAATAGGGTTGTGTTTTTCTTTAGGGGCACGGATAGGTCGTAGTTTCCGTTTTGTTGCCACAGCAGGAACGGTGTCAACACTTCTTTCCCATTTTCTCACCTTTGTGCTGAAATTTGCGAACATGACGAAAGATTCGAAAGGCTACTCCAGAAATGGATACGGGGTCCGAACCTGTTCTTGTTTGATTGGGGCGAGGGCACTGGCCTTTCGAAACTTCCGAACTTTTCACTAATTTCAGTTGTTTTCTAAGTTGGAGAGTTGGGGGTTGATGACTTTCCTGCTGGTGGGGCCCTTACTTCTTCTGTTAAGTTTTGCGGCGTAATTCGTGTAGTTTGGACGCGTATGGTTGGTTGTTCTTCCTCGTTCCCCAGTATTTGGAATTTCTGAGGTTTATCCAGCTGTTAGACTCGCTTTGTGGAGAGTGTGTAGCGACTGGGGAGTTGGGAACGGTGTTGTTGGATGGTTACCCTTGGCTTTGAACTCCCTTTTGAGCCATGTTTGTTTCGAGGACGAAACTTTCTTTTAGTGGGGGAGGATGTGAGGACCCGAATCCCCGCTTAAGGGTTATTGTTGGATTAGTGTCTTCGGGAGGTGTTTGTGCACGTGTCGGGCCCAAGTTATTGGATTTCTGGAGTAATTGGAGCAAGAATTGCTTATCAGGAAGCCCATATTGGATGATTGAGATTGTACGCGCTTATGGGAACCAAGAAAGTGACCCGACACGAAAAACGGATCAAGTTTACTTTTCCGGGAATTTTTGGGAAATTTTAGAAGTGGAATTTGGCCAATCGGACTTCGGATTTGGATTCAGCGCGCGAAAACGGTCAAGATGTACTATTTACTTGAATTTTTCGGAGCCCGGACGCGAAAACACGCATTTCAAGGCATTGGGGTACTGTTCCGGCGGCCGGAGAGGCGCCGGCGGCGGCGGCGGGCGGCGGAGCGCGGCGGTTGGCGGCGGCGGAGGCGCGCTGTCACGCCCCGGGGTCGAAACTGCGACCCGGGCTCGCCAACAGATCCGCCGTCTGTGCGGAAACTGCCGCACAGACGAAGCGTCTAACCTACAAAGGATCTATAGCTAACATGTATCAGAGCTGAAAAAGAAATAATAGCTATGGAAATCAACTGAACATCTGGATAAAAGAAAATCCTCAATACAAAGTCTGATAAACTATGAAAAAAATAAAACAATCCTCACAAGTCTCTCAGAATGTCCAGTACAAAAGTGGAGTCATAAAATAAAAACGGGTACATCTACCTCTGACCCTCAAAGCTGGTAAGGAACTAATCGGCCACGTCCTCACCTCGATCTGCTGTCTCCGCGCGAACCAAGCCGGAACAGCTACCTCAACCTGTCACCGCAGCGGGTGTGAGATCTACTGCAGAAAGCAGATCTCAGTGGGTACCGTCCCAATATCCACGGTATGCCCACTAAGTCTACTGGAGGCAAAACAGATAGATATGCAGATAGATAGATAGATAGATAAGCTGAAGAAAAACTACAGCTAATATGTCGCAAACATAATGCTCAAAGGAAAGTCTATCATAAACATGCTATGCATACTCTCACTACTGCTAAAATGCCTCAGTATCAATGCTCTCAGGAAAACCATCTAAGAACATAATATGTAACTACCCGCTCATAACACCCAATCTCAAAGGCTGCCAAAACTGGCTCAGTCCAGCCTGCGCCTGTCGTCTAGGAACGCACCTGCCCACTACCACGCATCCACAAGAGGACGGGATTTACGTGGGGCGTCCTAGACCGACTATCTCAATCTCACACAAAGTGACCCCATGGTAACTCGGCCAGGGGTATCAAGCGACCACCAGTAAATCAACTAGGCGCATATCCAAAGTGACCCCATGGTAACTCGGCCAGGGGTATCAAGCGACCTCTAGTATATGAACTAGGCGCATATCCACATCGTAGCCTCGTCAGGCTCGGTATCATCATCGCACCCGGGGCGTAGCTCGAGGGGAGCGACCCCACCGAACTCAAGTATCACATCTGTCTCACTGTCTCAAATATGCGGCACATGCAGGCTATAATCCATGATCAAACAGATCGGTATCTCAAAGCTCGAAAACACAACTCAGTCGGAAAAGAACCTCGACTCAAACATGAATAGCCCAAACACTCTCACCGCTATGTCGGAGAACCCTCAACGACTCAATCTGATAATGCATGACCATGGCTGAGCCGGGAAACCCCCGCGACTCGATCTGCCAGAACCCCAAATATCCTCAAAACTAAGTGGGAGAACTACCTCTACCACTAAATCATAAACACAATCCATGATCTAGAATAAACCCATCATCCCAACAAGGAAGAAGAACCCTCATGACACTAGAACTCGACAGACGATGCTCTAAAAATACACTCGGCCCTCTGGCACGAGTACACAATCAACTCGAACAATCTGGACCATTCATAATGTTCTCAACAATTAAAAACCCTTTTAAAAATGGAGTTTTACTTAAAACGGGGTACTAAAAATATATGAAGGTCCAGATGCAGCCTGAATCTCAAATGAACATGCAGTCAAGTGTCAAATAACCTCTAGATCATACTAAACGTGTCTGGGGCTCAAGAATGTCATTCTACTATTTCTAAGCAACTATCAGACTTATCAGTATAACAAATAAGCTAAACATGATCAATATGCTTACAGAAGAATTAAAGGGCATTCCATAAATTTCGAAGAAATTCTAACCCACCTGGAACGCTTTCCGCAGGCAATTGCTGAAGTCGGTGAAGTGCCGGAACCTCGAACTGAGGAAAATTCTGAAAAACGCGCAACGCGCGCACACACTAACGCGTATCCGGAGAAATCCTCGGAGGCTCGAACAAAACTCTGTAGCTCCAAAAACCCAACAGCACACTCTAAATATATCCCTCTGCACACACATCCCACATACAGAATAAAACACCAACACATCCACTAATAGCTTACTCACACATGCTCAAAAAATCCACTCACACATATAACCAGCATAATAACAGTACTCCATATGAATGCTCACATATACTATTCACCTAGATCACCTTCAACATTAGCATGCTTAAAAGCTCCAGTAGCACAAAATAAGTAATGTTCCCTCAACCACATTACACAATAGATCTACAATTCCCCTTTTACAAGCTTCAAAGCATACTAATAATTAATATCCATATGTACATTATCCTTTAATTCCCCTTTACACACTCTGCCATTAACAACAGCCACATAAGGAATCACTTAAACACCAATACCTGCAGCCCCCACAAAACACCACACACTTCACACATACACAAAGCCCTCATAATAGGCTCCCTGCATACACCTCACAGCTGCCATACACACAGCACACCACATAGCACTCAAGTCCATCAATTAACCGCTAACCCAACACACATAAACATCCAACTCTGGTAAAAACTGAGAGTCGCGCGCTCGCCCCGGCTTCGCACGGCACATCGGTAGCGAACCGGGCTCCATAGATCCCCGCGATCTGCCGCTGCAGCTCTAAATAAAGGGAGAGAGAGAGAGTTAAGAGAGAAAAACCAAGAATTTAAAAACAGCCCACAAAACTCACGCGACACCCGGCTTGCCTGCCGACCCCATGCCGCAGCCGCGCCCACCACGCGCGCCGCTGCCGCTGTCGCTGCGCTGCTGCCGCCGCGCGCACGCTGAAGCGGCTGTCGCGTGGTGCCAGGGCCCGCCGCGCGGCACCCTGGCCTGCAGCGCGCGCCCACCACGCGCGCCGCTGCCGCTGTCGCTGCGCTGCTGCCGCCGCGCGCACGCTGAAGCGGCTGTCGCGTGGTGCCAGGGCCCGCCGCGCGGCGCCCTGGCCTGCAGCGGGCGCCAGCTGCGCGCTGCGCGCCGCGCGCATGCAGGCCGCGCGCGCATGCGGGCTGCGCGCCCGCCGCGGGCTCGCGGCCAGCGCGCAGCGCGCATGCGGGCCGCGCGCATGCTGCGTGCGGGCTGCGCGCCCGCCGCGCGTGTGCGGGCTGCGCGCCCGCCGCGTGCTCGCGGCTAAGCAGCGCCTCTGTTGCGCGCCGCCAACTGCGCTGCACCCAAAGCGCGCGCCCCTTGCGCTGCGCGCCAGAGCCAGCCGCGCGCATGCTGCGGCACCCCCTCCAACTCAAGGCCAGCCAGCCAAACAACAACAACACCCAGAGCAAAAATCCAAGCTCTCCCACACCTACAACTCTCTCAAAAAAAGAACAGTACGCACCTATGCAAGTCCGCCGCGCGCGCCGCTCGACGCGCTCACACACGGCCCCAAGCAACAGACCACCCCTCTCCATCAAAACCCTTCTTTTCCAACTTCATGCTCCTCTTCTTCCCCCTCCTTTCCTTTCTTTTCTCTTCTTCTCTCTTTCCTCTGCTTCAAAAGAAATCCTCTGTTTTAACTTGAGGGAGATGATGAGGTGGCAGGCAAATTAATTAGGGTAAAGCAAAACAGTAGAGGTGGTAGTTGGCTAAAAATAAATGCACCAGGCCTCATTAATGCTCCACAACAAATATCTCAACATACCCCTTAAAGACCAATCCCATTCTTTTCCTTTCTTCTTTCTTTACCTTATTTCATCACAGACATCTCACTTAAATTAATTAAATAATTAGTTAATTACTCCAAATAAGTCAACTCCAAGTCACTTTTTGCCCTCGGGGCCTCCGCACCAGTCCGGAACCTCCCAAACTCCGCTGTAATCATAAAATACACCTGTTCCAAGTGTTTTCCTAATTTTTCCGCAGACCACGGTGGAGTCGGTGCTTCCCAAACTAGCCTCTAGTGACGCACAAAGCCCGGAAAACCCCGAACCAAGCTGGGGCTTCCGCGATGATCCGAATCAACCCGAACTCATCTGTAAACTCAAATGGAACTCGTCCCAAGCAAATCCTCCGCTCTGCGCCATCTTGCGAGGTCGGTGGACTAACCGAAGTCCCGGTATTCTACACGCGCGGTCCACCGCGGAGGGCGTGCACCGGGCACGGGCCACGTGGCGCTTCCCGGTTGGCGGGCGCAGTGAGCGCGGTCCACGGGTTTGGCGGGGTGTACGGTGGACCGTGGGGTGGCCACGTGGCAGCCTGTGGTTGGAGGGTCTTTGTGCGCGCGGTGCACGCAGCGGGTGGAGCAGGTGGCCGTACGGTGGTTGGGGACGACGTGGGGGCGCCACGTGGCGCCCCGCGATTGGTCGGGTGCAGCGGCGCAGCAGGCGTGTCGGGCCACGTGGCGTCCGTTGGATGGTTGGCTCACGTGGTCCAGGGGCACCGGGAAATTCCTGGGACATGGAGGTCTTTTTTCCAATTGTTTGTTTTAGCTGGCCTATTTCTTGAACCCGAGCCCCTTTCCTCTGCCATTTTCTCCACCTTCCCGAGCTCCCCAGCCCTTGCACCCTTTAGGAATGTTGTAGACCTTCGAGTGCTCGATCTTCCTGCAGAGTTTTGGGATTTTTAGGAGCACGCATCCCGAGGTTCCAGATTTTACGGCGCGGAGTGACGTTTCTTTCTCGGTGTTCCTCTTCGTCGCAGTTCTGTGTAAAGGCTTCCCTGGGCTACCCCGACACTGGTTTTTGGTGATTCTTGCGCCGACTTACTCCTAAGAGGTAGGGCTTCATCTTTCGTATTGATCACGCTTTTCCGTTTCGACTCTTTGGCACGGATCCCGAGGTGCATTTGTGACCCTCTTTCTGTGTGGAATTTTGGGACAGCATTGGAGTGTTTTGGCGATATCTTCGCGCACGAGCGTCAGACGGAAACGTGCTTATACAACTTTTTCATCTACAGATCACAAGGAACGTGCTCGTATTTTTCTTGGATTTTTTCCGAGATTTTTATTGAAGGTGAAAATCCCTGTTCTTCTGTGTACAGTGCTACAGTTTTGACGCAGGAATTGTTTGAGTACACCACCTTGCCGAATTTATATCTTGACCTACCGAACTCGGTTTTGGACGTGCAGGCACTTGTTTCGAAGGTATCGATGCGAGGATCGCTGTGATATTTTTACTGGAATTTCTGGAGGATGTTTTACAGGTGAAAATTTCACAGAGAGTGGACTGTTCACCACAGATTTTGTAACTTGGAATTTTGAGGAATTTAAGTGTAATTTTGGATGTACTTTGTGCCCAGGGTGTTCTGAGCACTACTACTGTATTGTGGGATCTGCGGAGATACTGTTTTAGCTATTTCTGGACTTTCTCAGCTGTACGACCCCGGGCAGTTAGCGCATTCAGGTGGGTGGCCTTGCTTTCAGGATCTATGGACTGTGCTCTAATTCTATTGATATAGAATCATGCATGATAGTGGTCGGACTTGGTAGCATGCTAGAATTTGAATGTTATTATTCCTTGTTTTTATCTGTTGATCGTTTGATCTCTTCTACTTCCTACCGCCTGTTAAATATCTGTTATCTTGGAACCTGACCTAGCACCCCTGTCATATGTTGCATGTGTAATCAGACCAGTAGAAAACCCTCACTTGGGCTAGGGTTATTTATGTTTAGACATCCACACTTTATGTTTCATTCCTGGACTTAGTGTTATCCTCGCCCGGGTAGTGGGCCGAGCGGTCGGGACTTCTTTTTAGTGTGGGATGCGTTTGCACTCGTGCTTGGGAGCAGAGTGGAGTCTGGTAGATGTAGTGTTCCGCTTGTCTGTACCGGGAACCGTTTTGGGTAAACGGTGGTCCCGGGAGGTCTTGTTTTCCCTTGTTGGGGTTGTCGCCACTGTGTTAGTGGGTGTAGTTTACTAGTGTTAGCCGGACCTAGAACCCAGAACCCTTTTCAACATACACATGATTTTAGTATACCAATGTTTTCTTCCAAGCATCGAAGGGCCGCTGGAGTCTGTTCTTGTTTGATTGGACAAAGGCATCAGCCCTTCGGGGTTTGGGTAAAACACTTGTTTTCAAACTGTTTTTCTAAAAAGAACAAAAAATCATTAAAATGGGTTTCTTCTCAAATCAAGATAGCTTTTCAAAAAGGGAACTACCTTTAGTGCTCACCCTGCGTGGGTTGAGTGAAAAATGGTTTTCAATAACAATTGTCATCTTTTTCCTGTAAATCTCCCCACTCGAAATGATTCGAGTGGTCTAGGTTCTAGGGGCCGTTCCTTTGTCGGGACGGAAGCCACGGGGGCCGAGCCTGGAACCTGTTCTTGTTTGATAGGGTTGTAGGTGTAGGTCTCCCGGGACTTTCGGGCCCTGTTGGTGTCTTCTGCGTGTTCTACCGTGATTATTGTGTTCCCGAACTATAAGGGGTCGGGAACTCCGATAGGCGGAGCCTAGAGTCTGTTCTTGTTTGATAGGGTTCTAAGCACCGGCCTATCGGGTTTCCGAACCCTTATGGTGTCGGTCTTGCCTGTGAGTGAGCGTTGGTGTCGTTAGTCGATTTTGTTGATCGTGGTTTGGACTATAGCCTGCATGAGCCATATTGAGCTCGACAGAGTGCGCGGATACCCTTGTCCTCGTTGGGGTCGCTCCCCTCGAGTGCGACGTCCGGAGTGGTCTGCACTGTGGTATCGCGACTTGTCGACGCCGTCCCTCTGGCTGTTCCAGTTTTGGCAGTCACGGACACCCTACGGTAGACCCGTCCGGTTGAGGATGTGCGGCAGTAGGTGGGCGCAGGTTTGACTGGACCCTATGGGGCAGTGAATGTAGATTGAGTGACTGTACTATGTGAGTTAGTAGATGCATCATGTTTCCATCTGTTCCACTCTTTGAGCATCTAGATAGAGGCATAGTAGCTGTAGAGTTACTTTTCCAGCCCTTTCATTTTAGTATTATATTATTGTTACTTTATGCCTCTAGTAGACTTAGTGGGCAGACCGTCGGGCTTGTTGGCGGCACCCACTGAGAACTACTTGGGATGTAGTTCTCACACCCATCGTGGTGTATTTTCCCATAGGGACTTCTACTCCTGTTCCTGCGGCTCCTGTTGCTGCTCCTTCAGATCGAGGTAAGGGAGTCGCGAGATAGATCCCTACCAGTCGGCGTCGTCCAAAGAGTAGATGTACCCCTTACTTTTTGTGAGCTCATGTTGAGAGATCTTGTAGTGAGGTATAGAGTTGTACTTTTATTTTACTGCTTGAGAGACTTATGTACTTTTAGTGAGGGCTTTGTGTTGTTTATATTTTCATTTTCAGCAGTTTACTTTCAGTTCTGATATCTGTATAGTATAGTTGATCCTTGCAGGTTAGTCGCTTCGTCTATACGGGGCTTCCCGTATGGGCGGCGGATCTGTTGGCGAGCCCGGGTCACAGTTTCGATGCCGGGGCGTGACATTGTGATCCCAACGGCAAAGACGGCGCTCAAAACGGTGGAAAAACGGACAAAAACGGAGCAAATGAACTTCGGGCTGTCGGTTGGTGCACGGGGGCAACCGTGCACCGGGCTCACGGCGTCATGCGGCAGAGGCATGCGCCGGGTGCACGCAGGAGGCGTGCACTGCGCATCTCGGGCCGGGCCGGTGCACGACCCGAGCGTGCACCGGGTCCTTGCCCTTCGGCCGCAAGCGCGTGCGCCGGGTGCACGCTTGAGGCGTGCACCGCGCGCCTTGGGCCGGGCCGGTGCACGAAACCGTGCACCGGGTCTGGTGCTTCCGACGCTGCGGGCATGCACCGGGTGCTCGCCTGGACCCGTGGACCGTGCTGTACGGACAAGCACAGTAAACCCTAATTTCGCGGTTTTCTTCGCCGTTTTCGCTCCCGTTTCGCGATTTCTTCTCCGTTTTCGATCCCGTGCGACTCCGGCGAAGACCCCGCGACCATGGTAACGACGGCGGCGGCCTCCCGTTTAACAACGACGGCGGCGGCCTCCCGTTAACCCACTATGTTCCAACGAAACATCCCCAAAAATCTCCGAATAAATCCGCGGTAAATCTAACGGCTAAACCGTTGATCCACGAACAACCAAAACATAAATCGGAACCCCGATCGAATTTTCGACCAAGTCCGATAAAAAGAAACCGACTAAAAATCATCGATTAAACTCGATAAAAACCATCGATCACCCTCGATCAAGAACGAGAATAAAACATGGATAAAAACCCGACGAAAATCCGCGATCGATGTACTAATTAATACGACCTTACGAGAACACGGAAAACCCCCGATTAATTCTACAAAAAGATTAACGACCACTAACCTCAATCTATCGGAATTAAAGAACCGATCTTGTTTCCTTTCGGCGTTGGAGACCCGGATCCGCTCCCCGTAGACGATGGCGTCTCGTTCTCCGATCTCCGGCACGTGAATCAGGGCGATCGGGTTCCTCCGCTTCCTCCTTCTTTTCCTCTTTTCTCCTCCGGTTAGGGTTCCGTCTTTTCTTTTCTTTTTCTCTTCTCACCGATTAGGGTTTTTATTTCTTTCTTTTCTTTTCTTTTCTTTAATCGGGATCCCTTATATAGTCGCACTTTATCTCTAATTAATTTCTCTTTAATTCGTACGTAAGAGAATTATTATTTTCCGTCTGGGATAATTAATTAACTAATTAATTATCCCCTACGAGATAACCCACCTTATCTCTAACGGGTGCAAGATATTTTGCACGGATTCCGATGCACGACTAATCACCGTATCACTTTGAATCCCGTTCCGGGGGATCCCGATATCGGATTTCAGATCCGATCGCACCGTCGGCTTTCTTTTTCCGCGCTCTATCGCAGAAAAATACTAGCACCCCACAATGGCCAACTTTTAAGAATTGAATAATTTTATTTCACTTAAAGGCTTAAATGACTACACGTAAGTCAAAAATACCCCGAAAGGCCGGATCACTACACCACTCACACTTTATAAAAAGTTTCGTCCCGAAACTTAAATACAAACCTCACTAATCAATTCGGAAAAACATTCCCTCATCTTCGATTCCAGTTCCCAAGTCGCCTCGCGCTCTTCATGGTTGCTCCACTGGACCTTTACATAGGGGATTGTTCGTTTGCGCAACTTCTTGTCCTCTCTCGCCAAAATCTGCACCGGCGTCTCCTCGACGCTTAAATCCTCTCGCAACTCGATGGTGGAGGCATCCAAGGCATGAGAGGGATCGGCTAGGTACTTCCGGAGCATTGAGATATGGAACACGTTATGGACTCGTTCGAGATTTGGCGGCAGGGCTAATCAGTACGCCACCGGTCCTATGCGTTCTAGGATCTCGAACGGTCCTACGTACCTCGGGCTTAACTTTCCCTTTATGCCGAAGCGTCGGTTGCCCTTAGAGGGCGAAACTCGGAGCAACGCGTGTTCACCCACCATGAACTCTAGGTCTCGGCGTCTGTTGTCCGCGTAGCTTTTCTGTCTGCTCTGGGCAGTCAGTAGTCTTTGTCTAATCAATCGCACCTTTGATTCAGTCTCCTCCACCAGATCTGGGCCCAGAAACTTACGCTCACCCAAGTCGTCCCAGCATATTGGAGACCAACAGCGGCGCCCGTACAAGGCCTCGTATGGTGCCATCTGAATGCTGGCCTGGTAACTATTATTGTAGGCAAATTCCACTAGGGACAGACACCGTGCCCACCCTTCGCCCAGGTCCAAAACGCATGCCCGAAGCATGTCCTCCACAATTTGTATCACCCGCTCTGATTGTCCATCGGTCTGCGGGTGAAAAGCCGTACTGAAGTGCAACTTGGTTCCCATTGCTCGCTGCAGGCTCTGCCAAAAGTTTGACACAAATCGCGTGTCCCTGTCCGACGTGATGGACGTCGGCACCCCATGCAACCTTACTATCTCGTTGATGTAGGTTTGCGCCAGTCGTTCCCGCGCCCACGTCGTGTGTATGGGCAGAAAGTGGGCTGATTTCGTCAAACGGTCCACGATTACCCATATTGCATCGTGTCCCTGTGACGATCTCGGGAACCCGGTCACAAAATCCATGGTAATCATGTCCCATTTCCACTCGGGCACCGGTAAGGGTTGCAATTTTCCTGCTGGACGCTGGTGCTCGGCCTTCACTCGTTGGCACACCAGGCAGTGTGCCACAAACCGAGTCACGTCTCCCTTCATTTTGGGCCACCAGAAGGTCTGTTTGACGTCCTTGTACATCTTCGTTCCCCCGGGATGCGATGTATATGGAGCGGTATGCGCCTCCCGCAGGATTTCCTCTTTGAGTTCCGGTAGATCCGGCACCCAGATTCATCCCCGAAATCGTATCGTGCCGTTGGAGTTTACTGTGAAATCACCTTCTTGGTCGGCAGTTACTCTACTTCGCACCAGCTGGAGTTGGTCATCAGTCGACTGCCCCTCGAGAATTCTGTCAAGCAGGGTAGGTCTGACCACCAGTGTCAGAAGTTGTTCGACTGTACCCGCTGGTACAACTTCTAGTCTTAATCGCAAAAATTTCGCAATCAGACTATCTTGCTGGGTGATGGCACTTACCCCTGCCTTCTCGGCCTGCCCCTTACGGCTCAGGGCGTCGGCCACCACATTTGCCTTTCCCGGGTGGTAATGGATCGTTAAATCGTAATCCTTCAGTAGCTCGAGCCACCGTCTTTGTCGCAAATTTAACTCCTTTTGGGTGAAAAGGTACTTAAGACTTTTATGATCTGAGTACACATTGCAGTGTGCCCCATACAGGTAGTGTCTCCAAAGCTTGAGGACGAACACAACCGCTGCGAGTTCCAAATCGTGCACGGGGGTAGTTTCGCTCGTATTCTTTGAGCTGCCTTGACGCATAGGCTATAACCTTTCCCTGTTACATGAGTACTCCACCCAGTCTGTTTTGCGACGCATCGCAATACACTCATAATCCTCCCCTAGTTCTGGCAGGGCGAGAATCGGAGATCGCGTCAATCTATCCTTGAGCTCCTCGAAGCTCCTCTGACATTTGCCCGTCCAGATGAACTTTTCCCTCCTTTTTAGTCAACGGTTTAAGGGGGTGGCTATCTTGGGGAAACCCTCCCCCGAAGAGCCGGTAGTACCCGGCTAATCCTAGAAAGCTTCGAACCTCTTGTTACCGTCGTCGGTTGGGACCAGTCCGTCACCGAATCTATCTTCTTCGGATCGACTGCGACTCCAGCCGCTGAGATTACGTGCCCCAAGAAGCCAACCTCACGGAGCCCAAACTCACACTTTTTGAGTTTGGCGCAGAGTTTCTGTTCCCGTAGGGTCTGGGAGGACTGTGCGCAGATGTTCTTCATGGTCCTCGTCTGTACAGGAGTAGATGAGGATATCGTCGATGAAGACCACCACGAATAAATCCAGGAAGGGTTTGCATACCCTGTTCATCATGTCCATGAACACCCGCGGGGCATTCGTGAGCCCGACGGCATTACTGTAAATTCGTAATGACCGTAGCGAGTCGAAAAGCCGTTTGGGGATGTCCTCCCCCTTGACCATGGACCTGATGATAGCCCGACTGCAGGTCAATCTTTGAAAACACCGTCGCCCCCTGTAGTTGGTCGAAGAGGTCGTCGATCCTTGGCAGGGGGTACTTGTTCTTAACGGTTGACCTTATTTATCTCCCGGTAGTCGATGCACAACCGGAGACTTCCGTCCTTCTTCCTCACAAACAGGACGGGCGCGCCCCAGGGTGACGCGCTAGGTCTGATGAAGCCCTTATCCAAAAGGTCCTCCAACTGTGCCTTGAGTTCCTTCAACTCCGCGAAGGCCATCCTGTACGGTGCCTTGGTGATGGGTTTGGTGCCGAGAAGTAGTTCAATAGGAAAGTCGACCTCTCGTTCCGGCGGCGCTCCGGGGAGCTCTACCGGAAATCACGTCCAGAATTTCCCTTACCACGGGACCGCTGATCCTTATCTGGGGAGCGGCCCTGAACTACCTATCGGCCCATTGGGTTCTCGGCTGCAAGGCATAGGGTGGAGCCTATTTATTCCTTGCATGGCCCTTAACGGGCCCCGAGTACACAAGGTTCTCCTATGCTTCGAAGCTCGCCCGACGCACATCGGCCGGGGGGGATTCGCCTAATACTTAAGGATTCTAGAGAGAGGGGAGCGAGAGAGAGAGAGTCTAACAGGGGCAGAGGTTAAGGTGTGACCGGTGCTCCTATATCTAAGAGGGAAAAGTGAAACCACAAACATACCTGCGTTACTAGGTCTGGGACGTCGCGTCCTCCACGTAGTATAGCAGAGGAGTCGTCCACAGGCCTTGGGCCAGCGTCGTACGGCGTGCTGGGGAAGGGACTTGACGTCTGAGGAGTCTGCGGATGTGGTCGTCGGCGAATGCTTTGGCTGAACGGGGGCCGCAGCACTCTTGGTCCTTTCTGCTGCGGTGGAGCTGGGGGCGGGGGATGGGCCCCTGTGGGCAGAAGGACGGGAGTGGTCCGGTAAGCGCATGATTGCAGTAATGGTACCTCCACGTACATTCTGCCACGGGGTGAGCACCCTTGCAGATTACGCACGGTCCCCGAGGTGGTTTCGCGTCCCTTTGATATTCGCCATGACCGAGGGTTCCCTTGTCTAATGTTCTTCAGGTCGTCCTCCAATTGCCGCTTGACGCTGTCAGAGAAGAAAGCGTCAAAAAAGTACTCTCTAAAGGTCGTCCATGTCGGTTAGGGGCGTTTGTTGACGGGTCCGGGGTACCGTCTTCACCAGATGCGGCATTCCTTCGAGGAAGTGAACGGCTAGTGGAACCGCTCGTGTTCCTCCATCAGTAGGTCCTCGAGCGCTTTTTCATGGTGTCCATTTCTCGACGACCCTGGATCGGTCATCTCTCCCTCAAAGTGGGAGGGTCATGCTCTTGAACCTAGTCAAATTCGTCCTGACCCTTTCTCGCGTCGTTCGTTGCTCCGTAATCCCTCTACAGCGGCGGACCCCCCGAGAGTAGGTCGTTCCTGCTCCCCTGCTGTCGCCCCCACCACGGGCCCCGTGGTCGTCGGAGTAGGTACATCCTTGGGATGGGGCTGTTCCGTCGTCGTGCCACCCGTCCCTTGCGGTCCCGTAGTTGGTGCGGTGGCTTCGGGCGGAGGGGTCGATCGCGCTCGGCTGGCGCGCGGTTGCCTGTTGCTGCGTCAGGTGACGAACCTGCTCCGTCAGCGTCGCTAATTGCCCGGCCATTTCCCGCAGTTGTTTGTCGGAGGAGCTGTGTTTTCTGCAGTGGTCGGGATCACTCTGTCCGCTGGCGCATTCTCGGTGGACGATCTAGTCGGGCCATCGTCCGCTATAGACAAGAAAACCACGTTAAACCCTAGGTTATAACCCTAACACCCTGTCTTACGAGTTACACCTACATTACGTTCCCCTTTTCCCTGTACTCTCACGTACTACGCACCTATACCTTGGTTACATCATGTCTAATTTGCTTTGGTACCCTACACTGTGGATGTGGATCACGTCTACTATGGTTATGGTTGTTTTCTCTGATACCATTTAATCTGTCACGCCCGGGGGTTTTTGAGTCTATCAAAGCGAAAATTACGTGTCTCTTTTTTTTTTTTCCTTAACAAGGTTTTTTAAACCTCATCCCCGGTGCGTGCCAGACCGCCACATACACAATTCTCCCGGCCGCGGCAGAGTCTCCTTTGCATATGCACGGCGTCTCATTTACAACAACATACATCAAACACCAACCATCAACCATACAATAGACATACATCATCATGCGGAATATTAAAGCGGCATCAGTGTTTAGAAAGGATATAAAGCCAGCGGTTGCAAAACCCGTTCCCACACGGCACTTCGTTTTGAGAAACCTTTTCGAAGTCATTTGTTTATCATGAAACGTGCCGCATAAGAAAACATCACAAAAGAATCGAAATATAAAAGTACTCCTAATCCACAGCGCTAAGTAATACATGTCCACGAATATTACGACCACAAGCAAAATAACTAAATTAAGCGTAAGAGAAATGAGATAATAAAAAACCAAGTGTTCTGACTACGGTTCTCGCGACGCAGTCTCACCGCCCTCCCGGCTAACGCACCTCGTAACACCTGTCACGGAGTGGGTTAATGTCAGTGACAAACAAAGTAGATGTCTAATATCAATAAGGAAATAAGGAGCAAACCGAATACACCGGAACCATTTCGCTAAAACCCTGCACATATTAACTGGGCCCCAACCCCAGATTTATCAATTAAATTGGGCACCAACCCCAGAATTATCAATTAAATTGGGCACCAACCCCAGAATTATCAATTAAATTGGGCACCAACCCAGAATATTTGTCGGAGAGAGAGACTAAAGTCTCCCCTCGTGCGCAAACACTACTTTGATGCTTTTAACCTCTTCGCGGTGCTGGGTGTGCTATTTTCAGCTCGCGTGGCGCGAAGAGGTCCTCACGGCACCAACACTTTGTGAGGAACACGGGCATAAGAGCCCACTCTTCCGAAAAAGTACAACCATGCGGAGGCCAATCCGCCTGTGTACGTGCAGCATCCGAAAACGGATTTGCCGAGATCGGCGTGTCATGCACCGCGACCGTAGCGTTCAATTGTTAGATAAAAACACAATTATGCGAAAGGTTAAACTGTCCAATCTACTTTGTTAGATTAAAATTAAGAGCATTTTTATGATGATAGATGCACTTACTGCACTGGGTGTATTTATAGCAACCGTACCACCTATTTGAAGAGAGATCGGAACACCGAATCTCTCGCGCACCCCCGCTGCGCTCTGGACCTAAAGAAAGTCCGCACGGATAACTATAGTCAAAAGCGCGTACTAACATCCGAAAAACACAAGACCCAATTTTACTCTTTTCGACGGAAAAGTCCACAAACTCAATCCTCAACCGGTTAGCCCCTCGGGACGTCAATGGTTAGACAAGGAAGGCCCCGGCGGCGAAAATGATGAGAGAAGAGACCCGACGGCCGCCCCCGACAATTTCGTCGAGGCGCGGAGCGTCGGCGAAATCGGCACCCAACAACAAAACAGTGACCAAAAAGATCCAAGTTGCCATGCAAGAAAACCGCGGAGATTGTGCTCCCAACGGCGAAGACGGCGGTCAAAACGGTGGAAAAACGGACAAAAACGGAGCAAATGAACTTCGGGCTGTCGGTTGGTGCAAGGGGGCAACCGGTGAACGGGTTCACGGCGTCAGGCGGGGAGGCATGCGCCGGGTGCACGCAGGGAGGCATGCACCGCGCATCTCGGGCGGGCCGGTGCACGACCGAGCGTGCACCGGGTCTTGCCCTTCGGCCGCAAGCGCGTGCGCGGTGCACGATGAGGCGTGCACGCGCGCCTTGGGCCGGGGGTGCACGAAACCGTCCACCGGTCTGGTGCTCGACGCACGGGCATGCACTGGGTGCTCGCCTGGACCGTGGACCGTGCTGTACGGACCAAGACAGTAAACCCTAATTTCGCGGTTTTCTTCGCCGTTTTCGCTCCCGTTTCGCGATTTCTTCTCCGTTTTCGCTCCCGTGCGACTCCGGCGAAGACCCGCGACCATGGTAACGACGGCGGCAGCCTCCCGTTTAACAAACGGCCGGCGGCGGCCTCCCGTTAACCCCACTATTTTGGCACGAAACATCCCCAAAAATCTTCTGAATAATCCGCGGTAAATCTAACGGCTAAACCGTTGATCCACGAACAACCAAAACATAAATCGGAACCCGATGAATTTTCGACAAGTCCGATAAAAAGAATCGACTAAAAATCATCGATTAAACTCGATAAAAACCATCGATCACCCTCGATCAAGACGAGAATAAAACAGGATCAAAACCGACGAAAATCCGCGATCGATGTAAATTAATACGACCTTACGAGAACACGGAAACCCCCCGATTAATTCTACAAAAAGATTAACGACCCTAAACTCAATCTATCGGAATTAAAAACCGATCTTGTTTCCTTTCGGCGTTGGAGCCCGGATCCGCTCCCGTAGACGATGGCGTCTCGTTCTCCGATCTCCGGCACGTGAATCAGGGCGATCGGGTTCCTCCGCTTCCTCCTTCTTTTCCTCTTTGTCTCCGACGGTTAGGGTTCCGTCTTTTCTTTTCTTTTTCTTTTCACCGATTAGGGTTTTTATTTCTTTCTTTTCTTTTTTTTCTTTAATCGGGATCCTTATATAGTCGCACTTATCTCTAATTAATTTCTCTTTAATTCGTACGTAAGAGAATTATTATTTTCCGTCTGGGAGATTAATTAACTAATTAATTATCCCTACGAGATAACCCACCTTATCTCAACAGTGTGCAAGAATTTTGCACGGATTCCGAGCGCACGACTAATCACCGTATCACTTTGAATCCCGTTCGGGGGATCCCGATACGGATTTCAGATCCGATCGCACCGTCGGCTTTCTTTTTCCGCGCTCTATCGCAGAAAAATACTAGCACCCCACAATGGCCAACTTTTAAGAATTGAATAATTTTATTTCACTTAAAGGCTTAAATGACTACACGTAAGTCAAAAATACCCCGAAAGCCGGATCACTACACGAAGGCATCCGGAGAGGTGTTCCTTGGTCCAAACTTCGCGCTGAGTCCCAATTTTAATATCCACTTCGCGCGAAACCACTTCTAAACATCCGACGGGGTCCTACGATCACTCACATGATCTATTTAAGCCCGAAGGTCCATCACTTGTGTCCAATTGTGCACAAACACCACCGACACAGACGTAGGCTCCAGAAGCTGCCAATCAACCAGTAATCACATCGTGGGGATCCAGGTCCTCACATCCTCCCCCACTAAAGAAAGTTTCATCCTCGAAACTAGCTCAATTCCACCAGGAGTCACAAACACCAAGGGTAAGTATCAACATCATCATCTCCAGCTCCTAAGTCATCACTCCACTCCCGTGATTACTCCTCAACAACAACAACAACAACATTCAGGTGCGGCATAGCCCGTTTTGCAATTCCCTCATCTCACGAGCCAGAATTCACAACGGCGTCCCTCGCATCCACCATTCTAGATCTCAAATGGGACGAGTCAATCACGGGCGAGGGATCCAAAAAACAAACCTTCCTGAGTTGAGACATGAAACACAACAGGGGGTTCCATCAAAAGTTGGGGGAAACAAGATAACCGCCAGTGCAACACGCACCAACCACAACTGTGTCAACTCAACCAAGGCAACCCGAAGCACACCCACACGATTATCCAGTAAGGAAAAGCGTCCTAACAAGGAGGGGTCCTCATCGGTCACTCCGAATCTTGACATCCGAGGTTTGGTGAACTACCCGCCTGCGGTCTATCATCCAAAGGAACCCAGGGGACACAACCACAAGCCATGTTCACCTGAACTGTCCACACCGCGCCAGCTGTAGAATCATCAAACGCAACCCCAGACAGCTTCCCTGCTCAGGTACCCGCCCATCACAGTGTCTCTGTCGGGGTAATCCGAATGCTCAACACTAACCAAACCCAAGAACTAACTCCCCCGGTCACAATAGAAGGCATCACTAAAACTCGCAGATCTCTCTCCAACACTGAAAATGCTAGCATTGGCGCTGGTATCAGTCTCATCATCGATTGCCAAGCTCCTAGCATGACCAGCCAAGAAGAAGCCCCTTACCTTGGACCTATTGTCGACCTCGGCCAATTCCCAAATGGTATCCATATTGGCCGGATTCCACAGCCGCACTATGGCTAACACAATGTGACCCCAGAAGGTATGCCTATGAAGCTAAAACTT
>CM055063.1:21353131-21397678 GCA_029204045.2 Tillandsia leiboldiana | reverse complement strand
ATAGTTGATCCTTGCAGGTTAGTCGCTTGTCTATACGGGGTTAGTCATGGGCGGGGAGCTGTTGGCGAGCCCGGGTCACAGTTTCTATGCCGGGGCGTGACATTGGGATCCCAACGGCACCAAAGACGGCCTACAAAACGGTTTTGGAAAAACGGACAAAAGCGGAGCAAAATGAACTTGGGCTGTCGGTTGGTGCAAGGGGGCAACGTGCACAGGGTCACGGCGTATGCGGCAGAGGCCAATGCGCGGTAGTGCACGCAGGCGTGCACTGCATATCGGGCGGGCCGGTGCAAGACCAGAGCGTTGTGTGACAACGGGTCTTGCCCTTCGCGCAAGAGCTGTGCGCGGTGCACGGCCTTGAGGCTGCACGTGCGCCTATTGGGCCGGGCCGGGGCACGAAACGTGCACCGGTCTGGGGCTTCCGACGCTTGCGGGCATGCACCGGGTGCTCCCTGGACCGTGGACCGTGCTGTACGGACAAGCACTAGTAAACCTAATTTTTTTCGCGTTTTCTCGCCGTTTTCGCTCCCGTTCGCGATTTCTTCTCCGTTTTCGATCCCGTGCGACTCGGCGAAGACCCCGCGACCATGGTAACGACACGGCGGCCTCCCGTTTACAACGGCGGCGGCCTCCCGTTAACCCACTATGTTCCAACGAACATCCCAAAAATCTCGAATAAATCCGCGGTAAATCTAACGGCTAAACCGTTGATCCACGAACAACCAAAAATAAATCGGAACCCGATCGAATTTTCGACCAAGTCGATAAAAAGAAAACCGACTAAAAATCATCGATTAAACTCGATAAAAACCATCGCTCACCCTCGATCAAGAACGAGGAATAAAACATGGATCAAAACCCGACGAAAATACGCGATCGATGTACTAATTAATACGAGCCTTACGAGAACACGGAAAACCCCGATTAATTCTACAAAAAGATTAACGACCACTAACCTCAATCTATCGGAATTAAAGAACGATCTTGTTTCCTTTCGGCGTTGGAGACCCGATACGCTCCCCGTAGACGATGGGTCTCGTTCTCAGTCTCCGGCAAGGTGAATCAGGGCGATGGGTTCCTCCGCCTCTCTTCTTTTCCTCTTTCTCCTCGCGTTAGGGTTCGTCTTTTCTTTCTTTTTCTCTTCTCACGATTAGGGTTTTTATTTCTTTCTTTTCTGTTCTTTTTCTTTAATCGGGATCCCTATATAGTCGCACTTTATCTCTAATTAATTTCTCTTTAATTCGTACGTAAGAGAATTATTATTTCCGTCTGGGATAATTAATTAACTAATTAATTACCCTACGAGATAACCCACCTTATCTCTAACGGGTGCAAGATTTTGCACGGATTCGATGCACGACTAATCACCGTATCACTTTGCAATCCCGTTCCGGGGGATCCGATACGGATTTCAGATCCGATCGCACCGTCGGCTTTCTTTTTCCGCCTCGATCGCAGAAAAATAACTAGCACCCCACAAATGCCAACTTTTAAGAATTGAATAATTTTATTTCATAAAGGCTTAAATGACTACACGTAAGTCAAAAATACCCCGAAAGCCGGATCACTACACCACTCACACTTTATAAAAAGTTTCGTCCCGAAACTTAAAATACAAAACCTCACTAATCAATTCGGAAAAACATTCCTCATCTTCGATTCCAGTTCCAAGTCGCCTCGCGCCCTCTTCATGGTTGCTCCACTGGACCTTACATAGGGGATGTCGTTTGCGCAACTTCTTGTCCCTCTCGCCAAAATCCGCACCGGCGTCTCCTCGACGCTTAAATCCCTCTCGCAACTCGATGGTGGAGGCATCAAGGCATGAGAGGGATCGGCTAGGTACTTCCGGAGCTGAGATATGGAACACGTTATGGACTCGTTCGAGATTTGGCGGCAGGGCTAATCAGTACGCCACCGGTCTATGCGTTCTAGGATCTCGAACGGTCCTACGTACCTCGGGCTTAACTTTCCTTTATGCCGAAGCGTCGGTTGCCCTTGGAGGGCGAAACCGGAGCAACGCGTGTTCACACCATGAACTCTAGGTCTCGGCGTCTGTTGTCCGCGTAGCTTTTTCTGTCTGCTCTGGGCGTCAGTAGTCTTTGTCTAATCAATCGCACCTTTGATTCGTCTCCTCCACCAGATCTGGGCCCAGAAACTTACGCTCACCCAAGTCCGCCCAGCATATTGGAGACCAACAGCGGCGCCCGTACAGGGCCTCGTATGGTGCCATCTGAAATGCCTGGACGATGGCCTGGTAACTATTGTAGGCAAATCACTAGGGAAGACACCGTGCCCACCCTTCGCCCAGGTCCATCAAAAACGCATGCCCGAAGCATGTCCTCCACAATTTGTATCACCGCTCTGATTGTCCATCGGTCTGCGGGTGAAAAGCCGTACTGAAGTGCAACTTGGTTCCCATTGCGCGCAGGCTCTGCAAAAGTTTGACACAAATCGCGTGTCCCTGTCCGACGTGATGGACGTCGGCACCCCATGCAACCTTACTATCTCGTTGATGTAGGTTTGCGCCAGTCGTTCCCGCGCCACGTCGTGTGTATGGGCAGAAAGTGGCCGATTTCGTCAAACGGTCCACGATTACCCATATTGCATCGTGTCCCTGTGACGATCTCGGGAACCCGGTCACAAAATCCATGGTAATCATGTCCCATTTCCACTCGGGCACCGGTAAGGGTTGCAATTTTCCTGCTGGACGCTGGTGCTCGGCCTTCACTCGTTGGAACACCAGGCAGTGTGCCACAAACCGAGTCACGTCTCCTTCATTTTGGGCCACCAGAAGGTCTGTTTGACGTCCTTGTACATCTTCGTTCCCCCGGGATGCGCTGTATATGGAGCGGTATGCGCCTCCCGCAGGATTTCCTCTTTGAGTTACGGTAGATCCGGCACGCAGATTCGTCCCCGAAATCGTATCGTGCCGTCGGAGTTTACTGTGAAATCACTTCTTGGTCGGCAGTTACTCTATTCGCACCAGCTGGAGTTGGTCATCAGTCGACTGCCCCTCGAGAATTCTGTCAAGCCAGGTAGGTCTGACCACCAGTGTCAGAAGTTGTTCGACTGTACCCGCTGGTACACTTCTAGTCTTAATCGCGAAAATTCCGCAATCAGACTATCTTGCTGGGTGATGGCACTTACCCTGCCTTCTCGGCCTGCCCCTTACGGCTCAGGGCGTCGGCCACCACATTTGCCTTTCCCGGTGGTAGGGATCGTTAAATCGTAAATCCTTCAGTAGCTCGAGCCACCGTCTTTGTCGCAAATTTAACTCCTTTGGGGTGAAAAGGTACTTAAGACTTTTATGATCTGAGTACACATTGCGTGTGTGCCCCATACAGGTAGTGTCTCCAAAGCTTGAGGACGAACACAACCGCTGCGAGTTCCAAATCGTGCACGGGGTTAGTTTCGCTGTATTCTTTGAGCTGCCTTGACGCATAGGCTATAACCTTTCCCGTTGCATGAGTACTCCACCCAGTCTGTTTGCGACGCATCGCAATACACTTCATAATCCTCCCTGGTTCTGGAGGGCGAGAATCGGAGCTCGCGTCAATCTATCCTTGAGCTCCTCGAAGCTCCTCTGACATTTGTCCGTCCAGATGAACTTCCCTTTTTAGTCAAACGGTTTAAGGGGGTGGCTATCTTGGGGAAACCTCCACGAAGAGCCGGTAGTACCCGGCTAATCCTAGAAAGCTTCGAACCTCTGTTACCGTCGTCGGTTGGGACCAGTCCGTCACCGAATCTATCTTCTTCGGATCGACTGCGACTCCAGCCGCTGAGATTACGTGCCCCAAGAAGCCAACCTCACGGAGCAAAACTCACACTTTTTGAGTTTGGCGCAGAGTTCTGTTCCCGTAGGGTCTGGAGGACTGTGCGCAGATGTTCTTCATGTTCCTCGTCTGTACGGGAGTAGATGAGGATATCGTCGATGAAGACCACCCACGAATAAATCCAGGAAGGTTTGAATACCCTGTTCATCATGTCCATGAACACCGCCGGGGCATTCGTGAGCCCGAACGGCATTACTGTAAATTCGTAATGACCGTAGCGAGTCCGAAAGCCGTTTGGGGATGTCCTCCCCCTTGACCTGGACCTGATGATAGCCCGACTGCAGGTCAATCTTTGAAAACACCGTCGCCCCCTGTAGTTGGTCGAAGAGGTCGTCGATCCTTGGCAGGGGGTACTTGTTCTTAACGGTGACCTTATTTATCTCCCGGTAGTCGATGCACAACCGGAGACTTCCGTCCTTCTTCCTCACAAACAGGACGGGCGCGCCCCAGGGTGACGCGCTAGGTCTGATGAAGCCTTATCCAAAGGTCCCCAACTGTGCTTGAGTTCCTTCAACTCCGCGAAGGCCATCTGTACGGTGCCTTGGTGATGGGTTGGTGCCGAGAAGTAGTTCAATAGGAAAGTCGACCTCTCGTTCCGGCGGCGCTCCGGGGAGCTCTACCGGAAACACGTCCAGAATTCCCTTACCACGGGACCGCTGATCCTTATCTGGGGAGCGGCCCTGAACTACCTATCGGCCCATTGGGTTCTCGGCTGCAAGGCATAGGGTGGAGCCTATTTATTCCTTGCATGGCCCTTAACGGGCCCCGAGTACACAAGGTTCTCCTATGCTTCGAAGCTCGCCCGCGCACATCGGCCGGGGAGGCTTCGCCTAATACTTAAGGATTCTAGAGAGAGGGAGCGAGAAGAGAGAGTCTAACAGGGGCAGCAGGTTAAGGTGTGACCGGTGCTCCTAATCTAAGAGGGAAAAGTGAAACCACAAACTACCTGCCGTACTAGGTCTGGGACGTCGCGTCCTCCACTGTAGTATCCCGAGGAGTCCGTCCACAGGCCTTGGGCCAGCGTCGTACGGCGTGCTGGGAAGGGACTTGACGTCTGAGGAGTCTGCGGATTGCTGGTCGTCAGGCGAATGCTTTGGCTGAACGGGGGCCGCAGCACTCTCTGGTCCTTCTGCTGCGGTGGCGCGGGTGGCGGCGGGGATGGGCCCCTGTGGGCAGAAGGCACGGGAGTGGTCCGGTAAGCCGCACTGATTGCAGTAATGGTACCTCCACGTACATTCTGCACCGGGTGAGCACCCTTGCAGATTACGCACGGTCCCGAGGTGGTTTCGCGTCCCTTGATATTCCATGACCGAGCGGTTCCCTTGTCTATGTTCTTCAGGTCGTCCTCCAATTGCCGCTTGACGCTGTCAGAGAAGAAAGCGTCAAAAAGTTACTCTCTAAAGGCGTCCATGTCGGTAGCGGGTCGTTTGTTGACGGGTCCGGGCGTACCGTCTTCCACCAGATGCGTGCATTCCCTTCGAGGAAGTGAACGGTAGTGGAACACCGCTCGTGTTCCTCCATCAGTAGGTCCTCGAAGAGCTTTTTCATGGTGTCTACCCATTTCTCGACGACCCATGGATCGGTCATCTCTCCCTCAAAGTGGGAGGGTCATGCTTCTTGAACCTAGTCAAATTCGTCCTGACCCTTTCTCGCGTCGTTCGTTGCTCCGTAATCCCTCCTACAGCGGCGGACCCCCCGAGAGTAGGGGTCGTTCCTGTCCCCTGCTGTCGCCCCCACCACGGGCCCCGTGGTCGTCGGAGTAGGTACATCCCTTGGGGATGGGGGCTGTTCCGTCGTCGTGCCACCCGTCCCTTGCGGTCCGTAGTTGGTGCGGTGGCTTCGGGCGGAGGGGTCGAATCGCGCTCGGCTGGCGCGGTTGCCTGTTGCTGCGTCAGGTGACGAACCTGCTCCGTCAGCGTCGCTAATTGCCCGGCCATTTCCCGCAGTTGTTGTCGGAGGAGCTGGTTTTCTGCAGTGGTCGGGATCACTCTGTCCGCGTCCGCATTCTCGGTGGACGATCTAGTCCGGGCCATCGTCCGCTATAGACAAAGAAACCACGTTAACCTAAGGTTATAACCCTAACACCTGTCTTACGATTACACCTACATTACGTTCCCCTTTTCCCTGTACTCTCACGTACTACGCACCTATACCTTGGTTACCTCATGTCTAATTTGCTTGTGGTACCCTACACTGTGGATGTGGATCACGTCTACTATGGTTATGGTTGTTTTTCTTGATACCATTTAATCTGTCACGCCCCCGGGGGTTTTTGAGTCTATCAAAGCGAAAAATTACGTGTATCTTTTTTTTTTCTTCCTTAACAAGGTATTTTAAACCTCATCCCGGTGCGTGCCAGACCGCCACATACACAAATTCTCCCTGCCCGCGGACAGAGTCTCCTTTGCATATGCACGGCGTCTCATTTACAACAACATACATCAAACACCAACCATCAACCATACAATAGACATACATCATCATGCGGAATATTAAAGCGGCATCAGTGTTTAGAAAGGATAAAGCCAGCGGTTGCAAAACCCGTTCCACACGGCACTTCGTTTTGAGAAAACCTTTTCGAAGTCATTGGTTTATCATGAAAACGTGCCGCATAAGAAAACATCACCAAAAGAATCGAAATATAAAAGTACTCCTCATCCACAGCGCTAAGTAATACATGTCCACGAATATTACGACCCACAAGCAAATTAACTAAATTAAGCGTAAGAGAAATGAGATAATAAAAACCAAGTGTTCTGACTACGGTTCTCGCGACGCAGTCTCACCGCCCTCCCGGCTAACGCACCTCGTAACAACTGTCACGGAGTGGGTAATGTCAGTGACAAACAAAGTAGATGTCTAATATCAATAAGGAAATAAGGAGCAAACCGAATACACCGGAACCATTTCGCTAAAACCCTGCACATATTAAGCTGGGCCCCAACCCAGATTTATCAATTAAATTGGGCACCAACCCCAGAATTATCAATTAAATTGGGCACCAACCCCAGAATTATCAATTAAATTGGGCACCAACCCCAGAATATTTGTCGGAGAGACTAAAGTCCCCTCGTGCGCAAACACCTACTTTGATGCTTTTAACCTCTTCGCGGTGCTGGTGTGCTATTTTCAGCGGGCGCGAAGAGGTCCTCACGGCACCAACACTTTGTGAGGAACACGGGTCATAAGAGACCACTCTTCCGAAAAAGTACACCCATGCGGAGGCCAATCCGCCTGTGTACGTGCAGCATCGAAAACGGATTTGCCGAGATCGGCGTGTCATGCACCGCGACCGTAGCCGCTTCAATTGTTAGATAAAAACACAATTATGCGAAAGGTTAAACTGTCCATCTACTTTGTTAGATAAATTAAGAGCATTTTAATGATGATAGATGCACTTACTGCACTGGTTGTATTTATAGCAACCGTACCCACCTATTTGAAGAGAGATCGGAACACCCGAATCCTTCGCGCACCCCGCTGCGCGTCTGGACCTAAAGAAAGTCCGCACGGATAACTATAGTCAAAAGCGCGTACTAACATCCGAAAACACAAGACCCAATTTACTCTTTTCGACGGAAAAGTCCAACAAAACTCAATCCTCAACCGGTAGCCCACTCGGGACGTCAATGGTTAGACAAGAAGGCCCCGGCGGCGAAAATGATGAGAGAAGAGAACCCGACGGCGCGCCCCCGACAATTTCGTCGAGGCGCTGAGCGTCGGCGAAATCGGCACCCAACAAAACAAAACAGTGACCAAAAAGATCCCAAGTTGCCATGCCAAGAAAACCGCGGAGATTGTGCTCCCAACGGCGAAGACGGCGGTCAAAAACGGTGGAAAAAAACGGACAAAAACGGAGCAAATGAACTTCGGGCTGTCGGTTGGTGCACGGGGGCAACCGTGCCACCGGGTTCAACGGCGTCAGGCGGCGGAGGCATGCGCCGGGTGCACGCAGGAGGCATGCACCGCGCATCTCGGGCCCGGGCCGTGCACGACCCGAGCGTGCACCGGGTCCTTGCCCTTCGGCCGCAAGCGCGTGCGCCGGTGCACGCATGAGGCGTGCACCGCGCGCCTTGGGCCGGGCCGGTGCACGAAACCGTCCACCGGGTCTGGTGCTTCCGACGCTACGGGCATGCACCGGGTGCTCGCCTGGACCCGTGGACCGTGCTGTACGGACAAGCACAGTAAACCCTAATTTCGCGGTTTTTCTTCGCCGTTTTCGCTCCCGTTTCGCGATTTCTTCTCCGTTTTCGCTCCCGTGCGACTCCGGCGAAGACCCCGCGACCATGGTAACGACGGCGGCAGCCTCCCGTTTAACAACGGCGGCGGCGGCCTCCCGTTAACCCACTATGTTGCAACGAAACATCCCCAAAAATCTCTGAATAAATCCGCGGTAAATCTAACGGCTAAACCGTTGATCCACGAACAACCAAAACATAAATCGGAACCCCGATCGAATTTTCGACCAAGTCCGATAAAAAGAAATCGACTAAAAATCATCGATTAAACTCGATAAAAACCATCGATCACCCTCGATCAAGAACGAGAATAAAACATGGATCAAAACCCGACGAAAATCCGCGATCGATGTACTAATTAATACGACCTTACGAGAACACGAAAAACCCCCGATTAATTCTACAAAAAGATTAACGACCACTAACCTCAATCTATCGGAATTAAAGAACCGATCTTGTTTCCTTTCGGCGTTGGAGACCCGGATCCGCTCCCCGTAGACGATGGCGTCTCGTTCTCCGATCTCCGGCACGTGAATCAGGGCGATCGGGTTCCTCCGCTTCTCCTTCTTTTCCTCTTTTCTCCTCCGGTTAGGGTTCCGTCTTTTCTTTTCTTTTTCTCTTCTCACCGATTAGGGTTTTATTTCTTTCTTTTCTTTTCTTTTCTTTAATCGGGATCCCTTATATAGTCGCACTTTATCTCTAATTAATTTCTCTTTAATTCGTACGTAAGAGAATTATTATTTTCCGTCTGGGATAATTAATTAACTAATTAATTATCCCCTACGAGATAACCCACCTTATCTCTAACAGGTGCAAGATATTTTGCACGGATTCCGATGCACGACTAATCACCGTATCACTTTGAATCCCGTTCCGGGGGATCCCGATATCGGATTTCAGATCCGATCGCACCGTCGGCTTTCTTTTTCCGCGCTCTATCGCAGAAAAATACTAGCACCCCACAATGGCCAACTTTTAAGAATTGAATAATTTTATTTCACTTAAAGGCTTAAATGACTACACGTAAGTCAAAAATACCCCGAAAGGCCGGATCACTACACGAAGGCATCCGGAGAGGTGTTCCTTGGTCCAAACTTCGCGCTGAGTCCAATTTTAATATCCACTTCGCGCGAAACCACTTCTAAACATCCGACGGGGTCCTACGATCACTCACATGATCTATTTTAAGCCCGAAGTCCATCACTTGTGTCCAAATTGTGCACAAACACCACCGACACACTACGTAGGCCTCCAGAAGCTGCCAATCAACCAGTAATCACATCGTGGGGATCCAGGTCCTCACATCCTCCCCCACTAAAGAAAGTTTCATCCTCGAAACTAGCTCAATTCCACCAGGAGTCACAAACACCAAGGGTAAGTACTCAACATCATCATCTCCAGCTCCTAAGTCATCACTCACTCCCCGTGATTACTCCTCAACAACAACAACAACAACATTCAGTGCGGCATAGCCCGTTTGTGCAATTCCCTCATCTCACGAGCCAGAATTCACAACGGCGTCCCTCGCACTCCAAACATTCCTAGATCTCAAATGGGACGAGTCAATCACGGGCGAGGGATCCAAAAACATAACCTTCCTGAGTTGAGACATGAAACACAACAGGGGGTTCCATCAAAAGTTGGGGGAAACAAGATAACCGCCAGTGCAACACGCACCAACCCACAACCTGTGTCAACTCAACCAAGGCAACCCGAAGCACACCCACACGATTATCCAGTAAGGAAAAAGAGTCCTAACAAGGAGGGGTCCTCACTCGGTCACTCCCGAATCTTGACCATCCGAGTGAACTACTCAGCCGCGGTCTATCATCCAAAGGAACCCTCAGGGACACAACCACAAGCCATGTTCACCTGAACTGTCCACACCGCGCCAGCTGTAGAATCATCAAACTCAACCCCAGACAGCTTCCCTGCTCCAGGTACCCGCCATCACAGTGTCTCTGTCGGGGTAATCCAGAATGCTCAACAATAACCCAACGATAACTCCACGGTCACAATAGAAGGCATCACTAAAACTCGCAGATCTCTCTCCCAACACTGAAAATGCTAGCATTGGCGCTGGTATCAGTCTCATCATCCGATTGCCAAGCTCTCCTAGCACTGCCCAGCCCAAGAAGCCCCTTACCTTGACCATAATTGTCGACCTCGGCCAATTCCCAAATGGTATCCATATTGGCCGGATTCCCACAGCCGCCACTATGGCTAACACAATGTGACCCAAGAAGGTATGCCTCTGAAGCTAAAACTTGTACTCCAATAATACGGCATACAGCTTCTTCCACCCAAGCATTATAGCACATCCATAAGTGCTCCTCGTGCTTCAAGTCGCTTTGGGAGTAAATTCGAATATCCCTAGAGGATCTGGTTACCAATCCAATCAAGTACAGCTGGAGCACAATTCCTCAAATCATAAGAGTGGCAGGGCATTAATCAATCCACTTGGCCTCACTATGAGCTCATGATGCCCTACCGTGTCCTGAACGCCATCTAGGCAAGATCCTTGGCTGTCTGATTCCAAGTAGGTACTCACACCATACTATAACTGCCGGAGTATGACTCCATCAAAAGGTCCTAGATACCACCCGGACCTGTCTACACTCGAACCATGAAAGGACCCTCACAGTCGTGTATCAACGACGTGGCATCACCACCGTGTATCAACGGTGTGGCATCACCACCGTATATCAACGGTGTGGCACTAGGTCAAACAGACCCCTCGATCCATCAGATCCTGCAACTTCGCCATCAGCTCTCTCAGCTCTACCAGCGATATCCAATGAGGTGCTGTCGAGAGTGGCGCGGTTCCCCGAACCACGTCAAACTCAATCTCTATCTCCCTAACCGGCGGCATCTCCAACAGCTCAGGTGAAATCACACCCGGGATCTCGTGGGCAACAGAGATATCCTTGAGTCCCGGTGCCGCCGAAAGCACCTCACACACTGTCGCTATAACCTGCGTGCTCTAATAATCTCGACAAGCAAGCCTCCTCTTGTCTGCCTTGCCGAATATCAAAGTCCTCTCTCGCCGCAGTCAAACATTCTGTGGCACTATGCCAACCAAAACCCAAGCACTAGATCAAAACACCGAACTGCCACAATTACCAATAAGTCAGCCGGCATAACTCACGGCCTCTACTGCACTGGACATGATCCACAAGCCTCCTCCACATGCACAACACCAACAGGAACCTGTACCTCGAGTGCACGTGGTAACAAATCTGCCTCTAGTCCATGCAGGAACGCAACATGCTCTAACTCCGACTGCTGTGATGAAATCCCACCTGCGACACTCAATCTACTACCGTGGCGCCCTCCAACCGGGCGGCACAGATTTATCCGCTCAATGCAAGTGGTTGTCGCTCAATCTGCCTGAAAATCAGGACTATCCACATAGGGAGCACGACCTCTGTCTCTGCTCACACTGAGGCGACGAATAAGGTCCTCCGTAGATAATAAATCCACGCTACCGCTGCGCCACTCTGATATAGATGCTGATGCTGCCATCGGGGTCCACCCGATCTCTGGCATCTCAGGAACCCGTCATCCTGGAAAAGAAATCAGAAGTGCCTCTGCCGGCCGATTTATCCTCCATCACCCAGCGCCAAGCGCAAATATCCTGAACTCGCCTCTAGCGGCAGATCCGTATCCAAAGGAACTGCAACTCCACGCTCCCTACACAACGCCTACACCATCGAGGCGTCAATAATCTGTAACTGAGGGACTAACTAAACTGAAAGGTATCCTGGCACAATCCACTCCCAGCCACATATCCTATGCGCCTCGTCCCTCGAACCTGGAGCGCGCAGTTCAACAACTGCCAAAAACTCTCTAGCACAGGGAGGCTCTCAATTGATCACTCCATTACCACCAACCACGACTCTGCCTCCAAATGCTCCAACTCAATCTTACGAGTCGGGGTGGCTCATCTGCCAAATCTGGCTCAATAGATCGATCGCGCCCCCTCAGCTCACCAGCTGTCAACTATCCACCCTACCTCAGTGCCTTGCCACTAAACATTGGCACAGAGGGGGCTACTCACTCCATCGGTGCCACAGAAATCCCCGCCACTGAGGATACTGCAACCGGGTGGTCTCGGAAGGAAGCACTGTCGAGCTGCCCGTTGCTCCGACAACTGTGTCACTAAGACCAGCTGCTCACTCACTCTGCCGCTGATAAGCCTCTAACAATCCTGTCATCTGGGTCCGGAGCGCTCTGACCTCAATCCGGGTACCAGCCCAAAACCAACCGCTCAAGCTCAACTACTATGACAGGCTACACACGGGTCAAAACCCAGCGTCGAGGAGACACCGCTCGCCACGACGAAACTGCAAAACAGCACACAACAACGCTCGACCCAATCCAGCGGAAGTCTAAAGCATGTCACCCGTTCCACCGCATTATGTTGTTTGCAGCAAACATAATTACTTTGGAGAATATGTTACGGCCTTTTGTGTTGGCATATTTCGTGAGTTGAGTCAGAGTCTTGAAGTGATCAAATTCTCAATCAACAATCGAAGACTCAGAGAAAATTCAACAAGAGCTCAAGTTGACACTCAGTGTTTTGAGTCTTGAAGATTGAAGTTGAAGAATTGTGGATCATATACATCAATCTTAAGGAAAATGGATTCGGATTGATCAGGTACGTTTAACTAAATAATTTTGGTGATCCGAATACATTTGAGCAGTTTAGAAACACTTGGATAAGTTTTCAATGCATAAAAATCAAAAACTGGACAAATTGGATGTTCAGGATCCGGATCAGACCAATCCAGTCCGGACCCCGAACATAGTTTAGTTCATGCGCCTTTCAGTCCGGATCGGATTCCTGTTTCAGTCCGGATCGGATTCATGTTTCAGTCCGGACCCCAAACCTTGTTTTTTCAGGAATTGCTGAAAAAAGACGACAGCCCGGAACGAGCCAATCCAGTCCAGACCGTCGTGCGGGAAAAATTCTGTTAAGTCAGTTTTTGATGCTTTTCTCTTTCCAATGGTTTCTAACCTATAAATAGACACTTAGGGTTTCTCAAGAACTACCGATTAATTAAGAAAACACTTGAGAGCAACCCTAGAGGCTAGGTTTTTATCGTTCTTCTCTTTAGCCTCTTTTAGGTCAATTCGACGGTTCTTCCAAGATCTATCTTTTATCGAATTGATCTAGTCTTTGCTTAGAGATTCCATCTATGGTTCTTCAATGTTAATCTAAGCAAAGGATCACCATCGAAGCCAATATTTCTATCGGCTAAGTTTGCGTCATGGATTCGACGTAGCATCGTGGATTCGGTGTGTTGAAGGCGTTTCGTGGATTCGAAACGTGTGCTCGTGGATTCGAGCGGCGTTCGTGGATTCGAACGTGTGCAGTGGACGTGCAATCGGTGGAGCGCAAGGTCCGAAGAAGTTGAATGAGGGGTTGAGTCCGTGGAGTTGGTAATCACCTTGTTATTCTTCTATTCTTAGTGGATTGTTATTGCGTGTTGGTCCCGTGGTTTTTCTCCTGGATTGGAGTTTCCACGTAAATCTCGGTGTGCTATTTTTATTTTCTGCATTGGTTTTTATTTTGCACTGAGATTGGTTTTATAAGTATTACACCTATTCACCCCCCCCTCTAGTTGTTTGATAGTACCTATTTAGATCCTTGTGGATCCTTAAATATATAAAAACCAACAAGTGGTATCAGAGAGGGTTTTAGGTTTTTCTATCATGTCGGGTGAAAGTGGTAATATTTATAGACCTCCTCTTTTTGATGGGACTAATTATGTTTATTGGAAAGTGCGGATGAGAGCTTTTCTCATCGCAATTGATGAGCGGGTATGGCAATCCGTGGAATACGGTTGGGTGCATCCTGTTGAGGAAGTAGGAAATTCTACTACCCCAAAACCTCGCTCTAGATGGTCCAAAGAGGAATTCGAAAGATCTTCTTACAATGGGAAAGGTATGAACGCTCTATTTAATTCTCTTTCCACGACTGAGTTCACACGAATTTCCGCGTGTGAAACCGCGAAGGAAATTTGGGATATTCTCAAAATTACACATGAGGGTACTAATCTAGTAAAAATTCAAAAGCTCCAGATGCTTACAAGTCAATTTGACTCTATTCATATTGATGAGCATGAATTATTTACAGATTATTACACAAGACTCCAAGATATAATCAACACTTGTGCTAATTTAGGAGAAAAGATCCCGGAGTCGAAAGTTGTAAGAAAGATACTTCGGACTCTTCCGGAATGGTTTAGGGCAAAGGTTACCGCCATTGAAACCGTTAGTCATCCGGATGAGATGAGAGTAGAGGAATTAGTAGGTGCTTTACAAACTTATGAGATGACTTTTCCTACTAATCAAGTTTCTTCCAAGTCTTCTTCTAAGCTTACAGGTGTTGCATTCAAATCAACAAAGGAAGAAGATGGCGAATCAAGTTCCGACGATGAAATCTCTTTTGCCGATTTTGAAAAACAATTGGCGCGGATCATAAAGAAATTTCGTCGGAAGTTTTGGAAGAATCGAACCGATGGATCTTCATCCTCGAAACCATCTAAAGGATCATCGGGTTCTAAATCCTCTAACCTCAAAAGCTCTGCAAAACCTTCTAAGGAAAAAGATGAATTAGAAGGGGAAATCCAATGTTATAGATGCAAAGGCTATGGCCATATTTCAACGGATTGTCCTTCTCCGAAATCATATAAAAAGAAGGCTTTGCAAGCAAAAATTTGGGACGATTCTACTTCTAATGAATCGACCTCAAGTAAAGAGGAAAAAGTCGTTGCCTTTCATGCTTCTCAAATTTCCTCTTCTAATGTTTGCTTATCATCTTTAATCACTGACTCTATTCCTTTGATTTTGCATGAAACATCAACATCCGGCGGAGAGTCATCAAGTGAGAGGGAGCCGGACGAAGAAGAACTCGTTGAGGCATATCAACAACTTCTTACGGAATCAAAGAAGATGGCCAAGCACATTAAGAAGTTGAGGAAGCAACGACTTGAGATTCAAGACGAGAATCATGCTTTAAAGATCAAACTTCATGATCTCGAGGAGGAACGAGAGCTTTTATTGGATAATAATAAAATCCTCCAAGAAGAGCGAAACCAATCGGAGACAAACGCTAAATCATATATGGACAAGATTGGTTTTCTAGAAAAACAGTTTGAGGAAATTCATGTCACCAACCAATCTTTGACCAAGCAAGTTCATCAACTTAAATTCGACATACAAAGGCTTTCAACTGGTTCCAAGAAATTTGATTGTATGTCTGGATTAGGTCAAACAAACAAGGTTGGTTTGGGATTTAAAAAGAACCAAACTGTGAAGGCTTCAAGTTCCACAACTAAATTGAGAGGAAGAACTTGTCACCAATGTGGACTTGAAGGACACTTGATGAAGATGTGCCCGAAAAAGAGAAAGAAGAATTCTTCGGCAACTTCATCTACGGAGCGAACTCAACGGAATCAAAAGCAACATCAATTTAATGGAGTTCCCTCAATCCACCAAAGGTCCGAGCCACAACATCAATCATTCAAGTGGATCATTGCAACGCAAAGACCTAAGGTGGATCAACAGTCAAAGCGGACAACCCATGGCCACAATGAATCAAGACAACCCAAAATCCGACAATTTTGGATACGGAAAGGTGATATCTTTCCATGTCTTAAGTTCTAAATAGCTTATGACTGTATGTAATGCTTTGATTGGTTTTCCTTTCATATTTTTCTGAATATCTGCATTACATGTTTTCAATGCTCTTCGTTTTTATGTTTTGTTTTTGAACAAAAGGGTTTTAACGAACAAGTGCATTGAATAAAAAGGGTTTCACTTTCAATCACTCCAATTTAATTTTATATGAATTATCAACTTTACTCCATAATCATAATTCTTGAAGATACTTCATTATAGGAGTTTTTGATAATTATATTCATCAAATTTTTGTAATCATGTGTGATCTTTAGATGATTAATCTATCTCGGTTGTGTGAGATCTTTGTGATAAACATGAGACAACCGATAGACTAAAATTTGGGATTTAATTCTTTCACATAAGAGATTGTATTTTCTTACAAGGGTAATGAAATGAATTGCAAAAGATGCGGAAAGAGTTACATCCGAAAGGAGTGTGAAAACTACCACCACATGTTGGAAAGAGCTGCCACCCCGGTCGTCCGGTTAGTGTGTGAAGCTACCACATGTTATGGATGCTTGAAAATATTTATAAAATTTTGTTTAGTTGAAGCATTCGGAGATTTAAATTCAAAATTCTTATTTTGAACAATCTCCTAGTTGGTATAAGGTGGGATAGCTAAAAGATGCTCAAAGAGCCACCCTTAGGTATTTTAGTGCATATCTCAAATTAGGAGGGTAAAATTTAAAATTGATGTCATTTCGAAATCTCTGTAAGTCATCTTTGTAAATCCGTTACATCTTGATAGACTTTGGATCTCAAGATTATTTTTGATGACTTGTGTTTGACGTATATAATATGAAAAACGGTTTATAATGTCTTATCTTTGTTTTTCATGATTTCGGAGTAAATCTTTTTAATTTTTGTAAAATTAATTGGATTGAATGACATCTATGTGATCTCATATTATTTTCAAGCACTTAAATTATTTTCTTGATGGAATACAAATCGGTAATTCAAATATTTCAAAATCTGGATTTGTTTCAAGAAATTATTTGATTTTTGCTTTCGACTACCGGTACGCAATCTGCATTTTTGTTATATACCGGAACTGAGCTTTTATCTCTCTTTCTCTATGAACTAATGCTGTTAGTGATTTCCTTTTGTCTAGTATGTTCACTATTTGACAATTTGTCACAAAAAGGGGGAGAAGAGATATGGGGGAGAATAGATCATCGAGATAGGGGGAGACGGAGATGAGATCATCGAGATAGGGGGAGATGATGAAAAAGGAGCCGAAAAATAAAAAGAACCAAAAGGATGAATCAAATGTAGGATATAACTTTAATTTCTGACAACTAACTTTTGATTTGTTTGGAGTTTTGTTTTGCAGGATCTACATCACTTTAAGACTCCAAGTCCTAAGTCATAGAGTTTGTTCTAAGACTGGTTCAAATGTAATTTTTGTTTATTGGATCTTTCACGCAAAGAAAGTCAACTGACAACTGACAACTGACTTTTGATTTGTTTGGAGTTTTGTTTTGCAGGATCTACATCACTTTAAGACTCCAAGTCCTAAGTTAGGGAGTTTGTTCTAAGACTGGTTTAATTTCTGACAACTGACTTTTGATTTGTTTGGAGTTTTGTTTTGCAGTATCTACATCACTTTAAGACTCCAAGTCCTAATGTCACGCCCCGGGTGTAAACCAGAACCCGGGCCCGTCTACAGATCCGCCGTGCACACGGTATTTTCCGCGTACACGAAGCGTCGGTAACCTGCTCAGATATAAGAGATAATAATAAAGGAGCATAAAATCAGAGCTGAACTAAAAACTACAACATCTCAGACCAAAGCTGGAAATAAAGTAAAGAACGACTATAAGTAAGTACAAGTACTCTCCCAGCTCACCACAAATATACAACCAGCTGGCTAAAGCCAGACCCAAAAGAGAGTACAATAAAAACTGTCTGAGGAGATAGGGGTACAACCAAAGCCCAGCTAGCTACTGTCGGGTGGACTCTCTATCTAGTCCGCCATCCTCTTACCTCGATCAGTTGCTGACGGCCCAGCAACTCCCGCAGAAGACTCTGCAAAACAAAGGGAGAAAGAAAGAAAAAGACGATGGGGGTGAGAACTACTATAAAAACAGTAGCCTCCCCTAGTGGGTAAAACCTCAACTCTGACATGCCCACTAGGTCTACCAGAGGCAAAAGAAAAGGAGAAAGGTGGCAAGCTAATTATGTAACTGCTGAAGAAAAGCTACCACTAATATGCCTCTAAATGTCAAGCTAAAAGAATAGCTAAAAGTATGCATCAGTATCAAAAAGCCTGCCTAAATAACCCAATCCGACCACCAGAGACACTGGTACTGCCTGCTCTGCCTGCCGCAACGGGTATGCCAGCCTACGCATAACACCGAAGCAAAGGAGTCTCAAGGACTCAAAACCTGTCTGACGCACACTCCGGAGTGGTACTCGAGGGGAGCGACCCACACGAGTAAAGTAAGTAGCGAAAGTAATCTGATATAGCAGGACTGGATCATAACAATGATCAATGTGGGGAAAAACCTGTTGGATTTTATCGAATAATATTTTTGATGATAACAAATAAATTTTAGATTTGCTTTTAGTATTTTCAGGTTTTAATTGGATTTGAAATAACGTAAGCCGAACCGGATTTGATCAAAGGTAAATTATCAATTCAATTGTCAATGGTCTAGACAAGATCAAATTGTACCAAATTGGATACAAGTGCCACAACTTTTGCTTTGAAGGACTTCTTTGCTATTTCATCGGATTTGAGCCGGTCAACCGAATCGTCTTGACAAATCCATCACATGGGTTTGATTTGAGCTTAAGCTAAAATTAGCTATTATTTTTAATATGGTATGAAAGAAGTTTGATATATGGTATAAATTCAAATGTGATTTTATTATGGTATATTTTTCAAAAAGTTTGAAATATGGTATAAATAATTTTTTATAAGTTTGGTATGAATTCAAAATGGTTTTATATTTGTGGTATAATTTCAAATGATCTTTTCAAATTTAGTAACATGTCAAATGAGGTTTGCAAATGTGGAACATATTCAAAATAATGTTGGAATTAATTCAAATACATTTACAAATATGGTTGAAATTCAAAATAATATCAATTATCTTTAATCATGCTTCTATTCCATTTTTTGATGTGATGGCTAGTGTATTTAAAGGGGGTTTGGTTGTTGTTTGATATACAACTTGATATCGAGAAAAACTCTAAGGTTGAATTATTATTTTGTAATTGTGAGGTTTATTGAGAGGTTATTGTAAAGTGTGATTGTAAGAGGCTTTGGTCTTGCCCTGTTTAAAAGGCCAAGTGATAGTGATTAAAGCGGTGCCTCGAGGAGAGTAGGACCGGACTGGAGTAGGCGGAAAGGCCGAACCAGGATAAATCATCTGTGTCATTTGAGTTTGCTTCTCTTTCTTTTATTTCTTTTATTTGGCTGTGCAATTCTTATCTTAGATTTAATTTACTTGAGTTTTTATTTTTCAACTAATTCACCCCCCCCTCTTAGTTGCCATTTGATCCTTCATTTGGTATCAGAGCGCAGGTCTCACTGTTGCAGACTAACTGTCTCGTGAGATGGCAACTTTTCATGGTAACATTGAAGGTCAATCCATCTCCCGTCCTCCTTTCTTTACCGGGAGTAACTACAACTATTGGAAGGTGCGGATGGAAATTTTTCTACAATCCCTAGATTTTGATCTTTGGGATATTGTAGAAAATGGCTACACCAAGCCTACCATAGCAACTAGCATGTGGAAGGTAGAGGACAAGGCTAAATTTAATTTGAACTCTAGAGCGATGAACGCTCTTCATTGTGCTCTCGATCCAAACGAGTTCAACCGAATTTCTACGTGCAAAACTGCAAAAGAAGTTTGGGACAAATTAGCTGTTGTTCACGAGGGAACAAGTCAAGTAAAAGAGTCTAAGATAAATATGCTTACGCGTGATTATGAAATGTTTTGTGTACAACCAAATGAAAGTATTACTGATATGTACACTAGATTTACAAATATTACTAATAAATTAAAAGCTTTGGGAAAGGATTTTTCTGATGCAGATTTAGTTAGAAAAATACTCAGGAGTTTTCCTCAAAATGGGCCTTGGGAACCAAAGTTGGCTGCCATTCAAGAAGCGCGCGATCTCAACAAATTTTCATTGGAGGAACTCATAGGGTCCCTTATGACTTATGAGTTGCGATTGAAGACGGAGCCCTCTACTTCCATCATTCACCCTGAAACAAAAAATATAGCACTCAACTCTAACGAGGGAGATGGAGGCGACTCCGACAATGCCACTGACGACGAGATCTCATTTCTTACAAGAAAATTAAAGAATATCATACAAAGAAAACACGGAGCTAGGTGGCCCGGCAAAGGTAATGGTAGATCAAACTTTTTTAAAAGGGACGTCAAATGTTACAATTGCAACAAAACCGGGCACATGAGCTATGATTGTCAAAATCAAAGTAAGTCTCCCCGAAAGGAGAAAAAGAAGAATAAAGCTTTCTCCGCCGCTTGGAGTGACGACAGCGACTCCGACAATGAGGAATCAAATAAGGAGGTCTCCAACTTAAGCCTTACATATGATGATGCACCTTCGAATCTTTGTTTTATGGCAAACATTGAAGATGAGGTAAAAGATCTAACTTACGATGAACTCTTAGATGCTTTTTATGATCTTTATGATGATCTCCAAAAATTTGGCCCCAAATATGCTTCTTTAAAGAAACAAAATACATCTTTAATTTCAAATTCAAACTTATTACAATCTAAAAATAAAATTTTAAAAAATGAGTTAAGTTTATTAAAGAAGCAAGTTGAGACCAAAAATAGTTGTGAAAATCATAAAGAATCTATTTTATTTAAGACTGAAAATGAATCTTTAAAGAGAGACTTGATCGAATCAAGAAACACTCTAGAAAGATTTGTCGGTAGCACTAAAGTTCTAAATATGATATTGGGCAATCAAAGATCCTATTTGGATAAGACCGGACTTGGATATCAACACAAGTCTAGTCAAAAGAAAAATATTTTTAATCCATTTGCAAAATATTCAAATGGTGATAAAAAAGTGTTATGCACCTATTGTAATAAAATAGGGCATCATATAACCCAATGTCAATTTAAGAATAAATTTAAACTTAGACAAGTTTGGGTGGTGAAAGGTTCTAACACCAGTGGACCCAAATCCACTTGGGTACCCTCTTTAACTTGATTTTTTTGTAGGTATGCCTGCACTCGACAAAATCAAGCGACAAATGGTACTTAGACAGCGGCTGCTCAAGGCACATGACGGGCAACCCAACAAACCTATCGTCGCTTGAATATGAAGAGGGCGGGGACATAACTTTTGGAAATAATTCCAAAGGTAGTATCATTGGAAAAGGCTCAATCGGTAACGATCGTTTTAAAATTAATGATGTTTATTTAGTAGAAGGACTTAAACATAATTTGTTGAGTATTAGTCAACTATGTGACAAAGGATTGATTGTTAAATTTGAGTCAACCCATTGTAGCATAATTGACTCTAACTCAAACTGTATTATGTTTAAAGGTTGTAGAACTGGAAATGTATACACAATCGTTTTGAGCAAAATTTTTCCTAGTAAAGAGATTTGTTTTTCGGTTTTGGATAACGATTTTTGGTTATGGCATCGGAGGCTAGGACATGCAAGCATGGATGTCGTATCTAAACTTTCGAGAAAAGAATTAGTTAAGGGTCTCCCTAAACTTGACTACTCGAAAGATAGATTTTGTGACACATGCGCTAGAGGAAAGCATGTCAAGTCCTCTTTTAAGCCTAAAAATTTTGTTTCTACTAATAGACCATTAGAACTTCTTCATATGGATTTATTTGGTCCTATTAGTGTTACTAGTTTAGGTGGCAAAAATTATGTTTTCGTGATCGTTGATGATTTCACTCGTTTTACTTGGACTTTATTTTTTCACACAAAAACGAAGCTTTTGAATCGTTTAAAGTTTTTATTAAAAGAGTTCAAAACAAAAAAGATTTGAAAGTTTCAAAAATTAGAAGCGATCATGGTGGTGAATTTTCTAATCGAAATTTTGATGAATTTTGTTCTTTGAATGGTGTTAAGCATGAATTTTCGGCTCCTAGAACCCCTCAACAAAATGGAGTTGTTGAGAGAAAAAATAGGACCCTACAAGAAATGGCCCGTACAATGCTTTTAGAAAATAATTTACCTACTTATTTTTGGGCCGAAGCAGTAAATACAGCTTGTTATATTTTAAATCGTGTTTCTGTTCGATCTATTTTGGACAAAACTCCTTATGAGCTTTGGAATGAAAAATCTCCTAAAATTTCATATTTTCGCGTTTTTGGTTGTAAGTGTTTTATTTTAAATACTAAGGACTATCGGGGAAAATTTGATGCAAAATCTGATGAAGGTATATTTCTAGGGTACTCAACTACTAGTAAAGCATACCGTATTTATAATCGGCGCACTTTAGTAGTAGAAGAGAGCATGCATATTATGTTTAATGAATCTAACGTTGGAGTGAACTCCAGTGATGAAGAAATCGATGAATTGAAAAAGATGATGAGTAGTACTTTTATTCAATCTGTCACAAAAAATAATGAATCATCATAAAATGGTGCTGAAATCGTATCTAAAGAAGGTGTAAAACCATCTATAGATGGTGAAGTCATTCCAAAATATTGGAAGCATAAGTCCTCTCATCCGCTTGATCAAATTATCGGTGATTTATCAGATGGTATACACACTAGAGCCTCCGTTAGAGAAATTTGCAACAACTTGGCTTTTCTTTCACAAATTGAGCCTCAAAATCTCGATGAAGCATGCAATGATGAAAATTGGGTCATTGCTATGCAAGAGGAATTGAATCAATTTGAAAGAAACCAAGTTTGGACCCTTGTAGAAAGACCCGTTGACCATCCCGTAATTGGTACGAAATGGGTTTTTCGAAACAAGAAAAATAAAGATGGTGTCGTGGTTCGAAACAAAGCCAGATTAGTGGCTCAAGGTTTCAACCAACAAGAGGGAATAGATTTTGACGAAACTTTTGCACCGGTGGCACGACTTGAAGCTATTCGAATTTTACTCGCCTTTGCTTCTTTTAAAAATATAAAATTATTTCAAATGGATGTAAAGAGTGCTTTTTTAAATGGCTATATTAATGAAGAGGTTTATGTTGAACAACCACCCGGATTCGAAAATCACACTTTTCAAAATTATGTTTTTAAACTCTCTAAAGCACTTTATGGTTTAAAACAAGCACCACGAGCTTGGTATGAAAGACTAAGCTCATTTTTAATTTCAAAAAAATTTAGGATCGGTAAAGTTGACACCACATTGTTTATTAAACATTTTAATGATGATTTTCTAATTGTTCAAATTTATGTGGACGATATTATTTTTGGTGCTACTAATGAAGTTTTGTGCAAAGACTTTTCTAAGATGATGCAGGATGAGTTTGAAATGAGTATGGTTGGCGAGCTGAACTATTTTCTTGGGCTTCAAATAAAACAAACGCATGAAGGAATTTTTCTAAGTCAAACAAAATATGCTCGTGATCTCATTAAGCGATTCGGGATGGACAATGTAAAACCTACCAACACTCCGATGTGTACAACAACAAAATTAGACAAGGACGAATCAGGCAAATCGGTTGACACTAAGTTGTACAGAGGTATGATAGGTAGTTTATTATATTTAACTGCTAGTCGACCCGATATTATGTTTTCAGTTTGTCTTTGTGCTCGTTTTCAAGCGAATCCTAAAGAATCGCATTTAATTGCGGTTAAAAGGATAATTCGCTACATTAAGGGTACTTTAACCCTAGGTTTGTGGTACCCTAGGATAGACTCTTTTGATTTAATCGGTTATACCGATGCCGACTTTGCAGGTTGTAAAGTCGATCGAAAGAGTACAAGCGGATCTTGTCAATTTTTAGGACATTCGCTTGTATCCTGGTCATCCAAAAAGCAAAATTCTATAGCACTTTCAACGGCCGAAGCTGAATATATAGCTGCCGGAAGTTGTTGTGCTCAAATTTTGTGGATGCAACAAACTCTAAGAGATTTTGGATTTCAATATTTTAATACTCCTATTCGATGTGATAATACTAGTGCAATCAATATTTCTAAAAATCCTATTCAACATGGTAGAACTAAACATATTGATTTAAGGCATCACTTTTTACGAGATCATGTAAACAAACAAAATGTGTTTTTAGAATTTGTTGAAACAGATCGGCAATTGGCCGATATTTTTACAAAGCCACTTAATTTTGAAAAAATTGATTACTTTCGCAGAGAAATAGGAATGTTAGATATTGAGACATTATAATTGTTGGATTTTTTCTCTATTTAGTTTTTTAAATTATATGATTTTTATGTAATTTTTTTTCTTCTCTTCTCATGTTTAATTTCTTTTTGAATGATTCCAAATAGGGGGAGAAGAAAAGGTTACCTCAGTTATTTCTTTTTGAATGTTTTTTTTTGGCTTATTTTGAGGGGGAGTTTATTTATTTTTTTTTATCACCTTTTCAAATTATTTGTCATCATCAAAAAGGGGGAGATTGTTGGATTTTATCGAATAATATTTTTGATGATAACAAATAAATTTTAGATTTGCTTTTAGTATTTTCAGGTTTTAATTGGATTTGAAATAACGTAAGCCGAACCGGATTTGATCAAAGGTAAATTATCAATTCAATTGTCAATGGTCTAGACAAGATCAAATTGTACCAAATTGGATACAAGTGCCACAACTTTTGCTTTGAAGGACTTCTTTGCTATTTCATCGGATTTGAGCCGGTCAACCGAATCGTCTTGACAAATCCATCACATGGGTTTGATTTGAGCTTAAGCTAAAATTAGCTATTATTTTTAATATGGTATGAAAGAAGTTTGATATATGGTATAAATTCAAATGTGATTTTATTATGGTATATTTTTCAAAAAGTTTGAAATATGGTATAAATAATTTTTTATAAGTTTGGTATGAATTCAAAATGGTTTTATATTTGTGGTATAATTTCAAATGATCTTTTCAAATTTAGTAACATGTCAAATGAGGTTTGCAAATGTGGAACATATTCAAAATAATGTTGGAATTAATTCAAATACATTTACAAATATGGTTGAAATTCAAAATAATATCAATTATCTTTAATCATGCTTCTATTCCATTTTTTGATGTGATGGCTAGTGTATTTAAAGGGGGTTTGGTTGTTGTTTGATATACAACTTGATATCGAGAAAAACTCTAAGGTTGAATTATTATTTTGTAATTGTGAGGTTTATTGAGAGGTTATTGTAAAGTGTGATTGTAAGAGGCTTTGGTCTTGCCCTGTTTAAAAGGCCAAGTGATAGTGATTAAAGCGGTGCCTCGAGGAGAGTAGGACCGGACTGGAGTAGGCGGAAAGGCCGAACCAGGATAAATCATCTGTGTCATTTGAGTTTGCTTCTCTTTCTTTTATTTCTTTTATTTGGCTGTGCAATTCTTATCTTAGATTTAATTTACTTGAGTTTTTATTTTTCAACTAATTCACCCCCCCCTCTTAGTTGCCATTTGATCCTTCAAAACCCTCTACTAAAGATAACCCGAACCCCCAATCCAAGTGATAACAATCAATAAATGGGAAACTCCATCCACTAGAGGAATCATATCCCCAATCTGATGCATAATAAACATTCGGTCAACCGCCCAATGTCCGCGGTAGCCGCAATAATCCAAAAACCCCAATCTAGTATGACGAACCCACTCAACAAATCCGGCTACACTATCCTACAACCCTACTCAACCCGAGCAATACCCCAAATATCACAATGAAAGGAGAAGAAGTGATAACATGGTTTCTCCTAAGTCAAATCCCAAAGATAGTGTAGCAGTAAATAGTGGCCTATCTAGATGTCCATACAAGCATGCAAATGTCCTCATCTAGAATAGAAGTAAAAGCGCCCGCCAATGCGCTCACATATCATAAATCATGAAGTCCCAATATACTAATCTATTCACATGGATAACATGATATAACAATGAACTCCAATACCAATGTCTCAAAGTGATGATCCCTTTTTGCATAATCACCAAGTACTAACATACAACAGATCATGCTGTTCCAGATAAATAAATACTTTAACATGAGTGATTATGGCATAACGATCAAGTTCCAATACCATTGTCTCAATCACATGGATAGGCTATCAATTATGTGGTCCCTTTTTGCATGCAAGGTTATCAATATTTGATCAACAATTTCTAACATCGGGTTATTCTGATATTCCTAGTGAGCATACCAAAAGAGAGGGATACAACAACCACCCACCTCGAGAAGCGTGCACAATAGTAAAACAAGATCCCTCGCTGCCAAAATCCATAGTCTCCAACAATCACCCTACAGTACAAGGAATGCAAATAATCCTGCAAACACACCGACCGATAACTATTTAAACAACGGTTCCACCACCATTCACAATTCCCCAAAATTTAGCTAAAAAGATGCTTAATTTCCACCTGTAAAAAGGAACTATGAAAAATCCAACAAAAATACCATTGCGATCGTCTCGTCGAGCCCTTCGAAACGAGTACCTGCACGTCCCAATCCGAGTTTCGTAGGTCAAGTTACAATATCAACAAGGTGACTACCTCAATACTCCCAAGTACAAAAATCTGTCAAACTTTGCTCTGAAAAAGTGGGATTTTCACCTTCGAAGAAAACTCAAAAAATTCCAAGAAAAATATGATGATGTTCCTCGCGATGCGTAGATAGAAATCAAATATTGGCACGCCTCAATCCGATGTCCGGGTGCGAAGATATCGGCAAAATACTCCAATGCTGTCCAAAACAGTACACAGCAAATAGGGGATCAACAGTGCCTCGGGAACCATGCCAAAAGTCAGGAATACGAAGAAATGATCAACATAAAAAAAAAGCCCTACCTCTCAGGAACACATCGGCGCAAGAATCGTCGAAAACGGAGGTCGGAGAAGGCCAGGGGAGTCCTCGTACCGAAATGCGACGAAAAGGGCAAATAAGAAAAGTGCGTCGCAGCACGCCGGAAAAATGCCAACCTCGAAGTGCGTGCCACCAAAAATTCTGAAACTTCCTCAGAAGATAGAGCACAAGATGATGTTTATCTTTGCTTTAGGGCTCAGCAGGACGTGAGCTCGGGAAAATCCCCAAATCGCAGGCCAAAGGGGGCTATTTATAGCCAAAAAGCAACAATTCCAAAAATACCCAACAAGTCCCTGATTTCGGGCGCCCGGTTAAATCGGGTTGCTATAGTAACGGGCCCGGCCCGTGACTGCGCGCGCCCGAAACAACGTCGGCCCGCCACGCGGCCCAACCGCGCCTCGCGCGCCCGGTGCACGTGCGGCCGCCTATCATGGCGCGCCGCGTGGCGCCGCGGTCCACGGCGGGAACCGTGGGCCGCGGTTCACGCCGGGCCACCCGGGTCCATGCACCCACCAATGGGCGAGCTCCACGTGGCCACGCGGGGTCCACAGTGCGCCGCGCACGGCGCCCGGTCGCGCGTGCGTTGACCCACCAGTCACAGCGCGCCACGTGGCACCACCAAAACTCGCTGCGCCCGGTGCACGAACCTGATGCACCTGCCGAATCCAAAGCCGCCACGTGTCTCCAGCGTATCCAATGGAAAGCCGCCACGTGGTACGCCCATCTCCGTACGCCGCGCCAGCCCGCGCCCGCGCCTGCGCCAGCCCGCGCCCGCGCCTGCGCCTGCCCGCGCTGCCCGTCGCCGCAATCCGCCGCTGCGCCGCCGTGCTCCACCTCCTGCCGGTCGCCGCCGGTCTGCCGGAGTTACTGTTCCGGCGTGAACAGTAACCAATGGCGAAAAAATCAAGCAAATAGCCCAATTTCATCGTTTTCGCGCGCCGAATCCAAATCTGCTGTCCGTTTTGCAAAATTCCGCTTCTAAAATTTGTCAAAGGCATCCGGAAAGATATTCTTAATCCAAATTTCACGCTGGATCCAATCCTGAGGTCCGATTCACGCGCAAACACCTCCAACACACAGCAAAGGTCTCCGAAAGCTGCTAAACACACTGCAGAAGCTCCGATGACCCAACTGTAATCCTCTTATGGAAATTCGGGTCCCCACACCAAAGTCATAGAGTTTGTTCTAAGATTGGTTCAAATTAATTTTTGTTTATTGGATCTTTCACGCAAAGAAAGTCAATGTTTTGGTGATGACATTGAGTTTCGATTTTTTGGTTTAAGATGAGTGACTTGAGCGTTTTATGTATTTTGGGGTTTTGTCACGAAATTGCCAAAGGGGGAGATTGTTACGACTTTTTGTGTTGGCATATTTCGTGAGTTGAGTCGGAGTCTTGAAGTGATCAAATTGTCAATCAACAATCGAAGACTCAGAGAAAATTCAACAAGAGCTCAAGTTGACACTCAGTGTTTTGAGTCTTGAAGATTGAAGTTGAAGAATTCTGGATCATATACATCAATCTTAAGGAAAATGGATTCGGATTGATCAGGTACGTTTAACTAAATAATTTTGGTGATCCGAATACATTTGAGTAGTTTAGAAACACTTGGATAAGTTTTCAATGCATAAAAATCAAAAACTGGACAAATTGGATGTTCAGGACCCGGATCAGACCAATCCAGTCCGGACCCCGAACATAGTTTAGTTCATGCGCCTTTCAGTCCGGATCGGATTCCTGTTTCAGTCCGGATCGGATTCATGTTTCAGTCCGGACCCCGAACCTTGTTTTTTTAGTAATTGCTAAAAAAAGACGACAGTCCGGAACGAGCCAATCCAGTCCAGACCGTCGTGCAGGAAAAATTCTGTTAAGTCAGTTTTTGATGCTTATCTCTTTCCAATGGTTTCGAACCTATAAATAGACACTTAGGGTTTCTCAAGAACTACCGATTAATTAAGAAAACACTTGAGAGCAACCCTAGAGGCTAGGTTTTTATCGTTCTTCTCTTTAGCCTCTTTTAGGTCAATTCGACGGTTCTTCCAAGATCTATCTTTTGTCGAATTGATCTAGTCTTTGCTTAGAGATTCCATCTATGGTTCTTCAATGTTAATCTAAGCAAAGGATCACCATCGAAGCCAATATTTCTATCGGCTAAGTTTGCGTCGTGGATTCGACGTAGCATCGTGGATTCGATGTGTTGAAGGCGTTTCGTGGATTCGAAACGTGTGCTCGTGGATTCGAGTGGCATTCGTGGATTTGAACGTATGCAGTGGACGTGCAATCGGTGGAGCGCAAGGTCCGAAGAAGTTGAAGGAGGGGTTGAGTCCGTGGAGTCGGTAATCACCTTATTATTCTTCTATTCTTAGTGGATTGTTATTGCATGTTGGTCCCGTGGTTTTTCTCCTGGATTGGAGTTTCCACGTAAATCTCGGTGTGCTATTTTTATTTTCCGCATTGATTTTTATTTTGCACTAAGATTGGTTTTATAAGTATTACACCTATTCACCCCCCCCTCTAGTTTTTTTATAGTACCTATTTAGATCCTTGTGGATCCTTAAATATATAAAAACCAACAGAATAAACATGCCAATCACTCTTCCCGTCCCTTGGGAGAGGTATAAAACTCAATCAGGACTCTCGCTATAAATCACGACTCTCACGAAGTCAACCAAGGGTCAAACCATAAGCCTAGGGTTTCTAAGTCGACCATGACCTACAACCTAGGCTCTGATACCAACCTAATCTGTCACGCCCCGGGGTCGAAATTGCGACCCGGGCTCGCCAACAGATCCGCCTCCTATGCCAAACGCCGCATAGGCGAAGCGTCCTACCTGCAAGAAAAGTACTACAGCTAACAGATATCAGGGCTATAAATGAAAATCTGCTATATAACTAAAATCAACCACTGTACAACTGAAAATGTCACGCCCCGAGTCCGCCAATTTGTACGGTTAGGGCACGCCAACATACCCGCCTATCGGGTATGACCTTTCACTACCCGAAAGGAACGGTAACATCCATAATCATACAACAAGTATATGCGGAAGCTCAATATCAGAGTACTGAAAATCACTATAAATTTGAACTTTCATTTTATAAACAAACAGTTTAAACGATAATGAAAGCATACAAGAGTGAACCATAACTTAAATTTATTACACTTTACATTTCTGAACTTGCAAATAAAATTATTACAACTCTTTTACATAAATTCCTCACCATACAAAGTTCACTCAAGAAATATATAAAAGGGATACCTCTGCTAGACCCTCTAGGTCTCTATGCTGCTGGGCCCTTGCCCCTGACGTATGCCTCGCCGTCTGCATCTGAACCGTCTCGTCCGCTGTATCCCGACCCGAACCTGTGGGGGGGGGGGTCACCCAAGGGGTGTGAGAACTCCGACAGAGTTCCCAGTGGGTTCAACCACCGAGAAAAAGTATCCTACACCACTTGGTCCAATGGAAGCAATAATAATAGTGCTAGGAAACTAAAATCCTCAATATCAAAATGCGGCTATGCTATATAATATATCACTACACTATCTGTGTATACTCATCGACCCAGCACTACTCTGTCTAGCCACACTAGGCTGCTAAGCACCAACTCGGCCACTATGTCGCTATATACAGGGTTCAACTAACCCGACCACCTTGGCCACTCTATCTTTCTCTTTTTTTCTTTACATTCTGGTGCTTTAGTTCAAGTTAACCCTCGGAAATTCTTATCCAACGGGCCCCAGCCCGGTAGTCCTGCTACCATAAGATAAGATTTCTAAGGTTGCCGATAACACCCGCAAGTGTTACCCCGTCCTACGGAAGAAACGTCCCGAACGGGTCTCTACCCGGGAGAGTGGCACTGCCAACTGCTCCAACTTGGGCCGCGTTTCACTCCGTAGGTCCGCCCGTTTTATCTTTATCTTTTCTTTTGCCTTTAGCTCTTTTCTTTGCCTTTACTTGGGAAGCTGAGTCTTGCTCACACACTTCCCCCGGGAGTGACATATGCTCAACCCTCCCGTTGGCAACTTAGCTTTAATTCTTTAATTCACTTGGGAGTGACATATGCTCAACCCTCCCAAGGGCCATTTAGGCTTTTCTTTTACAGGGTCCGAGGGTTCCAAAAGACGAATGCCTGCAACCCCAATCAAACAAGAACAGGTTGTAGCATCGCCTCCCGTAGTGCTCGGCCCAATACATTTTATCTTATCCTTTTTACCTTTCATTAATCATTCTCTTTCTTTAACCATTCTCTTTACACTTTATGTTTAGATGAGTTTAAGGCACCTTGGCACTCATCCACCCGGGAGTGACATATGCTCAACCCTCCCGTTAGCATTCATGCCTCAATGCTTCTCTTTTACTTTTCTCTTTTATTTCAAGCAATTTGCTTATCTTGATCATTAATCACTTTTAGCTCGCTCTCGAGCAATTTGCTTGTCTTGATCATTAATCACTTTTAGCTCGCTCTCGAGCAATTTGCTTGTCTTGATCATTAATCACTTTAGCTTTCACTTAAGTTTTATTTCCTTTATCCTAAGTTCTTTACTCTAGGATAATTTGGGTGTCTATAACACCAATTTAAGTTTGAACAATTTACTCATTCACATTTCCACTTATTTTGCCACTTGGCAATATCTTAAGTTTCCTGACCACTTTATACTTTTCTTACTTGTTCTCAATTCACAACCCTAAATTTCAATTACCCTTAAGGCTGCACTATGTCACTAGGACACTAGTTACTTTCAATCTTATCTAACTTAAGAGTTTATTAATCCTATTTCCATTTTCTCTTCTTTTCATGTCTCCACATTTGATCATTTTCCATTTTCCTTATTTAACTCAGATTGCAGTTAAACTAATTAATCCATTTACCCAGACTTCCTATGACTTCCTGGGGGTTTACCTTAATTAATTCTCTAACTTAGGAATCTAATTTTCCCTTTTTCCTGATTCCTTACTGAATCCTAGAGTTTTACTAACTCTATTTTTCTGTTCCATGTTTAACCTAGGGTTGCATTAACTCTATCTCCTCATTAGAGTTTAACCCTATTAGTTCCTCTTAGGTTCCTTTACCTAAGTTCCATGTCATATACACCCTAGAGTTTTTTGACTCTATGTTGATCACTCTATCCAGTGTCCTTAGGTTATCACCTAAGACCATGCCACTCATCCTTCCTAGGATAACTCCTAAGTTGATGTCACTCGTCAAACCCCTAAACTAGGTTTTCTCCTAGTCTTACTACCAACAAATTCTGTTCCCTTATATCACATGATTCCTAGGGTTGTACCCTAACATGATCACAGTCATCAAGTAATTACTCATTTCTACGCATGCGATTATTTTCATATCCATCATAAAAATAATATTTATCCTCTAAGTCCTTTTCGCACATGAAAATGAATTATCTCCTTTTGGCAACCGACAGTTGCATTTATCATCTGTGTCCATCTACACATACAAATTTATCCCCTATTGTGGATAAATCATAAATATCACTTTTCCTCTAAATTTCTCTACACATGCACATATATCATCTGTTATTAGCAACCAACAGTTGCTCTTTTCATCTGTGTTCCTCTAAACATGCAATCTTATTCATAATTACCTAACGCCTCTAACAGGCTACTATCATGCTTCGAATCGAAAAGCAAAGGAGCAAGGGGAGAGGTCACCCAATTTCGGCAGAATTCCCCACCTTGTAGTGTACCCAATAGCTTGTAGACACTTGCAATTGGTCTCCGCGCGATTCCTCTTGTCCCCTCGAGCTTGCACGCAAAACGGCGCACTTCCCTCTAGTCCGCACGCAAAACGGTGCACGTCCACCAAACCTGCACGCAAAATGGTGCGCGTCAGAAAAACCCACATGCAAAACGATGCGCGCCACTTTAGTCGGCACGCAAAACGATGCGCGTCAACTCAACCTACACGCAAAACGGTGTACGTAATCCAAATCTGCACGCAAAACGGTGCACGTTCAACTGTAGGGTTGCACGCAAAATGATGCACGCTTTTCTAGTCCTGCACGCAAATCGATGCAAAATATTAGGGTCAGCACGCAAAACGGTGCGCGACAATACAACCGGCACGCAAAACGGAGCACGTACCTTAAATCTGCACGCAAAACGGTGCACGTTCAACTGTAGGGTTGCACGCAAAATGATGCACGCTTTTCTAGTCCTGCACGCAAATCGATGCAAAATATTAGACTTTGCACGCAAAACGGTGCACAGCAATTCAATCTGCACGTAAATCGGAGCACGTACCTCGGGTTGGCACGCAAAACGGTGCACGTTGCTTTTTCCACGTTGCACGCAAATTGATGTATGTTTTCCGGGTTTACGCTCAAAACTGCGCACATTTTATGCATCCGCGCGCAAAACGGAGCACGGTGTCAGAACCCGCGTGCAAAACGGAGCCCGCACGCAAAACGGTGCAGCAAAATACGGTCCCTGACACGCAAAACGGTACGGGGTCAAATTTAATGTCCAAAATGAGGCCTACAAACTGTGCCAAAAATACCGTAAAAACGACGAACGAAACCGACCTCGATAGCGTCGCGCCGCCCCACGCGCATACACGTGATCACCAGACTGTTTGGAGCATCTTGCGCGCTCCACGAGGTCGTCGCCGCGCCGCTCCAATCGACGAAATCCCCTCCATCTCTCTCTCTCTCTCTCTCTCTCTCTCTCTCTCTACTTGCTCGGTTGGAGAAGAAAAATGGAGATGGAGAAATTGGAACTCGGTTCGGAGGAGGAAGAATAGAAGAAGAAGAAGAAGAAAAGGACGTAGGAGGGTTCATTGGACCCGGTCCGTGGCACCCACCTAGAGGGAACCGCCATGTGGCGGTCCACCCCACAGGTGGGCGCGCACCAGGCGCGCGCGCCCACTGCCCGCGCAGGAAGGCCCACTTCTGTCACGCCCCGGGGGTTTGTTATAGCGGAAACGATTCACAAAAGTCGAACATTTGACGTACATATTTTTTTTTGTAAAAGATAACCCCTCTTCCCCGGCGCATGCCCAGACCCGCCACACATACAGGATCATTCTGTAACGGACAGAGTCTCCCCTGTATATGCACGGCGTGGCGTTCAGTACATGTTCCAAACATACACAACCATTCAATCACAACAATTATTAACATACAACCAGCGTTCTAATCTATTTAAAACGTATGGCTGATCAGTTTGGAAAGGATAAATCCACAGTTTGAAGAGAGTGCCTACCCGGCGCTTACGTTTGAAAGCGAGTTTCGAAATCAGCATAAATCCACAAGGTTTTGAAAACGGTGCCCACCCGACACCCAAGTTTTGAAATCCCTTTCGCAAACCATAAATCCACAGGGTTTTGAAACCAGTACCCACACGACACTTAGATTTTAAAACTGGTTTTCGCAATCTTTTCTTTGGCTTTTTCCTTTTTCGTTTTCAAATGGCCAACAGAAATACAAGGAAGAGTAATGCATAAGAGGGTAACTAAATGCAACCCACACCGACATCCACGCCGACCCCACGAGGGTATCGCGAACCTCTCACATAACTACAATGTAAATGAAATGCAAGAATGAAAGGGGAAATACAGTCCAGGGCCCCCAGCGACCCAGCTGCTCCTGTCCCGTCCTCACCGCCGCCTACTTCTCCCCCCGACTGGACCCTGTCACGAAATGGGAAGTCAGTGACGTAAAAATAGTAGAGCAGGAGAATATAATAAAACAAACCGTGAAGACAACCGGAGCAACCACCCTCTCAAGGTGGAGAGGTAACCTGTACACCTGTATCCTGTAATACCCGGCCACGTCGGACAACTAAACCGACGGCCCATACCGTACCTGCAGAACCCGACCACGTCGGACAACTAAACCGACGGGTCGCACCGCTCGCACCTCGGCGCCTCAAACCAAACAACTAATAAGGGGCCACACTACGTCACCTCGTGGGTATACACGGGTCATAGACCACTTTTCCGGAAAAGCGCACCCTTCGCGGTGGCCAAACCGCGGGTGCGCGTGTTGCAGCCTCGAGCACAGTAGCCATAATGCATGAACAAGAGTAAGATAATAACATGTGTAATCAAGGTACTCTACTAACAAGTATAATCGAAGATAAAGTAACAACATGTAACATCAGGAGCATAATACACCTAACTATTAAAGTGCGGCGATTACATGTAGCATCTAAGGTACGATAATAGGTGGCAGGTAAAGTGAAACGATAACATGTAATATCTAGAATAACCGGTCGTCGGAAATCGATGCTAATTAGCACATTCAACCCACCTGTCGCTAGTAGAAAACCACGCTCGGCTCCCCGCGTCCCGGCGCGCTCCCCGAAGCTGCAAAAACGGGATCCCCGGGCGGGGAGATCAAGAACCTTTAAACGCGAAGTAAAGGAAAACCCCAACGCCAACCGGCCTCTGACGGCAGCGACCAAACACCCGCGCGCTGTCGTGCTGCCCGTGCGGCGCCCCCGCATGCGCGGGCTGCCCGCGCGGTGCCCCCGCATGCGCGTGCTGCCCTGCGCAGCGCCCCGCATGCGGGTGCCCCGCGCTGCGCCCCCGCTTGCGCGGGCGGTCCCGCGCGGTGCCCCCGCATGCGCGGGCTGCCCCGCGCGGCGCCCCGCATGCGGGTGCCCCGCGCGGCGCCCCCGCATGCGCGGGCTGCCCCGCGCGGCGCCCCCGCATGCGCGGGCTGCCCCGCGCGGCGCCCCGCATGCGGGTGCCCCGCGCGGCGCCCCCGCATGCGCGGGTTGCCCCGCGCGTCGCCCCCGCATGCGCGGGCTGGCCGGCGCGGCGCCCCGCATGCGGGTGCCCCGCGCGGCGCCCCCGCATGCGCGGGTTGCCCCGCGCGGCGCCCCGCATGCGGGTGCCCCGCGCGGCGCCCCCGCATGCGGGGGCGGCCCCGCGCGGCGCCCCCGTATGCGCGGGCGGCCCCGCGCGGCGCCCCGCATGCGGGGGCGGCCCCGCGCGGCGCCCCCGCATGCGCGTGCCCCGCGCGGCGCCCCCGCATGCGCGGGTTGCCCCGCGCGGCGCTCCGCGTGCGGGTGGCTCGCCTCTCTCCTTCCATCTCCGACGAATCAAGAAAGCCCCCCTCCCCCTCGTTCGTAACGAGAAACGACAAGGAAAGAAAAAGAAAGCACGGCTCACCTTGTTTTTTGTCTGTACCGGGCGAAGGAGAGGGATCGTCCTTGTAGCGTTCGTCGGATCTTTGCGGGGAGGCGATCAATCTCTTCTCTTCCACGCCGGCCGATGGGAAGGGCGAGGGTTTTGGGGAGCCGCTTCTCGTCCACGCTCGGATATCGTATGCCAAGGTGAGAGGAGGCGAGGTATATATGATAACCTAATTCCCAAGGCCGACTATTTAGTCGTTTGGGCGTAGTGGATTTTGGACCCCAAATTAAGATTAACCACTCGAGCGACTGGGAAAAGGGGTGTTTAAATCCCATACCTCAACTGATCGACCAGAATCGATCTGATAGCGGACCAGAGTTCGGTCTGCCCCCGGTAATTGTGTATGTCACCTGGGCTGCGGTACCAACTTCCGGAATTTATTCTGGGAGATCCGGGGGTCGGAATCCAAAACCGATCGCACCGCCGGTCTCCGTTTCGCGAGCTTTGTTAACCAAAAATACCCGCGAGCCCCGATCATCTGTCCAGAAAACAAGGAAAAGTTACCCTCGGACCCCTATCGTCAGCAGAACGGTTCAGTAAAATTAATAGGAAGCCCGGAAAGGTAAGATAAAACCGCGGTTATCACACCACTCACCTCTAAAAACGAGTTTCGTCCTCGAAACTCAAACCCGGAAGGTGGTGAACAGGTTCGGGTAGTTCTCCCTCATTTTAGCTTCTAGCTCCCAGGTTGCTTCTCGCTCCTCGTTGTTGCTCCAGAGTACCTTCACGTAGGGGATGGTTCGATTTCGCAGTGATTTGCTTTCCCTTGCTAGGATTCTCACGGGGGTTTCCTCGAAGCTTAGGTCCTCTTTAAGGTCGAGTATAGCGACATCCAGGACATGTGATGGATCGGAGAGGTATTTACGGAGCATCGAAACGTGGAAGACGTCGTGGACTCAGTCGAGGTTCGGTGGTAGGGCAAGGTGGTACGCCACTGGGCCGATGCGTTCAAAATCTCGAAGGGCCCTGCAAACCGTGGGCTCAGTTTCCCTTTTAGCCCGAACCGCTTGACTCCTCTGGACGGCGAGACCCGCAAGAAATCATGCTCTCCCACTTGGAATTCCAGGTCGCGGCGCCTTTGGTCCGCGTTGCTCTTCTGGCGACTCTGGGCGGTCAGCAGGCGCCGTCTGATAAGGCGTACCTTCTCCTCCGTTTCCTCCACTAGATCGGGTCCCAAGAACTTCCGTTCTCCCAAATCGTCCCAACAAATCGGGGATCGGCAGCGCCTTCCATATAAGGCTTCGTAGGGCGCCATCTAGATGCTGGCCTGGTAGCTGTTGTTGTAGGCGAATTCCGCGAGAGGTAGGTAGCGTGACCATCCGATTCCCCAATCTAGCACACAGGCGCGAAGTAGGTCTTCGAGGGTTTGTATCACGCGCTCCGACTGTCCGTCCGACTGAGGGTGGAAGGCTGTGCTGAACTGTAGTTTGGTCCCCATGGCTCGCTGAAGGCTCTGCCAAAACTTCGAGACAAAGCGCGTGTCTCTGTCCGAGGTTGTCGATGCCGGCACTCCATGTAGTCTCACGATCTCGCTAATGTAAGCTTGAGCTAACCGTTCTCGGGTCCCGGTCGTATGAATTGGCAGAAAGTGTGCTGACTTGGTCAACCGGTCGACTACGACGCAAATCGCGTCGTGACCCTGCTGAGAGCATGGGATGTAAAGTACCGGGGCATTGGATAGCGCGCCGACCACACAGATGACTTGGAGCAGAGAGTTTCCTTGAGCATGTTGTATCTGAGGTTACAGTTGATGCCGGGTTGATTCGGATCAACGCGGAAGCTCCAGCTCGATTCGGGGTTTTTCCGGGCTTTGTAGGCCGATTGAGGATGAGATTGGGAATTTCAGACTTCACCGTGGAGCGCCGGAAATTCAGGAACACTTGGAACAGGTGTACTTTCAGATTACAGCGAGGTTCGGGAGGTTCCGGACTGACGCGGAGGGCCCGGAGTCAAAAAGTGAGTCGGAACTGGCAATTTTGGAGCCGGTAATGGATTTGAGCACCCCGACTCAACGGATAAGCTTTTTGAGGAGAAAAAGCTGTGGACACGTGTACTTTTGATTTACAGCGGAGTTCGGGAGGTTCTGGACTGACGCGGAGGACCCGGAGTCAAAAAGTGAGTCGGAACTGGCAATTTTGGAGCCGGTAATTGATTTGAGCACCCCGACTCAACGGATAAGCTTTTTGAGGAGAAAAAGCTGTGGACACGTGTACTTTTGATTTACAGCGAGGTTCGGGAGGTTCCGGACTGACGCGGAGGACCCGGAGGCAAAAAGTGAGTTGGAACTGGCAATTTTGGAGCCGGTAATTGATTTGAGCACCCCGCCTCAACGGATGAGCTTTTTGGAGAGAAAAAGCTGTGAGCGCGTGTATTTTCGATTTACACCGGAGTTCGGGAGGTTCCGGGCAGCGGCGGAGAGCCCGAAGGCAAAAAGTGAGTTGGAGTTGGAATTCTTGGAATTAATTAATTAGTTAATTAATTAATAAAGCTTTTGCTTTATAAAAGCTTCCCCAGCCACCTCTGCAGCAGAGAGAAAGAAAGAAAAGGAAGAAGGAAAGAAAGGAAAAGAAAAGAGAGGAAAAGGAAGAAGAAGAAAAAGAAGGAAAAGGGATTGGAGCTTCTTGGATTTTTTTGGACTCGCCGTTGGAGGCCGTGCGAAGCTCGTGGGCGTGCGACGTGCGACGACGAGGTAAGCAATTTCTCCTTTTTGAGGTTTCTTGGAGTTTTTGAGCTTTAGGGATTTTTATAATTGGTTTTTAAATGCTAAAAATGGGATTTTTGGATTAAATGGGATTTTACGGATTTTTGGAATTTATTGGGGTTTTTTTGGATTTGCCGTCGCCGGCGGCCGCGCGCGCGCGCAACGGCGCACGCGCGGCGCCAGGGTGCTGCTGTTAGCAGCACCCTGCGGCGAGGTGCCGCTGGGCGCGGCGCCGCGTGCAGCAAAGTGCTGCACGCGGCGCTGCCTGGCCGCGCGCAGGCGCGCGCGGCCGGCGCTGCCTGGCCGCGCGCGGGCGCGCGCGGCAGGGCCTCGCGCAGGTGCGCGCGGCATCGCTTGGGCCGCGCGCGGGCGCGCACGGCGGGGCCGCGCGCAGGTGCGCGCGGCACCGCTTGGCCGCGCGCAGGTGCGCGCGGCATGGCCGCGCGCGGGCGGCATGGCCGCGCGCGGCAGGGCCGCGCGCGGGCCTGCGCGGGCCGTGCGGGCCGCGCGCAGGTGTGCGCGGGCCTGCGCGGGCGCGCGGGCGCGCGCTGCTGCGCGCAGCGCTGCGGGCTGCGCGCAGCGGTCCGCGCGCGCGCGGCGGGCTGCGCGCGGCCGCGCGCAGCGCCGCTGGGCGCTGCGCGCAGCGCCGCTGGGGCACTGCGCGACGCGCTCCAGCGTCGCGCAGCAGCCCCTGCGCCGCGCGGTTTGGCTTGGTGCCGCGCGGTGGGCCTTCCTCGTCGCGCGGCAGGGCGGGTGGACGCTCGGCGTGCTCCCGGACGGCGGGCGACACCTCGGGTTGCGTGCCGGCGCCGTTTTTTCGCCGTCGGAGCCCGTTGGTCGCCGTCGGCCGCTGTTTTTCGCCGCCGCGAGCTGTTTTTCGCCGTCGGGCGCTGGTTTTCGCCGACGGAGCAGTTTTTCGCCGCCGCGCGCTGTTTTTCGCCGTCGGGCGCAATTTTTCCGCCGACGGAGCCGTTTTTCGCGCAGTTTTTCGCCGTTTTTCGCGAGCAGGTTGCGAGCAGTTTCGCAAGCGGTTTCGCTGTTTTCGCTCGCTGATTTCGCGCAGGTTTTCGCCGTTTTTCGCGAGCAGGTTGCGAGCAGTTTCGCAAGCGGTTTCGCTGTTTTCGCTCGCTGATTTCGCGCAGGTTTTTGCGCGGTTTTTGAGGCGTTTTCGCAGGGTTTTCGCGAGCAGTTTTGCGCAGTTTTCGCAGGGTTTTCGCGAGCAGTTTTGCGTAGTTTTCGCAGGGTTTTCGCGAGCGGGTTGCGCAGTTTTCGCTGGTTTTTCGCAAGCTGTTTTTTGAGCAGTTTTTGCGCCGACGGAGCTGTTTTCGCCGTCTGGCGCTGGTTTTCGCCGACGGGCTGTTTTTCGCCGTCGGGCGCTGATTTTTCGCTGACGGAGGCTGTTTTCGCCGACGGAAGCTGTTTTTCGCCGTCGGATGCTCGGTTTTGACTGTGTGGAGTGATTTTGCGATTTCTTCGCTTCTGGCAGCTTGCGGTGCGGTTTTTAGTTCCGCGGGGCGCGCGGTCGTGTGGTTGGTCGCTGCGTGCTCCGTTTCGCGGGCGGATTCTGGCATCGGGCTTCGTGTTGTGTGCGGACCCCTTGGAGGCCAGGTAAGCCCGCTGAGCCAATTGCAAGTGTCGACGAGCAATTGGTAGCTTTCTGAGGTGGGTTGGTTTTCTCTCCAAGTCTATGGACTTCCTTCTAATTCTAATGTTTTAGGATTGCATGCTAGTTTAAGTGTTTTCTTGGAACTTAACTAGCACCCCCGTCATATGTGCATGAGTTTGACCAGACCATTGTGAACCTTAATTTGGGCTAGGTTCCTTTATGCTTTAGACATCCCGCACTTTTCTTATCCTTCGGGACTTAGAGTTTCCTCGCCCGGGTAGTGGGCCGAGTGGTCAGAGTGTTGTGGGACGGGTGTTGCACTCGGGCCCGGGGGGCCGAGTGGGTTCTGGTGGCTGGGTTAGGCCAGTGTTAGCATTTTGGGGAGCCGTTTCAGATAAACGGTGGTCCCGGGGGTTTTCCTTTCCACTGTTCTTCTCGTCACCACCAGGTTGGGATCGTGGTGCACGTGTGTTAGCAGGACCTTGAACCCAGAACCTTTTTGGATAAATACATGATTTTAGTCAGCCAATGTTTCTCCCAAGCCTCGCAAGGTTGTCTGAGTCTGTTCTCGTCCTTTGGGACGAAGGCATCAGCTCTTCGAGGCTTGGGCATAAAACTTGATTTCAAAGGGTTTTCCTAAAAAGACTAAAAATCATTATAAAGATGGCTTTCTCTCAGATCGAATGATTTTCTGAAATAAATGACATGGTTTCTTATAAACTTATCCACCCGAGCGGATTCGAGTGATCTGGGTTCTAAGGGCTGCTTTCTCTCTTGGGGACGTAGATGTTAGTCTCCCTGGGTTTCGGACCCTTCGTAGATCTGGCCGTGGAGTAGCTCCGGCCGTGAGTTGAGTGTTGAGTTCAGTGGAGTTGTGTTCTGGGAGCCGTGGGAGAGACGGTGGTCCCAGCTGTGTAGTACCTTCGTTGAGTGGGTCTGTGTTGTGAGATTGAGTCGTGGAGGGTTCTCCGACTGAGTTTGTGCTTTGAACATCGAGATACCGATCTGTTTGATCGAGGACCACAGCCTGCAGGAGCCACTTGTGAGACAGTGATACTGATGAGATACTTGAGTTCGGTGGGGTCGCACCCCTCGAACCACGCCCCGGGTGCGTTGATGATTCCGAGCCTGATGAGGCTGCGATGTTGATACCGAGCCTGACGAGGCTGCGATGATGCGCCTAGTTCATATACTAGAGGTCGCTTGATACCCCTGGCCGTGCTACCATGGGGTCACTGTGTGAGATATCGAGTTTGTCCGTTTGGACACCCTGGTTGATACACCAGGGGGCGCAGGCTTTACTCGACTGGACCCGGGTGGGCAGTCGCTGAGATTTGAGATACACTGGGAGTGTGATGGCGTAGCATGTGTCATAGTAGAGCGTCTTGGGCTTAGTACTTGTGACATATTGTCAGCAGTGAGTGACTGCATTCCATCATCCATAGTCTCTTCTTATTGAGCATAGTAGATAGAGGCATGATAGCTGTAGATTCTTTTCCAGCTTATTTATTTCTCATCAGTCTTTTCTCTATCTTATGCCTCTGGTAGACTTAGTGGGCAGACCGTGGTTCTTGGAGACGGTACCCACTGAGAACTACTGTAGGATGTAGTTCTCACACCCTCTGTCGGTGACAGGTTGCTGAGGCTTTCTTCCGTTCCTGCTGTGATTGACTGGACGGACCGAGGACAGGGAGTCGCGTGATAGTTCCCCACCAGCATTGTTACTTTAGAGAGAGGTAGTTGTACCATCCCGGATTGTGGGAGTGGGTTATGTTTCTTGTTAGCTATCTCCCATTTGGATTTGTAGATGTTGTATAGGTGCACTTCTTTTTGTATCATCTGATTTTGGGAGATAGGCTATGGGTTGTAGCAGCTTGTAGTTGGGGAAAAAAATTTTATAGTACAGCTTTTTATCCTCTCTGATATCTGTGTAGCTGTAGTTTTATCTTTTGCAGGCTAGACGCTTCGTCTGTATGGCAGTTTCCGTACAGATGGCGGATCTGTTAGCGAGCCCGGGTCGCAGTTTCGACCCCGGGGCGTGACACGGGAAACCCGTGACAAAGTCCGTGGTGATCTGATCCCACTTCCACTCCGGCACAGGTAGCGGCTGTAGCTTCCCATTTGCCTTGCGCCCCTCGTGATCTTCTCGTTTCTCTCTGGCACTAGGAGAGATTGCAGTTTTCCCACCGGGCGCTGATGTTCGTCCTTTATTCGGTGACTAACCCCACCAGCGAGCCACACATTGTGCTACGTGCCTTGTCAATTTAAGCCACCAAAAGTCTGCTGTTGATCCGTCCAGCTGCGTCATCGCGGTTACCGGTATGTCTCCCGTGTGATCCTTACCGCTCCAGGCATCGACTGCTCCACTTGTCTTTCCGGAGTGCTCTTGATTGGACGCATCGTTTTCTTGAGTGGCTTGGTTGTAAAGGCCTTAACTCTTCTGACATTTAGCCGTCCCAAAAACAAGAGCCCACCCCGCGAGGCCCAACTCACACCTTTGGAGTTTGGCCTACACTCTCTGGTCCCTGAGAGTCTGCAAGGTCACCCGTAGACGCTCTTCGTCTGTACGCGAGTTGATCCAAGAAGGGTCTGAAAATTCTGTTCATCAAACCCAGGGACGCCGCTGGGGCGTTCGAACTCCCACCCCCCCCGAAGCAATGGCACGCGAGGCGCCCACGAATCCTTGGCGGAACCCGGTGGTAACCCTGTGTGGGAACTACCGGACCAACCGCCCTGATGGTGTTGGGCAGTCGGCAACCAAAGTCTCGCGATGCGTCGAGGTACCTCGGTCCTACCACCAAACCCGGACCGACGGCCCGTAAAAGCCCACACTAACCCGACAACAAAGGAGGGGAAGAAATTATACTATTACCCTCATGAATCCCAGGTTGCGCCAACCAAACCCGGCGTGCCACAGCCCAAAAGTAACCCTCCTTTGACAACCACGAACCCGCCCGTAAAACAACCCCCCCCACCCCCCCAAAGCAATGTGGGAACCGAAACGGTCAACGAAACGAAAGGTAGAGCTAAAGGCAGGAGGGCTCGCAAGGGTCTGGTAGGGGCGGGTTGCTCCGGCCCAAAGGGTGCTCCTATCTAGACAAGAGAAGGAAGGAAGGAAAAAAAAAAAAAAAAAACAATAAAATAAGTACCTGTCATTCCCTATTTTGGGACGACGCGTCGTCTGCCGGGGCGGCCGGGGAAGTCCGCCCACAACCCTTGGGCCAGCTTCGCACCGCGTGTTGGGGTAGGGGTTTGCTGTCTAAGGAGTCCGCGGATTGCTGGTCGCCAGGCGAGTCCTTTGCCTGCACGGGGGCCGCAGCGCTCTCTGTTCCTCTCTGCGGTGGTGGCGCGGCAGCGGAGGCAGGGGTTGGCCCCTGGGGGCAGGAGAGATAAGTGTGATCTGGCAAGCCGCACCGGTTACAGTAGTGGTACCTCCAAGTGCATTCCGTCACTGGGTGCGCGCCCTCGCAGATGACGCAGGACCCTGGTTGCACGTGCGCGCTTCCCTTGAGCCCTCGCTCGTCCTCCGGTGCTTGCTTCGGGCGTGGATTTGGCCGGCTCTCTGGATCGGTACCCCCTTGAGGGATGGGGGCAGCCGTTCCCTTAGGCTCAACGTGTCGCGGCGCCGGGGGTCTATTGACAGCCGGCTTCAGAGGGCACTCCTGACGCGTGTGGCCCGGCCTGCTACACCGGAAGCAGTGTCCGTCCCGCCACGGGCAACTCTTCATGAGGTGTGCGTTGCCGCATATGACACACGGCTTCGGTGGCCTAAGTCTCTCCTCCGTCATCTGCCCGAGGTTCTGCCCGGCTCTCGGGCGTTTGCTCGCCCAGCCCCTCCAATGGGGGTCCCCGGCCGACTCGGGGTAAGAGTATTCCTGCCGGGCGCGCTCTACGTTGGTGTACACGGCCAAGTTAGCAGCCACCTGGAAGATGGGAGGGCCCGTCGATGGCATCCCGGGAGGGGCAACGCCTCCGCTGCCGCCCCGGAATCGATCGACGCCCTCGAGTTCCTGTGTCAGCAAGCTCAGGCGCTCCGCGAGAGTCAGCAGTTGCCCAGCCACGTCGCGCAGCTGGTTGCGGAGCAGGCGATTGGCTTCGTCGGCAAGGTCCATTCCCGTCGCCGGTTGCTTGCTAAGTCGGCCCTCTATCTGTATACACACAAAGAAAGTCAGCTTTAGCCTTTGCTAATAAGCGACGGGACAACGAACCACTTAGCGAAAGAAAGAACTCGAACTCTCCCCCCCCCCTCCCTACCCATTTCATTCATGTGTAGGCAAGTGAGGTGTTCCCACGGATGTCGGCATTAACTGTTGTGATTGAAAGAAGTCTCTGATACCATTTAATCTGTCATGCCCCGGGGGTTTGTACTAGCAGAAACGATTCACAAAAGTC
>CM055063.1:21301718-21353031 GCA_029204045.2 Tillandsia leiboldiana | reverse complement strand
ACCGGCGAATCGGAGCGCGAAGTTTCGGTGAGTTTTATTTATTTTTCTAGGTTTCCTTCGGACCATCATACGGGGGAAGGCGGGATGATCCGGTCTGCCACGCCGCCGCCGTCGCGAGGCGCCGGATGCGCGCAGGGCTGGGTCGCCTGGGCGTGCGGGTTGGGCACCCGCGCGGGGCCTGGGCGCCGCGCGGGGCCGCCCTGCGTGCGGGCTGGGCACCCGCGCGGGGCCTGGGCGCCGCGCGGGGCCGCCCGTGCGTGCGGGCTGGGCACCCGCGCGGGGCCTGGGCGCCGCGCGGGGCCGCCCTGCGTGCGGACTGGGCACCCCGCGCGGACCAGGCACCGAGCGGGCCGCCGCAGTCAGGGAACCGTGCGGGTCTCACACCGCACGGGGCTCCGACACGCGTGCGGCCAGCGCGCCAGCGCGGGGTCATCGCCGCGACGGGATCCTGCAGTCTTTCGTCCCCTTGTTCCATGCTGTCGGCTACTGATATTTTTCTCGGGGAACTTCGTAGTTCGGAGAGCGCACCGGGACCGGGGGAGTAGCGCCTTGTTCGTCGCTAGTAAGGTGGGTTTTACTTTTAAGCCTTAGCAACTAGTCTTATCCGTTGGACGAGGTCAAGCTTATGGGTTTAATTGTGCTGATTTTTAAAATGCTATGGATCTTGTATTTGGATTAAATAACGATGGGTTTTAGACATATGTGTTTAATTGTGCTGATTTTGAAATGCTATGGATCTTGGATTTGGATTAAATATCGATGGGCTTTAGACATTATGTGCTTAACTGTGCTGATTTTAAAATGCTATGGTCTTGTACTTGGATTAAACATTGTAGAAAGGCATTAATTATTTCGTATGGTCTACGGTGCTTATGTTTAGATTATACACTGTTTATAGTACTCATGCATGGATGTATATTTGCATACTTGGACGTATATGTATATTGTTTCATGATTACTATGCTCGAGGCTGCAACACGCGCACCCGCGGTTTGGCCACCGCAGAGGTGCGCTTTTTCCGGAAAAGTGGTCGTTGACCCGTGTATACCCACGAGGTGTCGTAGTGGGGCCCCCGTTGTGGTGGGGTTTGAGGCGCCAAGGTATGAGCGGTGCGACCCGTCGACGTTGATGCTCGACGTGGTCAGGTTTCATTGCAGGTGTTCGTGGTTACTTTTCCCTCACGGGAGGGTGGTTGCTCCGGATAGTTTGACGGTTGGAGTTATTACTTGCTTTCCTGCTTTCCCTATGTTTATTATGTTGCTGACTTCCCACTCCGTGACAGGTTCGTTCGGGGGTGAGAGCTAGCCGACAGTGAGGCCGAGACAGGAGCTTGCGGTCCTTGGGGGCCCTAGACTTAATTCTTCTCGCTTATCTTATTCCTTTTTTTTCATTTGATTTGTAGTCTACGGTGTGGTTCTCGATACCCTCGTGGGGTCGGTGTGGATGTCGGTATTTTGCTTTCAGATTTGAGTATGTTGATTTTAGTTTCTAGTACTGCTGGGCTGTTTTTAAGATGGAAAGTAAACAAAGAAAAGATTTGCGAAAACCGTTTTAAAAGTCTGGGTGTCGTGTGGGCACCGATTTCAAAACCCTGTGGATTTATGACTTTCGAAACTGTTTTAGAAATTAAGTGCCGGGTGGGCACTACTTTCGAACCATGGATTTATGCTTTCAAATTAATCTGCCCCGAGTTCAACCTGTTGTGCATGAGTAGCTGTATTTACAAATAATTGAGTTGACTGAATGTTGTGATTGGATGTTGTATGAGCCGCGACGCCGTGCATATACAGAGGAGACTCTGCCGTTTGCGGAGTAAATCTGTATATGTGGCGGGTCTGGGCACGCGCCTGGGAAGAAAGATTTTCAAAAAAAAAAAGGAGCTTGGTTAAACCCCGGGGCGTGACAGATTAAGATGGTATCAGAGAGAGGTTCAGTGTCCAAATCACGACAGTCAGTACCCGACATCCACAGAGACACCACACTTAACTACAAGGAAATGAAACGTGTAAGACATAATAGTATAGAAACGTGAGCGATCGAGGGGGGGGGGTACTAGGTTCTTATCTCTCGATTGTGGTTGTTCATTGCTAGTGGAGTTTAGAGCTTATTTTTTTTGCGATATGTCTGTACAGACTACAATGGTTCGAACTAGATCATCGGTCGAGGATACAGGAGCAGATGCGACGGCATCGGTGGCCACTGAGAACCAACTCCTGCGGCAGCAATTGCGGGAGATGGCAGGGCAGCTGGCGACCCTAACGGACCACGTGCGCCAGCTGTCGCAACAGCAACAGGCCGCAACAGTGACAGTTGCCCAGGCCCCTCCGCCGGGGCCAACCGCGCCAGCCACGGGACCGCAGGCGACGGGGGTCGGGGCAGGCGTGGCCCCTCCACCAGCGACGGCAGCGGAGATGCCGCCAGCTCAGAATTTGACGCCAGCAGCAGCAGCTGCGACAACGACAACGGGAACGGCGCCGGGAATCACTGGCGGGAGTTCCCTGGGAGAGACAGTGGTGACACCCTCCCCCACCGTGGCCGCCGTTTCCGTGGGGGAGGGTCGTTTCCGCTGGCTGAGCGGGATCGAGTGCGGGCCAACCTGAGAGACTTCAAGAAATACGACCCCGCCCACGTTCGAAGGGGACACGACTGATCCGTGGGTCGTCGAGAAATGGGTGGGGTCGATGGAAAAACTTTTCGAAGACCTACTCATGGAGGATGACGAGCGGGTTCCCCTAGCGGTCCACTGCTTGAGGGGAACGCCCGTTTGTGGTGGAAGACGGTGCGTCCAGTACCCCTCCAGGGGCACCGCGCTTCCATCATGGACTAAGTTCAAAAGGAGTTGTTCGGAGCCTTCTTCTCCAACAGTGTTTAAACGACAATTGGAAGACGACCTAAATCACATTCAACAAGGGGACAATACAGTAATGGAGTACCAACGCAAGTTCGCAAGGCTGGCCAACTGCGTCCCATTTGTTATCAGGGACGAGTCCCACAAGGCACAACTCTTTGTGGATGGCTTACGAAGTGATATTTTCGAGGTGGTGCAAGCAGCGGACCTGCACACTTTCAGGGGGTGGTCGACAGGGCCACAACGGTGGAGCGCGGGTTCGCTGTTACCACGCTCCAGAAGAGAGGGTTTGGCCCAGCGGGAAGACAGGAAGCGCCAGCAACACTTTTCTGGGGGAAGCTCCGCTAGCGGGAACCGACCTCACCAAGCGGTGGAGGCCACCTACGGGATCACGGAGCGCACCTGCGGGAGGACCGAGACAAGAGGACAGACCGTGCGTCATTTGCGGAGGGACGCACCGAGTGTTGAACTGCCCCCAAAAGGGGGACCACTGCTTCCGTTGCGGCAAGCAGGGGCACTATCGCCGCAACTGCCCCTTAATCCTGGGAACAGCGTCCTCAGCGGCTTCAGCACCTTCGCCACAACTTTCTGGGCGAGACAAGGCTCCTATGGGGTCAACCTCTAGACCCCCTGCACCTCGGAGAGAGGGGGGAGAGGACGACCTCAGACGGGCGGGAGAATCTACTCGATGACCCCACATGAGACTGATCCGGCGGAGGATGCTCTAGCAGGTATTACTTCTGTTTCCAATTCCCGTGCTAGAACCTTGTTTGATACCGGAGCAACACATTCTTTCGTTTCTCGTGATTTCGTGTCTGTGCATGGTCTTGGGGAACTACCTCTCCAAAGTCGTTTGACGGTCCCTTACGGCGGGTGGACCTGTGGAGGCGTTATAGCCTTGCGCCCGCCTGCTCGATTAAGCTGGGGCGACAATCCTGCACATGGGATTTGGTGGTAATTCCCCTGAAGGAGTACGATGTAGTGCTAGGCATGGACTGGCTTGCAGGGTACCAAGCGCTTATCGATTGTGATAAGCGGCAGGTACGACTACAAGTACCAGGGGTTTTTCCTGAAAACGTATACCTGGGCTGCAGAGCACCACCTTTCCAGCGGTCATCTCTGCAGCACGGGCCAGAAGATTGGTAGAGGGTGGGTGTGTGGCCTACTTGGCGTCGGTGGATCTGGTCACCCGACCCTCGACGACGCTTTCTGACATTTCCGGGTGGCGAGGGATTTTCCCCGAAGTTTTCCCGACGGAATTGCCCGGGATTGCCCCCAGAGCGTGAGGTGGTTTTCCCTATTGAACTCGTACCCGGGTACACAGCCGATCACGAAGGCGCCTTACCGAATGGCCTTTCGCAGAGTTGAAAGAGCTAAAGGCGCAACTTGAAGACCTCTTGGACAAGGGTTTTATCAGGCCAAGTGTGTCGCCCTGGGGCGCCCCGGTACTCTTTGTGCGGAAGAAAGACGGAGCCTTGCGACTTTGCATTGACTACAGAGGAATAAACAAGGTTACGGTGAAGAACAAGTACCCCCTGCCCAGAATCGACGACCTCTTCGACCAGCTACGGGGAGCGACGGTTGTTCTCAAAATTGACCTGCAATCAGGCTACCACCAACTCCGAGTACGGAATGAAGATATCCCGAAGACCGCCTTCCGAACCCGGTATGGCCACTACGAATTTACCGTTATGCCATTCGGGCTTACGAACGCCCCCGCGGTGTTCATGGATATGATGAACAGGATTTTCAGGCCTTTCATAGATCGGTTTGTAGTGGTCTTCATCGACGACATTTTGATCTATTCAGACACCGACGAGGAGCACGAAGACCACTTGCGAACCACCCCCAGACGGACGGACAGTCGGAGCGAGTGATTCAGACTCTCGAAGACATGCTTCGCGCCTGTTGTGCTAGACTGGGGAGTCGGTTGGTCACGCTACCTACCCCTCGTGGAATTCGCCTACAACAACAGCTACCAGGCTAGCATTCAAATGGCGCCCTACGAGGCCTTATACGGAAGGCGTTGCCGATCCCCGATCTGTTGGGACGACTTAGGGGAACGGAAGTTCTTGGGACCCGACCTTGTGGAAGAAACTGAAGAAAAAGTACGCCTCATCAGACAGCGCATACTGACTGCCCAGAGTCGACAAAAGAGCTACGCAGATCAGAGGCGCCGCGACCTGGAATTTCAAGTGGGGGAACACGTGCTGCTACGAGTCTCACCATCCAAGGGAATCAAGCGTTTCGGGCTGAGGGGAAAACTGAGTCCACGGTACGTAGGGCCTTTCGAGATCCTGGAGCGCATTGGCCCGGTGGCTTACCGCCTTGCCCTACCACCAAACCTCAACCGAGTTCATGACGTGTTCCACGTTTCGATGCTTCGAAAGTACCTGTCCGACCCAGCGCATGTTTTGGACGTCTCTACCCTCGAACTCAAGAAGACCTAAGCTTCGAAGAAATCCCAGTGCGAATCCTGGCAAGGGAAAGTAAGACGCTGCGAAACCGAGTCATCCCCTATGTGAAGGTACTCTGGAACAAACCATGAGAGCGAGAGGCGACGTGGGAACTGGAGTCGAAAATGAGAGAGTGCTACCCCTTTCTGTTCACCACGACCCAGTTTTGAGTTTCGGGGACGAAACTCGTTTTATGAGGTGAGTGGTGTAGTAACTGCGGGTTTAACTGTCTTGTTGCCTTTCTCGCGGTCCTGATTGAACCGTTTTCCGACTAAGGGGATTCGGGGTGTAACTTTTATTTCTTTATTTCTGGGCAGGCCATCGGGGCTCGCGGGTATTTTTAGACAATAAAGCTCGCGAATGGAATCCGGTGGCGCGATCGGATCTGTTTTTTTCGACCCCAGAATCTCCCGGATTAATTTTTCAAGTGGTTTAGCCGTTCAGGCGTTTAGCACGTCTTTCGAGGTAAACCAGACCCGGGTTCGTTTTCTTTTATTTGGGGACTTAGGTTTAATTTCCTTTTCCCCCGATCCCTTTGACCGACTGGTTTAAATTTGTGTGGGATGACTTAGGGTTTTCCCACTCTCCTTATCCCGTACGACGGTTCCTCTTTTTGAAGGCGAGGCGAGAAACCCTTCTTTTTTTCCGAACCTCGACTTCTTGCAAGACGGAGTGAAGAATTGTTGAGCGCGGCGAGGAGAAGGAAGGGGGCCACGTTCTCCCCACGTAAACCCGGCAGCGAGCGAGGGACGATACTCTCCTCTTCCTCCCTCTTCACCGGCGAATCGGAAGCGCGAAGTTTCGGTGAGTTTTTATTTATTTTTCTAGGGTTTCCTTCGGACCATCATACGGGGGAAGGCGGGATGATCGGTCTTGCCACGCCGCCGCCGTCGCGAAGGCGCCGGATGCGCGCAGGGCTGGGTCGCCTGGGCGCGCGGGTTGGGCACCCGCGCGGGGCCTGGGCGCCGCGCGGGGCCGCCCGTGCGTGCGGGCTGGGCACCCGCGCGGGGCCTGGGCGCCGCGCGGGGCCGCCCGTGCGTGCGGGCTGGGCACCCGCGCGGGGCCTGGGCGCCGCGCGGGGCCGCCCGTGCGTGCGGACTGGGCACCCGCGCGGGACCAGGCACCGAGCGGGGGCCGCCGCAGTCAGGGAACCGTGCGGGTCTCACACCGCACGGGGCTCCGACACGCGTGCGGCCAGCGCGGCAGCGCGGGGTCATCGCCGCGACGGGATCCGTGCAGTCTTTCGTCCCCTTGTTCCATGCTGTCGGCTACTGATATTTTTCTCGGGGAACTTCGTAGTTCGGAGAGCGCACCGGGACACGGGGGAGTAGCGCCTTGTTCGTCGCTAGTAGAGGTGGGTTTTACTTTTAAAGCCTTAGCAACTAGTCTTATCCGTTGGACGAGGTCAAGCTTATGGGTTTAATTGTGCTGATTTTTAAAATGCTATGGATCTTGTATTTGGATTAAATAACGATGGGTTTTAGACATTATGTGTTTAATTGTGCTGATTTTTGAAATGCTATGGATCTTGGATTTGGATTAAATATCGATGGGCTTTAGACATTATGTGCTTAACTGTGCTGATTTTTAAAATGCTATGGATCTTGTACTTGGATTAAACATTGTAGAAAGGCATTAATTATTTCGTATGGTTCTACGGTGCTTATGTTTAGATTATACACTGTTCATATAGTACTCATGCATGGATGTATATTTGCATACTTGGACGTATATGTATATTGTTTCATGATTACTATGCTCGAGGCTGCAACACGCGCACCCGCGGTTTGGCCACCGCAGAGGGTGCGCTTTTCCGGAAAAGTGGTCGTTGACCCGTGTATACCCACGAGGTGTCGTAGTGGGGCCCCCGTTGTGGTGGGGTTTGAGGCGCCAAGGTATGAGCGGTGCGACCCGTCGACGTTGATGCTCGACGTGGTCAGGTTTCATTGCAGGTGTTCGTGGTTACTTTTCCCTCACGGGAGGGTGGTTGCTCCGGATAGTTTGACGGTTGGAGTTATTACTTGCTTTCCTGCTTTCCCTATGTTTATTATGTTGCTGACTTCCCACTCCGTGACAGGTTCGTTCGGGGGTGAGAGCTAGCCGACAGTGAGGCCGAGACAGGAGCTTGCGGGTCCTTGGGGGCCCTAGACTTAATTCTTCTCGCTTATCTTATTCCTTTTTTTCATTTGATATTGTAGTCTACGGTGTGGTTCTCGATACCCTCGTGGGGTCGGTGTGGATGTCGGTATTTGCTTTCAGATTTGAGTATGTTGATTTTAGTTTCTAGTACTGCTGGGCTGTTTTTAAGATGGAAAGTAAACAAAGAAAAGATTTGCGAAAACCGTTTTAAAAGTCTGGGTGTCGTGTGGGCACCGATTTCAAAACCCTGTGGATTTATGACTTTCGAAACTGTTTTAGAAATCTAAGTGCCGGGTGGGCACTACTTTCGAACCATGGATTTATGCTTTCAAATTAATCTGCCCCGAGTTCAACCTGTTGTGCATGAGTAGCTGTATTTACAAATAATTGAGTTGACTGAATGTTGTGATTGGATGTTGTATGAGCCGCGACGCCGTGCATATACAGAGGAGACTCTGCCCGTTTGCGGAGTAAATCTGTATATGTGGCGGGTCTGGGCACGCGCCTGGGAAGAAAGATTTTCAAAAAAAAAAAAGGGAGCTTGGTTAAACCCCGGGGCGTGACAGATTAAGATGGTATCAGAGAGAGGTTCAGTGTCCAAATCACGACAGTCAGTACCCGACATCCACAGAGACACCACACTTAACTACAAGGAAATGAAACGTGTAAGACATAATAGTATAGAAACGTGAGCGATCGAGGGGGGGGGGTACTAGGTTCTTATCTCTCGATTGTGGTTGTTCATTGCTAGTGGAGTTTAGAGCTTATTTTTTTTGCGATATGTCTGTACAGACTACAATGGTTCGAACTAGATCATCGGTCGAGGATACAGGAGCAGATGCGACGGCATCGGTGGCCACTGAGAACCAACTCCTGCGGCAGCAATTGCGGGAGATGGCAGGGCAGCTGGCGACCCTAACGGACCACGTGCGCCAGCTGTCGCAACAGCAACAGGCTGCAACAGTGACAGTTGCCCAGGCCCCTCCGCCGGGGCCAACCGCGCCAGCCACGGGACCGCAGGCGACGGGGGTCGGGGCAGGCGTGGCCCCTCCACCAGCGACGGCAGCGGAGATGCCGCCAGCTCAGAATTTGACGCCAGCAGCAGCAGCTGCGACAACGACAACGGGAACGGCGCCGGGAATCACTGGCGGGAGTTCCCTGGGAGAGACAGTGGTGACACCCTCCCCCACCGTGGCCGCCGTTTCCGTGGGGGGAGGGGTCGGTTCCGCTGGCTGAGCGGGATCGAGTGCGGGCCAACCTGAGAGACTTCAAGAAATACGACCCGCCCACGTTCGAAGGGGACACGACTGATCCGTGGGTCGTCGAGAAATGGGTGGGGTCGATGGAAAAACTTTTCGAAGACCTACTCATGGAGGATGACGAGCGGGTTCCCCTAGCGGTCCACTGCTTGGAGGGGAACGCCCGTTTGTGGTGGAAGACGGTGCGTCCAGACCCCTCCAGGGGCACCGCGCTTCCATCATGGACTAAGTTCAAAAAGGAGTTGTTCGGAGCCTTCTTCTCCAACAGTGTTAAACGACAATTGGAAGACGACCTAAATCACATTCAACAAGGGGACAATACAGTAATGGAGTACCAACGCAAGTTCGCAAGGCTGGCCAACTGCGTCCCATTTGTTATCAGGGACGAGTCCCACAAGGCACAACTCTTTGTGGATGGCTTACGAAGTGATATTTTCGAGGTGGTGCAAGCAGCGGACCTGCACACTTTTCAGGGGGTGGTCGACAGGGCCACAACGGTGTAGCGCGGGTTCGCTGTTACCCGCTCCAGAAGAGAGGGTTTGGCCCAGCGGGAAGACAGGAAGCGCCAGCAACACTTTTCTGGGGGAAGCTCCGCTAGCGGGAACCGACCTCCCAAGCGGTGGAGGCCACCTACGGGATCACGGAGCGCACCTGCGGGAGGACCGAGACAAGAGGACAGACCGTGCGTCATTTGCGGAGGGACGCACCGAGTGTTGAACTGCCCCCAAAAGGGGGACCACTGCTTCCGTTGCGGCAAGCAGGGGCACTATCGCCGCAACTGCCCCTTAATCCTGGGAACAGCGTCCTCAGCGGCTTCAGCACCTTCGCCACAACTTTCTGGGCGAGACAAGGCTCCTATGGGGTCAACCTCTAGACCCCCTGCACCTCGGAGAGAGGGGGGAGGACGACCTCAGACGGGCGGGAGAATCTACTCGATGACCCACCATGAGACGGATCCGGCGGAGGATGCTCTAGCAGGTATTACTTCTGTTTCCAATTCCCGTGCTAGAACCTTGTTTGATACCGGAGCAACACATTCTTTCGTTTCTCGTGATTTCGTGTCTGTGCATGGTCTTGGGGAACTACCTCTCCAAAGTCGTTTGACGGTCCTTACGGCGGGTGGACCTGTGGAGGCGTATAGCCTTGCGCCCGCCTGCTCGATTAAGCTGGGGCGACAATCCTGCACATGGGATTTGGTGGTAATTCCCCTGAAGGAGTACGATGTAGTGCTAGGCATGGACTGGCTTGCAGGGTACCAAGCGCTTATCGATTGTGATAAGCGGCAGGTACGACTACAAGTACCGGGTTTTCCTGAAAACGTATACCTGGCGTGCAAGAGCACCACCTTTCCAGCGGTCATCTCTGCAGCACGGGCCAGAAGATTGGTAGAGGGTGGGTGTGTGGCCTACTTGGCGTCGGTGGATCTGGTCACCCGACCCTCGACGACGCTTTCTGACATTCCGGTGGCGAGGGATTTCCCCGAAGTTTTCCCGACGGAATTGCCCGGATGCCCCAGAGCGTGAGGTGGTTTTCCCTATTGAACTCGTACCGGGTACACAGCCGATCACGAAGGCGCCTTACCGAATGGCCTTCGCAGAGTTGAAAGAGCTAAAGGCGCAACTTGAAGACCTCTTGGACAAGGGTTTTATCAGGCCAAGTGTGTCGCCCTGGGGCGCCCCGGTACTCTTTGTGCGGAAGAAAGACGGGAGCCTGCGACTTTGCATTGACTACAGAGGAATAAACAAGGTTACGGTGAAGAACAAGTACCCCCTGCCCAGAATCGACGACCTCTTCGACCAGCTACGGGGAGCGACGGTTTTCTCAAAAATTGACCTGCAATCAGGCTACCACCAACTCCGAGTACGGAATGAAGATATCCCGAAGACCGCCTTCCGAACCCGGTATGGCCACTACGAATTTACCGTTATGCCATTCGGGCTTACGAACGCCCCCGCGGTGTTCATGGATATGATGAACAGGATTTTCAGGCCTTTCATAGATCGGTTTGTAGTGGTCTTCATCGACGACATTTTGATCTATTCAGACACCGACGAGGAGCACGAAGACCACTTGCGAACCACCCCCAGACGGACGGACAGTCGGAGCGAGTGATTCAGACTCTCGAAGACATGCTTCGCGCCTGTGTGCTAGACTGGGGAGTCGGTTGGTCACGCTACCTACCCCTCGTGGAATTCGCCTACAACAACAGCTACCAGGCTAGCATTCAAATGGCGCCCTACGAGGCCTTATACGGAAGGCGTTGCCGATCCCCGATCTGTTGGGACGACTTAGGGGAACGGAAGTTCTTGGGACCCGACCTTGTGGAAGAAACTGAAGAAAAAGTACGCCTCATCAGACAGCGCATACTGACTGCCCAGAGTCGACAAAAGAGCTACGCAGATCAGAGGCGCCGCGACCTGGAATTTCAAGTGGGGGAACACGTGCTGCTACGAGTCTCACCATCCAAGGGAATCAAGCGTTTCGGGCTGAGGGGAAAACTGAGTCCACGGTACGTAGGGCCTTTCGAGATCCTGGAGCGCATTGGCCCGGTGGCTTACCGCCTTGCCCTACCACCAAACCTCAACCGAGTTCATGACGTGTTCCACGTTTCGATGCTTCGAAAGTACCTGTCCGACCCAGCGCATGTTTTGGACGTCTCTACCCTCGAACTCAAAGAAGACCTAAGCTTCGAAGAAATCCCAGTGCGAATCCTGGCAAGGGAAAGTAAGACGCTGCGAAACCGAGTCATCCCCTATGTGAAGGTACTCTGGAACAACCATGAAGAGCGAGAGGCGACGTGGGAACTGGAGTCGAAAATGAGAGAGTGCTACCCCTTTCTGTTCACCACGACCCAGTTTTGAGTTTCGGGGACGAAACTCGTTTTATGAGGTGAGTGGTGTAGTAACTGCGGGTTTAACTGTCTTGTTGCCTTTCTCGCGGTCCTGATTGAACCGTTTTCCGACTAAGGGGATTCGGGGTGTAACTTTTATTTCTTTATTTCTGGGCAGGCCATCGGGGCTCGCGGGTATTTTTAGACAATAAAGCTCGCGAATTGGAATCCGGTGGCGCGATCGGATCTGTTTTTCGACCCCAGAATCTCCCGGATTAAATTTTCAAGTGGTTTAGCCGTTCAGGCGTTTAGCACGTCTTTCGAGGTAAACCAGACCCGGGTTCGTTTTCTTTTATTTGGGGACTTAGGTTTAATTTCCTTTTCCCCCGATCCCTTTGACCGACTGGTTTAAATTTGTGTGGGATGACTTAGGGTTTTCCCACTCTCCTTATCCCGTACGACGGTTCCTCTTTTTGAAGGCGAGCGAGAAACCCTTCTTTTTTTCCGAACCTCGACTTCTTGCAAGACGGAGTGAAGAATTGTTGAGCGCGGCGAGGAGAAGGAAGGGGCCATCGTTCTCCCCACGTAAACCCGGCAGCGAGCGAGGGACGATACTCTCCTCTTCCTCCCTCTTCACCGGCGAATCGGAAGCGCGAAGTTTCGGTGAGTTTTTATTTATTTTTCTAGGGTTTCCTTCGGACCATCATACGGGGGAAGGCGGGATGATCCGGTCTGCCACGCCGCCGCCGTCGCGAGGCGCCGGATGCGCGCAGGGCTGGGTCGCCTGGGCGCGCGGGTTGGGCACCCGCGCGGGGCCTGGGCGCCGCGCGGGGCCGCCCGTGCGTGCGGGCTGGGCACCCGCGCGGGGCCTGGGCGCCGCGCGGGGCCGCCCGTGCGTGCGGGCTGGGCACCCGCGCGGGGCCTGGGCGCCGCGCGGGGCCGCCCGTGCGTGCGGACTGGGCACCCGCGCGGGACCAGGCACCGAGCGGGGGCCGCCGCAGTCAGGGAACCGTGCGGGTCTCACACCGCACGGGGCTCCGACACGCGTGCGGCCAGCGCGGCAGCGCGGGGTCATCGCCGCGACGGGATCCGTGCAGTCTTTCGTCCCCTTGTTCCATGCTGTCGGCTACTGATATTTTTCTCGGGGAACTTCGTAGTTCGGAGAGCGCACCGGGACACGGGGGAGTAGCGCCTTGTTCGTCGCTAGTAGAGGTGGGTTTTACTTTTAAAGCCTTAGCAACTAGTCTTATCCGTTGGACGAGGTCAAGCTTATGGGTTTAATTGTGCTGATTTTTAAAATGCTATGGATCTTGTATTTGGATTAAATAACGATGGGTTTTAGACATTATGTGTTTAATTGTGCTGATTTTTGAAATGCTATGGATCTTGGATTTGGATTAAATATCGATGGGCTTTAGACATTATGTGCTTAACTGTGCTGATTTTTAAAATGCTATGGATCTTGTACTTGGATTAAACATTGTAGAAAGGCATTAATTATTTCGTATGGTTCTACGGTGCTTATGTTTAGATTATACACTGTTCATATAGTACTCATGCATGGATGTATATTTGCATACTTGGACGTATATGTATATTGTTTCATGATTACTATGCTCGAGGCTGCAACACGCGCACCCGCGGTTTGGCCACCGCAGAGGGTGCGCTTTTTCCGGAAAAGTGGTCGTTGACCCGTGTATACCCACGAGGTGTCGTAGTGGGGCCCCCGTTGTGGTGGGGTTTGAGGCGCCAAGGTATGAGCGGTGCGACCCGTCGACGTTGATGCTCGACGTGGTCAGGTTTCATTGCAGGTGTTCGTGGTTACTTTTCCCTCACGGGAGGGTGGTTGCTCCGGATAGTTTGACGGTTGGAGTTATTACTTGCTTTCCTGCTTTCCCTATGTTTATTATGTTGCTGACTTCCCACTCCGTGACAGGTTCGTTCGGGGGTGAGAGCTAGCCGACAGTGAGGCCGAGACAGGAGCTTGCGGGTCCTTGGGGGCCCTAGACTTAATTCTTCTCGCTTATCTTATTCCTTTTTTTCATTTGATATTGTAGTCTACGGTGTGGTTCTCGATACCCTCGTGGGGTCGGTGTGGATGTCGGTATTTTGCTTTCAGATTTGAGTATGTTGATTTTAGTTTCTAGTACTGCTGGGCTGTTTTTAAGATGGAAAGTAAACAAAGAAAAGATTTGCGAAAACCGTTTTAAAAGTCTGGGTGTCGTGTGGGCACCGATTTCAAAACCCTGTGGATTTATGACTTTCGAAACTGTTTTAGAAATCTAAGTGCCGGGTGGGCACTACTTTCGAACCATGGATTTATGCTTTCAAATTAATCTGCCCCGAGTTCAACCTGTTGTGCATGAGTAGCTGTATTTACAAATAATTGAGTTGACTGAATGTTGTGATTGGATGTTGTATGAGCCGCGACGCCGTGCATATACAGAGGAGACTCTGCCCGTTTGCGGAGTAAATCTGTATATGTGGCGGGTCTGGGCACGCGCCTGGGAAGAAAGATTTTCAAAAAAAAAAAGGGAGCTTGGTTAAACCCCGGGGCGTGACACATTCGAGGGGAGCGACCCACACGAGTAAAGTATCTCAGTAACCAGTAATATAAGTATAAATCAGCAGGACTTGATCATGACTCTGATCAAAGTGGGAAAGCCCAACCACTAAAGAAAGCCTCGGTCCTCAATCAGATGCAAAAGTACTCAAATAGTGGAAAACTCTGTCCACTAGAGAAATCAGATACCCAATCTGGTGCATAAATAAATATCCGGTCAACCGCCCAATATCCGCGGTTGCCGCAATACCCTGCCATCTATAATCAAATCCTATAACCGACCTCCGGTCAACCGCCCAAAGTCCGCGGTCACCGCAAAACCCTGCCAACCGCAATCCAGCACACCCCGTCCCTGACACCAAAGTCCCGGCTACACTACCCCGGACCCCTTCTCGCACCTGAGCAACACAGACTGCCTGACTAACAAAGAAGAGGAAAGGATAACATGGTTTCTCCTAAGTCAAGTTCCAATATGTAGTGTAGCAGTAAAAGATGGCCTAACTACATGTCCATACAAGCATGCATTGTCCTCAAGAAAGATAGAAGAAAGTAAACCACAAGCCAAAATCCTCGATCCATAATAACTCCTCAGAGTAAAATCCGCACATAGCTACATAATCCTGCCCCATCGCATAAACCAATCGCATAAACGGCTATGTGCTAACATGGCATGCTACATAATCACATAGGGTAATATTATCCTAGGTAAGCTTACATTAATCATTGACATAGATATCCAAATCATGCAAGTCCTCAGTATACATCATAAATATTATTCTTGCAATTAGTCATACAATTATCCTTATCAAGCTTACCTACCTCTCAATCACAAACCATGTACCCTAAACATGCATGCATCCTAACATAAAGAATTAGAGAACCGTCCACTGGTTCTGGGAACAAAGCACCCACCTGAAGCGCTTTCCGCAGGCAAAGCCAAAGTTGGTGAAGTGTGTAGATGCTCACAATCCCAAAAATCTACCAGAACTGCACTCTCGGTACAAGTCGCGCAAACCTCGGCTCCAAACAGCATCACCCCAACATGACACCACAAACAAACAACAAACAACACAACTCACTAGTCAATACCCCCAAACATACACTTGCTGTTTTTCCAAAATAGCACAAGCTGTTACAACAAACCATCAGAGGGAAAGGGAACCTTCACCTGTGTACAGTGCTCCAAAAATTCCCACAAATACCCCTGGATACAAAATATAGTCCAATATTACAAATTATACCATATTCCAAGAGTGCTGTCCAAGTTGAAACTTCAGTCGCAAAGAAACAATATTTTCACCTGCAGAAAGGACTCTGAAAAAATCCAACAAAAATACTGCCGCGAGCATCGCATCGAGCCCTTCGAAACGAGTACTGGCACGTCCCAATCCGAGCCCCGTAGGCCGAGTTACAAATTCTACAAGGTGACCATCTTGAAATTCCCCGAGTACAAAAACTGTACAACTCTGTCCAGAAAAATGGAATTTTCTTACCTTCGAGAAAATTTAGTAAAATCTAGAAAAATTACGAGGACGTTCCTTGCGATGTGTAGATGCAAAACGACTACTGGCACGCCTCCATCCGATGCCTGAGCGCGAAGATAGAAAATCGGCAAGCCTCCGCTATCCAAAACCTCATAGCAGGAAAAGGAGTCATAGAAACACCTTGGGAACAGTGCCGAAAACTCGAAACGAGAAGTGATCAACACAGCAAACGAAGCGTTACCTCTCGTGAACGCGCTGCCGCAAAAATCGGCTCAAAATTCCATCGGGGTGATCTGATGTGCCTCGCGGACTGAAGAGCGACGGTACTAGCCAAAAATCCAAGGTGCGTCGATGTGCGCCGCGTCGCAGATAACGCCAATGCCGCAATCTCCAAAAATCCCGAAAATCCGTCAAGTGGTGGAGGGGGTGAAGTAGAAGGGCTCTGCGAAGAAGGGGAGCTCCAGAAATGCCAAAATCCCGCTCAACAGGTCCTTGCTACCTATTTATAGGCTGAAATCCAAGCCAAAATCACACTTTAGGGGGATATTTTCCGGGCGCCCGAAACTTTCGAGCCCCCCACATTGTACCCAAAACTCCCCCCGCGGTGCGCCCGAAACGCTCCGGGTGCGCCACGTCAGCAACAAAACAAGAAACAGCGACCTAAGCCGCTAGCTTCGCGCCATGTGGCATGGTCCACGCATGCGGGTGTTTTTCACCCGCCAACCACTGGACGACACGTGGACCGCACCCACAAACGGCCCACGTGCGGTTGCGTGCTCCCCGTGCAGCCGCCTGCCATCCCTGCATGCACGCGCCCCGAGGCCGACCGCAGTTGTTCCGTGAACCGGGTCCACAGCACCGAGCAATCCCATCACGCCACGTGTCCTGCCTTCCGGTGCACGCCGTCCCGTGGACCGCGCGCCTGCCCGCGCGCCCGTGCGCCAGCCCGCGGTCGCTCCGCCGCCTGCCCGAGCCCGCGCCGCCGCGCTCCGCCGCTGCCCGCCACCGCCGACGCTGCCCCCGGCCGACGGAACAGTACCTATCACCTCGAAATCCATGCCGGGCCATCCGGTCTCCGAAAAATACAAGTAAGTAGTCCATTTTCATCGTTTTCGCGCGCTGAATCCAAATCCGATGTCCGTTTTGCCAAATTCCAACTCTAAAAGTTGTCAAAGGCATCCGAGAGGGTGTTCTTTTGTCCAAACTTCGTGCTGATTCTAATTTTAATATCCGCTTCGCGCGAAACTACTTCTAAACATCCGACGGGGTCCTCCGATCACCCACGTGATCCATTTTAAGCCCGAAGTCCATCACTTGTGTCCAAATTATGCACAAACACCACCGACACACCTCGTAGGCCTCCGTAAGCTACCAATCAACCAGTTAACTCATCGTGGGGTTCCGGGTCCTCACATAAGGGTTGCATTTTCCCTGCCGGGCGCTGATATTCAACTTTCCCTTGTTGGCAAACCAGACAGTGCGCCACAAAGCGCGTCACGTCTCCCTTCAGTTTAGGCCACCAAAAGGTCTACTTAAGGTCCTTATACATCTTCGTACCACCGGGGTGCGCTGTGTAGGGGGCACTATGTGCTTCCCTAAGTATTTCTTCCTTCAGTTACACAAATCCGTCCCCGGAACCGCATTGCGTTATCCGTGCCAATCGCAAAGTCGCCCCCTTGGTCCGATGATATTCTGTCCCGCACGAGTCGCAGTTGTGTGTCAGTTGACTGACCCTCCAAGATTTTCTCAAACAGCGTGGGCTTGACCACCAAGGACAGAAGCTACATAACCGTACCCGCCGGAACAACCTCCAGCCTCATTCGCGAGAACTCCGCGATTAAATATCCTGTTGAGCAATGGCGTTCGCCGTCAACTCTCCTGTCTGTCCCCTCCTGCTCAGGGCGTCGGCCACTACGTTTGCCTTTCCGGGGTGATAATGGATGGACAAATCGTAGTCTTTCAGCAACTCCAGCCACCGTCTTTGCCGTAAATTCAATTCCTTTTGCGTGAACAAGTACTTAAGGCTCTGGTGGTCGGAAAACACATTACAACGCGCCCCGTAAAGGTAATGTCTCCAAAGTTTAAGAGCGAAAACAACCGCTGCAAGTTCTAAGTCATGTGTGGGGTAGTTCTGCTCGTAATCTTTGAGTTGTCTCGATGCGTAGGCTATGACCTTCCCTTGTTGCATTAGTACGCTTCCAAGCCCGCTCCGTGATGCATCACAATATATCTCAAAATCCTCCCCGGGTTTCGGTAAAGTGAGCACGGGTGCTCGTGTCAGCCTGTCCTTGAGTTCCTCGAAACTCTCTTGGCATTGAGCCGTCCAAATGAATCTCTCCCCTTTTCTGGTCAAACGATTTAGGGGAGTGGTGATTTTAGAGAAACCTCCCACGAAGCGTCTATAGTACCCCGCCAACCCTAGGAAACTTCGGATCTCCATCACCGTTGTTGGTCGGGGCCAATTGGTCACGGATTCTACTTTCCTCGGGTCCCCCGCTATTCCCGACGCCGAGACTATGTGCCCCAAAAAGTCCACCTCGCGGAGCCAGAACTCACACTTCTTGAGTTTGGCATACAATTTCTGGTCCCGGAGGGTCTGGAGGATTACTCGCAAGTGTTCCTCGTGCTCTTCGTCTGTGTGAGAGTAGATGAGGATGTCGTCGATAAAGACCACCACGAATTGGTCCATGAAGGGTTTAAAAATCCTATTCATCATATCCATGAATACCGCTGGGGCGTTGGTAAGCCCAAACGGCATTACCGTAAACTCGTAGTGGTCGTAGCGAGTCCGGAATGCTGTTTTATGTATATCCCCACCTCTAATTCTAAGTTGGTGGTAGCCAGACTGCAGGTCGATCTTCGAGAACACCGTTGCTCCTTGTAGTTGGTCGAACAGGTCATCGATCCGCGGCAGGGGATATTTGTTCTTTACCGTGACCTTGTTTATGTCACGCCCCGGGTTACTGTAGCAGCCTGAAAACAAGATTCGGGCGCCCGGAAGTTGCGCCCGAATTTGGAATTTTGGCCTATAAGGGCCCGAATCACCCCATTTCTCCCTTTTTTCTCCTTTTGCTCGCAGAGAGAGGCTAAGGGGAGGGAGTGGGCGATTCATAGGGGAGTTTTCGTGGGTGCGCGAGCGCGCCGTTGACCCCGTGGAGCGCACAAGGTGTTCCAAGGAGTCGGTTTGACGCGTTGGACGGCGCGATGGGTTGAGGTAGGTCCCGTTTGTTGTTTTGCGATATTTTTGGCACAGTCTTGAGTTTCCTTTTGGATTTCGAATTTGACCCCACGCCCTCATGCGTGTTAGGGACCGTGTTTTACTGTGCCGTTTTACTGCGTGGACTGTTGCTGGCATTTTGGACGCGCCTCGTTTTGCGTGCAACCTTAAGGGAAGCGTGCTCTGTTTTGCGTGCAGATTCGAGGTACGTGCTCCATTTCGCGTGCAGGTCGTGTTGGCGCGCACCGTTTTGCGTGCGGGGTTTTATTGGCGTTCATCGTTTTGCGTGCAGGTTTGGTGGCCACGCATCATTTTGCGCGCGGACTCGTAAAGCATGCACCGTTTTGCGTGCAACTTGTTGTACGAACTCGGATTGAGGCGTGCCTTTACACTCTTTGGATTTACGAGTCACAAGGATTGCCGTCGTGTTTTCGGGGAATGTTCTGAGATTCGCCCGAAGGTATACTTCTTTCCCCTTTTACAGTAACCAGCCCCACGGTCCACACGTCCACGCCGCGCCAGCGAGGTGCCACGTCACCCTCGTTCGGCCAACAGGGGAGCGACATGTGTCCCTGGACCCGTGCATCGCGACCACGGGACCGCGGCGGCCAATCGGCCGCCGCCACGTGGACCGCACTTGCGCCCGCTCTGACGCCCGGCCACAGTGATGCGTCACATCGCGCGCTGACCCGCGAATGGGAGGCCGACACGTGGCCGCCCCCGCTGACGCTGCGCCAGGGCCCGCGCACCTTCCCCGCGTGGGTCTGTGCCTCTGCCAGGCGCGCTTCCCGAGGCGGTCCCCCGCCTGCACCGTGGTCCCGATGCACTGCACCGACCAACCACCAACCGCCACGCGCCCTGCCATCCGGTGCACGCCGGCCCCGTGGACCGCGCTCCTGCTCGCGGGCCTGCGCGCCTGCCCGCGCACCGCACGCTGCCCGCGCTTGCCCGCCGCCGCGCCAGTGCCTGCCTGAGCCCGCGCCGCCGTCGGCGGCGCTGCCCCAGCCGCGGGAATAGTGATCCCTTGCCTCGAAAATCGTGCGCGTCATCCGGGCTCCAAAAAAAGCAAGTGAATAGTCTATTTTCACCGTTTTCGCGTGCTGAATCCAAATCCGCTGTCCGATTTGCCAAATTCTAATTCCAAAATTCGCCGAATGCATCCAGACAAGTGTTTTTACCCCAAATTTCACGCTGAGTCCAATCTTGACATCTGTTCCGCGCGAGAACACTTCTAAGCATTCGACGGGGTCATCTGACAACTCTCGTGATCCATTAAACACTCTGAGTCCATCACTAGTGTCCAATTGGTGCACAAACACCACCGACGCGCCTTATAGGCCTCCAGAAGCTGCTGGTCAACCAGTAATCACATCGTGGGGATCCAGGTCCTCACAGTTTATCTCCCGATAATCTATGCAGAGGCGTAGGCTCCCATCCTTCTTTCTTACGAACAGTACGGGCGCACCCCATGGCGACACACTCGGTCTGATGAAACCTTTATACAGGAGGTCTTCCAGTTGTGCCTTAAGTTCCCTCAATTCGGAGAAGGCCATTCTATACGGTGCCTTCGTGATGGGTTGTGTGCCTGGAATAAGTTCGATTGAAAAGTCGACCTCACGCCCGGGCGGCATCCCCGAGATTTCAGTTGGGAAAACGTCTGGAAAATCCCTTACGACTGGAATGTCGGAGAGCGAAGAGGTGGGCCGAGTCCCTAAGTCCACTGAGGCTAAGTAAGCCACGCACCCGCCTTCCATCAATCTCCTGGCCCGAGATGCGGAGATGACGGTCGAAAAGAAGGTGCTCTTACATGCCAAGTACACATTTTCCGAGAGACCCGGTTCCCGTAGTCGCACTTGACGTTTCTCACAGTCGATTACCGCCTGGTGTTTAGTAAGCCAATCCATTCCTAGAACTACGTCGAACTCTCTCAACGGAATGACCACCAAATCCCAAGGGCATGCTAGCCTTCCCAACCTTATCGGGCAGGAAGGCACAAAGCTAACCGCCTTAATAGGCCCCCCAGGGGTCTGGACGGTCATAAGGTTGCGTAGGGGTCTCACTTCTAGAACATGGGCATGGGCGAAGGTACGGGATACGAAAAAGCGGGATGCTCCAGTGTCAAATAAGGTTCTAGCTCGAGAGTCAGAAATCAGAGTAATACCTGCCACCACGTCCTCCGGTGGGTCCGCCCCCTGGTGATCCATTGAGTAGATTCTCCCTCCCGACTGCGGTCGCATCTCCCCCTCCTGCCGAGTGGCTGGGGGCATACGGTTGGTCCCGAGGGAGCTCTTCCCCGTCCCTGCTGCTGTGGCGATGGGGTAGAGGCTGCAGAGGATGTTGTTCCCGCATTCAAGGGGCAGTTGAAACGGAGGTGGCCCGGTTTGCCGCAATGGAAACTGTGATCGTGCCTCTTGGAGCATTCGGTAACTCGGTGTGCTCCACTGCAGATGACACAGGGTCTGTCCCCTGGCCTTTGACCTCCTGTTGGCGCGCTCTTAGTCCCGTGTTGCTACTTCGGATGTTTAGGGAGTCGGTTTCCACTGTAAAAACCCCCTCTAGAGAAAGACTGGGGTCGCTTTCTATCCTTGTTATACTCAGAGCCCTTCCGTCGGGCGCGCGTAACCGCAAATCCGCGCTCCACGATGGTGGCTCTGTCCACCACCTTCTGAAAGGTGTGAAGATCTGCTGCTTGCACAACTTCAAAGATATCGCTCCGCAATCCGTCTACAAAAAGGCGGGCTTTGTGAGATTCGTCTCTTATGGCAAAGGGGACACAATTGGCCAATCTCACAAATTCCCGTTGGTACTCCATAACGGACCGGTTTCCTTGCTTGATGTGCTTTAGGTCATCCTCCATTTGCTGCTTGACGCTATTGGAGAAGATTGCCCTGAACAACTCCTCTCTGAACGTAGACCATTACGGAAAGGCGTTGCCCTTCAAGGGGTCCGGGCGCACCGTTTTCCACCATATATGGGTGTTTCCCTCGAGGCAGTGGACTGCCAAGGGAAATCGTTCGTGATCCTCCATCATCAGATCTTCGAAAAGTTTCTCCATGGTGTCTACCCATTTCTCCACGACCCAGGGGTCTGTCGTCTCTCCCTCAAAAACAGGTGGGTCGTGCTTCTTGAATTCCGCCAAGTTTGCTCTCACTCTGTCCCGTTCGATCCGCTGGGTAGATGTTAGTTATATGCCCTATAAGCCAATCGGTGACACAACTATAGGGTTTGTATCTTTATATCTTTCATTAAATTAATAAATTGGCATTTATTCATTCATATTATTGTCAAGTATATATATATATGAATCGTCATTAGAATTAATGGTAAAAGAATCATATTCCTAAGATGTTAGGAATTTAAGACATGTATTCTTTTGTAATTAATTATTAAATGCTCCTGATCATAGGATTATCACGAGGGCGGTGATAAATCCGGTTAGGTCAGTGAATATTGTGCTTTCCTTATGGGATGACGAGTCTAAAGTTATTAGTGTGGTGACACTAGAGCAAATATACAGGTGAATGTTGGAGAACATTTTCACTGAGCGTGACCAATCATGAACAATCACATGGATATCTACTCACTCGTCAGTGAATTGTTCCATGCTGTAGTGGTGTGAGTTATCCTTTGACCTGAGGCACTACGGTTATCTTACGTATGGGTTACTGTATTTTTTACTGTGTAAATACTTTATACCCTAATCATGGGTTAAAGTCAACATATGTTGCCTACAGTGGGTCATGCGTAAAGATAGGTGTGTGTTAAGATGGAATCTATCACCCTCGGTAGAGAGGTAATTATCCTATGCTATCTGTTCTTTAAGATATAAAAGTCTTTGGCCAAGGCAGTGTGATTTTATGAAAAATGTGTTTTCATATATCAATTAATGAACAGATAAGATATATAATTGAGTAATGGGGTTTGACGAGTTATCCATAACCTCGGCTCAATTAGGAGAAGTGATAGAAGGATTTAATCACACGGTAACTACACCTAGAGGTTTAGTCTATTATTCATTCTACTTGGATTGCCGCGACATATTGCTAGGTGTCACTCGTGGATTGTGGGACCCACATAAGTGATTAAAGATAGTTAATCACAATCAATTGGGAGAGTCAAAAATATTTTGGTCCATCGAAAGGAGTTCCGATGGTGACACTAAAAGAGTTTAGCGTCACATCTCACAACCAGGTAGAATTGAACCTATGTGGTCACACACAATAAAGGTTGCGTATGATTTGTGCTTAGAGAATTTATAGAGACCATTTTGCTTAAATAACATAGTATTTGTTATTTGCTAAGCTAGTTAGCAATATATATATATATATATATATATATATATATATATATATATATATATATATATATGTATGTATATACGTACATATATATATGTATATGTATGCGGGGAAACCAAGTAACTTAATGAAAGAAAACTTAAAGTTGCAAACATCTGAACACTAAAAGAAATGCTATGCATTCATTAATGAAGGAAAACTCTTCACTTATTAATTGATATTAAAGTTATGAAAAAAAGTTTTTCGTTTTCTCACAAGCCATTTATTAACGACCAGTTTCTTTTCTCTCTTTCTTTGTTTCCTCAACCCAATGAATGAGAGGAGTTTACTCTCCTCTCATTTATGGCTCATAAGCCTATAAAAGGGAGGAGTAAAATCCCTTAATGATGAGTGAAATGAAGTATGAGTTCGAGAGAAAGAGAACAACTTTTCCTAATCATATAGAGTTCTCTTTAATCATTAGAGAAGTCTTCCCAATCATTGGTCTCTATATTATAGTTAATTCTCTTGAAATTGCTAGCACAATTTGAGAATTAATTCTTCTCTACATTGACACAAGAAATCACGAAAGGAGTTTCGAGATTATATTGTGTGAAGCACAGATCCCGGAGCAGCCTTGTGTGGATACACATAGAGGTCGGACAGTTGTGCGCCTCAAAGAACCGGAAGTTCAGATCCAATATCAACCGACAGACAATTTCAGTAATCAGCAAAGGTTGAAATTCTAACCCTTCTTCTAATTAGATTAGAATAATAATTTTTATGTCTCACGAGATGATCTTGTAACATATTTATATATATACACTAATATCATAAATGTTATGATGTTAAGGTATATATGATTAGATCATATTTATAATCATAAAATTTATTTCCGCTGCATTAAATGCGCATGCACATGCATACGTTTCATTACAGTAGATGCCTCCCCCGCGGCGGTGGCGGACACCCCGGGAGTAGGGGTCATCACGGCCTCTCTCATCGAGTCACCAGCAGTCGCCCCCGGTGCGTGTCCCGAAGCTGTTGGGTTTGGCGTGACTGAAGGCGTCGTCGGTTGGTCCATCGATACACCGGTAGTCGCAGTATGGGGAGGGGCGGCCACAGTCTCGTCGTTCGTCCCCGGCGGTCCCGTTATAGGTGCGGTTGGTCCGGGTGGCGGTCCCGTTATAGGTGCGCGTCCCCGGCGGTCCCGTTATAGGTGCGGTTGGTCCCGTTACTGGCACGGCCGGCTGTTGTTGCGTCAATTGTCGGACGTGTTCCGTGAGGGTCGATAACTGCCCGGCCATCTCTCGTAGCTGTTGGCGAAGCAGTTCACCCTCCGTGGTTGCCGGGGTCGTACCCTCTGCTCCGGCGTCATCAGTCGACGATCTGATCCGGGCAATTATCCACAGTACACAAAGAAACCGCGTTAACCCTAGGTTTAACTGGTCTAGTACCTTGACCTACGAACACACCAGGACTCTATCCCTTTTTCCCGCACACACACTCGCGCTCTACGCACCTACACCTTGGTTATCCCGTTGGTCAGTTGCTAGTGGCATTGCACTCTGTGGATGTTGGACACCGACTACCGTGGTTAAAGTTGTTTTTCTCTGATACCATATAATCTGTCACGCCCCGGAGGTTTTAAATAAGCGGAAAACGTATATCTCTTTTTTTTTCTTCTTTGAAACAACACAACTCTCCGGTACGTGCCAGACCCGCCACATATACAAATTCGCCCCACGGACGGAGTCTCCTTTGTATATGCACGGCGTCACCATCGTGATACACACTTTAACCACATAGTCAAGATGAGAAGCAAGGGAAATGATTACAATCTATCACAACTACTAATACCATCACAAAGTTGCCAAGCGATGTCCACACGACACCCGGTTTTTAAAATATTTTCACAATCTCATGCCCGGCGACTACATAACTTTGAAAGGATAAATTCACGGGTTTGTAAAACAGTGCCCACATGACACTCAGTTTTGAAAACGTTTTCGCAATCACTTTATCGTTTAAAAACATGCCGCATGCAAGTTTAGAAGAGACATAATAGAGAGCAGTCCAACACTAAGTCAAAAGTACAATCCAACATCCACATTAATCCACAAATAAAGCAACCACAAAACGCACTAACCAAACAACTAAGATAACCAAAAGAAAGTAAAAACACGTCACCAGCCCCAACAAGGCTAAAGTACTCTATGTCGTAGCCTCACCGTCGTCCCGGATCCCACCCCTGTACGGATCTGTCATAGTGTGGTAAGTCAGTGACAAAAAGAGTAGATGTAAACTAGTACGATGCAGTAAATACTGAAATGTAAACAAACCGATAACCAGAGCATCCAACTTTCCCCTCATGAGTCACCGTATCCCCTGTTTAGTCAGAAACAAAGCACCTACCAGAAGGTCTAAAGACCCCCAGCGAAAAGAACACCTTCCTCGCACCTTGGTGCCATTAACCCCTCCACGGTACTCGTGCAGCACCTTGAGTGGCCGTGAGGGGTCCCCACTACGTCACCTTGTGGGGTACACGGGTCAACATACCACCCTTCCAGAAAAGTACACCAACGCGGTGGCCAAATCGCTAGTGTGCGTGTAAGCAGCCATGAGCATAAATGCCGAAACCAGCGTTTAGTAAAGCACCGCGACATTCAGTCGCCACAGTTAGAAACAAAAAGGGATTCTCATGCAATAGGGGTTAAACAATAACAAACGGTACATCTACTTTACTCTTACATGTCACAATTGAAACCGTACTTAGAATACCACAACAGTGCCCACCTCGAAATGTGTTGCCTGGAACACCTGAAACCGACCCGCGCTCGCAACCGGCTCCCGAATACCACAACAGTGCCCACCTCGAAATGCGTTGCCTGGAACACCTGAAACCGACCCACGCTCGCAACCGGCTCCCGAACCTAAAAAGTCCCCAAAAGAACAGTCGGTAAGACTTAACATTACTTGTAGATAAATCGGGGTCCCGAACACGCAAAAGAAAGACGAAGACTCAGCGGTGGCGGCGGTAGCGGCGTGCGACGGACGACGCGACCGCGCCCCACGCGGCACCTCACTCAGTGCGGCCGCGCGGGCACCTACCCCGCGCGGCGCCGCATGCGGTGCGGCCGCGCGGGCACCTGCCCCGCGCGGCGCCGCATGCGGTGCGGCCGCACGGGCACCTGCCTCGCGCGGTGCGGCCGTGCGAGCACCTGCCCCGCACGGCGCCGCATGCGGTGCGGCCGCGCGGGCACCATCCCCGCGCGGCGTCGCATTCGGTGCGGCTGCGCGGGCACCTGCCCCGCGCGGCGCCGCATGCGGCACAGCCGCGCGGGCACCAGCCCCGCGCGGCGCCGCATGCGGTGCGGCCGCGCGGGTGCCTGCCCCGCGCGGCGCCGCACGGGGCTCAACTGCGCGGGCACCAGGCCCCCGCGGTGCTGCATGCAGTGCGGCGCAGCCGCCCGGTCTGCGGCGGCAGTCACAAGGCGGCAGGGGTGCTCTAGGGCATCGCGGCGGCGGCGGTGCTCTAGGGCATCGTGGCGGCGGTGACGGCGAGACCGAAACGGAAAAAGCAAAAACCATAAAGGCCGAAAACACTCGACGAAAGTATGAAAATAACACAGCGCTTACCTCGATCGACCGGAGAAGACGATCCGGTCACCCACCCGGCTTCCGGCACCTTGATCGAAGAAGAACGGGATCTCTACATTCCTTTTTCCTCTTTTCTCTCCGGCTATGGATTTCTTTTCTTAAAGGAAAAATAATTTCTTTCTTTTTTTTTGTGCGTACAATTAAAACCCCCCATCCGAATATTTCAATGCTAAAAGAGAAATCCTAATCTCCTCGAAAAGCGTGCCAAACACTTAGCACGGATTCCGGCGCACACTACGGATACCGCGGCCTTCAAAACCCCATTCCCGGAGATCCGTAAGTCGGATTCCAGATCCGATCGCACTGCCGTTCATCATTTTTCGGGCTCTATCATAGAAAAATACCCGCAATTCCCGACGATCAACACAAGGAAACTCGATTATTCAACTCCTCTTAACGAAGACTTTATTAGCAAGGTAGTAAAAGAGTATAGCAAAAATCATGACATTACAAGGAATTGGACGTGCGAGTACTCGTTTCGCATCTACTCGACGCGAGGATCGCAACGGTTATTTTTTCAAATTTTTCCGAGATCATCTCGCAGGTAAAATTTAGCCATTTTCGGGACTAGTTGTATGGACAACGGCTTATTGTGCATTTTTTAGATTGATTGTACGCCGTTTGGGTTACCATTGCAGTTTTTGCGGTGTGCCGCATTTACCTGGTGTGAGGGCGTTGTTGGATTTGTGCTACGCGGCTGAGGTGGGTGGTTGTTGTTTACCTCTATTTCGACATGCTCACTAGGATTATTAGAGTGATTCCCCCGTGTTAGGATTATTGATTAACAATTGGGGTTGGAACTTAAGCATGCTTGTTTAGACATATGGATTGCTATATTGGCACTTAACCTTGCATGTGGAATTGAATATTAAATTGGGACAAGTGACTTATCCTGTTAGTGAGTACTACTTGAGGGCATTATGGACATGCATAGGTGGAGGGTGGTGATGACTTATTCCTTGAGAGTTTATTGCATGATAAACCTTCTTTTATCTTTCTTGAGAACACTTGCATGATTGTATAAACATCTAGATAGGCCATCTTTTATTGCTACACTATCATGTTGGAACTTGACTTAGGAGAAACCATGTTTGCTTCTTTTCGCCTTATTCTTTAGTCATGTGGTTCTTGTTGCTCGGGTTCGAGCAGGGGTTTGGGATAGTGTAGCCGGGGCCTGGATTATGGATTCTGGGGTATTGCGGCGACCGCGGATATTGGGCGGTTGACTGGATGTCGGTTGTGGGACATGATTGTGGATGGTAGGGTATTGCGGCAACCGTGGATATCGGGCGGTTGACCGGGTGTCGGTGATTGGACTTGATTATAGATTGTGGGGTATTCCGGTAATCGCGGATATTGGGCGATTGACCGGATGTTCACTTATGCATCAGATTGGGGATCGGTTTCTTTAGTGGAGGGGTTTGTTCCACTTAGGCATTGTAGTGATCCAGTCATGTTTTTATGATACTTGTGACATGGTTACTTTCCTCGTGTGGGTAGCTCCCCTCGAGTTCCCCTCCGGAGCGTCGGGGTCAGGCAGTTATTGAGTTTTGCTATCACATCGGCGCGGCTTTACTTGCCCGATGATGAGGGCGGCAGCAGGAGTTTTGCCATCACATCGGTGCGGCTTTACATGCCCGATGGTGAGGGCGGCAGCAGGCAGTACCAGTTTTTACTGGTGGATAGATTGGGTTACCGGGACGGTTTTGGTTACTGATGCATACATACGGCTATTCCAGTCTGGGACTGCATTTAGAGGCATAGTAGCTGCATTTAGAGGCATTGTAGTGTTAGTTTCCATTTTCCAGCAGTTTTATTGCTTACCACTCTTCTTCTCCTTTTTGCCTCTGGTAGACCTAGTGGGTGCGTCGGAGTTTGAGGCTTTACCCACTAGGGGAGGCTACTGGTTTACTAGTAGTTCTCACCCCCATTCTTCTTTTCCTCTTTTTCTTCTCCTTTGTTTTGCAGAGTCTTCTGCGGGTGCTGCTGGGCATACAGCGGCAGATCGAGGAGAGAGGACAGCTGAGTAGATAGACGGTTGGCCCGACAGTGAGTTAGCGGGACTTGTATCCCCTTTATCTCAGACGGTTGTACTTTTATCTTTTAGGTCTGGCTTTAGCCAGCTGGTTGTATCATTTTAGTGAGCTGGGAGAGACACTTGTACTATTATTTACAGATATACTGTATTTTTACTTCCAGTTTCTGTCTGAGATGTAGTAGTTTTAGTTCAGCTCTGTTTTTATCGCTCTTTTATTATATCTCTTATATCTGAGCAGGTTACCAGCGCTTCGTGTATGCGGGAAATTCCGTGTGCACGACGGATCTGTAGATGGGCCCGGATTCTGGTTTACACCTGGGGCGTGACAACGAGTATTGGAATACGTCGACAATGATCGTGATCTTGTACGCCTTGGTGAATTCGTCTTCTTCGGTTGATCACCTTTCTTTGGTTTCTACATCGACGTTGTCTTGAGGGGTGTACTACTATTGTTCTTGACACTTGGTTTATTTTTCTTTGATTTCCAATTTGTGTTCTTGATGGTAGTCGATGTATGATTCACTTGATTTGCTCCATATTTGCATGAAGGTCTTATGTGCCCTTTTGCTCCACAATGATGATATACCTTATTTGACATTGAGTTCAAATGGGATGTAGAAGGTTTGTCAACATTGGGTGAAATAATTTTAGTCGGAGGAGGAGGAAAAACTGACTGGGGTTAGAACTTCCGTTCACTCGAACTTGGATCCTCACAAGTTCGTTCACAAGGCCCAATCTATTCATTTGACCAAGACCAAGTAGCTTATCCAATTTGGTTCGTCCCGATGAGAACCTTTTCAAATCTTCTTTAAGTTGGAAAATGGTCTTCGTCATCTCCAAGTTTGCTTGATGTGCCTCGGAATAAAGCTTCAAGAAGTAATTTGTTTTATCCACCAATTTTATATGTTCCTTCTCAAATTGCTCATTCTTCTCTTGAAGGGAATTGTTAATCTTGATCAAATTGTCCTTTCCTCGTTAAGAGTTTTTGAGAGAGAAGTTGCTTTATTAGATTGACCTTCGAGTTCCAACAACTTTCTCCTCAACTTCTTGTTATGCTTCGCCAATTTCTTTGAGTCCCGTAACAATTGTTGATAGGCGTGAGAAAAATCTTCACCTTCGGAATCGCTTGGTTCATCATCCGATATTATTTTTTCATTCAAGGATGAGACAGATAACAAACCAGAGGAAGTCGATGATAAACACACAAAGGGTGAAGTTGTGGATGCAAGAAATGTCGTAGCGTTTGTATCCCCATCACTAAAAGATGACTCATCAGAGGAGGAAGAGTCATCCCATGTGAGGGCTTGCATAGCCTTCTTCTTGGACGGATTCTTGTTGGAACACTCCGTTGATATATGGTCAAAACCTCTGCATTTGAAACACTGGATTTGTCCCTCGGTGTTCTTCTTTTCTTTTGAAGAACCCTCTTGCTTTCTAGATTTTGAGCCTGAAAATTCTTTGCCTTTCTTGGACTTAAAGAAGGATGATGATTTGCTTGAATTATCCCTTCTAAAGTTTCGGCGAATTTTCTTGTCAATAAAGCTAATTGTTTTTCAAAATCCTCCATCGATGGATTATCGTCTAAATCTGAGGATGAATCCGTATCTTCTTCTTTTGTTGATTTCAATGCCATACCTGAAGACGTAGAAGAAGATGAAGGCTTTCTAGAGGAAGAGTTAGTAGGAAAAGTCATTTCATAAGTTTGAAATGCACCAACTAATTCTTCTACTTTGATCTCGTCCGAGTGTTTTACTGTTTAAATGGCTGCAACCTTAGAGTGAAATCTCTCGGGAAGAGTTCTCAAGATTTTACTTACAACTTTTGATTCTGAGATCTTCTCTCCTAAGTTAACACATGTATTTACGATATCTTGCAATCGTGTATAATAGTCAGTAAAGGTTTCATGTTCGTCTATACGAATTGAATCAAATTTGCTTGTAAGCATCTGTAATTTTTGAACCTTTACTAAACTCGTTCCTTCATGTGTAACTTGTAGAGTATCCCAGATTTCTTTCGCGGCCTCACAAGCCGAGACGCGAGAGAACTCTGTTTGTGACAAGGCATTAAATAAAACATTGATTCCCTTACCATTGTAAGAAGATAAATCTATTTCTTTCCTGGACCACTTCGTCCTAGGTTTAAAAATTTATGCATCAATGACAAATTCAATAGGATATTTCCATTTTGTCTCAATTGATTGTCAAACCCATTCATCGATGAAAATTAAAAATGCTTTCATGCGTACTTTCCAATAAGCATAATTGGTTCCATTGAAGAACGGAGGTCGATTGATGTTTCCACCCTTAACCATTGTTTACAACCATATTCCCGCTCTGATGCCACCTGTGGGTTATGGGATCCAAGAATCTAAAATAGAGAAAAAATCACCTAGAGGGGGGGTGAATAGGTGTAAACAATAAAACTCAAAAATATTTGCATAAAAATAACCTAGTGCGGAAAATAAAAAGAGTACACAAGATTTTATGTGAAAAACTCCAATCCATGAGTAAAAAATCACGGGACCGATCACACGAAAAAATCTACTAAGATTAAAACATGTACAAGGTGATATAACGCAAACCGACGACTCAATCTTTTCTATACGCTCCAAGTAAATCTTCTCCGCTCGTCCTCAACGCTCCTCGATCACACGAATCGCGTCCAACTTCGAATCCACGAAGTCCAACTTTGAATCCACGAAGTCTAATCGAATCCATAGTCGTCACCAATGTAGCACGTATCGATCACACGAATACGGCTAACTTCGAATCCACGAAGTCGATACCTTGAATCCACAGGGCCTTCACCAAAACCACGCACCGATGTTCCTTCCGGAACTCGTTGAAAGTTTATTGGTGTTGGTGATTTTGAATACTTAGAAAATCATAAATAGACAAGAAAAATACCGTATAAGTATTCATCAATTTGATTCTTGCAAAAGAATAAAGAGTTGAGAAACCCCAAGAATGAAATCGATAAATTTTCTTGATCAAAAGGTGATCAAGATCATAAAAGAAGAAATCTAAATTAGAACGTGTTTTCCTTTTCTTCTCTATATGTGGATTACCATAAAATAAAATCTCTAGGGTTTATTTATAGGTTAGAAGATTTAGAGATAAGATAAGACTCAAAAACTGATTATAACTGAATTTTTCCGGTTCACGGTCCGGACTGGATTTACGACGGTCCGGACTGTTGTAAAAATTCCAAAAATAATGGTTCGGGGTCCGGACTGAAGTAGGTCTGATCCGGACTATTTCATGCGAAATAAAAAATTCAATGTTCGGGGTCCGGACTGAAGTGGGTTTGATCCGGACTGGAATTTTGCATGGAACCATCTATGTTCGGGGTCGGGACTGAACCTGTCTGGTCCGGATCCTTAACATTCAAAATGTCCAGTTTTTTATTTTTAAGCCATAGAAAATATTCTAAGTGATTCTAATCAAATAGAATGAATTCAAATCACCAAAAATATTTAATTAAACGTACCTGATCATTATGGATTCATTCTTCTTGAGATTGATGTTATAGTTCTTCAAGTCTTCATCTTCAATCTTCAAAACTCAAACTAATTTCACGAAATACGCTAATACAAATCCGTAATAATATATACAACACTTTTTCTCACATACAAGTTCACTCAAAATAAAACCACAAAATGGTACTGGCGACTCTAGACTTGTCACGCCCCGGGGTCGAAACTGTGACCCGGGCTTGCCAACAGATCTGCCACCTATACGCAAACCCCGCATAGGCGAAGCGTCCAACCTGCAAGAAAAATCTACAGCTAAATAGATATAAGAGCTATAAAGTAAAGTGCTAATAAAAACTCAAATCCATCCACTGTACAACTGGAAATAATGATACAATATCCATCTTCCAAAAATGATAATCATACAATATCCTCTGATACAATAACCCAAAACTCAACAGGGAGGTAACTGAAATAACACATCAGTGTACAGGCTCTCAGTACAAGTCAAATCCTCACAATACAATAGTCTCTCAAATGTAAAAATAAACAATCTACTGACTGTACTATAGATCTCCATAAGAGGTGGTACAGCTACTCCAAAAGCAGGTAGGGATCTAGCTCGCGACTCCCACGCCTAGAACAGCAACAGAAGAACCAGCAACTCTCGCAGAAGACTCTGCAAACAAATAAGAGGAAAGAAAAGAGAGTGGGGGGGGGGGGGGGGGGGGGGGGAGGGGGAGGATCACCCCTAATGGGTGTGAGAACTACACCAACACGTAGTTCTCAGTGGGTACCGCCTATAAGCCCGACGGTCTGCCCACTAAGTCTACTAGAGGCATAAGATAACGATGTAGTAAAGACTGAATAAGAAAAGCTGGAGATACTCTACAGCTACCATGCCTCTATCTAAATGCTCAATGGGTGATACCGATGAAAAGATATGCAACCACTTGCACACGAGGTGCTCAATCGACCCAATCGAGCTGACTGCCACATTTGGTCCAGTCAAGCCTGCGCCTCCCTAGTGTATCAACATAGGGTGTCCAATCGGACTAACTCGCTATTGAATAGTGGCACATGCAGGCTATAGTCGAAATCCACGCACTCTCTCAGAACGGATAGACTCAAAATCCTCAAGCATCTCGCACAACGGTCAAAGTACTCTCAATGACTTGGGACCACCGTCAACCCAAACGGTTCCCAACAACACTAGCACTGGTCTAATCACAGCTACCAGACTCCACTCAGCCCCCAGGCACGAGTGCAACAATAAAAGTATCTGTCCAAATAAACCCAATCTAACCACTAGTAAAAACCGGTACTGCCTACTGCCGCCCTCATCATCGGGCAAGCCAATCTGCGCCAATGTGATAGCAAAACTCAAAAACTGTCTGACCCCTATCTGGTACCACTGCACACTCCGGAGTGGAACTCGAGGGGAGCTACCCACACGAGTAAAATAACCATATCGCAAGTATCATAAGAGCAGGACTGGATCACAACTGTGATCAAGTGGAACAAATCCCTCGACTAAAGAAACCCCGATCCCCAATATGATGCATAAGTAAACATCCGGTCAACCGCCCAATATCCGCAGTTGCCGCAATACCCCACAATCCACAATCAAGTCCAACAACCGACATCCGGTCAACCGCCCAATATCCGCGGTTGCCGCAATACCCCACAATCCACAATCAAGTCCAACAACCGACATCCGGTCAACCGCCCAATATCTGCGGTTGCCACAATACCCCACAATCCACAATCAAGTCCCGGCTACACTATCCCAAACCCCTGCTCGAACCCGAGCAACATGTATCTAGAGTCTAAAAAGAAATGAGAAAAGAACAATCATGGTTTCTCCTACGTCAGATCCCAACATGATAGTGTAGAAGTAAAAGATGGCCTATCTAGATGTCCATACAAGCATGCACTTGTCCTCAAGAAAGATAAAAGGGAGTAAATCAAATAGTAGCTCCATATAGGTATAACCAACATGCGAAAATTACTAATCAACTACACCTGTCCATAATCCATGATCCATAATAAATCATCAGAGTAGTAACCGCACATAGATATATCATCCTGTCCCTTCGAATAATCAATTCTCATGAAAGGCTATGTGCTAACATGGCATGCTAATAATCACATAGGGTAACATCCCCTTAGGTAAGCTTTCACTAATCATCAACATGGATATCCAAATCTTGCAAGTTCTCACAAGTCATAACATGAATATTTATCTTGAAATTCCTTATACAATTATTATCACTAAGCTTACCCCTCAACCATATATGAGTACAATCAACATGCATGCATTCTAACAGATAGAATTGTAGGTTTTTATAGGATCCACAAGGATCTAAATAGGTACTATCAAACAACTAGAGGGGGGTGAATAGGTGTAATACTTAAAAACTCAATCTCAGTGCAAAATAAAAACCAATGCAGAAAATAAAAACAGCACACCGAGATTTACGTGGAAACTCCAATCCAGGAGAAAAACCACGGGACCAACACGCAATAACAATCCACTAAGAATAGAAGAATAACAAGGTGATTACCGACTCCACGGACTCAACCCCTCCTTCAGCTTCTTCGGACCTTGCGCTGACCGGTTGGATATCCACGCAATAACAATCCCTAAGAAAAGAAGAATAACAAGGTGATTACCGTCTCCACGGATTTAACCCCTCCTTCAATTTCTTGGACCTCGCGCTCCACCGTTTTGCCCGTCCACTGCTCACATTCGAATCCACGAACGCACGCTTCGAATCCACGAAACGCCTTTAGCACACCAAATCCACGATGCCACGTCGAATCCACGACGCAAACTCAGTCGATAAGAATATTGACTTCGATGGTGATCCTTTGCTTAGATTATCAATGAAGAACCGTAGAAGAAATCTCTAAGCAAAGATTAGATCAATTCGACCAAAGATATGTTCTTGAAGGAACCATCGAATTGACCTAAAAGAGGCTATAAAGAAGAACGATAAAAACCTAGCCTCTAGGGTTGCTCTCAAGTGTTTTATAAATTAATCGGTAGAGAACACACGTTCTTGAGAAACCCTAAATGTCTATTTATAGTTTAGAAACCTTTGGAAAGAGATAAGCATCAAAAACTGCCTTAACAGAAATTTTCCCGCACGACGATCCGGATCAGATTTATGGCGATCCTGATCGTCGTCTTTTTTTCAGCAATTCCTGAAAAAACAAGGTTCGGGATCCGGATCGGAATTCTGATCCGGATCGGAATTCTGATCCTGATCAGAATTCTGAACATCCAATTTGTCCAGTTTTTGATTTTTAAGCAATGAAAACTTATCCAAGTGTTTCTAAACTACTCAAATGTATTCGGATCACCAAAATTATTTAGTTAAACGTACCTAAGCAATCCGAATCCATTTTCCTTGAGATTGATCTATAAGATCCACAATTCTTCACCTTCAATCTTCAAGACTCAAAACACTAAGTGTCAACTTGAGCTCTTGTTGAATCTTCTCTAAGTCTTCGATTGCTGATTGACAATTTGATCACTTCAAGACTCCGACTCAACCCACTGACTTGACTCACGAAATATGTCAACACCAAAAATGCCGTAACAAGAATTAGAGAGCCGTCCACCAGTTCTGGAGACAAAGCAACCCACCTAAATCGCTTTCCCAGGCAAAGTCGAAGTAGGTGAAGTGCGCAGTCACTCACAATCAAAATCCGCCGAAACCGTACCCTCGGCACTTTTAATCGCTCGCGCCTCAGCCACAGCCAACATCACAGCCAACACCACCGCCAAGTCCACAGCTAAACAGCCCACAACCAACACCACAGTCAACACCCCAAAATAGCCCTTGCTGTTTTGCAAACAGCACAGAAAAGGGAGTTTTTCACCTGCGTGCAGTCGTCCGAAAAATCCAAAAAAATCACGGCTGCGATCCTCGCGACGAGTAGATGCAAATCGAGTATTTATACTCCTCGTTCCGACACCGGCAGGCCAAGATACACAAAACATCGCGGTAAGCCGAACTCCCTCATGAACACAAGTCTGTGGAAATCAGTCCCGAAGAAGCTAAAACATCACCTTCGAAATGACCTCCAAAAATTCCGTTCCGATGCCCGTAGGCCGAGCAAACCCAACAATACTCCACCGCTGTCAAAAAGTCCACCACAGAAAAAGGGGTCAAAAGATACCTCGGGAACACCACCAAAAACTCAAAACGGAGCAATGTGATCAGCACAGAAATCGAAGGCGTACCTCTCGTGAACACGATGCTACAAAAATCGGCTCAAAACTCCATCGGGGTAGTCCAGGGAGCCTCGCGGACTGAAAAGCGACGGAAGAAGACATAATCGAAGGAGCGTCGAAGCGCACCGTGTCCCAGAAAATGCCGATGCCGCGGCCTCCATAAAAATCTCACAATCCATGGAAGAGTAGAGGACAAGATGGTGAAGAGCTATGCTAAAGGGGGGCTCCCAGAAATCTCCAAAAATCCCGCACTGGAGCACCCCACTGCCTATTTATAGGCTGAAATCCAAGAGGAAAAACACGGTTTGGGGGTCCTTTTTCGGGCGCCCGAAAGATTCGGGCGCAAACAGTACCCCGGATTGTCCCCCAAACACCCGGCGCCCGGATCCACCCCGTTGTGCCACATAGCCCAAAATAGCAAACAGCGGAACCGGCCCTCCGAGCCGCGCCGCGTGGCCCGTACCAACTGCGTGGGTGGTTGGCGCCCACCAAGCACGCGCCGACGCGTGGCGCGCCCACGCGCTGCCTCCCTCTGTCACGCCCCGGGGGTTTTTAGGTCATTGTAAGTGAAAAAAGCGTATATATATTTTTTTTCTTTAAGAATAAGCATCGACCTCCCCTAGTGCGTGTCAGACCCGCCACATATACAAATTCACTCTTCAATCGGACAGAGTCTCCTTTGTATATGCACGGCGTCACGATTACAACAACGACAATAACATCGTTCTTCATGAAATCTTTAACCACACAGTCACAGTCAACCAGTACGAGAGTGTAAAAACATTCAATCACATTAAGAAGATTCTACAAGTTGCAACGGTGCCCACTCGACACCCATTCCTTTAAAACGTCTACATATTCACAGTAAGGCGGCTACATCATTTTGAAATGATAAAACCACAGGTTTTCAAAGTAGTGCCCACACGACACTTTATTTTTGAAAGACATTTTCGAAACCCCTTTTCATATCGTAAACCGGCCGCAAAGATTGAGAACAATAATTTAAAGTCTATTGCGATATCAAACAACTAACCAACCATCCAGCATGATCCACATCCACACAAATTAAACTAGAGAGAGAGAGAGAATAGAGATAACCATACTAAGAGTTTTAACCTAAGGCCTCATACGACCGATAGTTAAGTCTGCGTTGCCTCACCACCGTCCTGATGAACATACCTATTTGAACCTGTCACGGAGTGGGTAAAGTCAGTGACAAATAAAGTAGATGTTATAACTTTGATGAATGGTAAAATTTGAATGAAATACTCTGCACCGGAACCTTTCGCTATCCTTCACCCTGAGTTTACTTTATTTAATTTAGTGACACCGTCGCGTCAGGGTAGTCGACGATCTCCCCACGCGACACTTGACGCTTTTACCCCTTCACGAAGCGTGAGCGACATGTTTAGCTATCGTGAAGAGGTCCCCACCCTACACACGTGGGGCACACGGGTCATTCAGACCACTCCTCCGAAAAAGTACACCCATGCGGAGGCCAATCCGCCTATGTACGTGCAGCATTCAACACCGGTTTGCCGAAGTCGGCGTAAATTAAATATTGCGACCCTTGGTCGCCACGAACATCCACAAAAGAAATGGTACATGGTAATGCGAAGGGTTAATTAACTGGAAACATTTCATCTACTTTATTAGACAGGTTAGCACGAACATTTAGATGATATACTGCACCAAATGCACTTACAACACTTGTTGCATAAGAACCCACCTGGTTGAGGGAAGATCGGGGTACTTGGGATCTGTGACACTCTCCTGCTGCGCACCTGGACCTAACGAAAGCCCCAGAAACAGCAGTTAATAACACGTACGAATACCGGAAAACGGAACCCAACTAACTCCACGCCGAGAATCCCCAAACCGGCGCCAACAACTACCCTCGACGATTCCTCGCGCGAACGCGACGGCCGTCGGCCCGCGGGTGCCCCGCGCGGCTCAAGGCCGCGCGGCGTCACCCGCGCGGCGACTGCCCGCGCGGCGCCCGCGGGTACTACCCTCGGGCGGCGCCCGCGTGGCACCCGGGCGGCGACTGCCCGCGCGGCGCCCGCCCGCGCGGCGCCAGCGGGTGCTGCCCTCGGGCGGCGCCCGCGTGGCACCCGCGCGGCGACTGCCCGCGCGGCGCCCGCGGGTGCTGCCCTCGTGCGGCGCCCGCGTGGCACCCGCGCGGCGCCCGCGGGTGCTGCCCTCGGGCGGCGCCCGTGTGGCACCCGCGCGGCGACTGCCCGCGCGGCGCCCGCGGGTGTGCCCTCGGGCGGCGCCCGCGTGGCACCCGCGCGGCGACTGCCCGCGTGGCTCCCGCGCGGGTGCGGCCTGCGCGGCGCCCGCGCGACGTCCGCGCGGTGCCCGTCTTGCAATGTCCACCCGCGTGGTGCCCTAGCGGCACCACGCGTCTCCCCAGCCCACGCGGCGCCTTAGCGGTACCGCGCGTCGTCCTCCCGCCCGTGTCGTGCCCTAAGTTGCATGGCGACGACGGCGGGCCGACGGAGACGACGGAGACGGAGGCGGAGAAGACCACAAAAATACGACAAAACCCCAAAGATGCTACAAACGTAAAATCACTCACCGGATAATCCGACGGGGTAGTCGTCCGATCGCGTTCTTGCTTCCGGTACGTGGTTCGGGGTGATCGGATCCCGCCGTCTTCTTCCTCTTTCTTTCCTCCGGTTAGGGTTCCACCTTTTTCTTTTCCTTCCATTCTCTCGGTTTGGGTTTCGTTTTCTCTTCTATGAAAAGTGGGATTTTCCTTCCCGTACGTACAAATAAATCCCGCCCTTTTAATTTCAGCCACTAATTAATTAATTCATTAATTAATTAATCTTACGGGATAACCCACCTTTTAATATCCGTAACCGAATGACTAATTCTCTAACTAATTAATCCTACGGGATAACCCACCTTTTAATATCCGTAACCGAATAACTAATTCTCTAACTAATTAATCCTACGGGATAACCCACCTTTTAATATCCGTAACCGAATAACTAATTCTCTACTAATTAATCACACGAGATAAACCCACCTTTTAATATCCGTAACCGAATAACTAATTCTCTACTAATTAATCACACTAGATAACCCCACCTTTTCCTCGGAAAGCGTGCAGGATATTTTGCACGGGTTTCGATGCACGTTAAGTCACCGCAACACTAAAAACCCTGTTCCGGGAGATTCCTACATCGGATTTCAGATCCGATTGCACCGTCGGTCTTCGATTTTCGTGCTCTTTCACGGAAGAATACTCATGCAATACACCGACCGATTTACAGAAACTTGATAAATTTGATTCACTCAAAGGGGTACTTTATTAGAAGGAGGGTAAAATATTACTAAAAAAGCCGTGTCATTACATCACTCACACTTTATAAGAAGTTTCGTCCTCGAAACTTAATCACGGCCTTCACTAAACAATTTAGGGAAACACTCCCTCATTCTCGATTCCAGCTCCCACGTCGCCTCGCTTTCCTCGTGGTTGCTCCACTGGACTTTTACGTAGGGGATGGTCCGATTACGCAACTTCTTGTCTTCTTGTGCCAGGATCTGCACCGGCGTCTCCTCAACGCTTAAGTCCTCTTGCAACTTGATAGTGGATATGTCTAGGGCGTGAGAGGGGTCAGGGAGGTACTTCCGGAGCATTGAAACGTGAAACACGTTGTGTACTCGGTCAAGGTTCGGCGGCAACTCTAATCGATACGCCACTGGACCCACGCGTTCTAGGACCTCGAACGGTCCCACGTACCTCGGACTTAACTTCCCTCTCAGGCCGAAGCGTCGGGTCCCCTTGGAAGGTGAAACTCGTAAAAACACGTGCTCCCCTACCATGAACTCCAAGTCCCGTCGTCTACGGTCCGCGTAGCTTTTCTGTCTGCTCTGGGCGGTTAGCAGCCGTTGCCTGATCAAGCGCACCTTCGCCTCGGTCTCTTCCACTAAATCCGGTCCCAAAAACTTGCGCTCTCCCAAGTCGTCCCAGCATATTGGAGAGCGACAGCGGCGCCCATACAGAGCCTCGTATGGCGCCATTTGAATACTGGCTTGGTAACTATTATTGTAGGCGAATTCCACCAATGGTAGGTATTGGGACCACCCTTCGCCCAAATCAAGCACGCATGCCCGGAGCATGTCTTCAAGGATCTGGATCACCCGCTCCGATTGTCCGTCAGTTTGCGGGTGAAAAGCCGTGCTGAAATGTAGCTTGGTTCCCATTGCTCGTTGCAGACTCTGCCAAAAGTTCGACACAAACCGCGTGTCTCTGTCCGACGTGATGGATGTCGGTACTCCATGCAACCTTACTATTTCATCAATGTATGTCCGCGCCAGCCGTTCCCAAGCCCATGTTGTATGTATGCGCAGGAAGTGGGCCGATTTCGTCAACCGATCCACTATGATCCATATCGCATCGTGTCCTTGGGATGATCTCGGGAAGCCGGTCACAAAATCCATCGTAACCATCTCCCACTTCCATTCCGGCACCGGCAACGGTTGTAACTTCCCTACTGGACGCTGGTGTTCGGCCTTCACCTGTTGGCACACCAGGCAGTGTGCCTCAAACCGGGTTACATCCCCTTTCAACTTAGGCCACCAAAAGGTTTGCTTTAAGTCCTTGTACATTTTCATCCCTCCAGGGTGCATGGCGTAGGGCGCGGTGTGTGCCTCGCTCAGGATTTCCTCCTTGAGCTCTGGTAGATCCGGCACACAGATTCGTCCCCGAAAACGTATCGTGCCATCTGCGTCCCTCACGAAATCGCCCCCTTGGTCTGAGGGTAGTCTGTCTCGCACCAGTTGTAACTAGGTATCCGTCGATTGCCCTTCCCGGATCCTGTCCAGTAGGGTGGGTCTGACCACCAGGGTCATGAGTCGTGCGACCGTCCCTGCTGGTACTATCTCCAATCTCAATTGCGAAAACTCTGCAATCAGACGGTCCTGCTGGGTAAGGGCGTTCGCCATTGATTCCACCGTCTGTCCTTTGCGGCTCAAGGCATCAGCCACCACATTCGCCTTTTCGGGGTGGTAGTGGAGGGTTAGATCATAGTCCTTTAGTAGTTCAAGCCACCGCCTTTGCCGCAAGTTTAACTCCTTCTGAGTGAAGAGGTACTTGAGGCTCTGATGATCGGAGTACACATTGCAGTGTGTACCGTACAAATAGTGTCTCCATAGTTTAAGGACGAACACGACTGCTGCAAGCTCCAGGTAGTTTCTCTCGTACTCCTTGAGTTGCCTTGACGCATAGGCTATAACTTTACCCCGTTGCATAAGCACGCCTCCGAGATCGTTTCGCGACGCATCACAGTAAACTTCGTAGTCCTCGCCGGGCTCCGGTAAAACGAGCACCGGGGCTCGCGTCAACTTATCTTTGAGTCCCTCAAAACTCTTCTGGCATTGGTCAGTCCAGATATACTTCTCCCCTTTTCGGGTCAGGCGAGTCAGGGCATGGCTATCTTGGAGAAGCCTTCCACAAAGCATCTGTAATACCCTGCCAAACCCAGGAAGCTTCGAATCCCACTTACCGTTGTCGGCCGGGGCCAGTCGGTTACCGAATCTATCTTTTTCGGGTCTACCGCAATCCCTGCTGCCGACACGATATGCCCCAGAAAACCCACCTCGCGGAGCCAGAACTCACACTTTTTGAGTTTGGCGTAGAGTTTCTGTTCCCGAAGGGTCTGAAGAACAACGCGTAAGTGCTCTTCATGTTCCTCATCCGTACGGGAGTAGATGAGGATGTCGTCAATGAAGACCAGAACGTAAAGATCTAAGAAGGGTTTGAACACCCTGTTCATCATATCTATGAACACTGCTGGGGCGTTCGTGAGCCCGAACGGCATCACCGTGAACTCGTAGTGACCGTAGCGAGTCCGGAACGCTGTTTTGGGTATGTCCTCGCCCCTAACACGGAGCTGATGATAGCCGGACTGCAGATCGATCTTCGAGATTACAGTTGCTCCTTATAGCTGGTCGAACAGGTCGTCAATCCACGGTAACGGGTACTTGTTCTTGATGGTGACTTTGTTTAATTCTCAGTAGTCTATGCACAGGCGAAGGCTTCCGTCTTTCTTCCTTACGAACAGAACGGGCGCGCCCCTTGGCGGCACACTCGGTCTGATGAAGCCTTTATCCAATAGATCTTCCAGTTGTGCCTTGAGTTCCTTCAACTCTGCGAAGACCATCCTGTACGGTGCCTTAGTGATGGGTTTAGTGCCTGGGAGTAGTTCAATAGGGAAGTCGACCTCTCGTTCCGGCGGCATCCCAGGGAGTTCCGCCGGAAATACATCCGGGAATTCTCTTACAACTTATACGTCGGATCTAGTTTTGGAAAGCGGCCCCACTCTACCTATCGATCTTCTGGGTCCTTAACTGCAAGGTAGAGGGTGGGACCCATTTATTCCTTACATGACCCCTAACAGGTCTCACTAAGTACAATAGGGTCTCCTATACTCTGAAACCCGCCCGCGCGCATAGGCCGGGGAGGTTTCGCCTAGTACTTAAGGATTTCTCCCCCAATCCGCACTAGGCGCGTCCGGAAATAGGGGAGAAAAAGACAGGGGGAGAGAGAGAGAGTGTCGGACGAGGGAAAAAGGCTTAGGTGTAACCGGTGCTTCTAAACTGAGAGAAAACAGAAATTACCTACTATCACTGGTTCTGAGACATCGCGTCTTCCACTTTGGCAAATCGGGGAGTCCGTCCACAACCCTTAGTCCAGCGGCGTACGGCGTGGTGGGGTAGGGACTTAGTGTTCTCAGAATCCGTCATGTGCTGACTGCCGGGTAGGTCTTTCTGTGGGTCGGGGGCTGCAGCATTCTCTGATTCGTCGGGTTGCGGCGCCGGGGCAGTGGTTGTCGGTTTCTGGGGGCACGCGAAGCGTGAGTGGCCCGGCTTGCCGCACCGGAAGCAGTTGGTCGTGCCTCCAAGAGTAGCTCGTCACTCGATGCACCCCATCACATATGGCGCACGGCTTCCCTAGCATTACATCAAAATCCTTCAGCGGGGGTTCACTACTAGGTCTCAAAGACATGACAGCCTTCCCAACCTCAGCGGGTAGGAAGGTAAACAACTATCCATTTCTAGGGGTCGTTCAAGGGTCTGGGCCGACATCGTACTACGAAGGGGTCTAACCTGACTAACTATGGGCAGAAGTAGTAACGCAAGAGGTGAAGAGTTGGGGTACTCCAGATGTCGAAAAAGGTCATATTTGAAAAAGGGACAACTAAGGGTAGAGTGTCTCTGCTACTACTTCATCCGGGGCAGTGCGTCCTACGTCATGCCGTTGTGTGGGACCTCTTACCCGCGTCGCACCACTGAAGGGGCTATCCCCAGGTTCAGGGGGCAGTAAGAGCGAAGATGCCCCGGCTTGCCACATCGAAGCAATGATCGTGCTTCCAGGAATAGTCGGTTTACTCGGTGTACTCCGCCGTAGACGTTGCCAGGTCGGTCTCCCCCGGTTCCGGTCCTTCCGTCGGCGTGCTTCTGGTTCCTTACTGCGCCTTCGGATACTTGGGTGGTCGGCTCCCAGTCTCTACTGGTCGGCGCATTGGTCAACTCCCGCTCTACCGAGGTGGCCCGGTCGACTGCTTCTCGGGAGGCGGGTAACCCGTGTTGTTGGTATTCCATGTCTTCTGTGAGCGTTGGCAGTTGCCTGGCCACATCGTGCGACTGTTGTCAATGTAGCCGGTCCTCCGTAGCTGTCAACACCGTCACTCACATTCCTGCGCTCTTGATGAAGACCAAGTCCGGGCCATCATCCGTGTACACAAAGAAAACAAGTCAATCCTAGACTTAATTGGTCTAGCCACCAAGACCTACAAACACACTGAAATTTAAATCCCCTTTTCCCCGTGCACTCACGATCTACTTGCACCTACATCTTGGTGATCTCATAATTAATTTGCTGGTGGCACCATGCTCTATGGATGTTGGTCATCGACTACTGTGGTTCAAGTTGTTTTCTCTGATACTATTTAATCTGTCACGCCCCAGGGGTTTTTAGGTAATTGTAAGCTGAAAAAAGCGTATATATTTTTTTTTCTTTATGAATAAGCATCGACCTCCCCTAGTGCGTGTCAGACCCGCCACATATACAAATTCACTCTTCAATCGGACAGAGTCTCCTTTGTATATGCACGGCGTCACGATTACAACAACGACAATAACATCGTTCTTCATGAAATCTTTAACCACACAGTCACAGTCAACCAGTACGAGAGTGTAAAAAGATTCAATCACATTAAGAAGATTCTACAAGTTGCAACGGTGCCCACTCGACACCCATTCCTTTAAAACGTCTACATATTTACAGTAAGGCGGCTACATCGTTTTGAAATGATAAACCACGGTTTTCAAAGTAGTGCCCACACGACACTTTATTTTTGAAAGACATTTTCGAAACCCCTTTTTATATCGTAAACCGCCGCAAAGATTGAGAACAATAATTTAAAGTCTATTGCGATATCAAACAACTAGCCAACCATCCAGCATGATCCACATCCACACAAATTAAACTAGAGAGAGAGAGAGAATAGATAACCATACTAAGTTTTAACCTAAGGCCTCATACGGCCGATAGTTAAGTCTGCGTTGCCTCACCACCGTCCTGATGAACATACCTATTTGAACCTGTCACGGAGTAGGTAAAGTCAGTGACAAATAAAGTAGATGTTATAACTTTGATGAATGGTAAATTCGAATGAAATACTCTGCACCAGAACCTTTCGCTATCCTTCACCCTGAGTTTACTTTATTTAATTTAGTGACACCGTCGCGTCAGGGTAGTCGATGATCTCCCCACGACACTTGATGCTTTTACCCCTTCACGAAGCGTGAGCGACATGTTTAGCTATCGTGAAGAGGTCCCCACCCTACACACGTGGGGCACACAGGTCATTCAGACCACTCCTCCGGAAAAGTACACCCATGCGGAGGCCAATCCGCCTATGTACGTGCAGCATTCAACACCGGTTTGCCGAAGTCGGCGTAAATTAAATATTGCGACCCTTGGTCGCCACGAACATCCACAAAGAAACGGTACATGGTAATACGAAGGGTTAATTAACTGGAAACATTTCATCTACTTTATTAGATAGGTTAGCACGAACATTTAGATGATATACTACACCTAATGCACTTACAGCACTTGTTGCATAAGAACCCACCTGGTTGAGGGAAGATCGGGGTACTTGGGATCTGTGACACTCTCCTGCTGCGCACCTGGACCTAACGAAAGCCCCAGAAACAGCATTTAATAACACGTACGAATACCGAAAACGGAACCCAACTAACTCCACGCAGAGAATCCCCAAACCGGCGCCAACAACTACCCTCGACGATTCCTCGCGCGAGCGCGACGCCGTCGGCCCGCGGGTGCCCCGCGCGGCTCAAGGCCGCGCGGCGTCACGGGTGCGGCCTGCCCGGCGCCCGCGCGGCGCCCGCACGACGTCCGCGTGGTGCCCTTCTTGCGATGTCCACCCGCGTAGTGCCCTAGCGGCACCACGTGTCTCCCCAGCCCGTGCGGCACCTTAGCGGTACCACGCGTCGTCCGCCCGCCCGCGTCGTGCCCTAAGTTGCATGGCGACGACGGCGGGCCGACAGAGACGATGGAGACGGAGGCGGAGAAGACCACAAAAATATGACAAAACCCCAAGATGCTACAAATGTAAAATCACTCACCGGATAATCCGACGGGGAGTCGTCCGATCGCGTTCTTGCTTCCGTTACGTGGTTCGGGGTGATCGGATCCCGCCGTCTTCTTCCTCTTTCTTTCCTCCGGTTAGGGTTCCGCCTTTTTCTTTTCCTTCCGTTCTCTCGGTTAGGGTCCTTCCCGTACGTACAAATAAATCTCGCCCTTTTAATTTCAGCCACAATTAATTAATTCATTAATTAATTAATCCTACGGATAACCCACATTTTAATATCCGTAACCGAATGACTAATTCTCTAACTAATTAATCCTACGGTATAACCCACCTTTTAATATCCGTAACCGAATAACTAATTCTCTAACTAATTAATCCTACGGGATAACCCACCTTTTAATATCCGTAACCGAATAACTAATTCTCTACTAATTAATCACACGAGATAAACCCACCTTTTAATATCCGTAACCGAATAACTAATTCTCTACTAATTAATCACACGAGATAAACCCACCTTTTCCTCGAAAAGCGTGCAGGATATTTGCACGGGTTTCGATGCACGTTAAGTCACCGCGACACTAAAAACCCTGTTCCGAGAGATTCCTACATCGGATTTCAGATCCGATTGCACCGTCGGTCTTCGATTTTCGTGCTCTTTCACGGAAGAATACTCATGTAATACACCGACCGATTTACAGAAACTCGATAAATTTGATTCACTCAAAGGGGTACTTTATTAGAAGGAGGGTAAAATATTACTAAAAAAGCCGTGTCATTACACCCTCGCGCGTCAACGTCTCTTTCGCCGCGCCCACGTGTGCCTGTGCCTGCCCCGTGCCGCTCCCCGATGCGCTCGCACGTGGCTCCGTGGACCGCACCTGATGCGCCGGCCACTCAGGGACTGCCACGTGTCCACTGGCGGTCCACTGCTCCTCCCGTGCACCTGAATATACTAAAAACTTCCGGTGTCCGTTTTCGGGCGTCCGAACTCAGAAAAATACATCCAAGTAGTCAATTTCCATCATTTTTCCACGCTGAACCCAAATCCGATTTTCGCTTCGCGCGAAACCGCTTCTAAAATTCGACAGGGGCATCTGAATACACTCGTGATCCATTTTACACACTGAGCCCCTTACTTGAGTCCGATACGCACACAAACACCTCCAACTTCCAACAAAGGCCTCCAGAAGCTGCTGATCCAACAGTAATCCTTCGTGGGATTCGGTCTTCACAAGACTGCTAGGTCGCTAAGCTGCTAGGCTCTTGCCCCTGTCGTGCGCCTCGCCCGATGTACCTCGTCTTGGAAAATAGTGTTACGGAATTTGAGTTGGCGTAGTTTCGTGAAAGTCTCAAGTCTTGAAGATTGAAGGTGAAGAAAGTTGGATCATTTAACTCAATCTCAAGAAAGAAGAATTCAAAAGGATCAGGTATGTTTTACTAAAGATTTTGTGTGATCCGAATACTTCTTGTAGTGTAGAAACACTTGGAAGAATCTTTCATTGCATAAAAATCAAAAACTGGACTTGGGACATGTTCAGGATCCGGATCAGGTTGTTCGATCCGGATCCCGAAGGTGGTTCGTTCATACACCAGTTCAATCCGGATCGTAGCCTCTCTTGATCCGGATCCCGACACTGAGTTTACCATCTTCCTTGAACGATCCGGATCAGGCTTCGCAATCCGGATCCCGAACGTTGATGTTTGGTGAACTGTATGAACGATCCGGATCAAGCACTTCGATCCGGATCCCGAACCTTCGTTTTTCTGGAATTGCCTGACTCGTTACGACGATCCGGATCACAGCTAATCCGATCCGGATCGCCGTCCGTAAAATCTCCAGAAATGTTAGGTTTTTGATTCTTATCTCCTTCCTAGGGTTTCTAACCTATAAATAGACCCTATGACTCTTTTTCTAGGGTGAATCCATATAGCCGTCATTTCATATATCATTTTATACGGCTCTAGATCCACATATAGAGAAGAAAGGAAATCATTAGAGAATACTCTATGTTTCTTCATCTATATTGATTAGTTTGATTCTAGGTTTTCATACTCACATCTTGAGTTGAATCAAACTAATGAATACTTAGATGGTATTTCCGATCTATCTTTGATCTAAGTATTCGGCGGATCATCACCACCCAAAAACAACGATTTACCCCAAAATCGGCGCGTGGATTCGCGTGTCCTTGTGGATTCAAGGTTCAACCGCTCTCGTGGATTCGGAGCGAGGCACGTTCGTGGATTCGAAGGGTGCTATTGGGTGAAGACCGTGGATTCGGTCGGACGTCGTGGATTCGACGTTGGACGCCGTGGATTCGGCGTTGGGCGCAGATCGTGGATTCGAGAAGCGTCGCGGAGCGAGCGGAGAAGATCCTCTAGGAGCGTATGGAAAAGGTTGAGTCGTAAGTGTGTACGGTAAATCACCTTGTACGTGTTTTAATTCTAGTGGATTTCTGCCGTGTTATCGGTCCCGTGGTTTTTTACTCCGGTGATGGAGTTTTCCACGTAAAAATCTTGCGTATTATTTTTTTATTTCCGCATTGGGTTTTTATCGCAACGATTTTTGAGTGTTTATACGTTTACACCTATTCACCCCCCTCTAGGTGTTTTTCCCCTATTTAGATCCTTATTACATATAACCCAACAAGTGGTATCAGAGCGGGAATAGGGTTGTAAACAATGGTTGAAGGTGGAAACATCAACCGACCCCCGTTCTTCGATGGAACAAATTATGCGTACTGGAAAGTACGGATGAAAGCCTTTTTAATTTCCATCGACGAACGGGTGTGGCAATCAATTGAATTAGGATGGTCTAATCCAACTGAATTTATTGGTGATGTTCGCACCTTAAAACCTAGGTCGAAATGGACCAAGGAAGAGTTGATTCATCTTCTTACAATGGCAAGGGAATTAATGCTATTTTTAATGCCTTATCTCAAACTGAATTCTCTCGCGTCTCGGCATGTGAGACTGCGAAAGAAATCTGGGATGTTCTTCAGGTTACACATGAGGGAACTAACCTCGTGAAGATTCAGAAACTGCAAATGCTTACGAGCAAGTTTGACTCTATCTTAATGGCAGAAAATGAATCTTTCACGGACTACTATACACGATTGCAAGACATCGTAAACTCATGTGCTAATCTGGGAGAGAAGATTCCAGAATTTAGATTGTAAGAAAGATCTTAAGAACTCTTCCTGAACGATTTCGCCCAAAGGTTACTGCCATTGAAACTATTAAACACCCGGACGAAATACGTGTAGAAGAATTAGTTGGTTCATTACAAACTTATGAAATGATTTACTACTAACAATTCTTCTGGAAAGGCATCCACTTCTAAGTCTTCAGGTTATGCGTTGAAAACAACTAAGGAAGAAGACGCGGATACATCCTCCTCAGACGATGACGAGAACCTTTCTATGGAGGAATTTGAGAAGCAGCTCGCTCTCTTGACAAGGAAGTTTCGCCGCAACTTTCGAAGGGGTAATTCAAGCAAATCTCCATCCTTCGGAAAGTCGAACAAAGGCAAGGGTACTTCAAGTTACAAGTCAAGAAAGCAAGAGAACTTCTCAAAGGATAAGAAAAGTTCAGAAGGACAACTACAATGCTTCAAATGTCGAGGCTACGGCCACATTGCAACGGAGTGTCCTAACAAGTATCCGGCAAAGAAGAAGGCGATGCAAGTCGTCACTTGGGATGACAACTCAACGTCAAATGAGTCGTCTTCGAGTGATGAAGAAAAGAGCTCCACCGCATTCCACGCGTCCACATCTTCACCCTTCATGTGCTTTATGGCAAGTACATCCGAGTCGTTGTCCAACTCCACTGTTGAAAAGAATGCAACGGACAACGAATCGGATGATTCGGAAGGTGAAGATTTTGCTCTAGCCTACCACAGACTTTTGAGGGACTCAAAGAAAGTGGCTAAGCAAAACAGAGTTTGAGAGGGAGAGTGCATGATCTCGAAGAAGAAGCAAAAAGCGACTTCTCTCTCAAACGCTCTTGAAGTGGAAAGGGAAAACCTGATAAAGCAAATGTTTCCCTTCAAGAGTCCAATGAGCAACTTGAGAAGGAACATACAAATCTGGTGGATAACGCGAATCACTTCTCAAAGCTCTACAACGAGGCTCGACAGGATACCTGGAAATGACAAAGACCATTTTCCAACTCAAGAATGACTTACAGCGATTCTCTTCAGGAAGGAGTAAGTTGGATAGACTTCTTGGTCTTGGTCAATCAAATCGTTCGGCCTCGGATACACTCAAACTGGAAACAGTCCAAGTTCGAGTGAGACAGTTTTTGTGCCTCAGTCGGTATCTCCTCCTCCGACACCGGAATTCAAGACAAACAACGACAACAAACCTACTTCATCCTCTTTGGGATCGTCAAGATCTAAGGTATGTTTTCGTTGTGGTGTTTCAGGGCACATAAGAAGATATTGCAAGACGGGAGTCGAACGCTCATCTCAAGGACCTCTTGCAACAACTACCAAAAAGGCTCTCCCCGAAAATCAAAGCAAAACTTTTCAAATGAAAAGAGACTTGGTAGTTCATCGCGCAAGACGACTCATCAAGGACAACAATCGCTATAACAAGACGCCTTCACCTAGGCATATAACTTCACGACCATTACCGACGCACTCCAAAAGGTTTGGGTGCGCAAAGGTGAAATTTCCCTTGTCTTGTTTCCAATGTTTCCTTGCATGCATATGATAGTTCGTCTTGGTATCTGGATAGCGGGTGTTCCCGTCACATGACCGGTGACAAAAATAGTTTTCAAAATCTTGAGAAAATCTCCGGAGGACACGTTGTTTTCGGAGACGGTCGATCTTCCAAAATTGTTGGAAAAGGGACGGTAGCTATTCCAGATGGCCCGATTTTGAAAAACGTCTTATTTGTTGATGGCCTTAAGACTAACCTCATAAGCATAAGTCAACTTTGCGACAATGGTTTTTCAGTTAACTTTTCATCTGTTGAATGCGTTGTAACTGATAAGGACCATGTCTTCTTTTTAAAAGGGGTTAGATCTGAAAACAATTGTTATGTTGTTCCTAATAAATTTTCTGAAAATTGTAACTTAGCCGCTTTGAATAATGAAACTCTTTGGCATGAAAGGCTAGGTCACTTAAATTTTAAGGAACTTACTAGAATTTCAAACAAGGACGTGGTCAAGGGGGTTCCAAA
>CM055063.1:21251178-21301708 GCA_029204045.2 Tillandsia leiboldiana | reverse complement strand
CGAGCGAGAGAGAGTGAGAGGGAGGGGATTTTGTGGGGTGCGGCGGTGCGCCGTGGATCTCGCAAAGCGCGCGAGGTGTTCCAAGGAGACGGTTGGGCGGCGCGACGCGGTCGAGGTAGGTCCCGCGTGTTATTTTTGCGGTATTTTTGGCTCAATTTTGGAGCATCCTTTTGGACATTGGATTTGACCCCTTACTCTCGTGTGTGTTAGGGACCGTGTTTTACTGCTTCGTTTTGCGTGCGGACCCCGACGGCGTGTTCCGTTTTGCGTGCGGACTCCGTTTTGCGCGCGGGTCTCGGCACCGTTCACCGTTTTGCATGCGGACTCCGTTTTGTGCGCGGGTTTCGGCACCGTGCTCCATTTTGTGTGCAGACTCCGGCGGTGTGCACCGTTTTGCGTGCAACTTGTTGTACGAGCTTGGATTGAGGCGTGCCTTTACACTCTTTGGATTTACGCGTCACAAGGATTACCGTCGTGTTTTCGGGGAATTTTCTGAGATTCGCCCGAAGGTATACTTCTTTCCCCTTACTGTGCAGAGTATTACAGTTGTGTATGTTGTGGACTTTCGCGCTCACCGCGTTGTGGAATTTGTAACTCGGCCACCGGGACTCGGATTTTGACGTGCAGGTACTCGTTTCGAAGGGCTTGACGCGACGATCGCGTCCGTATTTTTGGTGGATTTTTCAGAGTCCGTTATGCAGATGAAAATTACACATCTTCAGGACTGGTTTCGGCAGATGGTGTATACTTGGATATTTTAGCATAAAGTGTAACTTTGGACCTTTTGTTGTACCCAGGAGGGTTCGCGAGTGTTTTTGGAACACTGCTAGGAGCCGAGGTTTGCGCGACATGTATCGTGGATATGGGTTCAGCGGATTGTGCGTACAAGTGGCCACGCTCTTCACCGACCCCAGGTTTGCCTTGGATTGAGCATTTCAGGTGGGTAAACTTATTAATGGTACCTGTTTAAGGGAATGGCAGGGTTTATATGCATGTTATGCCTTATGGGAGGTGTAACAGTGGATCTTCATGTATGGTTAAGATAAGCTTACCAGTGGGAATGTCACCCTCTATGATTGATAGCATGTCTAATTTAATGTACAATCAATATGAGCGAGAGCTAAGCATGGAAACGGCCTAGATCATGTGGATTGATGCTTACCTGATAATTGTACATGTTTGTTGAACTAGATGATATAGAGATCATACATGGTTATTCATTGGCCTATTTATACGAGATTGGTATATCATAGTAGGAATACTGTAGCATGCTTTGCTACTATATGTTTTATTCTCTTTTATCGTTTCCGAGGACAAAAGCATGCTTGTATGGACATATAGTTAGGCCACCTGTTCCTGCTACACTACTTATTGGAACTTGACTTAGGAGAAACCATGCTTTTCCTTTTTCCTTCTTTGTTAGTTAGGTGGTCAGTGTTGCTCGGGTTCGAGCAGGGGTCTGGATAGTGTAGTCGGGACTTTGTGTCCGGGACAGGTTGGATTAGTTTGTGGGGTTGCGGCGACCGCGGATATTGGGCGGTTGACCGGATCTTTACTTATGCATCAGATTGGGTATCAGTTTTCTCTAGTGGATGGAGCTACCCACTTATCGTTTAGTTTGTATCCGATTGAGATCGGGTCTTCCTTTAGTGGATGAGTTTTTCCACTTTTATCAGAGTCGTGATCTAGTCCTGCTATATTGAGACACTTGACAGAGATACTTGTTACTGAGAGATACTTTACTCGTGTGGGTCGCTCCCCTCGAGTGCCACTCCGGAGGTAGGCTTGACCGAGCCTTGTGCCGGTCTGTTACTTAAATTTTGACCGAGCCGTGTGCCGGTCCGTTACTTATATTGAGATCGAGCCGTGTGCCGATCAGTTACTGAGTTCGACAGCAGAGCAGGCAGTACCGGGTGTTACACCGGTTCATTTGATTGGGTTTATTTCGGTCAGATACTTTTATTGTTGCACTCGCGCCTGGGGGCCGAGTGCAGTCTAGTAGCTGTGTTTAGACCAGTGCTACTGTTGTTGGGAGCCGTTTGGTTTGACGGTGGTCCCGTGTCGTTGTGAGTACTTTGACCGTTGTGCGAGAGGTTGAGCATCTTGAGGCTATCCGTCCTGAGAGAGAGCGTGGATTTTGACTATAGCTTGCATGAGCCACTACTCGATAGCGAGTTAGTCTGTTTAGACGCCCTACATAATTCCTGCCCGTCAGCGGGAGGTGGTTGTAGGGGGGGGGCGCAGGTTTGACTGGACCAGATGTGGCAGTCAGCTCGATTGGGTCGATTGTGCACTTCATGTGCTAGTGGTTGCATACCATTCTCTGGTTCTCCCCTTTTGAGCTTTTAGATAGAGGCATGGTAGCTGTTGAGAGGCTCCAGCTTCCTTATTTCAGTCTTTACGGCTTTGGTTAGTTTTTGTCTCTTGAGGACTTGGTGGGCAGACCGTCGGGCCTGGCGGTGGTACCCACTGAGAACTCCCTTTTGGTGTAGTTCTCGCACCCTTGGGGGTTTTCCCCCTCCTTTTTCCTTCCTCTCCTTTGTTTTGCAGAGTCTTAGCGGGTGTTGCTAATTCTACGGTTGTTGTTCGAGGTGAGGGAGTCGCGAGCTAGATCCCTACCCGCCGTTGGAGAGTAGCGGTACCCCCTTTAGAGGAGATCTTCATTAGATTAGTTATTTTATTTCCTCTTTTGAGAGACTGTTGTAGTGAGGATGATATGTATTGAGAGCCTGTACACTGATGTATTTATTGGAGATATCTCCCTGTTGAGTTTTGAGCGTTGTATATGAGGATATTGTATCATTATCATTTTTGGGAGATGAACATTGTTGTATTATTTTCAGTTGTACAGTGGTTGATTTTAGTTATACAGCAGATTTTCATTTATAGCTCTATATCTGTTAGCTGTAGTACTTTTCTTGCAGGTAGGTCGCTTCGCCTATGCGGGGTTTGGCATAGGTGGCGGATCTGTTGGCGAGCCCGGGTCGCAATTTCGACCCCGGGGCGTGACAGCGTGTCCCCGCCCGGTCAAACGGGGTAAGTACGGCCCGCTAGTGGCGGGGCGACACGTGGCCCGCACTCGAGTGCGGCCACGTGCGGCCGACAGCGCCGCCTGGCCTCTGTGCGCGCACGCACACTAAGGCACTCCTCCGTGCTCCCGTGGACCGCGCCTACGTGAGCCAGCCAACGCCAGGCTGCCACGTGTCCCTGCACCCGGTCCATAGTAACCGCGCAATTTCCCTGGACCGCGCCGCGTGCGCCAGCCATTCCGGGCACGCCACGCGTCCCGCACGGCGGCCCATGCACCTGCCGCGCCTCCCCGTGGACCGAGCTGCGTGAGCCGGCCAATGACAGGCCGCCACGTGGCTCCAGGCCGGTCCACGGTCTCCCCCATGCACCAAAATTCCCCGAAAACTCCCGGAAGCGCGTTTTTGGTCATCCGGACTCAGAATTTAACAAGCAAATAGCCGTTTTCAAGCGTTTTTCCGCGCTGAATCCAAATCCAACCTCTATTTGGCCCAAAACCTTTTCTAAAATTCGGCAAATGCAGCCGAAGGCCAAATCAGCTAAAGATACCTCACAGGGTCCATCTGGGGCATCCCTTTGATGCACTATGGGATAGACACACCAACACTAGGTGTTCTACACAGTGGATTCACCGGAAAGGTTGCATGGGAATCTGGACCACTACACCTGAAACATGCGATCCGCTTTCCGATCAAGCTGAAATTTGACGTGTAGATTCCTCGGCCTCTCAGGAGTCCAACGCCAAGAAAATCATTCAAATCCGCCACCCCGATTGGTTGTAATTGCCGAAACAATGCACGCTGCGCGGTTAAATTCAAGAATTTCAGCAAGTATAACAATGCTAAATAAAATGCACCCATAGCATTAAATACCTCAAATTGAGACTCCTAGCAGCAAAAATAAAGTGTCCTCAATCATATGAATATCTCAAAGTCTACAAAAATCCATCATTAATTTCCCTTAATAATCAAATTAAGCAAAGGGTGTGATGTTGCCCAAGAACACGTTGAAATTCATCTCCAACTTCCAATAATTGTAGGGACCAATCCATAATGATATTTAAACTGAAAAAATAAGGAGAAATGTTCACCTTGATCTTAAGAAGATGTCCCAACTTGAAGTTCTGAGAAAGACCCAATATTCTCAAAGTTATCCTCAAACTAAGGCTTAATGCTCAAAGGAGCAATCAAAATCTACATTGTTGTAATCTCCAAAATAGAGCTGAGAAGATCAATAATGTTACCTAGTCAAATATGCTCCAAATTCTTCAAGCAAGGTACCAATGGATCCCTCTCCGAGAGTAGATGCAAATTGAGCCAAAGAACACCAAAATCCATGCACGGATCACGGAGAAATTACATAAATACTTTAGACTATCCAAAACTCAATCTTAACCGTCCAATTCTTAAACCAGAACACAAGAGTTCCAAAGATGAAAATTATACCCCAAGAAAATATTAGATCTAGGGAAAATGATACATACCAATGTTGTAGATCTTCGAGTCCTGAAAATTTCCCACAAAAATCATCCAAAATCTCCCATACTACGGTCCAGAGCAGGCAAAACACTAATGACTGTCCATAATCCCAGGCTGAAACAAAGGGTCCCAAAGATGGCTTAAAAACTCTGTAAAATCTCATGATCTAAGGAGAGAGTTGAATACCAAAGTTGTAGGCCTACCTCTTGTGAAAACACAGAACCAAAAATCAAGTAAAAACTCACTCTGGTTAGATGTGTGAAATTTTTGCGCCAAAACGCGACGGAGTGGGTTGTGAATGCAGCAATGGTGATGTCCTCAAAGGTTGATGAAGAAGATGATCAAAGAGCCTTAAAAAATTCCCAAAAAGTCAAGTATTGTAGTGAAGTTGTAGAGGGAGCTCTGGTAAAAATTCCTCTGAAAAACGCACCTCCAAAAGAGCTCAAAGTGGAGAAGAAAACCCCTTAAAAAACCAAGAAGAAGAAGAAGAAGAAGAAGAAGAAGAAGAAGAAGAAGAAGAAGAAGAAGAAGAAGACTTATGTTGCTACAGTGTTGGGTCCGGTCTGCGGGCGCACTGTGAGCTGCCACGCGGCACGCATCATACGGCAGCACCAAACCGCCCAGCCGCGGGATCGCCGCCACGTGTCGGCTCCCAACAGGCGGTCGCGCCAGGCAACGGGAACGCGACACCTGGCGGGCCTTTCCGCTATTATACCCAAAGAAAATATCAGATCTAGGGAAAATGATACATACCAATGTTGTAGATCTTCGAGTCCTGAAAATTTCCCACAAAAATCATCCAAAATCTCCCATACTACGGTCCAGAGCAGCCAAAACACTAATGACTGTCCATAATCCCAGGCTGAAACAAAGTGTCCCAAAGATGGCTTAAAAACTCTGTAAAATCTCATGATCTTAGGAGAGAGTTGAATACCAAAGTTGTAGGCCTACCTCTTGTAAAATCACAGAACCAAAAATCAAGTAAAAACTCACTCTGGGTAGCTGTGTGAAATTTTTGCGCCAAAACGCGACGGAGTGGGTTGTGAATGCAGCAATGGTGATGTCCTCAAAGGTTGATGAAGAAGATGATCAAAGAGCCTTAAAAAATTCCCAAAAAATCAAGTATTGTAGTGAAGTTGTAGAGGGAGCTCTGGTAAAAATTCCTCTAAAAAACGCACCTCCAAAAGAGCTCAAAGTGGAGAAGAAAACCCCTTAAAAAACCAAGAAGAAGAAGAAGAAGATGAAGAAGAAGAAGAAGAAGACTTATGTTGCTACAGTGTTGGGTCCGGTCTGCGGGCGCACTGTGAGCTGCCACGCGGCGCGCATCATACGGCAGCACCAAACCGCCCAGCCGCGGGATCCCCGCCACGTGTCGGCTCCCAACAGGCGGTCGCGCCAGGCAACGGGAACGCGACACCTGGCGGGCATTTCCGCACGTCGCCCGCGCCCGCGCCTGCCCGGCATCCCCGTGCTACCCGTGCTGCCCGCGCTGCCCTCGTGGACTGTGCCCGACGCGCCTGCCAACCTGGTGCCGCCACGCGTCCACAGCGCCCAATGGGAAGCCGCCACGCGTCCATAGCGGTCCACGGCTCCCCCATGCATCCGAAAACACAAAAAACTTCCGGTTGCGCGTTTTCGTGCGTCCGGACTCTGAAAATTACAAGTAAATAGCCGTTTTTCAGTGTTTTCTCGCGCTGAGTCCAAATCCGATGTCCATTTTGCCAAAATCCACATCTAAAATCTGTCGAAGGCATCCGAATAGGTAATCTTGATCCAAGTTTCACGCCCGGTTCAATCCTGAGGTCCGGTCTGCGTGCAACCATCTCTATCACACATCATAGGCCTCCAGAAGCCACTGATCACACCGCATAACCACCGTGAAGATCTGGATCATCACAGGTAGTAATTACAATTTTCCATGCCATTTTATTATCTATTATATTGCTTCCATTGGACCAAGCGGTGTAGAACATTCTCTCTCGATGGGTGAACCCACTGGGAACTTTAAGTAGTTCCCACACCCTTTGGTGACTATTTGTTGGGTTATATGTAATAAGGATCTAAATAGTGGAAAAAACACCTAGAGGGGGGTGAATAGGTGTAAATGTATAAACACTCAAAAATCGTTGCGATAAAAACCCAATGCGGAAATAAAAAAATAATACGCAAGATTTTTACGTGGAAAACTCCATCACCGGAGTAAAAAACCACGGGACCGATAACACGGCAGAAATCCACTAGAATTAAAACACGTACAAGGTGATTTACCGTACACAATTACGACTCAACCTTTTCCATACGCTCCTAGAGGATCTTCTCCGCTCGCTCCGCGACGCTTCTCGAATCCACGATCTGCGCCCAACGCCGAATCCACGGCGTCCAACGTCGAATCCACGACGTCCGACCGAATCCACGGTCTTCACCCAATAGCACCCTTCGAATCCACGAACGTGCCTCGCTCCGAATCCACGAGAGCGGTTGAACCTTGAATCCACAAGGACACGCGAATCCACGCGCCGATTTTTGGGGTAAATCGTTGTTTTTGGGTGGTGATGATCCGCCGAATACTTAGATCAAAGATAGATCGGAAATACCATCTAAGTATTCATTAGTTTGATTCAACTCAAGATGTGAGTATGAAAACCTAGAATCAAACTAATCAATATAGATGAAGAAACATAGAGTATTCTCCAATGATTTCCTTTCTTCTCTATATGTGGATCTAGAGCCGTATAAAATGATATATGAAAATGACGGCTATATGGATTCACCCTAGAAAAAGAGTCATAGGGTTTATTTATAGGTTAAAAACCCTAGGAAGGAGATAAGAATCAAAAACCTTATATTTCTGGAGATTTTACGGACGGCGATCCGGATCGGATTAGCTGTGATCCGGATCATCGTAACGAGTCAGGCAATTCCAGAAAAACGAAGGTTCGGGATCCGGATCGAAGTGCTTGATCCGGATCGTTCATACAGTTCACCAAACATCAACGTTCGGGATCCGGATTGCGAAGCCTGATCCGGATCGTTCAAGGAAGATGGTAAACTCAGTGTTCGGGATCCGGATCAAGAGAGGCTACGATCCGGATTGAACTGGTGTATGAACGAACCACCTTCGGGATCCGGATCGAACAACCTGATCCGGATCCTGAACATGTCCCAAGTCCAGTTTTTGATTTTTATGCAATGAAAGATTCTTCCAAGTGTTTCTACACTACAAGAAGTATTCGGATCACACAAAATCTTTAGTAAAACATACCTGATCCTTTTGAATTCTTCTTTCTTGAGATTGAGTTAAACGATCCAACTTTCTTCACCTTCAATCTTCAAGACTTGAGACTTTCACGAAACTACGCCAACTCAAATTCCGTAAGAATCTCCCCCTTTGGCGGTTTCGTGACAAAACACAGATCCACTAAAGAAAATTCAAAAAGATATTTTTGTTGCTATCACCATACAACAAAAATTTACAATGGAGATCCAAAAATTTAAAAACATGAGATAAACTCCTAAAACAGACTCTAGACTTAGACATCTGTACTCTCTGCACAAAGAAATCATTCTTGACAAAAAGAGATCGTTAGATACCTCAAGAATATTTAGCATACAAAACCTAGTACAGAGATAGAGTTTATCTGATCATCATGACATTTGAGAATTCAGATATGTAAGAGAATCATAGTCAAAAACCAACATATCTTCTATGCAATTAAAAACCAAATGTCACAAAATGTTAGTCCAACATCAACTTGTTAGTCATATTACATGCCCAAATAGTTAGTCGAATAGTTAGTCGAGACATGCAAACAATCACAAGATGAAAACCAGAGTTGAAGTTGAAGTGATACTTACCTTGATGTATACAAAATCTTCATCATCAAGATTTTCACAATCATTGTTCAAGTTCCCTTGATGCAGTCATCATTGTTCATCATTGATGTATACAAGATCACAATTTTCACAATATCATTGTTCAAGTTCTCTAAACTCTCTCCCCCTTTTTGTCACAAACAAAGCCAAAGATTACAGAAGTGGAGAGAATGGTTAACAGTTCAAGTTGGAGAACTAAGGACTCAAATTAAAACTTAAAAACCTGCACAAAAGAAGGATTTAAACATATGCATAATAAACAGAAATTGGAAGGATACGGATTATTCAGACTCGTCTGAACTGATACAGCCGAGGATTTGGAATATCTTCTTTATTCGCTTGTTCATTGATGATTGATTCTTATTTACCTTCTTTATTTCTTCCTTTACCTCAATTAGTTCATTTGATATACGTTCTTGCTCGTTGGAGAGCCTTTGCTGTTCTTTATAGATTGAGGTAACAGATGCATCATCATCAGAAGTTGATTGCGGTGCTTGTTGTGCCGGAGGTGCTGGTTGTGATGGTGGTGCTGGTTGGACTGGAGGAGCTGCTGCCGGTGCAGAGGTTGTTTCTTGTTGTCGTTGTTCTCGTTGCCGGTGAAGAGGTATGAAAGGTTCATCTGGCTTCGTCGAAAGAGACTTTACAATTGTTGTGTCATTGATCGTTCCTAGACTGTGCAGATAGGAACTCGCATTTGTGTCAGCTTTAAATTTGCGAAGAATGCGCATGATGATCATTGGATAAGGTAGTCTCTCTGACGGATGAGCTTGCTCCACATATCGTGCCATCCTTGACCAGATGACGTAGGGAATGTTTAAGTTAGCTCCCATTGCTGCTGCGGGGTTTCCAAGTAGATAAAGGAATATCATTCTTTCCCACCGAAGAACCTTTGTGTTCATGTTTGGAATAATATTGTAACAAACAATAAGGTTTAAGATGCGGTACTCTGGTCGTAGTTCTTTCGAGAAAACGGAGTTTCCTGTCGACCGAGTATTTGGAACACAGATTCCATCAACTACCACTCTCCAGTGTTGGGTTATATGTAATACGGATCTAAATAGGGGAAAAAACACCTAGAGGGGGGGGGTGAATAGGTGTAAACGTATAAACACTCAAAAAATCGTTGCGATAAAACCCAATGCGGAAATAAAAATAATACGCAAGATTTTTACGTGGAAAACTCCATCACCGGAGTAAAAAACCACGGGACCGATAACACGGCAGAAATCCACTAGAATTAAAACACGTACAAGGTGATTTACCGTACACACTTACTACTCAACCTTTTCCATACGCTCCTAGAGGATCTTCTCCGCTCGCTCCGCGACGCTTCTCGAATCCACGATCTGCGCCCAACGCCGAATCCACGGCGTCCAACGTCGAATCCACGACGTCCGACCGAATCCACGGTCTTCACCCAATAGCACCCTTCGAATCCACGAACGTGCCTCGCTCCGAATCCACGAGAGCGGTTGAACCTTGAATCCACAAGGACACGCGAATCCACGCGCCGATTTTTGGGGTAAATCGTTGTTTTGGGTGGTGATGATCCGCCGAATACTTAGATCAAAGATAGATCGGAAATACCATCTAAGTATTCATTAGTTTGATTCAACTCGAGATGTGAGTATGAAAACCTAGAATCAAACTAATCAATATAGATGAAGAAACATAGAGTATTCTCTAATGATTTCCTTTCTTCTCTATATGTGGATCTATAGCCGTATAAAATGGTCTATGAAAATGACGGCTATGTGGATTAGCCCTAGAGAAAGAGTCATATGGTCTATTTATAGGTTAGAAACCCTAGGAAGGAGATAAGAATCAAAAACCTAACATTTCTGGAAATTTTACGGACGGTGATCCGGATCGGACTAGCTAGGATCCGGATCGTCGTAACGAGACAGCCAGTTCCAGAAAAACAAAGGTTCGGGATCCGGATCGAAGTGCACGATCCGGATCGTTCATACAGTTTACCAAACATCAACGTTCGGGATCCGGATTGCGAAGCATGATCCGGATCGTTCAAGGAAAATGGTAAACTCACTGTTCGGGATCCGGATCAAGAGACTACGATCCGGATTGAACTGATGTATGAACGAACCACCTTCGGGATCCGGATCGAACAACCTGATCCGGATCCTGAACATGTCCCAAGTCCAGTTTTTGATTTTTATGCAATGAAAGATTCTTCCAAGTGTTTCTACACTACAAGAAGTATTCGGATCACACAAAATATTTAGTTAAACGTACCTGATCCTTTTGAATTCTTCTTTCTTGAGATTGAGTTAAATGATCCAACTTTCTTCACCTTCAATCTTCAAGACTTGAGACTTTCACGAAACTACGCCAACTCAAATTCCGTAACAATCTCCCCCTTTGGCGGTTTCGTGACAAAACATAGATCCACTAAAGAAAATTCAAAAAGATATTTTTGTTGCTATCACCATACAACAAAAATTTACAATGGAGATCCAAAAATTTAAAAACATGAGATAAACTCCTAAAACAGACTCTAGACTTAGACATCTGTACTCTCTGCACATAGAAATCATCCTTGACAAAAAGAGATCGTTAGATACCTCAAGAATATTTAACATATAAAACCTAGTACAGAGATAGAGTTTATCTAATCATCATGACATATGAGAATTCAGATATGTAAGAGAATCAAAGTTAAAAACCAACATATCTTGTATGCATTCAAAAACCAAATGTCAAAATGTTAGTCCAACATCAACTTGTTAGTTATATTACATGCCCAAATAATTAGTCGAATAGTTAGTCGAGACATGCAAACAATCACAAGATGAAAACCAAACCAAAAGTTGAAGTTGAGATCATATTTACCTTGTTGAGATCATACTTACCTTGATATTTCATCATTCATACCATCATTCATTGTTCAAAGTTCTCTCTAACTCTCTCCCCCTTTTTGTCACAAAACAAAGCCAAAATGTAGTTAAGACTACGAAATGTTAGGAGAGTGAAAAGTTCTAGTAAAACGTAAAACCTGAGAACTAAGCTAAAGTAAGTATAAAACTAAATCCTAAAATCAAAATCCTGCACAAATAAAAAAGGAAAAAAAAAAAAAAAAAAAAGAGTCATAAGTAATCAGTTGTCAGAATCTGAGTCTTCAGAGCTTGTGCAACCCATCTTAGAAAGTATCTTTCGCATCCGCTTGTCCATTGAATTGATCTTCTTCGTTATTGTAATGTGAGCTGCCGTGGTAATCTCAAGCTCATTGGTAATTCTTTGTTGTTCCTTCAAAACTTGTTCTTGCTTAACAGATAGTCGCTGTTGTTCCTTGATAATCGATGTTATTGATGCTTCATCATCTGTGCCGGGTACTTGTCGAGATGGTGATGCGTTAGTGCTTGTACTGTGCTTCGTTCCGGATGCAGGAACTGGAGTGACATGCGGCAACTTATGGAGGGATTTGACAATGGTAGACTCATCTATCATGCTCAGACATTGATGATAAGTTGTTGAAGTAATGTCAACCTGAAATTTCTTTAAAATCCTCATTATAATCAAGGGAAATGGAATTCTCTCAGTGGGATGAGGATGCTCAACATATCGCGCCATTCTATTCCAGATAATGTACGGAATGTTGATATTCAATGCCGTTGCCTCTGATGGATGTCCTATAAGATACAAGAACAACAACCGGTCCCACCTCACAACCTTTGTCTGCATATTTGGAAGTATATTGTAACATGTGATGAAGTTTAAGAAGCGATATTCAAGACGAAGTTCTTTAGAACGAACAGATTTTTCGGTTGATTGTGTTCCCTCGAGACAAATTCCCTCTATAACTCTTCGCCATAATGTGTTTGTCAAATTTACCCCCTTCAAGTAGTGAACTCCTTTCTTGCTGGCTTCCATTCTCAAAACCTCGCCAATCAATTCTGGAGTAATCTTAAACCTTGTGCCTTGGATATTCGTGTAGAACTCCATAGGACCGTTCTCAAACCCTCGAAGATGCCGTGCATTAGTATAGAAAGTCCTCACATGATGCAAACAGTAGCCAAGAGTTTCTGGGAAACGACACACTTGAATTAGGTTGGCTTGTTCAATCAGAAGACCAAATCCAGGGGAGTGACCTTGTAGAGCCTCAATGTTAACATGCCTTTCACCAATGCATTCACGATGTGCAAAGGCTCGAAGACGATCAGTGTTAACGAATACTTCTTCCAAGCGATGTGGGGAGTCAGGGGCTATCGGCGTGTCAACATTAATGTCCTGTCGTAGCCCACGGCGTCTAGTTATTCTCTTTCTTTTTATGGAGATGGTTGGTGCTGCCACTGATGCTTTTCCTGGTTCCTTAGTTGCCTTTTCTTTTGATTTAACAGACGCCTTTCTCCTTGAATCATCAGACGGTTCTTGTTCATACATTGAGTCATCATCATCCGTCAATGCCGCCCAGTCAATCTCATGACAATCTACCTCTGTGTCACTGACCTCGACAAATTCACCTTTTTGTTGGAGGTTCTTGGCTCTCTTCAGTTTATTTGTTGGGCGAGTGTGTACCATTGAGACCAGGAGAAGGATTAACCAAGAGAGTGCCATTGATCAAAGTGCTTGAGTTAAGAAAGTGTCCTGTGAAAACCAACTCAAGAACACAAAAATTCTTAGTTTTCAAAAATTGAAAAATTGTATCCAAAGAATCATAATCATGTAGAGAGACTAAGAATCAAATTAGTTTTGCAAAAGAACTTTTAAAAATAGATCAATTGCATGATTTTTGAAAATCCTTATTATATGCCCTAAAATCGAAATTTTAGAAATCGAAGCCTAAAAATCCGTTAATCAGGAGAATACCTAGCATATAATCAAAACTAATCTACCCAGAGTTCTTATTTCAAAAGAAATTTGATCAAAAACCATCCACAAACAAAGTTGATCCAAGAAATTCATCACGTTTGAGGAGGAAAAGAGAAAAACGGTGAAAAACCGAGATTTTGATCAATAAAACTTACTTGGAGTTGAAGAACCTGAGTTTGAAAGCTTCCAGGAAGGATGAAATCTAGAGAGAGAGGCTCTGGAAACTTTGGAACAAAAGATTGGAGTAAAGAAATCAAAAACCCCTTTCGTTCCTTATAAAACCTAGCCGCGATCCGGATCAGTTCATAACTGCGATCCGGATCGGCTACCCGCAGTGAGAAACTGCGTTCGGGATCCGGATCGGCAGATACAATCCGGATCGTCAGCCCGCAGAAGAATTCCTGCGTTCGGGATCCGGATCATCTACCCCGATCCGGATCGGCCCCAACTTTTTCTTTAGAAAATTTCAGAGAAATTCAGGAAAATCCAGAAAAAGATTGTAAGCACAAATGTGTATCAACTTTAAACAAAAATCATCGTTTCATACAACAAGAATTAGATTATACCAAATCTATCAATAATATCCAAAAATGAAACGAAAATTTACAAAAATTAAATCCCTTAAAGTTGAACACCTTCAATCACATCTAACTTGATCTTATGAGTAATGCCTTTATCAAATCATCAATTCAGTAAAGAAAATGAAATACAAAGATCAATAGATGTTTGAAATCCCAAATATAGTAGATAATATATCTAGACAATCTGTTGAAGAGAGTGGCTCTTTGAGCATCTTTCATTAAAAACCCACCTTATACCAACCTTGAAATTTGACAGAGTCAAGTATTTCAACATGCATTTTACTTAATCAAAAATTTGAACAACAATGCTTGGTATACATGTGATAGCTGCACACAATACTCGGACGACCGAGGTGGTAGCTCTTTCCTCCATGTGGTGGTAGTTTTCACACTCCTCATTGGGATGTAACTCTTTCCACATCTTTTGAGCATTTTACCTTTTCTAAGACTCCCCCTCAATTGGCTATCAATTATTTAAGATATAAAGTATTCAACCAAAAATTGATCTCGATTTCATACTCGACTAAGCAGTCAAATAAGATAATGACTATACCAAGAGATCATTGAGAGAGAAATTGACTTTGATCACTCAGAAGATGATTTAATTAACATAAATGATCATTGCAACAGTGAAATATTATGATGGCAAAAGCATAATAAAATTCTAAATGTGCGAAAAGATGCAATTAAAGTCAATTATGATCTATGCTCAATTAATGTCCTATGTACAAACATAGATAATGAACAAAACAAAAACAAATACAAAACCTATCCTAAACAAAGATTTTAAAAAGAAGATTACTTCAAAGAAAGCATCCCAATTGCTTTTCGTAAATGAATAAAACGTTTTTGATCCAAAGGTTTTGTTAGAATGTCAGCTAATTGATCCTCAGTTGAAATATATGAAAGTTGAAGAGTATTTGATTCAACTAGCTCTCTAAGAAAATGATATCTAAGTTCAATATGTTTTGTTCTAGAGTGCAACACAGGGTTTTTAGAAATGTTAATAGCACTAGTGTTGTCACAAAGTATTGTTACCGAAGATGCTGAAATGCGGAAGTCGCTCAGTACGCTTTTCATCCAAATGAGTTGAGTTGAGCAACTTCCAGCTGAAATGTATTCCGCTTCGGCAGTCGAGAGTGCTATGCAATTCTGCTTTTTACTGTGCCATGCAACAAGGCAATGGCCAAGATAGAAGCATGCACCACTCGTGCTTTTCCGATCATCCACTGATCCTGCCCAATCGGCATCTGAGTATCCAACAATATCCAAACTTGTTCCCATAGGATACCAAATTCCGAAATTAATTGATCCTTTGATATACCGGATGATCCTTTTCACCGCTTTCAGGTGAACCTCCTTTGGTGCTGATTGATATCTCGCGCAAATCCCAACACCAAAAGATATATCTGGGCGACTAGCCGTGAGGTAAAGTAGACTTCCAATCATACTTCGATACAATTTCTCGTCTACATTCTCACTATGTGATTCACTTCCAAGTCCTTTGTGGCTAGTTCCCATTGGAATCGGAAAATCTTTACAATTTTCTAGATCAAACTTTTTGACCAACTCCATAGCATACTTGGATTGACTCAAGTGAATACCTTCATCATTTTGTTTAATTTGCAATCCAAGAAAATAAGTCAATTCGCCCATCATGGACATCTCAAATTCGCTTTCCATGGTCTCCGCGAATTTAGAAGCATCATTATCCTTTGTTGCTCCAAATACAATGTCATCGACATAGATTTGTGCAACAATGAAGTTATTTTGATAATGCTTCACAAAGAGAGTCCTGTCTGCTCCCCCTCGAGTATAGCCCTTCTCCAAAAGGTGCTTTGTCAGCCTTTCGTACCATGCTCGCGGTGCTTGTTTCAGACCGTAAAGAGCCTTTTTCAAACGAAAAACATGGTTAGGTTGTTTATGATCTACAAAACCTTTCGGTTGAGCCACATAAACTTCCTCATTTAAAAACTCATTTAGAAATGCGCTCTTAACATCCATTTGAAATAATTTGATTTTAAAATGACAAGCAATAGCAAACAGTATACGAATGGACTCGAGTCTAGCTACAGGGGCGAATGTTTCGTCAAAGTCTATACCTTCTACTTGAGAGTAGCCTTGAGCAACTAATCGTGCCTTGTTCCTGATGATAGTACCATCCTCATTTTTCTTGTTCTTGAAGATCCATTTGGTACCTATCACATTGTGTTGCTTTGAAGGCTTTGTTAATTCCCAGACTTTGTTTCGCTCAAATTGATGGAGCTCTTCCTGCATTGCTTTAATCCAGTAGTCATCCTGAAGAGCTTCATCTATGTTCTTTGGTTCGATTAAAGATACGTAGCAAGCGAATCCACAAACCAACTGCCTCCGAGTTCTGACTCCTTCTTGTGGATCTCCAATAATATTCGATTCCGGATGATCCTTGGAGATTCGTAACGTTTGTTGAAGCGGAGTACTCGGAGATATATGAGATGATTCCTGCACATCAGATAAACTAGAAGAACCATTAGATGCATCATTAATATTGGAAGTATTATTATGAGAAGATGCACTAGCAGGAGAATCATCATCTAGAGAGATATCGAGGGTAGATTTTCCAGTTTCAAAGTGAAAAGCTTTATCTACTTTAACATTTATAGATTCTACGATCCTCTTAGATTCAATGTTAAATACTCGATATGCTCTGCTATTCGTAGAATAACCCAGAAAGATCCCTTCATCACTTCGAGAGTCAAACTTTCCAAGATTTTCACGGTCACGTAAAATGTAACATCGACTCCCAAAGACACGAAAATATTTGATATTGGGTTTTCTACTAAACCACAGCTCATATGGTGTATTTAAAGTTCCTGGGCGCAAGTAAACTCTATTAATGACATAGACAGCGGTGTTAACAGCTTCAGCCCAAAAATGTAGCGGCAAATTCCGGCTATGAAGCATCACACGCGCCATCTCTTGAACAACCCTGTTCTTGCGCTCAACAACACCATTCTGCTGAGGTGTATAGGGTGCCGAGAATTCATGTTTGATTCCATTTGAAGTGCAAAAATCAATAAATTTTGAATTTATGAATTCTCCACCTCTATCACTTCTAACACGAATGATCTTTTCATTCTTTTCAATCATAATACGATGGCAAATCTCATGAAAAGAGTCAAATGTATCAGCTTTCTCTTTCAAAAATGCTACCCATGAAAACCGAGAGAAATCATCAACCAATAAAAAGATGTACCATTTACTTCCCAAAGATGGTTGACGGGTCGGCCCCATTAAGTCCATGTGCAAAAGTTCCAAGGGCCGTTTTGTACCAACGTGGTTCAAGTTCTTGTGTGCAGTCCTAGACTGTTTTCCCTTTTGGCAACCACCACACACAACGTTTTGTTTAAATAAAAGCTTTGGAATCCCCTTGACCACGTCCTTGTTTGAAATTCTAGTAAGTTCCTTAAAATTTAAGTGACCTAGCCTTTCATGCCAAAGAGTTTCATTATTCAAAGCGGCTAAGTTACAATTTTCAGAAAATTTATTAGGAACAACATAACAATTGTTTTCAGATCTAACCCCTTTTAGAAAGAAAACATGGTCCTTATCAGTTACAACGCATTCAACCGATGAAAAGTTAACTGAAAAACCATTGTCGCAAAGTTGACTTATGCTTATGAGGTTAGTCTTAAGGCCATCAACAAATAAGACGTTTTTCAAAATCGGGCCATCTGGAATAGCTACCGTCCCTTTTCCAACAATTTTGGAAGATCGACCGTCTCCGAAAACAACGTGTCCTCCGGAGATTTTCTCAAGACTTTGAAAACTATTTTTGTCACCGGTCATGTGACGGGAACACCCGCTATCCAGATACCAAGACGAACTATCATATGCATGCAAGGAAACATTGGAAACAAGACAAGGGAAAATTTCACCTTTGCGCACCCAAACCCTTTTGGAGTGCGTCGGTAATGGTCGAGAAGTTATATGCCTAGGTGAAGGCGTCTTGTTATAGCGATTGTTGTTCCTTGATGTAATCGTCTTGCGCGATGAACTACCAAATCTCTTTTCATTTGAAAAGTTTTGCTTTGATTTTCGGGGAGGAGCCGTTTTGGTAGTTGTTGCAAGAGGTCTTTGAGATGAGCGTTCGACTCCCGTCTTGCAATATCTTCTTATGTGTCCTGAAACACCACAACGAAAACATACCTTAGATCTTGACGATCCCAAAGAGGATGAAGTAGGTTTGTTGTCGTTGTTTGTCTTGAATTCCGGTGTCGGAGGAGGAGATACCGACTGAGGCACAAAAACTGTCTCACTCGAACTTGGACTGTTTCCAGTTTGAGTGTATCCGAGGCCGAACCTATTTGATTGACCAAGACCAAGAAGTCTATCCAACTTACTCCTTCCTGAAGAGAATCGCTGTAAGTCATTCTTGAGTTGGAAAATGGTCTTTGTCATTTCCAGGTTATCCTGTCGAGCCTCGTTGTAGAGCTTTGAGAAGTGATTCGCGTTATCCACCAGATTTGTATGTTCCTTCTCAAGTTGCTTATTGGACTCTTGAAGGGAAGCATTTTCTTTTATCAGGTTTTCCCTTTCCACTTCAAGAGCGTTTGAGAGAGAAGTCGCTCTTTTTGCTTCTTCTTCGAGATCATGCACTCTCCCTCTCAAACTCTTGTTTTGCTTAGCCACTTTCTTTGAGTCCCTCAAAAGTCTGTGGTAGGCTAGAGCAAAATCTTCACCTTCCGAATCATCCGATTCGTTGTCCGTTGCGTTCTTTTCAACAGTGGAGTTGGACAACGACTCAGATGTACTTGCCATAAAGCACATGAAGGGTGAAGATACGGACGCGTGGAATGCGGTGGAGCTCTTTTCTTCATCACTCGAAGACGACTCATTTGACGTTGAGTTGTCATCCCAAGTGACGACTTGCATCGCCTTCTTCTTTGCCGGATACTTGTTAGGACATTCCGTTGCAATGTGGCCGTAGCCTCGACATTTGAAGCATTGTAGTTGTCCTTCTGAGCTTTTCTTATCCTTTGAGAAGTTCTCTTGCTTTCTTGACTTGTAACCTGAAGTACCCTTGCCTTTGTTCGACTTTCCGAAGGATGGAGATTTGCTTGAATTACCCCTTCGAAAGTTGCGGCGAAACTTCCTTGTCAAGAGAGCGAGCTGCTTCTCAAATTCCTCCATAGAAAGGTTCTCGTCATCGTCTGAGGAGGATGTATCCGTGTCTTCTTCCTTAGTTGTTTTCAACGCATAACCTGAAGACTTAGAAGTGGATGCCTTTCCAGAAGAATTGTTAGTAGTAAATGTCATTTCATAAGTTTGTAATGAGCCAACTAATTCTTCTACACGTATTTCGTCCGGGTGTTTAATAGTTTCAATGGCAGTAACCTTTGGGCGAAATCGTTCAGGAAGAGTTCTTAAGATTTTTCTTACAATCTTAAATTCTGGAATCTTCTCTCCCAGATTAGCACATGAGTTTACGATGTCTTGCAATCGTGTATAGTAGTCCGTGAAAGATTCATTTTCTGCCATTAAGATAGAGTCAAACTTGCTCGTAAGCATTTGCAGTTTCTGAATCTTCACGAGGTTAGTTCCCTCATGTGTAACCTGAAGAACATCCCAGATTTCTTTCGCAGTCTCACAAGCCGAGACGCGAGAGAATTCAGTTTGAGATAAGGCATTAAAAATAGCATTAATTCCCTTGCCATTGTAAGAAGATGAATCTAACTCTTCCTTGGTCCATTTCGACCTAGGTTTTAAGGTGCGAACATCACCATTAAATTCAGTTGGATTAGACCATCCTAATTCAATTGATTGCCACACCCGTTCGTCGATGGAAATTAAAAAGGCTTTCATCCGTACTTTCCAGTACGCATAATTAGTTCCATCGAAGAATGGGGGTCGGTTGATGTTTCCACCTTCAACCATTGTTTACAACCCTATTCCCGCTCTGATACCACTTGTTGGGTTATATGTAATACGGATCTAAATAGTGGAAAAAACACCTAGAGGGGGGGGGTGAATAGGTGTAAACGTATAAACACTCAAAAAATCGTTGCGATAAAACCCAATGCGGAAATAAAAATAATACGCAAGATTTTTACGTGGAAAACTCCATCACTGGAGTAAAAAACCACGGGACCGATAACACGGCAGAAATCCACTAGAATTAAAACACGTACAAGGTGATTTACCGTACACACTTACGACTCAACCTTTTCCATACGCTCCTAGAGGATCTTCTCCGCTCGCTCCGCGACGCTTCTCGAATCCACCATCTGCGCCCAACGCCGAATCCACGGCGTCCAACGTCGAATCCACGACGTCCGACCGAATCCACGGTCTTCACCCAATAGCACCCTTCGAATCCACGAACGTGCCTCGCTCCGAATCCACGAGAGCGGTTGAACCTTGAATCCACAAGGACACGCGAATCCACGCGCCGATTTTTGGGGTAAATCGTTGTTTTGGGTGGTGATGATCCGCCGAATACTTAGATCAAAGATAGATCGGAAATACCATCTAAGTATTCATTAGTTTGATTCAACTCGAGATGTGAGTATGAAAACCTAGAATCAAACTAATCAATATAGATGAAGAAACATAGAGTATTCTCTAATGATTTCCTTTCTTCTCTATATGTGGATCTATAGCCGTATAAAATGGTCTATGAAAATGACGGCTATGTGGATTAGCCCTAGAGAAAGAGTCATAGGGTCTATTTATAGGTTAGAAACCCTAGGAAGGAGATAAGAATCAAAAACCTAACATTTCTGGAAATTTTACGGACGGCGATCCGGATCGGACTAGCTAGGATCCGGATCGTCGTAACGAGACAGCCAGTTCCAGAAAAACAAAGGTTCGGGATCCGGATCGAAGTGCACGATCCGGATCGTTCATACAGTTTACCAAACATCAACGTTCGGGTTCCGGATTGCGAAGCATGATCCGGATCGTTCAAGGAAAATGGTAAACTCACTGTTCGGGATCCGGATCAAGAGACTACGATCCGGATTGAACTGATGTATGAACGAACCACCTTCGGGATCCGGATCGAACAACCTGATCCGGATCCTGAACATGTCCCAAGTCCAGTTTTTGATTTTTATGCAATGAAAGATTCTTCCAAGTGTTTCTACACTACAAGAAGTATTCGGATCACACAAAATATTTAGTTAAACGTACCTGATCCTTTTGAATTCTTCTTTCTTGAGATTGAGTTAAATGATCCAACTTTCTTCACCTTCAATCTTCAAGACTTGAGACTTTCACGAAACTACGCCAACTCAAATTCCGTAACATCCAGGAGTAGGTGTTGAAGGCTTGATTCTTCAGGTAATGAGTGCCATCGGCTCGGGCGTCCATCCCTAGTACTTCACCAATTAGCTGAGGCGTTACTTTAATTCTGACATTCTTGACTAATGTTTGAAAATCTCGACGCCCGCTTTCCTGATCAACTAGATAGCAGGCATTCTGATAAAACATCCTCACTGAGTGAAGACAATACCCAGAGGTCTCCGGGAAATCGCAAATGGAAGCAAGACCTCTCTGGTCAAACAAAGTCCCAAACGTCTGAGAACGCTGCTTTAAGGCTTTTACATCAACATGTCTTTCTCCAATGCATTCTCTGTTTTCAAAATCCTTTATTCTAGCCGAGCTGACAAAGTCTTGTGGAGGTGCTTGCCTATCAGCTGGTTGCTCAATGGAGATTCCTTGTGCACTCCCTCTTTTGCGAGCAATACTTTTTCTCCTTGTCTTCCCAGAAGTTTCTTCCATTGGAGCTTTGCCTTTCTCAGCAGCAGTGGGCGGAGCCTTCAATGTTTCTGCAGGTGCTTTTCCCTTTGAAGCAGTCGGAACAGTCGTTGCTTCAACTTGCAGTTCATCCCAATTAATTGATTCCGTTTCAGATTCTGTATCGGAAACATCTTTAGCTTTCTTCGCTTTCTTAGCCTTCTTAGCCCTCTTGGGCTTGACGGTGTCTCTCGTATGAACCATAGCCGCAAGTAGGAAAACAATCCAGGTGATCACCATTTTGATTACTAGTGAAAGATGTATCCTGTGAAGACCAACTCAAGAACACATGAAAAAATTGTTAATTTTCAAAGATTGAAAAATTGTACCCAAACAATCATAATCATGTAGAGAGACTAAGAATGAAATTAGTTTTGCAAAAGGACTTTTAAAAATAGATCAATTGCATGATTTTCGAAAATCCTTATTATATGCCCTAAAACCGAAATTTTAGAAATCGAAGCCTAAAAATCCGTTAATCAGGAGAATACCTAGCACATAATCAAAACTAATCTACCCAGAGTTCTTATTTCAAAAGAAATTTGATCAAAAACCATCCACAAACAAAGTTGATCCAAGAAATTCATGACGTTTGAGGAAGAAGAGAGAAAAACGGTGAAAAACCGAGATTTTGATCAATAAAACTTACTTGGAGTTGAAGAACTTGAGTTTGAAAGCTTCCAGGAAGGATGAAATCTAGAGAGAGAGGCTCTGGAAACTTTGGAACAAAAGATTGGAGTAAAAGAAATCAAAAACCCTTTTGTTCTTTATAAAACCTAGCCGCGATCCGGATCAGTTCATAACTGCGATCCGGATCGGCTACCCGCAGTGAGAAACTGCGTTCGGGATCCGGATCGGCAGATACAATCCGGATCGTCAGCCCGCAGAGTAATTCCTGCGTTCGGGATCCGGATCATCTTGCCCGATCCGGATCGGCTCCAACTTTTTCTTTAGAAAATTTCAGAGAAATTCAAGAAAAACCAAAAAAAGATTGTAAGCACAAATGTGTATCAACTTTAAACAAAAATCATCGTTTCATACAACAAGAATTAGATTATGCCAAATCTATCAATAATATCCAAAAATGAAACGAAAATTTATAAAAATTAAATCCCTTAAAGTTGAACACCTTCAATTACATCTAACTTGATCTTATGAGTAATGCCTTTATCAAATCATCAATTCAGTAAAGAAAATGAAATACAAAGATCAATAGATGTTTGAAATCCCAAATATAATAGATAATGTATCTAGACAATCTGTTGAAGAGAGTGGCTCTTTGAGCATCTTTCTTTAAAAACCCACCTTATACCAACCTTGAAATTTGACGGAGTCAAGTATTTCAACATGCATTTTACTTAATCAAAAATTTGAACAACCATGCTTGGTATACATGTGGTAGCTGCACACAATACTCGGACGACCGAGGTGGTAGCTCTTTCCTCCATGTGGTGGTAGTTTTCACACTCCTCATTGGGATGTAACTCTTTCCACATCTTTTGAGCATTTTACCTTTTCTATGACTCCCCCTCAATTGGCTATCAATTATTTAAGATATAAAGTATTCAACCAAATATTGATCTCGATTTCATACTCGACTAAGCAGTCAAATAAGATAATGACTATACCAAGAGATCATAGAGAGAGAGAAATTGACTTTGATCACTTAGAAGATGATTTAATTAACATAAATGATCATTACAACAGTGAAATATTATGATGGCAAAAGCATAATAAAATTCTAAATGTGCGAAAAGATGCAATTAAAGTCAATTATGATCTATGCTCAATTAATGTCCTATGTACAAACATAGATAATGAACAAAACAAAAACAAATACAAAACCTATCCTAAGCAAAGGTTTCAAAAAGAAGTTTATTTCAAGGAAAGCATTCCAATTGCTTTTCGTAAATGAATAAAACGTTTTTGATCCAAAGGTTTTGTTAGAGTGTCAGCTAATTGATCCTCAGTTGAAATATATGAAAGTTGAAGAGTATTTGATTCAACTAGCTCTCTAAGAAAATGATATCTAAGTTCAATATGTTTTGTTCTAGAGTGCAACACAGGGTTTTTAGAAATGTTAATTGCACTTGTGTTGTCACAAAGAATTGTTACCGAAGATGCTGAAATGCGGACGTAGCTCAATACGCTTTTCATCCAGATGAGTTGAGTTGAGCAACTTCCAGCTGAAATGTATTCCGCTTCGGCAGTCGAGAGTGCTATGCAGTTCTGCTTTTTACTGTGCCATGCAACAAGGCAATGGCCAAGATAGAAGCATGCACCACTCGTGCTTTTCCGATCATCCACTGATCCTGCCCAATCGGCATCTGAGTATCCAACAATATCCAAACTTGTTCCTATAGGATACCAAATTCCGAAATTAATTGATCCTTTGATATACCGGATGATCCTTTTCACCGCTTTTAGGTGAACCTCCTTTGGTGCTGATTGATATCTCGCGCAAATCCCAACACCAAAAGATATATCCGGGCGACTAGCCGTGAGGTAAAGTAGACTTCCAATCATACTTCGATACAGTTTCTCGTCTACATTCTCACTATGTGATTCACTTCCAAGTCCCTTGTGGCTAGTTCCCATTGGAGTCGGAAAATCTTTACAATTTTCTAGATCAAACTTTTTGACCAACTCCATTGCATACTTGGATTGACTCAAGTGAATACCTTCATCATTTTGTTTAATTTGCAATCCAAGGAAATAAGTCAATTCGCCCATCATGCACATCTCAAATTTGCTTTCCATGGTTTTCGCGAATTTAGAAGCATCATTATCTCTTGTTGCGCCAAATACAATGTCATCGACATAGATTTGTGCTACAATGAAATTGCTTTGATAATGCTTCACAAAGAGAGTCCTATCAGCTCCCCCTCGAGTATAGCCCTTCTCCAAAAGGTGCTTTGTTAACCTTTCGTACCATGCTCGCGGTGCTTGTTTCAGACCGTAAAGAGCCTTTTTCAAACGAAAAACTTGGTTAGGTTGTTTATGATCTACAAAACCTTTCGGTTGAGCCACATAAACTTCCTCATTTAAAAACCCATTTAGAAATGCGCTCTTAACGTCCATTTGAAATAATTTGATTTTAAAATGACAAGCAATAGCAAATAGTATACGAATGGACTCGAGTCTAGCTACAGGGGCGAATGTTTCGTCAAAGTCTATACCTTCTACTTGAGAGTAGCCTTGAGCAACTAATCGTGCCTTGTTCCTGATGATAGTACCATCCTCATTTTTCTTGTTCTTGAAGATCCATTTGGTACCTATCACATTGTGTTGCTTTGGAGGCTTCGTTAATTCCCAGACTTTGTTTCGCTCAAATTGATGGAGCTCTTCCTGCATTGCTTTAATCCAGTAGTCATCCTGAAGAGCTTCATCTATGTTCTTTGGTTCGATTAAAGATACGTAGCAAGCGAATCCACAAACCAACTGCCTCCGAGTTCTGACTCCTTCTTGTGGATCTCCAATAATATTCGAATCCGGATGATCCTTGGAGATTCGTAACGTTTGTTGAAACGGAGTACTCGGAGATAGATGAGATGATTCCTGCACATCAGATAAGCTTGAAGAACCATTAGATGCATCATTAATATTGGAAGTATTATTATGAGAAGATGCATTAGCAGGAGAATCATCATCTAGAGAAATATCGAGGGTAGATTTTCCAGATCCATAGTGAAAAGCTTCATCTACTTTTACATTTATAGATTCTACGATCGTCTTAGATTCAATGTTAAATACTCGATATGTAGAACACCGGGATTTGGATGACGCACCGACCTTGCAGGATGGTGTGGTGCGGAGGAATTTGCCTTGGATGTGTCCCACTTGTGTTTTCAGAGGAGTTCGGGTTGATTTGGATCCCCGCGGAGGCCTCTGCTTGTTTCGGGCTTTGTACGCGTTAGGTGACTGGTACGGGAAGCTCCGACACCGCTATGGGTTGCAGAAAAATTGGGAAACACTTGGAGCAGGTGTACTTTTGATTTACAGCGAGGTTCGGGAGGTTCCGGACTGACGCGGAGGACCCGGAGGCAAAAAGTGAGTCGGAACTGGCAATTTTGGAGCCGGTATTTGATTTGAGCACCCCGACTCAACGGTTGAGCTTTTTGAAGAGAAAAAGCTGTGAGCGCGTGTACTTTGGAATTACAGCGGAGCTCGGGAGGTTCCGGGCAGCGGCGGAGGGCCCGAGGGCAAAAAGTGAGTTGGAGTTGGGTTTTTGGAATTAAGTTAATTAAATTAATTAATTTAATTAAAGCTTCTGCTTTATTAAACCCCCTCCCCTCCACCTCTGTAGCAAAGGAAAAAGAGAAAGAAAGAAAGAAAAGGAAAAGAGAAAAATGAGAGGAAAGGGAAGAAGAAGAAGAAGAAGAGGGCTTTGGAGGAAGCTTTTCTTGGGCGTTTCTTCTCCGAGCGTGGCGTGGAGCCGTGCGGGGGCCGGCGTGCCGCGAGGAGGTTGGCTTATTTTTAATCTTTTCTTTTCCCTTTCTTTTTCCTGGTGCTGGGGTGCCATGGACTTGTTGTCCGTGGCGCGGTGGTGCCTCGCGAGCCGCGCGCGCTGTTTTTGGGCAGCGCGCGGCTAAGGGGAGCGGCCGCTGCGCGGGCGCGCATGGGCGCCGCGCGCGGCAGGCGCCCTGCTGCCGTGGCAGTGCAGCGGGGCACCGGGCCGCTGGCAGCGGGCGCGCTGGTTGCGCGCCCAGGCTGGCACGCGCGGGCGGCCCCTGCGCTGGGCGACCCTGCAGGCCGCGCGCGTGGCGCGCGGCACTGCAGAGGTGCCGCGCGGGCGGCCCCTGCGCTGGGCGACCCTGCAGGCCGCGCGCGTGGCGCGCGGCACTGCAGAGGTGCCGCGCGGGCGGCCCCTGCGCTGGGCGACCCTGCAGGCCGCGCGCGTGGCGCGCGGCACTGCAGAGGTGCCGCGCGGGCGGCCCCTGTGCCGCGGGCCCCGCGCGGCATGGCAGGGTGCCGCGCGGGCGGCCCCTGTGCCGCGGGCCCCGCGCGGCATGGCAGGCGCCGCGCGGGCGGCCCCTGTGCCGCGGGCCCCGCGCGGCAGTGCAGGGCGCCGCGCGGGCGGCCCCGGTGCCGCGGGCCCCGCGCGGCAGTGCTGGGCGCCGCGCGGGCGGCCCCTGTGCCGCGGGCCCCGCGCGGCATGGCAGGGCGCCGCGCGGGCGGCCCCTGTGCCGCGGGCCCCGCGCGGCAGTGCTGGGTGCCGCGCGGGCGGCCCCTGTGCCGCGGGCCCCGCGCGGCATGGCAGGGCGCCGCGCGGGCGGCCCCTGTGCCGCGGGCCCCGCGCGGCAGTGCAGGGCGCCGCGCGGGCGGCCCCTGTGCCGCGGGCCCCGCGCGGCATGGCAGGGCGCCGCGCGGGCGGCCCCTGTGCCGCGGGCCCCGCGCGGCAGTGCAGGGCGCCGCGCGGGCGGCCCCTGTGCCGCGGGCCCCGCGCGGGCGGCCCCTGTGCCGCGGGCCCCCGCGGCCCTGCAGGGCGCCGCGCGGGCGGCCCCTGTGCCGCGGGCGGGCCTTTGGGCCCCCGCGGCCCTGCAGGCCGCGCGCTAGGCGCGCGGCGCTGCTGCAGGCCGCGTGGGTGGCCCTTGGGCCCCGCAGCCCTGCAGGCCGCGCGCTAGGCGCGCGGCGCTGCTGCAGGCCGCGTGGGTGGCCCTTGGGCCCCGCGGCCCTGCAGGCCGCGCGCTAGGCGCGCGGCGCTGCTGCAGGCCGCGTGGGTGGCCCTTGGGCCCCGCGGCCCTGCAGGCCGCGCGCTAGGCGCGCGGCGCTGCTGCAGGCCGCACGGGCGGACTTGGGGCCGCGCGGCGCTGCTGGCCACGCGGCTGACCTTTGCCGCGTGGGGTTGGTTTCTTTGGGCAGTACGGCCATGGGCCGCACTGTGCCGCGTTGTTGCGGCTCGGCGGTACGCCGCGGCGGATGCGCCGCGGCGGATGCGCGATGGGATTCCGCGCGACGCCCGACGCTCTTCGCCGCCGGAGGGTTTTCCTTCGCCTTTGTTTGCGCGGTTTTCGGCCGCGGGTTTGCTGATCCCGGTTCCTCTTCTTGTCTCGCAGTTGTGGCATAGTGTTAGCTTTTCCCGTGGCCGGCGGCGCGTGTTTTGCCGCGTGGAGCTGCGGGATCGCATCCGGACCTCCGTTTGGCGCACGGTTTTCGCGGTGGATCGCAGGTGGGTTGGTTTCTCCCAATGAACTACGGAATGCCCTTTATGCTTCCGAATGCAAAGGTATCGTATCCTTATTATCAGGTATTTGCGGAACAGTCGTGCAAGTCGAGGGTTGTCGTTTCCGACTTGGACACGAGTGTTAGTCGCATCGTTAGAGTATACGAGTTGTACTGGCAGAGTTACCAGATGGGTATAAATCACTGGCTGAGTTACCAGATGAGTAGATACCACTGGCGGAGTTACCAGATGGGTATAAATCACTGGCTGAGTTACCAGATGAGTAGATACCACTGGCAGAGATACCAGATGGGTATAAATCACTGGCTGAGTTACCAGATGAGTAGATACCACTGGCGGAGTTACCAGATGGGTATAAATCACTGGCTGAGTTACCAGATGAGTAGATACCACTGGCGGAGTTACCAGATGGGTATAAATCACTGGCTGAGTTACCAGATGAGTAGATACCACTGGCAGAGATACCAGATGGGTATAAATCACTGGCTGAGTTACCAGATGTGCAGATATCACTGGCTGAGTTACCAGATAGATAGTTATGCCCTGGCCGAGTCACCAGGTGGTTACTAGAAGGGATTGAGGTGGCCTTCTAGTGTCTTGTAGAGTTCTAGCAGTCCTAGTGCGGGGGCGGAAACTATGGGCGCCTAAGCCTACAGCATGTTCTTGTTTGATAAGGGCTGTAGGGGGCGCAGACGTTCGTAGTTTCCAGGCCTCCCGTGAGAGAGACTGAGAACTTACTTCCAGCATTGCATTGAGACATGTAGCGATAGATTCATTTCCAGTTATCTATCTATCTATCTATCTATCTATCTATCTATCTATCTATCTGTGTTTTTGTCTCCAGCAGACTGAGTGGGTGTACCGTGGGTTTTAGCTTTGGTGCCCACTGAGATCTGACTGTTGCAGTAGATCTCACACCCGCTGTGATGACAGGTGTTCCTGAGGCGACCGTTCCAGGTTTGGCTCATTCGGAGCTTTCTGACCGAGGTTTGCGCGTGGCTGGCTAGCTCCTATCCGAGTCGGTGGTGTCGGTGTAGTGTCTCTTGTACTTTTTAGTTTCCACTTTTGTACTTATGTTGTGGGTGCTAGTGGACTGGTGTACTTGGACTTTTCACCGCTTAGTGTTTCAGCTTCCTATCAGCTCTGATACTTGTTAGCTATAGATCTCTTTTGCAGGTTAGACGCTTCGTCTGTACGGCAGTTTCCGTACAGACGGCGGATCTGTTGGCGAGCCCGGGTCGCAGTTCGACCTCGGGGCGTGACAGATTAGGTGGTATCAGAGCCTAGGAATATAGGTCGTTGGGGACTTAGAGACCCTAGGCTTTTAGTTGGACAGTGGGAAGACTGTCGTGTGAGACGTGACCTTAGCGAGAGTCTTGTCTGAGGGTGTACCTCCCCCTGAGGATTGGGGTGAGTGACCTCGCATGTTATTTCTCTAAAGGTGATTGTGTTGGCTGCAGACAGCATAATGCTTTAGAAAGGTTAACATGTTTAGACTTTCGTTTGTTTGGGTCGAGGAAGTCTTAGTCCTAATGTTTGTTTGTTGCAGTGGTTTTTGGATGCTTCCGAGACGCCGTGCAGCGGCGAGGGCGTGTTTGACCTGGGAGGAGGGGCTTGTTTAGCGGGAAGCTAAATGGATGGAGCTGAGAGAGGCTTGGGAGATCCAGGCCCAAGCAGTCCTGGTATTTGAGGCGTTATGGCGCCAGGAGGAGAGAGCATGGAGCGTGTGATGCACATGCTTGGACCGAGAGCATCTCCCGGAGTATCGTCAGTAGTACCTCCGGCCGCGACTTTGTCGATTTCTGTTCCTGATCGCACCATTGATGGTGCGGAAGCAGCGAGAGGTTGCTGTTAGGTTGTGTACCGCATCCAGTTCCATCCCTTGTAGATTTCGGGACCGAGTTGGAGCCGTGAGAGGCCGAGAACTGGAACGCTGTTATGGAAGATTTGTTCGAGGATTTGTTCATCCAGGATAAGCATCAGGGCGCTTGGTTATGCACTTTTGCATTCGGACGCCAAGAGAGCTAGTGGCGTCGGATTCGTCTTGTTGGACCATCGGGAGCGCAGTTGATGTTCTGGGGTGAGTTTCTGTGACAGTTGAGCGATGTACCCCTGGACGCCAGGATGAGGCTTAGAGGTTGGTTATGTTCGAGTGGGAGCTGCATCGAGATGCCTACCTCTTCGTGCATTTTCGGCGAGTGCCGACCTTGGATGCAGTGAGCGTGCATGCTCGATGGTTTGACTGTGGATCAGTGACCCCGTCCGAGGGAGACGGTGAGCGGGGGATCAGCTTCGGAGTGAGAGCTCCGGCATCGCCGATTTTGCGATAGTCGCGTGTTTCGAGGTTGCCATGATTCCACCCACAGGATCATGGGTCTCAGGAGAGACTGAGACCAGGAGGCTCTCGACAGCGCTCGCTTCAGCAGCAGTGCCAGGATGTGAGTTTTCCCTTCTGCGTGGGCCGCAATCTTCGTCAGGGTTGTGGATCGCGTCTCACCTGGTGTGGCCGTCGGGGTAGAGCATGCTTTATGCCAACGCCGTGTGTGCGTTTCGGTAAAGCGGGGGTACCTTCGTGTGGGCCAGTGTCAGGACTGATGGTTTTGCACGTTTGGATCAATTTTCAGATCACGTGAAGCACGTGGATGAGTGCTGCCTGTCCTGCCAGTGCAACTAGGACCTTGGATTGACCATCGAGATGTTAGTCCTACATCAGTGCTGAGGTGTTGATACGAGGTTGGATAGGAATCGGTCGTCCCAATTTATGCTATCATGGATTGTCGAGAGAGAAGACATTGACCCTCCGTGGACCTGGTCAGGAGGAGGGTATTTTTTTTTTTTATATAGCATGTGATGAGATATATGATGCCCTGGCTGAGTTACCAGGAGGTTACCTGCCCCTGGCTGAGTTACCAGGAGGTTACTTGCCCCTGGCCGAGTTACCAGGAGGTTGATGCCCCTGGCCGAGTTACCAGGTGCTTACTAGATTGGGACTGAGATCGAGACAGTGATTGACGTGGTTTGGGAACCGCGCCAACTTCGACAGCACCTCGGGGAGTATCAACCGTGAGATAGAGAGAGCTGTGAGCGCAGTTGTGAGATTTGGCGGATCGAGAGGTCTGTGAGACCTAGTACCTCGTCGTGGGGATACGACAGTGAGGTTCCAGGCAGTTGTTACACAGTGGTGATGTCACGTTGTGGGTACACAACCGTGTGAGTTCTTGTAAGGTTCGAACTTGATTAGTCTCACCTTGTGCTTGGGCAGATGCCTTCGAGTGGTTGATATCTTTATGGAACCTTACAGCCAAGGGCTGTGCCTGGATACTGATCCGGAACCAGTAGGGCAGTTTGAGCGGTTTGCGTGGTCAAGTAGATTGACTAATGCCCTACTGATTGAGAGCTGTGTTTTTCCTGTTTCACTGGACGGGTTGGTGGTGATACCGTCGAAGGTTTTTGCTTATCTCCGAGGCGACTTGGAGCTTGAGGGGCTCTTGAGGATGGTGCTACAACTTCTATGGAGGAAGAAGTTGGTTGCCTAGCTTTGAGAGTTGCACTTGGGCATCGAAAATTTTGTGGTTAGGCCTTGTGATTCAGCCGCATGAGTGTCGGAGGACCCAACGAGGTGAGATGCCGTTTGGGTTGGGCCTGGACCCATGTTAAAGTCAGAGATCAGAAGCTCTTGGACTATGCAAGGCCAGTGTAACTTGCGAGAGGCAAAGCTGAGGAAGATACCAGCATTGATCCGGATATTGCCGTGATAGTGAGGTCATGGAATTATTCTTGAATCCTCAAACCTTAAGTGCTTGGACACTCAGGAAGTCGGGTCGAGGTAACGCCGGTGGATAGATTTTGCAAGGATGTATGATTGCTCTATCCCAGCGAGGACATTTTGTTCAGTATGCCCTGTTTAGGCGAGCTATGTAACCCTGGGAATTGAGTGCCAGAATCGAGAGAAGGTTCTCGAGGTTGAAAGTTTTCCCCTGTCAAGGGAGGTGATTTATGTTTTGTGGAACAGGAGTTTTGGTGGCCATGAAGCATCAGTGGGGTTTTGCCTTAAGGAGGCTTAGACTTCGGTTTTATGAGATCTCGAATCGAGGGAAACTACCAGCCTGAGAGTTATTTATAGAAATGAGTTTTGCGAGTTGTGGATCCTCGAGCTGTGATCAGGCTGGATGAGGCCTATTTGAACCCCGCAAGTTTTGCTTTGCTTTCCCTTCCTTGGTGATGGTCGAGGACTGCGTTATCCTTATCGACCGATGCGATTCTTGTTGGTGAAACCAAAGAATTTTGCAGTCGAATCAAACCTTTGGGGAAGGTTCAGTATTGTCAGCATGAGGAATGTGAGTGACCACTTGAGAGCCTTGGGCAATCTGAGGATCTTCTATCCCTTTTGTTTTTGTTTTACCCTCCTAAGTATGGATTTTGTTGGATTTCGAGGACGAAACCCTTTTAAGGGGGGGAGAGTGTAGAACACCGGGATTTGGATGACGCACCGACCTTGCAGGATGGTGTGGTGCGGAGGAATTTGCCTTGGATGTGTCCCACTTGTGTTTTCAGAGGAGTTCGGGTTGATTTGGATCCCCGCGGAGGCCTCTGCTTGTTTCGGGCTTTGTACGCGTTAGGTGACTGGTACGGGAAGCTCCGACACCGCTATGGGTTGCAGAAAAATTGGGAAACACTTGGAGCAGGTGTACTTTTGATTTACAGCGAGGTTCGGGAGGTTCCGGACTGACGCGGAGGACCCGGAGGCAAAAAGTGAGTCGGAACTGGCAATTTTGGAGCCGGTATTTGATTTGAGCACCCCGACTCAACGGTTGAGCTTTTTGAAGAGAAAAAGCTGTGAGCGCGTGTACTTTGGAATTACAGCGGAGCTCGGGAGGTTCCGGGCAGCGGCGGAGGGCCCGAGGGCAAAAAGTGAGTTGGAGTTGGGTTTTTGGAATTAAGTTAATTAAATTAATTAATTTAATTAAAGCTTCTGCTTTATTAAACCCCCTCCCCTCCACCTCTGTAGCAAAGGAAAAAGAGAAAGAAAGAAAGAAAAGGAAAAGAGAAAAATGAGAGGAAAGGGAAGAAGAAGAAGAAGAAGAGGGCTTTGGAGGAAGCTTTTCTTGGGCGTTTCTTCTCCGAGCGTGGCGTGGAGCCGTGCGGGGGCCGGCGTGCCGCGAGGAGGTTGGCTTATTTTGTATCTTTTCTTTTCCCTTTCTTTTTCCTGCTGCTGGGGTGCCATGGACTTGTTGTCCGTGGCGCGGTGGTGCCTCGCGAGCCGCGCGCGCTGTTTTTGGGCAGCGCGCGGCTAAGGGGAGCGGCCGCTGCGCGGGCGCGCATGGGCGCCGCGCGCGGCAGGCGCCCTGCTGCAGTGGCAGTGCAGCGGGGCACCGGGCCGCTGGCAGCGGGCGCGCTGGTTGCGCGCCCTGGCTGGCACGCGCGGGCGGCCCCTGCGCTGGGCGACCCTGCAGGCCGCGCGCGTGGCGCGCGGCACTGCAGAGGTGCCGCGCGGGCGGCCCCTGCGCTGGGCGACCCTGCAGGCCGCGCGCGTGGCGCGCGGCACTGCAGAGGTGCCGCGCGGGCGGCCCCTGCGCTGGGCGACCCTGCAGGCCGCGCGCGTGGCGCGCGGCACTGCAGAGGTGCCGCGCGGGTGGCCCCTGTGCCGCGGGCCCGCGCGGCATAATAGGGTGCCGCGCGGGCGGCCCCTGTGCCGCGGGCCCCGCGCGGCATGGCAGGGCGCCGCGCGGGCGGCCCCTGTGCCGCGGGCCCCGCGCGGCAGTGCAGGGCGCCGCGCGGGCGGCCCCGGTGCCGCGGGCCCCGCGCGGCAGTGCTGGGCGCCGCGCGGGCGGCCCCTGTGCCGCGGGCCCCGCGCGGCATGGCAGGGCGCCGCGCGGGCGGCCCCTGTGCCGCGGGCCCCGCGCGGCAGTGCAGGGTGCCGCGCGGGCGGCCCCTGTGCCGCGGGCCCCGCGCGGCATGGCAGGGCGCCGCGCGGGCGGCCCCTGTGCCGCGGGCCCCGCGCGGCAGTGCTGGGCGCCGCGCGGGCGGCCCCTGTGCCGCGGGCCCCGCGCGGCATGGCAGGGCGCCGCGCGGGCGGCCCATGTGCCGCGGGCCCCGCGCGGCAGTGCAGGGCGCCGCGCGGGCGGCCCCTGTGCCGCGGGCCCCGCGCGGCATGGCAGGGCGCCGCGCGGGCGGCCCCTGTGCCGCGGGCCCCGCGCGGCTGTGCAGGGCGCCGCGCGGGCGGCCCCTGTGCCGCGGGCCCCGCGCGGCAGTGCAGGGCGCCGCGCGGGCGGCCCCTGTGCTGCGGGCCCCCGCTGCCCTGCAGGGCGCCGCGCGGGCGGCCCCTGTGCCGCGGGCGGGCCTTTGGGCCCCCGCGGCCCTGCAGGCCGCGCGCTAGGCGCGCGGCGCTGCTGCAGGCCGCGTGGGTGGCCCTTGGGCCCCGCGGCCCTGCAGGCCGCGCGCTAGGCGCGCGGCGCTGCTGCAGGCCGCGTGGGTTGCCCTTGGGCCCCGCGGCCCTGCAGGCCGCGCGCTAGGCGCGCGGCGCTGCTGCAGGCCGCACGGGCGGACTTGGGGCCGCGCGGCGCTGCTGGCCACGCGGCTGACCTTTGCCGCGTGGGGTTGGTTTCTTTGGGCAGTACGGCCATGGGCCGCACTGTGCCGCGTTGTTGCGGCTCGGCGGTACGCCGCGGCGGATGCGCCGCGGCGGATGCGCGATGGGATTCCGCGCGACGCCCGACGCTCTTCGCCGCCGGAGGGTTTTCCTTCGCCTTTGTTTGCGCGGTTTTCGGCCGCGGGTTTGCTGATCCCGGTTCCTCTTCTTGTCTCGCAGTTGTGGCATAGTGTTAGCTTTTCCCGTGGCCGGCGGCGCGTGTTTTGCCGCGTGGAGCTGCGGGATCGCATCGGGACCTCCGTTTGGCGCACGGTTTTCGCGGTGGATCGCAGGTGGGTTGGTTTCTCCCAATGAACTACGGAATGCCCTTTATGCTTCCGAATGCAAAGGTATCGTATCCTTATTATCAGGTATTTGCGGAACAGTCGTGCAAGTCGAGGGTTGTCGTTTCCGACTTGGACACGAGTGTTAGTCGCATCGTTAGAGTATACGAGTTGTACTGGCAGAGTTACCAGATGGGTATAAATCACTGGCTGAGTTACCAGATGAGTAGATACCACTGGCGGAGTTACCAGATGGGTATAAATCACTGGCTGAGTTACCAGATGAGTAGATACCACTGGCAGAGATACCAGATGGGTATAAATCACTGGCTGAGTTACCAGATGAGTAGATACCACTGGCGGAGTTACCAGATGGGTATAAATCACTGGCTGAGTTACCAGATGAGTAGATACCACTGGCGGAGTTACCAGATGGGTATAAATCACTGGCTGAGTTACCAGATGAGTAGATACCACTGGCAGAGATACCAGATGGGTATAAATCACTGGCTGAGTTACCAGATGTGCAGATATCACTGGCTGAGTTACCAGATAGATAGTTATGCCCTGGCCGAGTCACCAGGTGGTTACTAGAAGGGATTGAGGTGGCCTTCTAGTGTCTTGTAGAGTTCTAGCAGTCCCAGTGCGGGGGCGGAAACTATGGGCGCCTAAGCCTACAGCATGTTCTTGTTTGATAAGGGCTGTAGGGGGCGCAGACGTTCGTAGTTTCCAGGCCTCCCGTGAGAGAGACTGAGAACTTACTTCCAGCATTGCATTGAGACATGTAGCGATAGATTCATTTCCAGTTATCTATCTATCTATCTATCTATCTATCTATCTGTGTTTTTGTCTCCAGCAGACTGAGTGGGTGTACCGTGGGTTTTAGCTTTGGTGCCCACTGAGATCTGACTGTTGCAGTAGATCTCACACCCGCTGTGATGACAGGTGTTCCTGAGGCGACCGTTCCAGGTTTGGCTCATTCGGAGCTTTCTGACCGAGGTTTGCGCGTGGCTGGCTAGCTCCTATCCGAGTCGGTGGTGTCGGTGTAGTGTCTCTTGTACTTTTTAGTTTCCACTTTTGTACTTATGTTGTGGGTGCTAGTGGACTGGTGTACTTGGACTTTTCACCGCTTAGTGTTTCAGCTTCCTATCAGCTCTGATACTTGTTAGCTATAGATCTCTTTTGCAGGTTAGACGCTTCGTCTGTACGGCAGTTTCCGTACAGACGGCGGATCTATTGGCGAGCCCGGGTCGCAGTTCGACCTCGGGGCGTGACACGATATGCTCTGCTATTCGTAGAATAACCCAAAAAGATCCCTTCATCACTTCGAGAGTCGAACTTTCCAAGTTTTTCACGGTCACGTAAAATGTAACATCGACTCCCGAAGACACGAAAATATTTGATGTTGGGTTTTCTACTAAACCACAGCTCATATGGTGTATTTAAAGTTCCTGGGCGCAAGTAAACTCTATTAACGACATAGACAGCGGTGTTCACGGCTTCAGCCCAAAAATGTAGCGGTAAATTCCGGCTATGAAGCATCACACGCGCCATCTCTTGAACAACCCGGTTCTTGCGCTCAACAACACCATTCTGCTGAGGTGTATAGGGTGCCGAGAATTCATGTTTAATGCCATTTGAAGTGCAAAAATCAATGAATTTTGAATTTATGAATTCTCCACCTCTATCACTTCTAACACGAATGATCTTTTCATTCTTTTCAATCATAATACGATGGCAAATCTCATTAAAAGAGTCAAACGTATCAGCTTTCTCTTTTAAAAATGCTACCCAAGAAAACCGAGAGAAATCATCAACCAATAAAAAAATGTACCATTTACCTCCCAAAGATGGTTGACGGGTCGGCCCCATTAAGTCCATGTGCAAAAGTTCCAAGGGCCGTTTTGTACCAACGTGGTTCAAGTTCTTGTGTGCAGTCCTAGACTGTTTTCCCTTTTGGCAACCACCACACACAATGTTTTGTTTAAATAAAAGCTTTGGAACCCCCTTGACCACGTCCTTGCTTGAAATTCTAGTAAGTTCCTTAAAATTTAAGTGACCTAGCCTTTCATGCCAAAGAGTTTCATTATTCAAAGCGGCTAAGTTACAATTTTCAGAAAATTTATTAGGAACAACATAACAATTGTTTTCAGATCTAACCCCTTTTAAAAAGAAGACATGGTCCTTATCAGTTACAACGCATTCAACAGATGAAAAGTTAACTGAAAAACCATTGTCGCAAAGTTGACTTATGCTTATGAGGTTAGTCTTAAGGCCATCAACAAATAAGACGTTTTTCAAAATTGGGCCATCTGGAATAGCTACCGTCCCTTTTCCAACAATTTTGGAAGATCGACCGTCTCCGAAAACAACGTGTCCTCCGGAGATTTTCTCAAGATTTTGAAAACTATTTTTGTCACCGGTCATGTGACGGGAACACCCGCTATCCAGATACCAAGACGAACTATCATATGCATGCAAGGAAACATTGGAAACAAGACAAGGGAAAATTTCACCTTTGCGCACCCAAACCCTTTTGGAGTGCGTCGGTAATGGTCGTGAAGTTATATGCCTAGGTGAAGGCGTCTTGTTATAGCGATTGTTGTTCCTTGATGAGATCGTCTTGCGCGATGAACTACCAAGTCTCTTTTCATTTGAAAAGTTTTGCTTTGATTTTCGGGGAGGAGCCTTTTTGGTAGTTGTTGCAAGAGGTCCTTGAGATGAGCGTTCGACTCCCGTCTTGCAATATCTTCTTATGTGCCCTGAAACACCACAACGAAAACATACCTTAGATCTTGACGATCCCAAAGAGGATGAAGTAGGTTTGTTGTCGTTGTTTGTCTTGAATTCCGGTGTCGGAGGAGGAGATACCGACTGAGGCACAAAAACTGTCTCACTCGAACTTGGACTGTTTCCAGTTTGAGTGTATCCGAGGCCGAACCGATTTGATTGACCAAGACCAAGAAGTCTATCCAACTTACTCCTTCCTGAAGAGAATCGCTGTAAGTCATTCTTGAGTTGGAAAATGGTCTTTGTCATTTCCAGGTTATCCTGTCGAGCCTCGTTGTAGAGCTTTGAGAAGTGATTCGCGTTATCCACCAGATTTGTATGTTCCTTCTCAAGTTGCTCATTGGACTCTTGAAGGGAAACATTTGCCTTTATCAGGTTTTCCCTTTCCACTTCAAGAGCGTTTGAGAGAGAAGTCGCTCTTTTTGCTTCTTCTTCGAGATCATGCACTCTCCCTCTCAAACTCTTGTTTTGCTTAGCCACTTTCTTTGAGTCCCTCAAAAGTCTGTGGTAGGCTAGAGCAAAATCTTCACCTTCCGAATCATCCGATTCGTTGTCCGTTGCATTCTTTTCAACAGTGGAGTTGGACAACGACTCGGATGTACTTGCCATAAAGCACATGAAGGGTGAAGATACGGACGCGTGGAATGCGGTGGAGCTCTTTTCTTCATCACTCGAAGACGACTCATTTGACGTTGAGTTGTCATCCCAAGTGACGACTTGCATCGCCTTCTTCTTTGCCGGATACTTGTTAGGACACTCCGTTGCAATGTGGCCGTAGCCTCGACATTTGAAGCATTGTAGTTGTCCTTATGAACTTTTCTTATCCTTTGAGAAGTTCTCTTGCTTTCTTGACTTATGACTTGAAGTACCCTTGCCTTTGTTCGACTTTCCGAAGGATGGAGATTTGCTTGAATTACCCCTTCGAAAGTTGCGGCGAAACTTCCTTGTCAAGAGAGCGAGCTGCTTCTCAAATTCCTCCATAGAAAGGTTCTCGTCATCGTCTGAGGAGGATGTATCCGCGTCTTCTTCCTTAGTTGTTTTCAACGCATAACCTGAAGACTTAGAAGTGGATGCCTTTCCAGAAGAATTGTTAGTAGTAAATGTCATTTCATAAGTTTGTAATGAACCAACTAATTCTTCTACACGTATTTCGTCCGGGTGTTTAATAGTTTCAATGGCAGTAACCTTTGGGCGAAATCGTTCAGGAAGAGTTCTTAAGATCTTTCTTACAATCTTAAATTCTGGAATCTTCTCTCCCAGATTAGCACATGAGTTTGCGATGTCTTGCAATCGTGTATAGTAGTCCGTGAAAGATTCATTTTCTGCCATTAAGATAGAGTCAAACTTGCTCGTAAGCATTTGCAGTTTCTGAATCTTCACGAGGTTAGTTCCCTCATGTGTAACCTGAAGAACATCCCAGATTTCTTTCGCAGTCTCACATGCCGAGACGCGAGAGAATTCAGTTTGAGATAAGGCATTAAAGATAGCATTAATTCCCTTGCCATTGTAAGAAGATGAATCTAACTCTTCCTTGGTCCATTTCGACCTAGGTTTTAAGGTGCGAACATCACCAATAAATTCAGTTGGATTAGACCATCCTAATTCAATTGATTGCCACACCCGTTCGTCGATGGAAATTAAAAAGGCTTTCATCCGTACTTTCCAGTACGCATAATTTGTTCCATCGAAGAACGGGGGTCGGTTGATGTTTCCACCTTCAACCATTGTTTACAACCCTATTCCCGCTCTGATACCACTTGTTGGGTTATATGTAATAAGGATCTAAATAGGGGAAAAAACACCTAGAGGGGGGTGAATAGGTGTAAACGTATAAACACTCAAAAATCGTTGCGATAAAAACCCAATGCGGAAATAAAAAAATAATACGCAAGATTTTTACGTGGAAAACTCCATCACCGGAGTAAAAAACCACGGGACCGATAACACGGCAGAAATCCACTAGAATTAAAACACGTACAAGGTGATTTACCGTACACAATTACGACTCAACCTTTTCCATACGCTCCTAGAGGATCTTCTCCGCTCGCTCCGCGACGCTTCTCGAATCCACGATCTGCGCCCAACGCCGAATCCACGGCGTCCAACGTCGAATCCACGACGTCCGACCGAATCCACGGTCTTCACCCAATAGCACCCTTCGAATCCACGAACGTGCCTCGCTCCGAATCCACGAGAGCGGTTGAACCTTGAATCCACAAGGACACGCGAATCCACGCGCCGATTTTTGGGGTAAATCATTGTTTTTGGGTTTGTGATGATCCGCCGAATACTTAGATCAAAGATAGATCGAAAATACCATCTAAGTATTCATTAGTTTGATTCAACTCAAGATGTGAGTATGAAAACCTAGAATCAAACTAATCAATATAGATGAAGAAACATAGAGTATTCTCTAATGATTTCCTTTCTTCTCTATATGTGGATCTAGAGCCGTATAAAATGATATATGAAAATGACGGCTATATGGATTCACCCTAGAAAAAGAGTCATAGGGTTTATTTATAGGTTAGAAACCCTAGGAAGGAGATAAGAATCAAAAACCTAACATTTCTGGAGATTTTACGGACGGCGATCCGGATCGGATTAGCTGTGATCCGGATCGTCGTAACGAGTCAGGCAATTCCAGAAAAACGAAGGTTCGGGATCCGGATCGAAGTGCTTGATCCGGATCGTTCATACAGTTCACCAAACATCAACGTTCGGGATCCGGATTGCGAAGCCTGGTCCGGATCGTTCAAGGAAGATGGTAAACTCAGTGTTCGGGATCCGGATCAAGAGAGGCTACGATCCGGATTGAACTGGTGTATGAACGAACCACCTTCGGGATCCGGATCGAACAACCTGATCCGGATCCTGAACATGTCCCAAGTCCAGTTTTTGATTTTTATGCAATGAAAGATTCTTCCAAGTGTTTCTACACTACAAGAAGTATTCGGATCACACAAAATCTTTAGTAAAACAAACCTGATCCTTTTGAATTCTTCTTTCTTGAGATTGAGTTAAACGATCCAACTTTCTTCACCTTCAATCTTCAAGACTTGAGACTTTCACGAAACTACGCCAACTCAAATTCCGTAACACTATTTTCCAAGACGAGGTACATCGGGCGAGGCGCACGACAGGGGCAAGAGCCTAGCAGCTTAGCGACCTAGCAGTCTTGTGAAGACCCGAATCCCCACGAAAGGATTACTGTTGGATCAGCAGCTTCTGGAGGCCTTTGTTGGAAGTTGGAGGTGTTTGTGTGCGTATCGGACTCAAGTAAGGGGCTCAGTGTGTAAAATGGATCACGAGTGTATTCAGATGCCCCTGTCGAATTTTAGAAGCGGTTTCGCGCGAAGCGAAAATCGGATTTGGGTTCAGCGTGGAAAAATGATGGAAATTGACTACTTGGATGTATTTTTCTGAGTTCGGACGCCCGAAAACGGACACCCGGAAGTTTTTAGTATATTCAGGTGCACGGGAGGAGCAGTGGACCGCCAGTGGACACGTGGCAGTCCCTGAGTGGCCGGCGCATCAGGTGCGGTCCACGGAGCCACGTGCGAGCGCATCGGGGAGCGGCACGGGGCAGGCACAGGCACACGTGGGCGCGGCGAAAGAGACGTTGACGCGCGAGGGTGTAATGACACGGCTTTTTTAGTAATATTTTACCCTCCTTCTAATAAAGTACCCCTTTGAGTGAATCAAATTTATCGAGTTTCTGTAAATCGGTCGGTGTATTACATGAGTATTCTTCCGTGAAAGAGCACGAAAATCGAAGACCGACGGTGCAATCGGATCTGAAATCCGATGTAGGAATCTCTCGGAACAGGGTTTTTAGTGTCGCGGTGACTTAACGTGCATCGAAACCCGTGCAAAATATCCTGCACGCTTTTCGAGGAAAAGGTGGGTTTATCTCGTGTGATTAATTAGTAGAGAATTAGTTATTCGGTTACGGATATTAAAAGGTGGGTTTATCTCGTGTGATTAATTAGTAGAGAATTAGTTATTCGGTTACGGATATTAAAAGGTGGGTTATCCCGTAGGATTAATTAGTTAGAGAATTAGTTATTCGGTTACGGATATTAAAAGGTGGGTTATACCGTAGGATTAATTAGTTAGAGAATTAGTCATTCGGTTACGGATATTAAAATGTGGGTTATCCCGTAGGATTAATTAATTAATGAATTAATTAATTGGTGGCTGAAATTAAAAGGGCGAGATTTATTTGTACGTACGGGAAGGACCCTAACCGAGAGAACGGAAGGAAAAGAAAAAGGCGGAACCCTAACCGGAGGAAAGAAAGAGGAAGAAGACGGCGGGATCCGATCACCCCGAACCACGTAACGGAAGCAAGAACGCGATCGGACGACTCCCCCGTCGGATTATCCGGTGAGTGATTTTACATTTGTAGCATCTTTGGGGTTTTGTCATATTTTTGTGGTCTTCTCCGCCTCCGTCTCCATCGTCTCTGTCGGCCCGCCGTCGTCGCCATGCAACTTAGGGCACGACGCGGGCGGGCGGACGACGCGTGGTACCGCTAAGGTGCCGCACGGGCTGGGGAGACACGTGGTGCCGCTAGGGCACTACGCGGGTGGACATCGCAAGAAGGGCACCACGCGGACGTCGTGCGGGCGCCGCGCGGGCGCCGGGCAGGCCGCACCCGTGACGCCGCGCGGCCTTGAGCCGCGCGGGGCACCCGCGGGCCGACGGCCGTCGCGCTCGCGCGAGGAATCGTCGAGGGTAGTTGTTGGCGCCGGTTTGGGGATTCTCTGCGTGGAGTTAGTTGGGTTCCGTTTTTCGGTATTCGTACGTGTTATTAACTGCTGTTTCTGGGGCTTTCGTTAGGTCCAGGTGCGCAGCAGGAGAGTGTCACAGATCCCAAGTACCCCGATCTTCCCTCAACCAGGTGGGTTCTTATGCAACAAGTGCTGTAAGTGCATTAGGTGTAGTATATCATCTAAATGTTCGTGCTAACCTATCTAATAAAGTAGATGAAATGTTTCCAGTTAATTAACCCTTCGTATTACCATGTACCGTTTCTTTTGTGGATGTTCGTGGCGACCAAGGGTCGCAATATTTAATTTACGCCGACTTCGGCAAACCGGTGTTGAATGCTGCACGTACATAGGCGGATTGGCCTCCGCATGGGTGTACTTTTCCGGAGGAGTGGTCTGAATGACCTGTGTGCCCCACGTGTGTAGGGTGGGGACCTCTTCACGATAGCTAAACATGTCGCTCACGCTTCGTGAAGGGGTAAAAGCATCAAGTGTCGCGTGGGGAGATCATCGACTACCCTGACGCGACGGTGTCACTAAATTAAATAAAGTAAACTCAGGGTGAAGGATAGCGAAAGGTTCTGGTGCAGAGTATTTCATTCGAATTTTACCATTCATCAAAGTTATAACATCTACTTTATTTGTCACTGACTTTACCTACTCCGTGACAGGTTCAAATAGGTATGTTCATCAGGACGGTGGTGAGGCAACGCAGACTTAACTATCGGCCGTATGAGGCCTTAGGTTAAAACTCTTAGTATGGTTATCTCTATTCTCTCTCTCTCTCTAGTTTAATTTGTGTGGATGTGGATCATGCTGGATGGTTGGCTAGTTGTTTGATATCGCAATAGACTTTAAATTATTGTTCTCAATCTTTGCGGCCGGTTTACGATATAAAAAGGGGTTTCGAAAATGTCTTTCAAAAATAAAGTGTCGTGTGGGCACTACTTTGAAAACCTGTGGTTTTATCATTTCAAAACGATGTAGCCGCCTTACTGTAAATATGTAGACGTTTTAAAGGAATGGGTGTCGAGTGGGCACCGTTGCAACTTGTAGAATCTTCTTAATGTGATTGAATCTTTTTACACTCTCGTACTGGTTGACTGTGACTGTGTGGTTAAAGATTTCATGAAGAACGATGTTATTGTCGTTGTTGTAATCGTGACGCCGTGCATATACAAAGGAGACTCTGTCCGATTGAAGAGTGAATTTGTATATGTGGCGGGTCTGACACGCACTAGGGGAGGTCGATGCTTATTCATAAAGAAAAAAAAATATATACGCTTTTTCAGCTTACAATTACCTAAAAACCCCTGGGGCGTGACAGATTAAATAGTATCAGAGAAAAACAACTTGAACCACAGTAGTCGATGACCAACATCCATAGAGCATGGTGCCACCAGCAAATTAATTATGAGATCACCAAGATGTAGGTGCAAGTAGATCGTGAGTGCACGGGGGAAAAAGGGGATTTAAATTTCAGTGTGTTTGTAGGTCTTGGTGCTAGACCAATTAAGTCTAGGATTGACTTGTTTTCTTTGTGTACACGGATGATGGCCCGGACTTGGTCTTCAATCAAGAGCGCAGGAATGTGAGTGACGGTGTTGACAGCTACGGAGGACCGGCTACATTGACAACAGTCGCACGATGTGGCCAGGCAACTGCCAACGCTCACAGAAGACATGGAATACCAACAACACGGGTTACCCGCCTCCCGAGAAGCAGTCGACCGGGCCACCTCGGTAGAGCGGGAGTTGACCAATGCGCCGACCAGTAGGAGACTGGGAGCCGACCACCCAAGTATCCGAAGGCGCAGTAAGGAACCAGAAGCACGCCGACGGAAGGACCGGAACCGGGGGAGACCGACCTGGCAACGTCTACGGCGGAGTACACCGAGTAACCGACTATTCCTGGAAGCACGATCATTGCTTCGATGTGGCAAGCCGGGGCATCTTCGCTCTTACTGCCCCCTGAACCTGGGGATAGCCCCTTCAGTGGTGCGACGCGGGTAAGAGGTCCCACACAACGGCATGACGTAGGACGCACTGCCCCGGATGAAGTAGTAGCAGAGACACTCTACCCTTAGTTGTCCCTTTTTCAAATATGACCTTTTTCGACATCTGGAGTACCCCAACTCTTCACCTCTTGCGTTACTACTTCTGCCCATAGTTAGTCAGGTTAGACCCCTTCGTAGTACGATGTCGGCCCAGACCCTTGAACGACCCCTAGAAATGGATAGTTGTTTACCTTCCTACCCGCTGAGGTTGGGAAGGCTGTCATGTCTTTGAGACCTAGTAGTGAACCCCCGCTGAAGGATTTTGATGTAATGCTAGGGAAGCCGTGCGCCATATGTGATGGGGTGCATCGAGTGACGAGCTACTCTTGGAGGCACGACCACTGCTTCCGGTGCGGCAAGCCGGGCCACTCACGCTTCGCGTGCCCCCAGAAACCGACAACCACTGCCCCGGCGCCGCAACCCGACGAATCAGAGAATGCTGCAGCCCCCGACCCACAGAAAGACCTACCCGGCAGTCAGCACATGACGGATTCTGAGAACACTAAGTCCCTACCCCACCACGCCGTACGCCGCTGGACTAAGGGTTGTGGACGGACTCCCCGATTTGCCAAAGTGGAAGACGCGATGTCTCAGAACCAGTGATAGTAGGTAATTTCTGTTTTCTCTCAGTTTAGAAGCACCGGTTACACCTAAGCCTTTTTCCCTCGTCCGACACTCTCTCTCTCTCCCCCTGTCTTTTTCTCCCCTATTTCCGGACGCGCCTAGTGCGGATTGGGGGAGAAATCCTTAAGTACTAGGCGAAACCTCCCCGGCCTATGCGCGCGGGCGGGTTTCAGAGTATAGGAGACCCTATTGTACTTAGTGAGACCTGTTAGGGGTCATGTAAGGAATAAATGGGTCCCACCCTCTACCTTGCAGTTAAGGACCCAGAAGATCGATAGGTAGAGTGGGGCCGCTTTCCAAAACTAGATCCGACGTATAAGTTGTAAGAGAATTCCCGGATGTATTTCCGGCGGAACTCCCTGGGATGCCGCCGGAACGAGAGGTCGACTTCCCTATTGAACTACTCCCAGGCACTAAACCCATCACTAAGGCACCGTACAGGATGGTCTTCGCAGAGTTGAAGGAACTCAAGGCACAACTGGAAGATCTATTGGATAAAGGCTTCATCAGACCGAGTGTGCCGCCAAGGGGCGCGCCCGTTCTGTTCGTAAGGAAGAAAGACGGAAGCCTTCGCCTGTGCATAGACTACTGAGAATTAAACAAAGTCACCATCAAGAACAAGTACCCGTTACCGTGGATTGACGACCTGTTCGACCAGCTATAAGGAGCAACTGTAATCTCGAAGATCGATCTGCAGTCCGGCTATCATCAGCTCCGTGTTAGGGGCGAGGACATACCCAAAACAGCGTTCCGGACTCGCTACGGTCACTACGAGTTCACGGTGATGCCGTTCGGGCTCACGAACGCCCCAGCAGTGTTCATAGATATGATGAACAGGGTGTTCAAACCCTTCTTAGATCTTTACGTTCTGGTCTTCATTGACGACATCCTCATCTACTCCCGTACGGATGAGGAACATGAAGAGCACTTACGCGTTGTTCTTCAGACCCTTCGGGAACAGAAACTCTACGCCAAACTCAAAAAGTGTGAGTTCTGGCTCCGCGAGGTGGGTTTTCTGGGGCATATCGTGTCGGCAGCAGGGATTGCGGTAGACCCGAAAAAGATAGATTCGGTAACCGACTGGCCCCGGCCGACAACGGTAAGTGGGATTCGAAGCTTCCTGGGTTTGGCAGGGTATTACAGATGCTTTGTGGAAGGCTTCTCCAAGATAGCCATGCCCCTGACTCGCCTGACCCGAAAAGGGGAGAAGTATATCTGGACTGACCAATGCCAGAAGAGTTTTGAGGGACTCAAAGATAAGTTGACGCGAGCCCCGGTGCTCGTTTTACCGGAGCCCGGCGAGGACTACGAAGTTTACTGTGATGCGTCGCGAAACGATCTCGGAGGCGTGCTTATGCAACGGGGTAAAGTTATAGCCTATGCGTCAAGGCAACTCAAGGAGTACGAGAGAAACTACCTGGAGCTTGCAGCAGTCGTGTTCGTCCTTAAACTATGGAGACACTATTTGTACGGTACACACTGCAATGTGTACTCCGATCATCAGAGCCTCAAGTACCTCTTCACTCAGAAGGAGTTAAACTTGCGGCAAAGGCGGTGGCTTGAACTACTAAAGGACTATGATCTAACCCTCCACTACCACCCCGAAAAGGCGAATGTGGTGGCTGATGCCTTGAGCCGCAAAGGACAGACGGTGGAATCAATGGCGAACGCCCTTACCCAGCAGGACCGTCTGATTGCAGAGTTTTCGCAATTGAGATTGGAGATAGTACCAGCAGGGACGGTCGCACGACTCATGACCCTGGTGGTCAGACCCACCCTACTGGACAGGATCCGGGAAGGGCAATCGACGGATACCTAGTTACAACTGGTGCGAGACAGACTACCCTCAGACCAAGGGGGCGATTCGTGAGGGACGCAGATGGCACGATACGTTTTCGGGGACGAATCTGTGTGCCGGATCTACCAGAGCTCAAGGAGGAAATCCTGAGCGAGGCACACACCGCGCCCTACGCCATGCACCCTGGAGGGATGAAAATGTACAAGGACTTAAAGCAAACCTTTTGGTGGCCTAAGTTGAAAGGGGATGTAACCCGGTTTGAGGCACACTGCCTGGTGTGCCAACAGGTGAAGGCCGAACACCAGCGTCCAGTAGGGAAGTTACAACCGTTGCCGGTGCCGGAATGGAAGTGGGAGATGGTTACGATGGATTTTGTGACCGGCTTCCCGAGATCATCCCAAGGACACGATGCGATATGGATCATAGTGGATCGGTTGACGAAATCGGCCCACTTCCTGCGCATACATACAACATGGGCTTGGGAACGGCTGGCGCGGACATACATTGATGAAATAGTAAGGTTGCATGGAGTACCGACATCCATCACGTCGGACAGAGACACGCGGTTTGTGTCGAACTTTTGGCAGAGTCTGCAACGAGCAATGGGAACCAAGCTACATTTCAGCACGGCTTTTCACCCGCAAACTGACGGACAATCGGAGCGGGTGATCCAGATCCTTGAAGACATGCTCCGGGCATGCGTGCTTGATTTGGGCGAAGGGTGGTCCCAATACCTACCATTGGTGGAATTCGCCTACAATAATAGTTACCAAGCCAGTATTCAAATGGCGCCATACGAGGCTCTGTATGGGCGCCGCTGTCGCTCTCCAATATGCTGGGACGACTTGGGAGAGCGCAAGTTTTTGGGACCGGATTTAGTGGAAGAGACCGAGGCGAAGGTGCGCTTGATCAGGCAACGGCTGCTAACCGCCCAGAGCAGACAGAAAAGCTACGCGGACCGTAGACGACGGGACTTGGAGTTCATGGTAGGGGAGCACGTGTTTTTACGAGTTTCACCTTCCAAGGGGACCCGACGCTTCGGCCTGAGAGGGAAGTTAAGTCCGAGGTACGTGGGACCGTTCGAGGTCCTAGAACGCGTGGGTCCAGTGGCGTATCGATTAGAGTTGCCGCCGAACCTTGACCGAGTACACAACGTGTTTCACGTTTCAATGCTCCGGAAGTACCTCCCTGACCCCTCTCACGCCCTAGACATATCCACTATCAAGTTGCAAGAGGACTTAAGCGTTGAGGAGACGCCGGTGCAGATCCTGGCACAAGAAGACAAGAAGTTGCGTAATCGGACCATCCCCTACGTAAAAGTCCAGTGGAGCAACCACGAGGAAAGCGAGGCGACGTGGGAGCTGGAATCGAGAATGAGGGAGTGTTTCCCTAAATTGTTTAGTGAAGGCCGTGATTATTTTCGAGGACGAAACTTCTTATAAAGTGTGAGTGATGTAATGACACGGCTTTTTTAGTAATATTTTACCCTCCTTCTAATAAAGTACCCCTTTGAGTGAATCAAATTTATCAAGTTTCTGTAAATCGGTCGGTGTATTGCATGAGTATTCTTCCGTGAAAGAGCACGAAAATCGAAGACCGACGGTGCAATCGGATCTGAAATCCGATGTAGGAATCTCCCGGAACAGGGTTTTTAGTGTTGCGGTGACTTAACGTGCATCGAAACCCGTGCAAAATATCCTGCACGCTTTCCGAGGAAAAGGTGGGGGTTATCTAGTGTGATTAATTAGTAGAGAATTAGTTATTCGGTTACGGATATTAAAAGGTGGGTTTATCTCGTGTGATTAATTAGTAGAGAATTAGTTATTCGGTTACGGATATTAAAAGGTGGGTTATCCCGTAGGATTAATTAGTTAGAGAATTAGTTATTCGGTTACGGATATTAAAGGTGGGTTATCCCGTAGGATTAATTAGTTAGAGAATTAGTCATTCGGTTACGGATATTAAAAGGTGGGTTATCCCGTAAGATTAATTAATTAATGAATTAATTAATTAGTGGCTGAAATTAAAAGGGCGGGATTTATTTGTACGTACGGGAAGGAAAATCCCACTTTTCATAGAAGAGAAAACGAAACCCAAACCGAGAGAATGGAAGGAAAAGAAAAAGGGGAACCCTAACCGGAGGAAAGAAAGAGGAAGAAGACGGCGGGATCCGATCACCCCGAACCACGTACCGGAAGCAAGAACGCGATCGACGACTACCCCGTCGGATTATCCGGTGAGTGATTTTACGTTTGTAGCATCTTTGGGGTTTTGTCGTATTTTTGTGGTCTTCTCCGCCTCCGTCTCCGTCGTCTCCGTCGGCCCGCCGTCGTCGCCATGCAACTTAGGCACGACACGGGCGGGAGGACGACGCGCGGTACCGCTAAGGCGCCGCGTGGGCTGGGGAGACGCGTGGTGCCGCTAGGGCACCACGCGGTGGACATTGCAAGACGGGCACCGCGCGGACGTCGCGCGGGCGCCGCGCAGGCCGCACCCGCCGGGAGCCACGCGGGCAGTCGCCGCGCGGGTGCCACGCGGCGCCGCCCGAGGGCACACCCGCGGGCGCCGCGCGGGCAGTCGCCGCGCGGGGGCCACACGGGCGCCGCCCGAGGGCAGCACCCGCGGGCGCCGCGCGGGTGCCACGCGGGCGCCGCACGAGGGCAGCACCCGCGGCGCCGCGCGGGCAGTCGCCGCGCGGGTGCCACGCGGGCGCCGCCCGAGGGCAGCACCCGCTGGCGCCGCGCGGCGGGCGCCGCGCGGGCAGTCGCCGCCAGGGTGCCACGCGGGCGCCGCCCGGAGGGTAGTACCCGCGGGCGCCGCGCGGGCAGTCGCCGCGCGGGTGACGCCGCGCGGCCTTGAGCCGCGCGGGGCACCGCTCCGGCCGACGGCCGTCGCGTTCGCGCGAGGAATCGTCGAGGGTAGTTGTTGGCGCCGGTTTTGGGGATTCATCTCGCGTGGAGTAGTTGTGGGTCCGTTTTCCGGTATTCGGAACGTGTTATTAACTGCTGTTTCGGGGCTTTTCGTTAGTTCCAGTGCGCAGCAGGAGAAGTGTCACAGATCCCAAGTACCCCGATCTTCCCTCACCAGGTGGGTTCTTATGTCGAACAAGTGTTGTAAGTGCATTTGGTGCAAGTATATCATCTAAATGTTCGTGCTAACCTGTCTAATAAAGTAGATGAAATGTTTCCAGTGATTATACCCTTCGCATTCCCTGTACCATTCTTTTGTGGATGTTCGTCAGACCAAGGTCGCAATATTTAATTACGCCGACTTCGGCAAACCGGTGTTGAATGCTGCACGTACATATGGCGGATTGGCCTCCGCATGGGTGTACTTTTCCGGAGGAGTGGTCTGAATGACCCGTGTGCCCCACGTGTGAGGTGGGACCTCTTCACGATAGCTAAACATGTCGCTCACGCTTCGTGAAGGGGAAAAGCATCAAGTGTCGCGTGGGGAGATCGTCGACTACCCTGACGCGACGGTGTCACTAAATTAAATAAAGTAAACTCAGGGTGAAGGATAGCGAAAGGTTCCGGTGCAGAGTATTTCATTCAAATTTTACCATTCATCAAAGTTATAACATCTACTTTATTTGTCACTGACTTACCCACTCCGTGACAGGTTCAAGAGGTATGTTATCAGGACGGTGGTGAGGCAACGCAACTTAACTATCGGCGTATGAGGCCTTAGGTTAAAACCTTTAGTATGGTTATCTCTATTCTCTCTCTCTCTCTAGTTTAATTTGTGTGGATGTGGATCTGCTGGATGGTTTGTTAGTTGTTTGATATCGCAATAGACTTAATTATTGTTCTCAATCTTTGCGGCC
>CM055063.1:21216654-21251078 GCA_029204045.2 Tillandsia leiboldiana | reverse complement strand
CCTCATCATCGGGCAAATAAGCCGCTCCGATGTGATAGCAAAACTGTCCATAACTGTCTGGCCCCGGCCTCTGGAGGGGATCTCAAGGGGAGCGACCCACACGAGTAAAGCATCACCGGGCAATAACCGCGCCGGTGTGATAAGTAACAAAAGCAGGACTGGATCACAACTATAAAGCCCCAGTGGAACACACCCCTCCACTAAAAGAAACTGATCCCCAATCTGATGCACAAATGAACATCCGGTCAATCGCCCAAAATCCGCGATCGCCGCAATACCTCACAATCCACAACAAGGTCTCACAACCGACCTCCGGTCAACCGCCTAATATCCGCGGTCGCCGGAATAACCCACAATCACAATCATGTCCCACATCCGACATCCGGTCAACCGCCTACTATCCGCGGTAGCCGCTATAATCCCCCAATCCAAAATTGGGTAAAATAATATGTATCTGGTCAACCGCCTACTATCCGCGGTTGTCACAAAACCCTCTAGTCCATAATCATGCCCTATTACCGATGTCCTATAACCGACATCCGGTTAACCGCCCAATATCCGCGGTCACCGCCAAAACCCATAATCCACAATCCAGGCCCCGGCTACACTATCCCAAACCCCTGCTCAAACCCGGGCAACATGAACCACCTGACTAACGAAAAGGAGAAAAGAAGCAAACAAGGTTTCTCCTAAGTCAAGTTCCAACATGAAAGTGTAGCAATAAAAGATGGCCTACCTAGATGTCCATACACGCATGCAAGTGTTCTCAAGGAAATATAATTAAGTCATTGATCATTAACCGTATCCACCTATGCATGTCACCTACCCTCAAGTAGCACCATTAACAGGGTAATCATAAAGTCCAGAATAAATATTCCATTCCACATGCAAGGTTAAATGCTATCATAGCAACCCTATCCCCACACAGGCATGCATAAATCCAACCCCGATCATGATTAATCAAGATGTCCAAATAAAGGGGATCACTCTAATATTCCTAGTGAGCATGTCAAAATAGAGGTAAACAACAACCACCCACCTCGAGCGCTAAATCCTGGTCCCAACAGTGAAGTCCACGCCCGGTCTAAGCAACCACCACAACATTGCACAAAGCACCCCAAAAGGATATACACAATTGACATACAATGTTCAGAAAAAATTTGCCCCAAACATAACAGTCCACAGTTTTGCCCTGTTTTTACTTGCGAGAAGTGCCCGAAAAATTCCATGAAAAAATACTGTCACGATCCTCGCGACGAACCCGTCGAAACAAGTACATGCACGCTCAAATCCGAGTTTCCTACACTGAGAAACAAATCCGACAAGGGAACCACCCCGAAATGAACAAATCGCAAAAACTGTAGCACTAATTCCTGTAAACAGAGATTTTTCACCTTCGAAAAATATTCAGAAAATTCCAAGAAAATTTGGGAATATTCCCCGTGATGTGTAGATGCAAAACGCCATTTGAATCACCCCAATCCGATGCCTGTGCGCGAAGATATCGCCGAAACACTGTGGTGCTGTCCAAAACTCCGCCCACGAAAATGAGGTCAAAAGATGATCCGAAAAACCCATGAAAAGCTCGGAATGGGAAAAACTAGTAAACATGGGAAACGTAGCCCTACCTGTCGTGAAGACGATGGCGCAAGAATCGCCGGAAAATACTGTCGGGGTAGCTCGGGAGAGTCCACGCACCGAAATGCGATGAAGGGGATCACAAAGGAACGAGCGTCGCGCAACGCCGTAAAATCCGAAACCTAGAAGTGCATGCCACCAAAAATTCTCAAACTTGACAGGAGTATTCCTCTCTTCTTGGAGAAGATTTCATCTTCTCAGCCCCCCTTCGAGCTGAGGGCTCCAAGGGGTCGAAATCCACCATTGAAGCCCTCTCGGATGCAAACAAAGAGCCAAAACCAGAAAATCTTTTCGGGAAATTACCTCTGTGTCCCACAGAACAGGAAACACCAAAAACACCCAATCACTGCCCGCCACGTGGCAGCCGAACAGCAAACAGCAACTCCCGCCAATGCGGTTGCGACACGTGGCCCCGACCGCGCCTGCCCCGCGCCAGTCGCGCCAGCTGCCCCCTACTGCGTGCACAGTAACCAGACCAATGGGGAGGCGCCATGTGTCATCACTCTACCTACTGCACCCGGTGCACGAAATCCTGTGGACCGAACCAATGGTAATATGCCACGTGTCCAAGCCCGGTGCACCATACACCCGCGCCGCTCCGTAGACCGCGACCAGTGAGCCAACCATTAGGAAACCGCCACGTGTCCCCCTCACGGTGCACGCCGGCCGCGTGGACCGCGCTCCTGCCCGCGCGCCCGCGAGCCTGCCTGCCGCCGCTGTGCCGCCTGCCCAAGGTCGCGCCGCTGCTCTCCGCCGCTGCCCGCCGCCGCCGCCGACGCCGGCGATCGTCGGGAACACTGTTCCGGCAGTGAACAGTAAAATTACTGTAGCAAATCCGAAAAATACATGTAAATAGCCTATTTTGATCGTTTTCGCGCGCTGAGTCCAAATCCGGTGTCCGATTTGCCAAATTCCAATCCTAAAATTTGCCGAATGCATCCGGAAAGGTGTTTCTTTGTCCAAACTTCGCGCTGAGTCCCTTTTTAATATCCGCTTCGCGCGAAACCACTTCTAGAGATCCGACGGAGTCCACTGATCACCCACGTGATCTATTAAGCCCGAAGTCCGCCACTTGTGTCCAATTGGTGCACTAACACCTCCAACACACAGTACAGGCTCCCCAGATGTCACCATTGACTCTACCACAGCTCTGCAGAGATCCAGGTCATCACATCCTCCCCCACTAAAAGAAAGTTTCGTCCTCGAAACTAAAATCAATCCTCAACCCGGAACCTCAACCAAATAGAGGGGGTAAATATCCAATCAGCCACCACTCAAGCTCCCAAGGCTGTCTAATACCTCCTCCAGAGACGCGATACAACCCTCGGGTCTCTAACTAGAACAAAGTAGAGGTGGGCATTCCAGAAAACCGCACCACCTCATCCAAGTACAGCTGGGCTAACCGCTCGAGCTACCAAGTAGCCTGCATCGGTACAGGCATCCGCTCCTCCCAGGGCCCCGATAATCCAACCACAAGTCCATCGGCACAAAAGCTTGATCCCAATACCTCTGTACTCCCAAGGTATCCAATATAAGTCCCCCAACTGATCACATAGACTCTGATCCCTAATCTTTAAACCGTCGGGGTGTAGAAGCAATTCCCCAACTCTCCGGCATCAACACACAGCCATATGCAGTCGAGAAAACCAGATTGCAAATCAACCTTCAGGAACACCCGGGACCCATACAACCGGCAAATCAAATTCCCGGGGATCCACACAAAGCTGAAGTGAACCAACCTCCCACATCTCGACTAGCACCGGCGCCCCCAAAGGCGACACACTTGGTTTGACAAAATTTCCAAAACATCGAATCCTGGAGTTGTGTCCTCAACTCTCAAACTAGTGACATGCTAGACAACTCCGATAGGAGAACAGCCGGGAACTCGCAACCAAAGGGGGTATCACCGAGTCCCAGCGCCGCCGTAGGTCCCTCAACCACACCAGCCAAAAGTCTACTCATCCATGCGAAACATCCGCCTCGCTCACGAAGTCAAAACCATAGAGGGGAAGATAACCCTCAAGCAACCCAAGTACACCAACACCTCCAGGCCTGGCTCCCCAAGAAAACTGCCTCGCGGCATAATCAACCACCGCGAAAGAAAACCGAACCAGCCAGCCCAACAAGTACCACAACAACATCCCGCAGCTGAGCCAAGACCATCAGGTCTACCGGCAAAATCCAGGACTCAAGCTGCACCGGGCAGGACCAACCACTCTCCTCCACATGCTAAGCACGATCGGGAAAATAAGCCTCCCGTGCGCGTGGTGACCATCCTGCCCCCTATCCCAAGCAATGAAGCAAAAGCACTACCCACCAAGAAGGGAATTCTCCCGTATCAAGAAGATACGAACCCAAAAGTCCGGAACAACTCAAACCTACCACCACACCGACCGCTGTATCATATGTGCTCCGACAGTCTCAAAAATCCACTATCCTGGAAAAAGAAATCGGGAATGCCTCCTCCGACTGAACTGTCCTCCATCACCCGGCGCCAAGCGCCTCAATCAGAACTCGCCTCAGGCGGTAGATTCCAATCCAAAGGAACTACAATGCCACGCTCCATACCCGGCGCCTACTCCAATGAGGCGTCCCTAATCCGTACTGGAGGGACCCAATGAGTTAAAAGGTATCCTGGGGCAATCCACTCTCAAACACTCATATCCTATGCGCCCCGTCCCTCTACACATGGAGCGTGCAGTTCAACAACTGCGTTAACTCTTGACATAAAAGGCTTCCAAGTACTCTCTATCCCCCACCGAACATGACCCTGCCTCCAAGGGCTCCATACTCAACCCCACGAATCGGAATGACTCATCCGCGAAAACTGGCTCACTCGATCGTCGCAATCCCACAGCTTACCCGCTGTCAACTATCCACCCTGCCTCGGTGCCCGAACACTAAACGTCGGCACGGAGGGGGCTACTCGCTACTCCGACAACTGTGCCACTGCACTGCTCCGACAACTGTGCCACTGCTCCGACAACTGTGCCACTGCGCTGATCCGACAACTGTGTCACTGCTCCGCTGATCCGACAACTGTGCCACTGCGCTGCTCCGACAATTGTGTCAATGCTCCGCTGATCTGCCTCCAACACACCTACCCTTCGGGTCCGGAACTCTCAGACTCCAATCTGGGTATCCGGCCCGAAACAACCAGCTCAGACCCAACTGCCGCACCAAGGTGCACCCGGGTCAGGGCCCAACGTCGGGGAGACACCGCTCACCACGACAAAACCGCAAATCAGCACACCCCAAACAGCCGACCCAATCTAGCGAAAGACAAGGACATCCCTCTATTTTTGTAACTTTATGTTGTCTGCAGCCAACATAACTGTCCCACAAAAAAAGGATATGTCGATCCCTCTTCACTCACAGGAAGAGTCAAACAAATAAATCACCGACTTTCGCAAAATGTCGCGTCTCTCACGCACTAACATCCTAGGGTCCGCCGAAAAGCCTAGGGTTTCCTAAGTCCCAACTGACCTATCCCTAAGCTCTGATACCACCTAATCTGTCACGCCCCGGGTGTAAACCGGAACCCGAGCCCGTCTACTGATCCGCCGTGCACACGGTATTTCCCGCGTACACGAAGCGCCAAACCTGCTCAGATATAAGAGATAATAACAAAAGAGCAATAAAAATAGAGCTGAACTAAAAACTAATACATCTCAGACAGAAGCTGGAAATAAAATACCATACATCTGTATAAATGATACATCTGTCTCTCCCAGCTCACCAAAAATAAATACAACCTGCTGGCAAAAGCCAGTCCCAAAAGTAAAGGTACAACCGTCTGAGGAAACATGGGTACATCAACAGTCCAGCTAACCCGCTCATCCTGCCTCGAGATCTATCTACCCGGCCGTCCTCTCTCCTCGACCCGCCGCTGAAAGCCCAGCAGCACCCGCAGAAAACACTACAAAACAAGGGAGAAGAAAAAGAGGAAAGAAGAATGGGGGTGGGAACTACTAGTAAACCAGTAGCCTCCCCTAGTGGGTAAAACCTCAAACTCTGACACACCCACTAGGTCTACCAGAGGCAAAAAGAAAGAAGTGTGGTAAGCAATGATGACTGCTGAAGAAAGGAAACTACCACTACTAGGCCTCTAAAGTACAGCCCTAGACTGGAATAACCGTATGCAACAATAACCAACCATCCCAGATGAACCCGATCTGTACCGCCCTCATCATCGGGCAAGTAAGCCGCGCCGGTGTGATAGCAAAATTCCTGCTGCCGCCCTCATCATCGGGCAAATAAGCCGCGCCGATTTGATAGCAAAACTGTCCATAACTGTCTGGCCCCGGCCTCCGGAGGGGATATCGAGGGGAGCGACCCACACGAGTAAAGCATCACCGGGCAATAACCGCGCCGGTGTGATAAGTAACAAAAGCAGGACTGGATCACAACTATAAAGCCCCAGTGGAACACACCCCTCCAATAAAAGAAACTGATCCCCAATCTGATGCACAAATGAACATCCGGTCAATCACCCAAAATCCGCGATCGCCGCAATACCTCACAATCCACAACAAGGTCTCACAACCGACCTCCGGTCAACCGCCCAATATCCGCGGTCGCCGGAATAACCCACAATCACAATCATGTCCCACATCCGACATCCGGTCAACCGCCTACTATCCGCGGTAGCCGCTATAATCCCCCAATCCAAAATTGGGTAAAATAATATGTATCTGGTCAACCGCCTACTATCCGCGGTTGTCACAAAACCCTCTAGTCCATAATCATGCCCTATTACCGATGTCCTATAACTGACATCCGGTCAACCGCCTAATATCCGCGGTCGCCGCCAAAACCCATAATCCACAATCCAGGCCTCGGCTACACTATCCCAAACCCCTGCTCAAACCCGAGCAACATGAACCACCTGACTAACGAAAAGGAGAAAAGAAGCAAACAAGGTTTCTCCTAAGTCAAGTTCCAACATGAAAGTGTAGCAATAAAAGATGGCCTACCTAGATGTCCATACACGCATGCAAGTGTTCTCAAGAAAATATAATTAAGTCATTGATCATTAACCGTATCCACCTATGCATGTCACCTACCCTCAAGTAGCACCATTAACAGGGTAATCATAAAGTCCAGAATAAATATTCCATTCCACATGCAAGGTTAAACGCTATCATAGCAACCCTATCCCCACACAGGCATGCATAAATCCAACCCCGATCATGATTAATCAAGATGTCCAAATAAAGGGGATCACTCTAATATTCCTAGTGAGCATGTCAAAATAGAGGTAAACAACAACCACCCACCTCGAGCGCTAAATCCTGGTCCCAACAGTGAAGTCCACGCCCGGTCTAAGCAACCACCACAACACTGCACAAAGCACCCCAAAAGGATATACACAATTAACATACAATGCTCACACAAAATCTGCCCCAAACATAACAGTCCACAGTTTTGCCCTGTTTTTACCTGCGAGAAGTGCTCGGAAAATTCCAAGAAAAAATACTGTCAAGATCCTCGCGACGAACCCGTCGAAACGAGTACCTGCACACTCAAATCCGAGTTTCCTACACTGAGAAACAAATCCGACAAGGGAACCACCCCGAAATGAACAAATCGCAAAAACTGTAGCACTAATTCCTGTAAACAGAGATTTTTCACCTTCTAAATTTATTTAGAAAATTCCAAGAAAATTTGGGGATATTCCTCGTGATGTGTAGATGCAAAACGCCTTTGGACCACCCCAATCTGATGCCTGTGCGCGAAGATATCGCCGAAACACTGTGGTGCTGTCCAAAACTCCGCCCACGAAAATGAGGTCACAAGATGATCCGAAAAACCCATGAAAAGCTCGGAATGGGAAAAACCAGTAAACATGGGAAACGTAGCCCTATCTGTCGTGAAGACGATGGCACAAGAATCGCCAGAAAATACTGTATGGGTAGCTCGGGAGAGTCCACGCACCGAAATGCGACGAAGGGGATCACAAAGGAACGAGCGTCTCGCCGCGCCGTAAAATCCGAAACCACGAAGTGCATGCCACCAAAAATTCTCAAACTTGACAGGAGTATTCCTCTCTTCTTGGAGAAGATTTCATCTTCTCAGTCCCCCTTCGAGCTGAGGGCTCCAAGGGGTCGAAATCCACCATTGAAGCCCTCTCGGATGCAAACAAAGAGCCAAAACCAGAAAATCTTTTCGGGAAATTACCTCTGCGTCCCACAGAACAGGAAACACCAAAAACACCCAATCACTGCCCGCCACGTGGCAGCCGAACAGCAAACAGCAACTCCCGCCAATGCGGTTGCGACACGTGGCCCCGACCGCGCCTGGCCCGCGCCAGTCGCGCCAGCTGCCCCCCACTGCGTGCACAGTAACCAGACCAATGGGGAGGCGCCACGTGTCATCACTCTGCCTACTGCACCCGGTGCACAAAATCATGTGGACCGAACCAATGGTAATATGCCACGTGTCCAAGCCCGGTGCACCATACACCCGCGCCGCTCCGTAGACCGCGACCAGTGAGCCAACCATTAGGAAACCGCCACGTGTCCCCCTCACGGTGCACGCCGGCCGCGTGGACCGCGCTCCTGCTCGCGCGCCCGCGCGCCTGCCCGCCGCCGCTGTGGCGCCTGCCCGAGGCCGCGCCGCCGCTCTCCGCCGCTGCCCGCCGCCGCCGCCGACGCCGGCGATCGCCGAGAACACTGTTCCGGCGGTGAACAGTGAAATTACTGTAGCAAATCCGAAAAATACATGTAAATAGCCTATTTTGATCGTTTTCGCACGCTGAGTCCAAATCCGGTGTCCGATTTGCCAAATTCCAATCCTAAAATTTGCCGAATGCATCCGGAAAGGTGTTTCTTTGTCCAAACTTCGCGCTGAGTCCATTTTTAATATCCGCTTCGCGCGAAACCACTTCTAAAGATCCGACGGAGTCCACTGATCACCCACGTGATCCTTTAAGCCCGAAGTCCGCCACTTGTGTCCAATTGGTGCACTAACACCTCCAACACCCAGTACAGGCTCCCCAGATGTCACCAATGACTCTACCACAGCTCTGCAGAGATCCAGGTCATCACACCCTACGTAATTCCTGCCCGTCAGCGGGAGGTGGTTGTAGGTGGGCGCAGGTTTGACTGGACCAGATATGGCAGTTAGCTTGATTGGGTCGATTGTGCACTTCATGTGCTAGTCGTTGCATACCATTATTTGGTTCTCCCCATTTGAGCATTTAGATAGAGGCAGGGTAGCTGTTGGGAGTCCCCAACTTTCGTATTTCAGTCCTTACGGCTTTGGTTATTTTACGTATCTTGAGGACTTAGTGGGCAGACCGTCAGGTCTGGCGGTGGTACCCACTGAGAACTCCCTTTTTGGTGTAGTTCTCACACCCTTTGGGGGTCTTCCCCCTCCTTTTTCCTTCCTCTCCCTTGTTTTGCAGAGTCTTAGCTGGTGTTGCGGATTCTGCGGTGGTTGTTCGAGGCGAGGGAGTCGCGTGCTAGATCCCTACCCGTCGTTGGAGAGTAGCGGTACCCTTCAGAGGAGATCTTCAGTAGATTAGTTTTTTTATTTTTATCTCTTTTGAGAGACTGATGTAGTGAGGATATATTATGTATTGAGAGTCTGTACACTGATGTATTTATTGGAGTTACCTCCCGGTTGGGTTCAGAGCTTGTATTTGAGGATATTGTATTATTATTATTCTTTTTAGGAGGCGGACATTGTTGTATTATTTGCAGTTGTACAGTGATTGATTTTAGTTATACAACAGATTTTTATTTATAGCCCTGATATCTGTTAGCTGTAGTACTTTTCTTGCAGGTAGGACGCTTTGCCTATGCGGGTTTGGCATAGGTGGCGGATCTGTTGGCGAGCCCGGGTCGCAGTTTCGACCTCGGGGCGTGACAGATTAGAGTTGTATCAGAGCCTAGGTTGTAGATCATGGTGGACTTAGAAACCCTAGGCTTATGGTTTGACCCTTGGTTGACTTCGTGAGAGTCGTGACTTTTAGCGAGAGTCCTGATTGAGTTTTATACCTCTCCCAAGGGACGGGAGGAGTGATTGGCATGTTTATTCTCCTAAGTGATTATGTTGGCTGCAGACAACATAATGCTGTGGAACGGGTGACATGCTTTAGACTTTCGCTGGATTGGGTCGAGTGGCTTTTGTGTGCTGTTTTGTGGTTTCGTCGTGGCGAGCTGCGTCTCCCGGACGCTGGGTTTTGACCCGTGTGCATCCTGTCATGGCAGTTGAGCTTGAGCGGTTGATTTTGGGCCGGATACCCGGATTGAGGTCAGAGAACTCCGGACTCATATGACAGGATTGTCAGAGACTTATCAGCGGCAGAGTGAGCAGCTGGTCTTGGTGACACAGTTGTCGGAGCATTGGGTAACCCCCTCTGTGCCAATGTTTAGTGCCGAGGCACCGAGGCAGGGTGGATAGCTGACAGCAGAGGAGATGTGGGACATGATCGATCTATTGAGCCAGATTTGGCAGATGAACCACCCCGACTCCTAAGATTGAGTTTGGAGCCTTTGGAGGCAGAGTCGTGGTTGGTGGTGATGGAGTGATCAATTGAGAGCCTCCCTGTGCCAGAGGGTTTATGCAGTTGTTGAACTGCGCGCTTCGGGTTTCGAGGGACGAGGCGCATAGGATATGTGAGACTGGGAATGGATTGCGCCAGCACACCTTTCAGTTTATTCAGTCCCTCCGTTATAGGTTTTGACGTCTCGTTGGAGTAGGCGTTGTGTTTGGAGCGTGGCGCTGCAGTTCCTTTGGATAGGGATCTGCCGCTAGAGGCGAGTTCTGGATTTTGGCGCTTGGCGCCGGGTGATGGAGGACAGACTGGCCGGCAGAGGCATTTCTGATTTCTTTTTCCAGGATAACGAGTTCCCGAGATGCCGGAGATCGGGTGGACCCCGATGGCAGCATCAGTAACTATATCGGAGTGGCGCAGCGGTAGCGTGGATTTGTTATCTACGGAGGACCTTATTCGTCGCCTCAATGTGATCAGAGACAGAGGTCGTGCTTCCTTGTGGATAGTCCTGATTTTCAGGCAGATTGAGCGACAACCACTTGCTTTGAGCGGATGAATCTGTGCCGCCCAGTTGGAGGGCGCCACGGTAGTGGATCGAGTGTCGCAGGTGGGATTTCACCACAGCAGTCGGAGTTAGAGCATGTTTCATTCTTGCCTGGACTAGAGGCAGATTTGTTACCACGTGCACTAGAGGTACAGGTTCCTGTTGTTGTTGTGCATGTGGAGGAGGCTTTTGGATCATGTCCAGTGCGGCCGAGACCGCGAGTTACCGGCAGAATTATTGGAAATTGTAGCAATTCGGTGTCTCGACCCTGTGCTTGAGATTGATTGGCACAATGCCACAGAATGTTTGACTGCGGAGAGAGAGGACTTTGATCTTCGGCAAGGCGGACAAGAGGAGGCTTGCTTGTTGAGATTGTTAGAGCACACAGGTTTTAGCGACAGTGTGAGAGGTGCTTACGGCGGCACCGGGACTCAGGAATATCCTTGTTGCTCATGAGATCCCGGGTGTGATTTCACCTGAGCTGTTGATAATGCCGCCGGTTAGGGAGATAGAGATTGCATTGGGCGTGGTTCGGGGAACCGCGCCACCCTCGACAGCACCTCATTGGATATCGCCTGTAGAGCTGAGAGAGCTGATGGCGCAGTTGCAGGATCTGATGGATCGAGGGGTCTGTTTGACCTAGTGCCACGCCGTTGGTATACGGCGGTGATGCCGCGCCGTTGGTATACGGTGGTGATGCCACGTCGTTGATACACGACTGTGAGGGTCCTTTTATGGTTCGGGTGTAGACAGGTCCGGGGTGTGATTTCACCTGAGCTGTTGATAATGCCGCCGGTTAGGGAGATAGAGATTGCATTGGGCGTGGTTCGGGGAACCGCGCCACCCTCGACAGCACCTCATTGGATATCGCCTGTAGAGCTGAGAGAGCTGATGGCGCAGTTGCAGGATCTGATGGATCGAGGGGTCTGTTTGACCTAGTGCCACGCCGTTGGTATACGGCGGTGATGCCACGCCGTTGGTATACGGTGGTGATGCCACGTCGTTGATACACGACTGTGAGGGTCCTTTTATGGTTCGGGTGTAGACAGGTCCGGGTGGTATCTAGGACCTTTTGATGGAGCTATACTCCGGCAGTTATTGTATAATGCGAGTACCTACTCGGAATCAGACAGCCGAGGACTTCGCCTAGATGGCGTTCGGGACACGGTAAGGGCATTATGAGAGCATGGTGAGGCCAAACGGAATAATTAATGCCCCGTTGTCTTTGAGATTTGAGGAATTGTGTGTCCTAGTTGTGCTTGGACGGATTGGGAGTGGTGTTCCCCAAGGATATTTGATTCACTCCCGGAGCGACTTGGAACACAAGGAGAACTTGTGGATGAAGCTGTATGCCAAGTTATTGAGGTACAAGTTGTAGCTTCTGAAGCATACCTTCTTGGGCCACCTTATTCTAGCCGTTGGAGTGGCGGTGGAACCCGACCAAATGGATGTTATTCAAGTTTGACTGAAACCAACATTTATCCTTGAGGCGAGGAGCTTCTTAAACTTGGCAGTGCCGGGAGAGCATGGCCAATGGATAATGAGACTGATGCCAGCGCCAATGCTAGCGTTTCCAGTGTTGGGAGATGGTTGGTGTGTTTTAGTGATGCCTCCCATTGTGGCTGTAGAATTGCCGTGAGATGATCTTCGGTCCACACTTCATTAGTCCGACCCTGTGAGTGTTGTGGCAGGACGAACCGCTGTTTTGTAGGCAGCTTGGATCCCACAGATGAGCCTTTCAGTACGCCTATTATTTCCGGCTTTGATTGATATACCTGGGCGTAGGCCATGCCTGCTTGGCTATCAGTCCTGATTACTCAGCATTTCTATTCTGTACTATATGGTAGATAAGATTTCAGCTTTAGTTTACAGTTTCTACCATGCGGCATCAGTGGAGCCTACACCTTTCAGCATCTTGAATGGGATTTACGCGAATTGTCGTTGCTGGTTCGGATTTTTGATCGCGAGTTTGGGCATCAGCATTATGATCGCCTTTTGAGCCAGTTTTCAGTCCCGTTCACTGACGGTTTGGTCCCCGTCAGGGTGTCCTTTATCAGTTAAGAGATCGACTTCGACCCGTGGGTCCGTTGGGGTTATGTTGGCATGTTGAGTGACCAACTGTGGCTTGAGATTGTGTCTCTTGAGGATCCCTTTTGAGGGTAGCCCGTGGTTGAGTAGCCCACTCGGGTGATTTTGGATCGGGAAGTAACCGAGTGAAGACCCCAGCTTATTGGATGAATGTGTGGGTACGCTTCGGGTCGCCTTGTTGAGATTGGCACTAGGATGTGGTTTGGTGCGTGTTGCACTGGTGGTTATTTTGTCTCCCCCAGCTTTTGATGGAGCCCCTGTATTGTTTCACGTCTCGGCTCAGGAGTGTTTTGCTTTTGGATCCCTCGCCCGTGATTAACTCGCACCATTTGAGCGCTAAGAGTGTTTGGAGTACGAGGGACGCCCGTTGCGAATTCTGGCTCGAGAGATGAGGGAATTGCACAATCGGGCCATGCCGTACTGGGTATTATTGTTTTTGAGAAGTGATCACGGGGAGTGAGTGGTGTTTGGGGAGCTGGAGGCGTTATCGATGGATACCTACCCATGGTATTTGTGACTCATGGTGGATTTGAGCTAGTTTCGAGGATGAAACTTTCTTTTAGTGGGGGAGGATGTGAAGACTCGAAATTCCCACTTATGGAGCACTATTGCATCTACAGCTTCTGGAGGCCTATGTGGCGCGTCAGCGGGGTTTGTGCACAATTTGGACACAACTGGGGGACTTCGGGCTTAAATGGATCACGTGGGTGATCAGATGGCCCCGTCGAATGCTTAGAAGTGGTTTTGCGCGCAATGGATATTAAAATTGGACTCAGTGCGAGGCTTGGACCAAGGAACACCTTTCCGGATGCCTTCGGCAATTTTTAGAGTTGGAATTTGGCAAAATGGACTTCGGATTTGGATTCAGCGCGCGAAAACGATGGAAATGGACTATTCACTTGTATTTTTCGGAGCCCGGATGACGCGCGCAATTTTTGAGGCTTCTTGGTACTGTTCCGGCACCGGCGGCGGCGGCGTGCGGCGGCGGGCAGCGGTGGAGCGCGGCGGTGCAGGTGCGGGCAGGTGCGCGGTCCACCGCAGAGGCGTGCACCGGGCGCGGGCCACTTGGCGGATCCCGGTTGGGCCGGCGCAGGGGGCGCGGTCCACGGGAAGAGCGCGTTGTACGGTGGACCGGAGGGTGACACGTGGCGGCGTGTTGTTGGTGCGGTGTAGCACGCTCGGTCCACGGAGCTGGCTGGGGAGCGCCTCGGGAAGCGTGCGTGTAGAGGCGCAGGCGGCGGGCGCAGGGCGCACATGGGCGCGTTGACGCGCTGTTCCCGCGCGTGGGCGGCCACGTGTCGGCGTCTGGGGGCGCCACGTGTCGCGTTGTGAGCGGCGGGCGTTGCTGTCGCCTGTTTGGCGGGCGACGTGGAGGCCCATGGGAGATTCGGGCTGCTACAGTGCGCGCCCGAAAGTCCCTTGCGCCCGAAAATCGGGACACGTTCGGTATTTTCCGAATTGTTTCAGGCAGCCTATTTAAAGGATCCGAGCCTCCTTCTTCACCCCTTTTGCCGCATTTCCGAGCCTCCCCTTGCCATGGTGTCCTCAGCAAATATGTTCCCCTTCGTTTTATTCATCCTCTGGAGGATTTCTAGGATTTTTGGTGGCACGCACTTCGAGGTTCCCATTTTCTTCGGCGCGGCGCGACGCTCGTCCATTTGGGTTCCCCTTCGTCGCGTTTCGGTGCGCGAGCTCACCTGGCCTACTCCGACCTCCGTTTCAGGCGATTCTTGCGCCGTTGGATTGGCGACAGACAGAGCTATGATCTTGGTATTTCTTGCTTCCCCTCATTTCGCGATTTTCGAGGTGTTTTTCAGAGTTTACTGTGACACGGTTTTTCTGATGGATTTTCTGGACAGCGACACCTTGCCGGATTTTTATCTCCACAACCGGGCATCGGATGGCGACGTGCTTATACACTTTTTTCATCTACTCGACGCGATGATTGTCACAGTATTTTTATTGGATTTTTATAAGGCTTGCCCGAAGGTATATATTTCGCCCTTTATCTGTGCATGGAAATACAGATGTGTGGTTGTGTGTTTGTGAGTGCCCTGTGTTGTGGAATTTGTAACTCGGCCTACGGGGCTCGGAATTTGACGTGCAAGTACTCGTTTCGAAGGTATCGACGCGAGGAACGCGACAGTAATTTTGTTGGATTTTTTAGAATCCGTTCTGCTGGTGAAAACTGCACATCTTTGGGGCTGTTTTCTGATGTTGTATATACTTGGATATTTTGGGGAATAAACTGTAACCTTGGATCTTTTGTTGTCCCCAGGAGGGTTCACGAGTGTTTCTGAACTTGTTGGAATTGGAGATAGTGGATTCCGTGTATTTTCAGCTGACTGGAGCCGAGGCTTGCGCCACATGTACCGAGGGTGCAGCTTTAGCATATTTTGGACTGTGAGCGTCTACACTCTTCACCGACTTCAGGTTTGCCTTGGTTTAAGCGCTTCAGGTGGGTAAACTTAGTAATTGCAACTGTTAGAGGGAATGGCAGAGTTTATATGCATGTTATGCCTTATGGGAGGTGTAATAGTGGATGTTCATGTATGGTTAAGATAAGCTTACCTGTGGGAATGTCACCCTCTATGATTGATAGCATGCCTAATTTAATGTGCAACCAATATGAGCGAGAGGTAAGCATGGAAACGGCCTAGATCATGTGGAATGATGTTTACCTGATAATGGTACATGCTTGTTGAACTAGAGACCTAGCATGCAATAGACAGATTATATTTATCCCACACTAGATGATATAGAGATCATACATGTTTATTCAGTGGCCTATTTATGCGAGATTGGTATATCATAGTGGGAATATTGTAGTATGCTTTGCTACTATATGTTTTACTCTCTTTTATTGTTTCCAAGGACAAAGCATGCTTGAATGGACTTGTAGTTTGGCCATCTTTTACTGCTGCACTACTTATTGGAACTTGACTTAGGAGAAACCATGCTTTTCCTTTCTCGTTCTTGTTAGTCAGGTGGTCAGTGTTGCTCGGGTTCGAGCATGGGTCTGGGTAGTGTAGTTGGGACTTTGTGTATGGGACAGGTTGGATTAGTTGTGGGGCTTTGCGGCAACCGCGGATATTGGGCGGTTGACCGGATGCTTATCTATGCACCAGATTGGGTTATTACTGGCATTTACTTTCTTGTTTTACTCGTGTCAGGGGGACCGAGTGGAGTCTTGTAGCTGTGTTTAGACCAGTGCTAGTGTTGTTGGGATCCATTTGGGGACTGTGGCCCCGAGGTCTTTGTGAGTTGTTGACCGTTGTGCGAGAGGCTTGGTAATCTTGAGTTTATCCGTTCTGAGAGAGAGCGTGGATTTTGACTATAGCCTGCATGAGCCACTACTCGATAGCGAGTTAGTCCATTTGGACGCCCTACGTAATTCCTGCCCGTCAGCGGGAGGTGGTTGTAGGTGGGCGCAGGTTTGAGTGGACCAGATGTGGCAGTTAGCTCGATTGGGTCGATTGTGCACTTCATGTGCTAGTGGTTGCATACCATTATTTGGTTCTCCCCTTTTGAGCATTTAGATAGAGGCAGGGTAGCTATTGGGAGTCCCCAGCTTTCGTATTTCAGTCCTTACGGCTTTGGTTATTTTACGTATCTTGAGGACTTGGTGGGCAGACCGTCAGGTCTGGCGGTGGTACCCACTGAGAACTCCCTTTTTGGTGTAGTTCTCACGCCCTTTGGGGGTCTTCCCCCTCCTTTTTCCTTCCTCTCCCTTGTTTTGCAGAGTCTTAGCGGGTGTTGCGGATTCTGCGGTGCTTGTTCGAGGCGAGGGAGTCGCGTGCTAGATCCCTACCCGTCGTTGGAGAGTAGCGGTACCCTTCAGAGGAGATCTTCAGTAGATTAGTTGTTTTATTTTTCCTCTTTTGAGAGACTGATGTAGTGAGGATATATTATGTATTGAGAGACTGTACATTGATGTATTTATTGGAGTTACCTCCCGGTTGGGTTCAGAGCTTGTATTTGAGGATATTGTATTATTATTATTCTTTTTGGGAGGCGGACATTGTTGTATTATTTCCAGTTGTACAGTGATTGATTTTAGTTATACAGCAGATTTTTATTTATAGCTCTGATATCTGTTAGCTGTAGTACTTTTCTTGCAGGTAGGACGCTTCGCCTATGCGGGTTTGGCATAGGTGGCGGATCTGTTGGCGAGCCCGGGTCGCAGTTTCGACCCCGGGGCTCACCAAGAGATGTAGTTCTCACACCCCTTGGGTGACTCCCCCCACAGGTTCAGGTATGGATGCAGCGATCGCGACGGTTCAGATGCACACGGCGAGGCATACGACATGGGCATGGGCCCAGCAGCATAGAGACCTAGAGGGTCTAGCAGAGGTATCCCATTTTTATATTTCTTGAGTGAACCTTGTATGGTGAGGAGTTTATGTAAAAGAATTGTAATAATTTTATTTGCAGTTCAGAGATGTAAAGTGTAATAAAGTAATGCATGGTTCACTCTCGTATGTTTTCATTTCCGCATTAACTGTTGTTATTGAATGAAAGTTTTAAATTTGTAGTGATTTTTAGTACTCTGATATTGAGATTCCGCATACACTTGTTGTGTTATTATGGATGTTACCGTTCCTTTCGGGTAGGAAAAGGTCTTACCCGATTGGCGGGTCTGTTGGCGTGCCCGAACCGTACAAATTGGCGGACTCGGGGCGTGACAAAATATTTCTTACAACTTTAGATTCTGAAATTTTCTCTCCCAAGTTAGCACATGTATTAACGATATCTTGCATCGTGTATAATAATCAGTGAACGATTCATTTTCTGCTATAAAAATTGAGTCAAATTTGCTCGTAAGCATTTGCAGTTTTTGAATTTTCACAAGGTTTGTTCCCTCATGTGTAACTTGTAGAGTATCCCAGATTTCCTTCGCAGTCTCACATGCCGAGACGCGAGAGAATTCGGTTTGCGACAAAGCATTAAATAAAGCATTAATCCCTTTGCCGTTGTAACAAGATATATCAATTTCTTCCTTAGTCCATTTCGACCTAGGTTTGATGGTGCGAACATCTGCAATAATTTCAGTAGGATTTGTCCATCCAAACTCGATTGATTGCCATACCCGTTCATCGATGGAAATTAAAAACGCTCTCATGCGTACTTTCCAATAAGCATAGTTTGTTCCATCGAAGAACGGTGGTCTATTGATGTTTCCACCTTCAACCATTGTTTACAACCCTATTCCCGCTCTGATACCACTTGTGGGTTATGTTATATATGGATCTGAATAGAGAAAAAAACACCTAGAGGGGGGTGAATAGGTGTAAACAATAAGCACTCCAAAATCTTTGCGTAACAAAAACCCAATGCGGAAAAGTAAATAACACGCAGAGATTTTACGTGGAAAACTCCAAACCAGGAGTAAAAAACCACGAGACCGATCACACGGTGAAATCCACTAAGATTAAACACGTACAAAGGTGATATAACGTACTCACACACGACTCAACCTTTTTCCATACGCTCCTAGTTGATCTTCTCCGCTCGCTCCGCAACGCGCCTCGAATCCACGATTTGCGTCCAACGCCGAATCCACGGCGTCCAACGTCGAGTCCACGACGTCCAACCGAATCCACGGTCTCCACCAAGTAGTACGTGTCGATCACACGAATGTACCTCGCTCCGAATCCACGAGAGCGGTAGCACCTTGAGTCCACAAGGCCACGCGAATCCACGCGCCGATTTTTGGGAAAATCGTTGTTTGTTGGTGGTGAAAATCTGCCGAATACTTAGATCAAAGATAGATCGGAAATACCATCTAAGTATTCATTAATTTAATTCTACTCAAAATCTGAGTTTGAAATCCTAGAATCAAATTAATCAATATAGATGAAGAAACATAGAATAGATCTAATTTTTCCCTTTCTTCTCTATATGTGGATTTCTAAGTTTTCTCCGTAATTTTGGATTCTAAAATGTTCCACCGTACGGATTAACTTTTTATTGGATTACCCTAAAAGATGAACAATAGGGTTTACTTATAGGTTAGAAACCTTTGGAAGAGGATAAGAATCAAAAACTGACTTAACAAAATTTTTTCCGCACGACGGTCCGGACTGGATTTGGCTTGATCCGGAATGTCGTCATTTTTCAGAGAATTCCTGAAAAAATCTTGTTCGGGGTCCGGACTGAAAGATGCACGGTCCGGACTGTTCATGCGATTTCTGCAGAATCCACGTTCGGGGTCCGGACTGAAATTCTGCATGAACTTACCTACGTTCGGGGTCCGGACTGGAATACCCTAATCCGGATCCTGAACATATAACAGTCCAGTTTTTTGATTTTTAATCAATTAAAAACCCATCCAAGTGTTTCTACACTATAAGAAGTATTCGGATCACCAAACTTATTTAGTTAAACGTACCTGATCCTTTTGAATTCTTCTTTCTTGAGATTGAGGTATATGATCCAAACATCTTCATCTTCAATCTTCAAGACTTAACCACTTCACGAAATATGCCAACACAAATTCCTTAACATATGCGAGGTACATCCGTTGGTTGACATAGCACATGAGTGCTATTGGCGCCTTGGATCGTCTCATCTTGTGGTAGCACGACTACCGGGCGCGGGCCCGTAGGGCGAAGCTTTCCAAGGGATAAGCAGTGATTGAGTGGTAGTGATGCCCCCATGATAGTCTTGGATGTGTGTAGATGTTTTGGGGCCGGAGTATAGTGCAGAGCTTGAGCAATGCTTGGGCAGTAAGCGCCAATGCAGGAACGGACTAGAAAATTATGGCTGAATACCATGCCCTAGAGTTGTCATTTCCAGATTTTTGTTTCAGTCGAGCAACCCACACTGATGGATGAGATCAGTGAGTATTGAATTAAGGGTCCACAGTTGATGTGGAACAAGGACAGAATAACTGCCACAACAGGGACAACTTCAACTCCTTGCTGTTTTTCGATGGCTCTCCGACTCAGAGTTGTAGTTGTTGATGCTTCTGATTTTGCACTCCCTTCTTATATGGATAATTGCGAGGGTGTACTTCAGGTCTCTTGAATGAGTTGGTTTTGAGGAGGAGATTTTGGGAGTGTTGTGGATCAGTGGTTACCTGTTGTTTCTTCTTTTCCCCGTGACATGTTGGAATCCTTGTTGTTGTCCCTGTCTCCGCTTAGAGGTGATATGTTTGGTTTGCCCGTCGATGTTTGACTCGCTCCACTTGAGACTAGTGAGTGTCTGGAGTGCTGGAGGTACCGTTGTGGATTATGGCTCGAGAGATGAGGAATGGCGCAACTAGGCCATGTCGTACAGGCGGTTGATGTTGTTGTGGAATAATCACGGGAAGCGAGTGATGCTTTGAGAGCTGGTGACGAGGATGTTGGATATTTGCCCTTCTGATTTGAGACTTCTTTTGAGCTATGTTAGTTTCGAGGACGAAACTTTCTTTTAGTGGGGGAGGATGTGAAGACCCGGATCTTCGTGGTCATTACAGTGTGATCGACAGCTTGTGGAGGCCAAGTTCTGTGGATAGTATTGGTTGCGCGCAAATCGGACCCAAGAAACAGACTCAGTGCGAGAAATGGATCAAGATTGCTTAATTGGGAATTTCGTCAAAAAATAGAGATGGTTTCGCGCAAAATGGACACCGTATTTGGATTCAGCGCGGAAAAACGATCAAAACGGCTATTTGGTTGCTTTATTTGGAGTTTTGGAGGTCGGAACTGGACTCAGCGCGCGAAAACAGCAAAAAGGGGCATTTTTGGAGCAGTTTTGGTCAATACAGGCGACCGGTCCACGGGGGTGCTCGTGCACCAGGCGTATCGAACGCGGGAGCGCCACGTGTTGGCGCTGGAATGGGCGGCTCGGGCCACGCGGCACGCCCATGCGCGCCCGCTGGCGCAGCGCGCGTCCCTGTGCAGGACGCGTGTCGCCGCGCCAGTGGCGGGCGCCACGGGGCGACGTGGCCCCATCCGGGCCATCTTCCCGGGGGCGGGGCGCCCGGATGGGCGCCACGTGCCCCCCCCGGGCGCGGGTTTGGGCTGAGCCCGCTACTGTGCTTTGCACAGTAGCACTCCCCCCCCCCCCCCCCCCCCCTCCTTTCTTCATTTTTTCTTCTTTCTTCTTTTTAAGCTCTTCCATCTCCTCCTTCTCCCTCTTTTGATGCTTCCAACTTTGGGGGACTTCTTTAGGGGACTCTTATGCAACTCTCCTCCATTTTCATCAGCAAAGAGATGGACAAAAGGGGCTTCATCACCATCATCTTCTCCATGAGGCAAGCACCACCATTGTTGCAGTTTGTGAACCTCCCCGTCGCGTTTCAGTGCGAAAATTCCCCAGGAGTCATTTCTTGGAGTTTTGAGCTGATTTTTGGTTCTACATCTTCACAAGAGGTAAGGCTACAATTTTTGTATTCAATCCTCCCCCAGATCGCATGTTTTTTCAGAGTTTTAAGGCCATCTTTGGAACCCTTCATTTCAGTCTGGAATCCTGAATAGTCCTCAGTGTGTTGGCCTTTTTCGGCAGTAGGATGGGAATATTTGGATGATTTTTTCGGAAAAATTTTCAGGACTCGAAGATCTACAATATTGGTATGTACTATTTTCCCCAGATCTGAGTTTTTATTAGGGTTTATGCATGATCTTTGGAGCACCTTGCTGCATTCGTGTACAGATGGAACTTGGTGGATAGTTCAAAGTGTTTATGGGTTTTCTCCTTCATCCGAGCATGAAAATTAGAGTTCTTTAGCTCAATTTGTATCTACTCTCAACAAGGAATCCAATGGTACCTCTCTTGCAGGATTTGGAGCACGTTGGATTAGGTAACTTTAATGATCTTTTTAAGTGCAATTATATGGTTTACTGCAGTCCCTGTTTTAGTTTTGATTTGAGCAAGGCACCTTGGAATGCAGATAACTTTGTGGATATAAGGTCTTTTGCAGAAATTCAAGTTGGGACTTCTTATTAACTTCAAGGTGAGAAAATTCTCTGTTGTGATTTGTGGATGAATCCCTTTGGATCAGCCCCTATTTAAGCTTGGAATGTTAGCAAGTTTATGTTAGCAATTTTGGACAGCATTGTGATTTTGTTGTATTTGAATGTCAAAGGAAAATTAATGGTGGATTTTGAGGACTTAAAGATGTTTGTATGAAAGAGGATATCTTTGCTTTACTGCCGGGAACTTTATTTTGAGGTATTTGAGGTTGCACATACTTTTTAATTAACCTAGTTGCACTTGCTGAAATTCTGAAATTTGATTGTGCAGTGTACATTGTTTCAGTGATTGCGCCCAATCCGTGGGCGGATTTGGATGATTTTCGTGGCATCGGACTCCTGGGAGGATAAGGATTACTCACGCCAAAATTCAGCCAAACCGGGCATCGGATCGTCAAGTTTCAGGTGGGTGGTTGTGCTTATCCGAAAACATCGATTTACCCACTCGGGCTATTGGTTTCCTTCATGGCATTGTGGTTGATGTTCTCTTTTCCTTAGTGTAATATGCTTGGATATCCATGTCCAGATTAAGTTAATTGATCCTCAATGTATACATGAGTGAATGAATAGTTTGATTGATGTTACATTATCTCATATGAAGTTCATTATAAGTGATCATCCTTAAACCTATTCTATGCGAATGGTTAATATAATTATGTGGGAATGATGGTGATGGTTATATGTTAATGGTTGATTGATTTATGTGAGGACTTGATGGGGTTATGTGAGAAGGACTTGGTTCATTTATTGAGAATGGCTTATATGAGAGTAGTTGGTTTTGTTGATCCTTAACCGACAATGTGTGATGTTGTGCATAGATGTTGATTCATAACCTATCTATGTGAGAATAATGAGTTGATTGATCTTTGATCTAGTTTATGTGAAAATGGGTGATGATGTTGGTTATTGATCTAGTTGATGTGAGAATGACCTAGGCTTTTGATTCCTAATTCCTTCATAAAAAGGTGGATATCATTGTTGAGTTGAGGCCTATTCCTTATGAGAAAAAGCAATTTAATGACTCCCATTACTTACAAAGGAGATTGGATGTTGTTGGTAGATCCTATGTTCATCCTATGTAAGATCAATGAAGGTTGTTGAACCTTAAGCTATTCATTGGTGATACTTGATTGAATGTCCCTGTTTAAGTGATGTTAAATAATCTTGGGCTTATCTCTATATGAATGTGAGGATCGACCAGCGTTGTACCATCTTATGTGATTTGTGATTAGGTGTGACACTTCCTTATTTTCATACTTTGTGAACATCGTGTATGTGGTATTGGCAGGCATAGGCTATGTTGCACTTAATGTTCTTATGCAATCACCAATATTTTGGGAATAGCATGCTCTAATAAATGTAGAACATCGACACCTGTTTACTTTATATCATCTTGGGACATCTTCATGCTTGTATGGTCATCTAGATAGGCCACCTTTCTCTGCTACACTATCATGTTGGACTTGACTTAGGAGAAACCATGTTTCTTGCTTTTCTCCTTTCATACTAGGCTCAGGGTATTTGTAGCTCGTGCGCGAGCAGGTGGTTTTGAGATAGTGTAGGCAGACTCTTGGGATCGAGGATAGGCTGGCTTGAGGGCAGGTATTGCGGCTACCACGGACTTTGGGCGGTTGACCGGATGGTGACTTGTGCATCGGATTAGGGATGACAGGTCGGGCTTGATTTGGGGAATTGTGGGATATTGCGGCGACCGCGGACTTTGGGCGGCCGACCGGGTATTTACAGTGCATCAGATTGGTGGGATCGGGCTTTCTTTAGTGGATGGGTTTTCCCCACTTTGATCAGAGTCGTGATCCAGTCCTGCTAGTTTTGATACTTATTACTGAGATACTTACTCGTGTGGGTCGCTCCCCTCGAGTGCCACTCCGGAGTGTGCGACAGACAGGCTTTGAGTCCATGAGACTCCTTTTTGCATCGGTGTTATGCGTAGGCTGGCATACCCGATGCGGCAGGCAGAGCAGGCAGTACCAGTGTTTACTGGTGGTCGGATTGGGTTTATTCAGGCAGGCATTTATTTACTGATGCATACATTAGCTATACTACTTAGCACGGCATTTAGAGGCATACTAGTGGTAGCTTCCTCTTATCAGTATTTCTGTTTATAGCTTACCACCTCTCTTACTACTTCTCTTGCCTCTGGTAGACTTAGTGGGTATATCGGGGTTTGAGGCCTTACCCGTAGGGGGAGGCTACTGGTTTTACTAGTGGTTCTCACCCCCATTGTTGTTTTTCCCCTTTCCTCCCTTTGTTTTGAAGTGTCTGCTGCGGGAGTTGCTGACCTTACGGTTGGAGGTTCGAGGCGAGGGAGTCGCGAGATAGATCCTTACCAGCGTTGATTTCTACAGTGGGATAGATGTACCAGCCCGGATTGTGGGTTTCACTGTACTAAGTTGTATTTCATTATTTTTAGTTTATCTCCCTTTTTGGATTTGTAGATGATGTATAGGTGGCTTTTACTTGTATTACTGTTTCGGTGGGCCGGATTATTGTATTTCTATTTTTGGGAGATGGATATTGTACCTTTATTTTTCAGTTGTACAGTGATTCAGGTTTTTATTACAGCAGTTTTTCTTCAGCTCTGATATCTATTTAGTTGTTAGATGATACTTTGTAGGTTAGACGCTTCGCTTATGCGGGGTTCCGCATAGGTGGCGGATCTGTTGGCGAGCCCGGGTTGCAGTTTCGACCCCCGGGGCGTGACACAGGAATAGTACAAAAAGAAGATCCTCCTATACAACATCTATGAATCCAAAAAGGGAGATAACAAAACAAGAAATACAATAGTGTACAGTAAATCCCACAGTCCATGATGGTACATCTACCTCATCAAAATGAACTACCCAGGTAGGGATCTATCTCGTGACTCCCTGTCCTCAGTCCGTCAAGCCAGCTAGAGCAGGAATGGAAGGGTAAATCTCTACAAAAACTATCACCGACATAGGGTGTGAGAACTACACCAACACGTAGTTCTCAGTGGGTACCGTCCCCACGACTAACGGTCTACCCACTAAGTCTACTAGAGGCATATGATAACAGAAATACTGAAAAGAATAAAAAGCTGGAAATAATTCTACAGCTACTATGCCTCTATCTACTATGCTCAAAGGGTGATACAGATGAAAATGATGCATCGACTCTATCCCAGTATACTGGATCAATCCAATCATACTGACTTCCACATAGGGTCCAGTCAAACCTGCGCCTACCTACAACCACATACCTGCACTAGGTCAGGACTTACGTAGGCGGTCCCACTCGGACTGCGTCGACAAGCTGCGAAAGATAAGTAACAGGCCTAACTCCGGAGCGACACTCAAAGGGAGCGACTGTTGGGTTAACTCTAATATGGATCTAAATAGGGGAAAAAAATACCTAGAGGGGGGTGAATAGGTGTAAATAATAAACACTCAAAAATCTTTGCGTAATAAAATCCAATGCGGAAATGAAAAATAACACGCAAGATTTTTACGTGGAAAACTCCATCACAGGAGTAAAAAAACCATGGGACCGATAACACGGTGAAATCAACTAAGATTATAACACGTACAAAGGTGATATAACACATTCACAGACGACTCATCCTTTTTCCATACGCTCCGAGTTGATCTTCTCCGCTCGCTCCGCAACGCGCCTCGAATCCACGATTTGCATCTAACGCCGAATCCACGGCGTCCAACGTCGAGTCCACGACGGCTGACCGAATCCACGGTCTCCACCAGGTAGTACGTCTCGATCACACGAACGTACCTCGCTCCGAATCCACGAGAGCGGTTGCACCTTGAATCCACAAGGCCACGCGAATCCACGCGCCGATTTTGGGGAAAATCGTTGTTTTGTTGGTGGTGATGATCCGCCGAATACTTAGATCAAAGATAGATCGGAAATGCCATCTAAGTATTCATTAATTTGATTCTACTCAAAATCTGAGTATGAAAACCTAGAATCAAATTAATTAATATAGATGAAGAAACATAGAATTAAATCTAGTTATTTCCTTTCTTCTCTATATGTGGATCTATAAGTTTTTTTCTCCGTTAATATTTTTCCGTCATTTCCCGGAGTATAAAACTTATTGTGGATTACCCTAAAAGATAGAATTATAGGTTAGAAACCATTGGAAGAGGATAAGAATCAAAAACTGATTGTAACAGAATTTTTCCCGCACGACGGTCCAGACTGGATTAGGCTCGTTCAGGACTGTCGTTGTTTTTCAGAGAATTCCTGAAAAAAACAAGGTTCGGGGTCCGGAACGAAATCCTACGGTCCGGACTGTTCATGCGATTTCAGCAAACTTCACGTTCGGGGTCCGGAACGAAACAGGGATGTTCAGGACTGGATTTGTGCATGAACCAACCAACTTTCGGGGTTCGGACTGTAGTCCCCTGTTTCGGATCCTGAACATATACCATGTCCAGTTTTTGATTTTTATGCGATTAAAAATCCATCCAAGTGTTTCTACATTATAAGAAGTATTCAGATCACCAATAATGTTTAGTTAAACTTACCTGATCCTTTTGAATTCTTCTTTCTTGAGATTGAGGTATATGATCCAAGCTTCTTCATCTTCAATCTTCAAGACTTAAACACTTTCACGAAATATGCCAAAACTAAAATCCTTAACAATCTCCCCCTTTGGCGGTTTCGTGACAAAACAAAGATCCACTTAAGAAAATTCAAAAAATATTTTTGTTGCTATCACTATACAACAAAAATTTACATTTGAGATCCAAATAAAATAAATACACGAGATAAACTCCTAAAACAAACTCTAGACTTAGACGTTTGTACTCTCTGCAAAAAGAAGTAATTCTTGACAAGAGAAATCGTTAGATACCTCAAGAATGTTTAGCATTCAAAAAATCAAACAGAGAGATAGAGTTTATACTCACCATGACATTTATAAAATCAGATATGTAATAAAATATCAATCAGAGATAGACATATCTTCTAAGCAATAACATCCAAATGTCATAAGTTTGTTAGTAATCAAACAACTTGTTAGTAATAATACATGCCCAAATAGTTAGTCGAATAGTTAGTTGAGGCATGCATTCATTCACAATACAAAACCAAAAGTTATTTTGATACTTACCTTCAAAGTACTACAAACTCCAAAGTTCAAAGTTCTCACAAACCATTGTCAATCATCATTGTTCTCTCATCATTTGTTCTCTCTCCCCCTTTTTGTCACTAAATTAAGCCAATAATTACAAAACGAAAGGAGAGTTAAATGATGAAAAGAAAATGTAAGAACTAAGACTAAAAACCTGCAAAACAGAAAATTAAAAAGAATCAATCGTTGGACTCTGAGTCCTCAGAGCTACTACAGCCCATCTTCGAAAACATTTTCTTGACCAACTTATTCATTGACGTGAACTTCTTTGTCAAGGTGATCTGGGCTGCTGTGATGAGTTCAAGTTCATCAGAAATTCGCTTATGCTCTTTAGTGATTTGTTCTTGTTCAAACGATAAACGTTGTTGCTCCTTATAAATCGAAGTAACAGACGCTTCATCATCCGACATAGGTACTTGTCGTGAAGGTGACGCAGAAGTGCCGACGGAGGGTTTCGTCGTGCGCGGAGGAGTTGGGGTGGCATGAGGCAGTTTATGGAAAGACTTAACAACTGTTGACTCATTAATCATACCTAAACAGTGTTGATAAGTTGTCGAGCTAATATCAACCTGGAATTTCTTCAAAATCCTCATTATGATCAATGGAAATGGTAGTCTTTCCGTGGGATGAGGATGCTCAACGTACCTTGTCATCCTATTCCAATTGATGTACGGAATATTGATATTTAACCCCACTGCCTCTGACGGATGTCCTAAGAGATATAAGAACAGCATTCGATCCCATCTTAAGACTTTCGTCTGCATGTTTGGAAGAATATTGTAACATGTGATGAAGTTGAGGAACCGGTACTCAAGTCGAAGTTCTTTGGACTTGATAGAATTGCCCGTTGACTGAGTTTCCTCCAAACATATTCCCCTTACAACAGTTTGCCACATCATATTCGTTAAACTCCTTCCTTTTAAGTAGTTTATCCCTGACCTGCTAGATTGCATCCCTAAGACTTCGCCAATTAACTCTGGAGTTATTTTAAGTCTTGTCCTTTGGACGTTTGTATAAAACTCCATTAGACCGTCTTCATTTCTTGAAGATGCCGTGCATTTGTGTAGAAGGTCCTTACCCGATGCAAACAGTATCCAAGCATTTCTGGGAATCTGCACACTTGAAGAAGATTGGCTTGTTCGATCAGATTACCAAACTCCAGGGGAGTGGTCTCGAAGAGCACCAATGTTAACATGTCTTTCGCCAATGCATTCTCGATTTTCAAAAGCCCTTAGATGGTCTGTATTAATAGACACTTGTTCCTCACGGGGTGGTGAATCAGGAGCTATTGGTTCGTCAATTTCAACCCCTCGTGCTCGTCCTAACCGTCGAGCTAGTCTCTTTCTTTTCATCGAGATAGATGAAGATGGCATTGGTGCTTGCCTTTTTCCACAGCAGTAGGTGCTGTCTTTCCTTAGGTGAACTAGGGGACTTCCCTTTTGACTTAACAGGCGTTGTTTCGTCGTCCATCAATTCATCCCAGTTCACATCTTCCTTATCAGATTCCGTCTCGGAGTCGTTAACGAGGACAAAGTCACCTTTTCGTAGAGTTTTCTTCGCTCTTTTTAATTTGTTCGTTGCTCTAGTGTGAACCATGGCAACAAGAAGAACTATGATCAACGAAACACCATTGTTGCTATTTCTTGTGAAACGAGAGAAACCTGCGAGCACGAACTCAAGAACACAAAAAAAATTGTTTATTTTCAAAAATTTGCAAAATTGTACCTAAACAATCATTATCATGTAGAGAGACTAAGAATCAAAAGTTTTCCAAAAAGAATTTTAAAAATAGATCAATCCCATGATTTCAAAAATTCTCATTATATGCCCTAAAACCGAATTTTTAGAAATCGAAGCCCAAAAATCCGTTAATCAAGAGATACCTAACATATAATCAAAACTAATCTACTCATAGTTCTTATTTCAAAAGAAATTTGACCAAAAAACCAATCTCAAACGAAAAATTTACAAGATTTCATTCACATTTTGAGAAAAGAGAGAAAGTCTGTGAAAAACCGAAGTTTTGATCATAAAAACTTACTTTGATCCGAAGAACTCGAGTTGGAAAGGCTCCAAATTGGTTGATTTCTAGAGAGAGAAGCTCTGAAGACTTGGAAACAAAAGATTGTTGTAAAAAGAAATCAAATCCCTTTTGTTTCTATAAAACCCTAGCCGCGGTCCGGAACGGATCAAGAATCCAGTCCGGATTGGCTACCCGCAGAAAATTCCTGCGTTCGGGATCCGGAACGGATATCCAGTCCGGATCGGCTACAACTTTTTCTTCAGAAAAAATTTAGAAAAATTTCAGAAAATCCAGAAAAAGTGTGTAAGCACTTTTGCATGTCAACTTTAAACAAAAGTCATCATTTCATATTAAAAGAAATAGATTATGCAAAATCTATCAATAATATCCAAGTAATGAAACGAAAATTTATAAAAATTAAATCCAAAAAGCTGAACAAGTTCAATGACATCTATCATAATCTTATGAGTAATGCGTTTATCAAATCATCAATATGGTAAAGAAAATGAAGTACCAAGATCGATAGATGTTTGAAATCCCAAATAAGTTAGATAATATATCTAATCAATTTATTGTAAGGAGTGGCTCTTTGAGCATCTTTCAAAAAAATCCCCACCTTATACCAACCTTGGAATTTGGCAGAGTCAAGTATTCCAAAAAGCATTTGTCTTATCAACTTGGAAAAATCATGCTAGGTATACATGTGGTAGCTGCACACAGTACTCGGACGACCGAGGTGGTAGCTCTTTCCTCCATGTGGTGGTAGTTTTCACACTCCTCATTGGGATGTAACTCTTTCCACATCTTTTGAGCATAAATATTTGATAGACTCCCCCTCAATTGGCTATCAATTATCTAAGATATAAGGTATTCAACCAAAAATTGATCTCGAGTTTCATACTCGACTCAATTGTCAAATAAGATAAAACTATACCAAGAGATCATTTGAGAGAGAAATTGACTTTGATCAATTAAAGATGACTTAATTGACATAAATGATCATTGCATCAAACGAATTATTATGATATCCAGAGCATAATAAATTTCTAAATATATGAAAGGATGCAAGTAAAGTCAATTACATATGCTCAATTAATGTTCTATTGTAGAGTCCTGGCGTTCCCTTGCCCTTGTATACCTCCCTTTTATTTTTTATGACGGCATTGTTAGGAAAACCTTTCACTGTGTTTTTCTGCAATGGACTGGCCTGGACCGCGAGTATTTTTCTGTGATTGAGCTCGAAAAATGGAGGACGGCAAAGCGAACGGATTCGGATTCCGATTTAACGGATCTCCCGGGATGGGGGTCAAAAGCGTTTGCCTTTGAGTGGTGCATCGGAATCCGTGCTGAGACGCACTGGGGGAGGTTGGTTTCAAAAAAAAATATATATGCGCAAATTCAAATCTTTTTAGTGGTCGTCTTCCACTTAATGAAACCCTTGGGGCGTGACATCTATGTACAAACATAGATAAGGAACAAAAACACAAAACAAAACCTAACCTAAGCAATGATTTCAAAAAGTGTTATTTCAAGGAAAGCATTCCAATTGCTTTACGTAAATGAATAAATCATTTTTGATCCAAAGGTTTTGTTAAAATGTCAGCTAATTGATCTTCAGTTGAAATATAGGAAATTTGAAGAATATTTGATTCAACTAGCTCTCTTAGAAAATGATATCTAAGTTCAATGTGTTTTGTTCTCGAGTGCAACAGAGGATTTTTAGAAATATTTATAGCACTTGTGTTGTCACAAAGAATAGTTACCGAAGTTGCTGAAATTCGGAAGTCGCTCAACACGCTTTTCATCCAAATGAGTTGGGTTGAACAACTACCTGCTGAAATATATTCCGCTCCGGCAAGTTGAGAGTGCAATGCAGTTTTGCTTTTACTATGCCAAGCAACAAGGACAATGGCCAAGATAAAAACATGCACCACTCGTACTTTTCTGATCATCCCACAGATCCTGCCCAATCGGCATCTGAATATCCTATATGTCAAGAGTTGTTCCCATAGGATACCAAATTCCAAAATTCAGTGTTCCTTTGACGTACCGGATGATCCTTTTCACCGCTTTCAGGTGAACCTCCTTTGGTGCTGATTGATATCTCGCGCAGATCCCAACACTAAAGGATATATCCGGGCGACTAGCCGTGAGGTAGAGTAGACTTCCAATCATGCTACGATAAAGCTTCTCGTCTACACTTTCACTAAGAGATTCACTTCCTAATCCCTTATTGCTAGTTCCCATTAGGGTCGAAAAATCTTTAGAGTTTTCTAAATCTAATTTCTTCACCAACTCCCTTGCATACTTGGATTGGCACAAATGGATGCCTTCTTCATTTTGTTTCACTTGCAATCCAAGAAAGTATGTCAGTTCGTCCATCATAGACATCTCAAATTCGCTTTCCATGGTTTCTGCAATTTAGAAGCATCATTGTCTCTAGTTGCACCAAATACAATGTCATCGACATAGATTTGTGCCACAATGAAGTTATCCTGATAATGCTTCACAAAGAGAGTCCGATCTTCTCCCCCTCGAGTATAGCCCTTTTCTAATAGGTGCTTTGTTAACCTTTCGTACCACGCTCGCGGTGCTTGTTTTAGACCGTAAAGAGCCTTTTTCAAACGAAAAACATGGTTATGTTGTTTATAGTCTACAAAACCTTTCGGTTGAGCCACATAAACTTTCTCGTTCAAAACTCATTTAAAAACGCGCTCTTAACGTCCATTTGAAAGAGTTTGATTTTAAAATGACAAGCAATCGCGAACAAAAATACGAATCGACTCGAGTCGAGCAACCGGGGCGAACGTCTCATCAAAGTCTATACCTTCTATTTGTGAATAGCCCTGAGCAACTAGACGTGCTTTGTTCCTGATGATGGTACCATCCTCGTTTTTCTTATTCTTGAAAATCCTTTAGTACCAATCACATTGTGTTGCTTCGGTGGCTTCGTTAGTTCCCAGACTTTGTTTCTTTCGAACTGATGGAGCTCTTCCTGCATTGCTTCAATCCAGTAGTCATCCTGAAGAGCTTCATCGACGTTCTTTGGTTCTACCATGGAGACGTAACATGCGACTCCACAAACCAATTGTCTCCGAGTCCTGACTCCTTCTTGTGGTCTCCAATAATATTCGATTCCGGATGATCCTTGGATCCGTAGCGTTTGAGGTAACGGAGTACTCGGAGGTACATGTGATGATTCCTGCACATCAGATAAACTAGAAGACCATTAGATGCATCAACTTTATCGAAAGAATTATTATGAGAAGATGCATTTACAGGAGTATCATCATCTAGAGACATATCAGGGGTAGATTTATCAGATGCAAAATGAAAAGCTTCATCTACTTTAACATTAATAGATTCTACCATCGTTTTAGATTCCAGGTTAAATACCCGATATGCTCTACTGTTTGTAGAATAACCCATGAAGATCCCTTCGTCACTTCGAGAGTCGAATTTACCAAGATTTTCGCGATCACGCAAAATATAACAACGACTCCCAAAGATTCGAAAATATTTGATATTCGGTTTTCTACAGAACCATAGCTCATATGGTGTATTTAAAGTTCCCGGGCGCAAATACACTCGATTAATTACATAGACGGCGGTGTTCACAGCTTCAGCCCAAAAATGTAACGGGAGTTTCCGGCTATGAAGCATCACACGCGCCATCTCTTGAACAACCCTGTTTTTGCGCTCGACTACACCATTCTGCTGAGGTGTATAGGGTGCTGAGAATTCATGTTTTATGCCGTTGGAAGTGCAAAAATCAATGAATTTAGAATTAATGAATCTCCACCTCTATCACTTCGAACACGAACGATCTTTTCATTTCTTTCAATCATAATACGATGACAAACCTCATGAAAAGAGTCGAAAGTATCCGCTTTCTCTTTAAAAATGTTACCCATGAATATATAGAGAAATCATCAACCAAAAGAAAAATGTACCATTTACCTCCCAAGGATGGTTGACGAGTCGGCCCCATTAAGTCCATGTGCAGTAATTCTAAGGGCCGATTGGTACCAACGTGGTTCAAGTTCTTGTGTGCAACCCTTGATTGTTTTTCCCTTTTGACAACCTCCACACACAATGTTACCTTTAAAAGAAAGTTTAGGAACCCCTTAACCACGTCTTTATTTGAAATCCTTGCTAGTTCTTTAAAATTTGTGACCTAGTCTTTCATGCCAAAGAGTTTCATTATCTAAAGAAACTAGGTTACACTTTTCAGAAATTTTGTTTGAAACACATAGCAATTATTTTCTGATCTAACCCCTTTCAAAAAGAATACATGGTCCTTATCAGTTACAATACATTCTACAGATGAAAATTAACTGAAAACCATTGTCACAAAGTTGACTTATACTAATGAGGTTAGTCTTTAGGCCTTCAACAAATAAGACATTGTTCAAAACCGGGCCTTCTGGAATAGCGATTGTTCCTTTTCCAACAATTTTGAAGAACGACCGTCTCCGAAAACAACATGTCCTCCGGAGATTTTCTCTAAAGTTTGAAAACTGTTTTTGTCACCGTCATGTGACGGGAACATCCACTATCCAGATACCAAGACGAGTTGTCATAAGCATGCAAAGAAGTATGAACACCAAGACAAGGGAAGATTCCACCTTTGCGCACCCAAACCTTTTTGGACTGCGTCGGCAATGTTTGTGAAGTTATTCTCTTTGGTGAAAGCGTCTTGATTGATTCATCACTTTTCCTTGATGTCGTCGTCTTATTAGGTGAACTACCAAGGACTTTTCCTTTGAAAAATTTTCTTTTGATTTCCGGGAATCACCTTTTTGGTAGTTGTTGCAAGAGGCGCTTGATGTGATCTTTTCGCTCCAATCTTGCAATTTCTTCTTATGTGCCCTGCAAAACCACAACGAAAACATACCTTTGTACTTGACGATCCCGAAGTAGGTGAGGTAAGGTTGTTATCGTTGATTGCAGTGAATTCCGTCGTCGGAGGGGAGATACCGACTGGGGCACAAAAACTGTCCCAACCGAACTAGGACTGTCTCCAGTTCGATTGTATCCAAGGCCGAAACGGTTTGTTTGACCAAGACCAAGCATCTTATCCAACTTGCTCCTTCCCGAAGAAAATCGCTTCAAATCATCCTTAAGTTGGAAAATGGTCTTCGTCATTTCCATTTTTCTTGTCGAGCCTCGGAGTAGAGCTTCAAGAAGTAACTGCTTTATCACCCATTTTTACTGTTCCTTCTCGAAATGCTCAGTTTTCTCTTGAAGTGAAACATTTACTTTTATCAAGTTATCCCTTTCCACTTCAAGACCGTTTGAGAGAGAAGTTGCCCTTTTTACTTCTTCTTCGAGATCCTGCAATGTCACGCTCCGGGTGTAAACCGAACCCGGGCCCGTCTACAGATCCGCCGTGCACACAGAATTTTCCGCGTACACGAAGCTCAGTAACCTGCTCAGATATAAGAGATAATAATAACGAGCTTTAACAACAGAGCTGAACTAAAATACTATACATCTCAGACTGAAGCTGGAAATAACATACAATACATCTG
>CM055063.1:21163436-21216554 GCA_029204045.2 Tillandsia leiboldiana | reverse complement strand
TTTTGCACTCCCTTCTTATATGGATAATTGCGAAGGGTGTACTATCCAGGTCTCTTGAATGAGTTGGTTTTGAGGAGGAGATTTTGGGATGTTGTGGATCAGTGGTTACCGTGTTGTTTCTTCTTTTTTTCCTCCCCGGGACATGTTGGAATCCTTGTTGTTGTCCCTGTCTCCGCTTCGAGGTGATATGTTTGGTTGCCCGTCATGTTTGACCTCCTCGCTCTCCACTTGAGACCTAGTGAGTGTCTGGAGTGCTGGAGGTACCGTTGTGGATTATGGTCGAGAGATGAGGAATGGCGCAACTAGGCCATGTCGTACATGCGGTTTGATGTTGTTGTGAATAATCACGTGAAGCCGAGTGATGCTTTGAGAGCTGGTGACGAGGATGTTGGATATTTGCCCTCTTCTATTGAGACTTTCTTTTTGAGCTATGTTAGTTTCGAGGACGAAACTTTCTTTTAGTGGGGGAGATGTGAAGACCCCGGATCTTCGTGGTCATTACGTGTGATCGACAGCTTGTGAGGCCAAGTTCTGTGGATAGTATTGGTTGCGCGCAAATCGGACCCCAGAAACAGACTCAGTGCGAGAATGGACACAGTTGCTTAATTGGGAATTTCGTCAAAAATAGAGATGGTTTCGCGCAAAATGGAACACCGTATTTGGATTCAGCAGCGGAAAAAACGTCAAACGGCTATTTGGTTGCTTTATTTGGAGTTTGGGAGGTCGGAACTGGACTCAGCGCGCGAAAACAGCAAAAAGGGGCATTTTTTGGAGCATTTTTGGGTCAATACAGGCGTACCGTATCCCACTGGGGTGCTCGTGCACCAGGCGTATCGAATCGCGGGCGAGCGCCACGTTTTGGCGCTGGAATGGGCGGTTCGGGCCACGCGCACGCCCATACCGCGCCCGCTGGCGCAGCGCGCGCCCCTGTGCAGGACGCGTGTCGCCGCGCCAGTGGCGGGCGCCACGGGGCGACGTGGCCCCATCCGGGCCATCTTCCCCGTGGGCGGGCGCCCGGATGGGCGCCACGTGCACCCCCGGGCGCGGGGTTTGGGCTGAGCCCGCTACTTGTGGCTTTGCACAGTAGCACTCCGACCCCATCCCCCGCCCCCCCCCCCCCCCCCCTCCATTCTTTCATTTTTTCTTCTTCTTCTCTTTCATTTTTAACTAAGCCATCTCCATCCCTCCTTCTCCCTCGTTTGATGCTTCCAACTTTGGGGGACTTCTTTAGGGGACTCTTATGCAACTCTCTCCATTTTCATCAGCAAAGAGATGGACAAAAGGGCTTCATCACCATCATCTTCTTCCATGAGGCAGCACCACCACCATTGTTGCAGTTTGTGAACCTCCCCGTCGCGTTTCAGTGCGAAAATTCCCCAGGTCATTTTCTTGGAGTTTTGAGCTGATTTTTGGTATCTACATCTTCACAGAGGTAAGGCTAACAATTTTGGTATTCAATCCTCCCCCAGATCGCATGTTTTTTCAGAGTTTTAAGGCCATCTTTGGAACCCTTCATTTCAGTCTGGAATCCTGAATAGTCCTCAGTGTGTTGGCCTTTTTCGGCAGTAGGATGGGAATATTTGGATGATTTTTTCGGAAAAATTTTCAGGACTCGAAGATCTACAATATTGGTATGTACTATTTTCCCCAGATCTGAGTTTTTATTAGGGTTATGCAGGATCTTTGGAGCACCTTGCTGCATTCGTGTACAGATGGAACTTGGTGGATAGTTCAAAGTGTTTATGGGTTTTCTCCTTCATCCGAGCATGAAAATTAGAGTTCTTTAGCTCAATTTGTATCTTACTCTCAACAAGGAATCCATGGTACCTCTCTTGCAGGATTTGGAGCACGTTGGATTAGGTAACTTTAATGATCTTTTTAAGTGCAATTATATGGTTTACTGCAGTCCCTGTTTTAGTTTTGATTTGAGCAAGGCACCTTGGAATGCAGATAACTTTGTGGATATAAGGTCTTTTGCAGAATTCAAGTTGGACTTCTTATTAACTTCAAGGTGAGAAAATTCTCTGTTGTGATTTGTGGATGAATCCCTTTGGATCAGCCCCTATTAAGCTTGGAATGTTAGCAAGTTTATGTTAGCAATTTTGGACAGCATTGTGATTTTGTTGTATTTGAATGTCAAAGGAAAATAATGGTGGATTTTGAGGACTTAAAGATGTTTGTATGAAAGAGGATATCTTTGCTTTACTGCCGGGAACTTTATTTTGAGGTATTTGAGGGTTGCACATACTTTTTAATTACCTAGTTGCACTTGCTGAAATTCTGAAATTTGATTGTGCAGTGTACATTGTTTCAGTGATTGCGCCCAATCCGTGGGCGGATTTGGATGATTTTCGTGGCATCGGACTCCTGGGAGGATAAGGACTTACTCACGCCAAAATTCAGCCAAACCGGGCATCGGATCGTCAAGGTTTCAGGTGGGTGGTTGTGCTTATCCGAAAACATCGATTTACCCACTCGGGCTATTGGTTTCCTTCATGGCATTGTGGTTGATGTTCTCTTTTCCTTAGTGTAATATGCTTGGATATCCATGTCCAGATTAAGTTAATTGATCCTCAATGTATACATGAGTGAATGAATAGTTTGATTGATGTTACATTATCTCATATGAAGTTCATTATAAGTGATCATCCTTAAACCTATTCTATGCGAATGGTTAATATAATTATGTGGGAATGATGGTGATGGTTATATGTTAATGGTTGATTGATTTATGTGAGGACTTGATGGGGTTATGTGAGAAGGACTTGGTTCATTTATTGAGAATGGCTTATATGAGAGTAGTTGGTTTGTTGATCCTTAACCGACAATGTGTGATGTTGTGCATAGATGTTGATTCATAACCTATCTATTGTGAGAATAATGAGTTGATTGATCTTTGATCTAGTTTATGTGAAAATGGGTGATGATGTTGGTTATTGATCTAGTTGATGTGAGAATGACCTAGGCTTTTGATTCCTAATTCCTTCATAAAAAGGTGGATATCATTGTTGAGTTGAGGCCTATTCCTTATGAGAAAAGCAATTTAATGACTCCCATTACTTACAAAGGAGATTGGATGTTGTTGGTAGATCCTATGTTCATCCTATGTAAGATCAATGAAGGTTGTTGAACCTTAAGCTATTCATTGGTGATACTTGATTGAATGTCCCTGTTTAAGTGATGTTAAATAATCTTGGGCTTATCTCTATATGAATGTGAGGATCGACCAGCGTTGTACCATCTTATGTGATTTGTGATTAGGTGTGACACTTCCTTATTTTCATACTTTGTGAACATCGTGTATGTGGTATTGGCAGGCATAGGCTATGTTGCACTTAATGTTCTTATGCAATCACCAATATTTTGGGAATAGCATGCTCTAATAAATGTAGAACATCGACACCTGTTTACTTTATATCATCTTGGGACATCTTCATGCTTGTATGGTCATCTAGATAGGCCACCTTTCTCTGCTACACTATCATGTTGGACTTGACTTAGGAGAAACCATGTTTCTTGCTTTTCTCCTTTCATACTAGGCTCAGGGTATTTGTAGCTCGTGCGCGAGCAGGTGGTTTTGAGATAGTGTAGGCAGACTCTTGGGATCGAGGATAGGCTGGCTTGAGGGCAGGTATTGCGGCTACCACGGACTTTGGGCGGTTGACCGGATGGTGACTTGTGCATCGGATTAGGGATGACAGGTCGGGCTTGATTTGGGGGAATTGTGGGATATTGCGGCGACCGCGGACTTTGGGCGGCCGACCGGTATTTACAGTGCATCAGATTGGTGGGATCGGGCTTTCTTTAGTGGATGGGTTTTCCCCACTTTGATCAGAGTCGTGATCCAGTCCTGCTAGTTTTGATACTTATACTGAGATACTTACTCGTGTGGGTCGCTCCCCTCGAGTGCCACTCCGGAGTGTGCGACAGACAGGCTTTGAGTCCATGAGACTCCTTTTTGCATCGGTGTTATGCGTAGGCTGGCATACCCGATGCGGCAGGCAGAGCAGGCAGTACCAGTTGTTTACTGGTGGTCGGATTGGGTTTATTCAGGCAGGCATTTATTTACTGATGCATACATTAGCTATACTACTTAGCACGGCATTTAGAGGCATACTAGTGGTAGCTTCCTCTTATCAGTATTTCTGTTTATAGCTTACCACCTCTCTTACTACTTCTCTTGCCTCTGGTAGACTTAGTGGGTATATCGGGGTTTGAGGCCTTACCCGTAGGGGAGGCTACTGGTTTTACTAGTGGTTCTCACCCCCATTGTGTTTTTCCCCTTTCCTCCCTTTGTTTTGAAGTGTCTGCTGCGGGAGTTGCTGACCTACGGTTGGAGGTTCGAGGCGAGGGAGTCGCGAGATAGATCCTTACCAGCGTTGATTTCTACAGTGGGATAGATGTACCAGCCCGGATTGTGGGTTTCACTGTACTAAGTTGTATTTCATTATTTTTAGTTTATCTCCCTTTTTGGATTTGTAGATGATGTATAGGTGGCTTTTACTTGTATTACTGTTTCGGTGGGCCGGATTATTGTATTTCTATTTTTGGGAGATGGATATTGTACCTTTATTTTTCAGTTGTACAGTGATTCAGGTTTTTATTACAGCAGTTTTTCTTCAGCTCTGATATCTATTTAGTTGTTAGATGATACTTTGTAGGTTAGACGCTTCGCTTATGCGGGGTTCCGCATAGGTGGCGGATCTGTTGGCGAGCCCGGGTTGCAGTTTCGACCCCCGGGGCGTGACACAGGAATAGTACAAAAAGAAGATCCTCCTATACAACATCTATGAATCCAAAAAGGGAGATAACAAAAACAAGAAATACAATAGTGTACAGTAAATCCCACAGTCCATGATGGTACATCTACCTCATCAAAATGAACTACCCAGGTAGGGATCTATCTCGTGACTCCCTGTCCTCAGTCCGTCAAGCCAGCTAGAGCAGGAATGGAAGGGTAAATCTCTACAAAAACTATCACCGACATAGGGTGTGAGAACTACACCAACACGTAGTTCTCAGTGGGTACCGTCCCCACGACTAACGGTCTACCCACTAAGTCTACTAGAGGCATATGATAACAGAAATACTGAAAAGAATAAAAAGCTGGAAATAATTCTACAGCTACTATGCCTCTATCTACTATGCTCAAAGGGTGATACAGATGAAAATGATGCATCGACTCTATCCCAGTATACTGGATCAATCCAATCATACTGACTTCCACATAGGGTCCAGTCAAACCTGCGCCTACCTACAACCACATACCTGCACTAGGTCAGGACTTACGTAGGCGGTCCCACTCGGACTGCGTCGACAAGCTGCGAAAGATAAGTAACAGGCCTAACTCCGGAGCGACACTCAAAGGGAGCGACTGTTGGGTTAACTCTAATATGGATCTAAATAGGGGAAAAAAATACCTAGAGGGGGGTGAATAGGTGTAAATAATAAACACTCAAAAATCTTTGCGTAATAAAATCCAATGCGGAAATGAAAAATAACACGCAAGATTTTTACGTGGAAAACTCCATCACAGGAGTAAAAAACCATGGGACCGATAACACGGTGAAATCAACTAAGATTATAACACGTACAAAGGTGATATAACACATTCACAGACGACTCATCCTTTTTCCATACGCTCCGAGTTGATCTTCTCCGCTCGCTCCGCAACGCGCCTCGAATCCACGATTTGCATCTAACGCCGAATCCACGGCGTCCAACGTCGAGTCCACGACGGCTGACCGAATCCACGGTCTCCACCAGGTAGTACGTCTCGATCACACGAACGTACCTCGCTCCGAATCCACGAGAGCGGTTGCACCTTGAATCCACAAGGCCACGCGAATCCACGCGCCGATTTTGGGGAAAATCGTTGTTTTGTTGGTGGTGATGATCCGCCGAATACTTAGATCAAAGATAGATCGGAAATGCCATCTAAGTATTCATTAATTTGATTCTACTCAAAATCTGAGTATGAAAACCTAGAATCAAATTAATTAATATAGATGAAGAAACATAGAATTAAATCTAGTTATTTCCTTTCTTCTCTATATGTGGATCTATAAGTTTTTTTCTCCGTTAATATTTTTCCGTCATTTCCCGGAGTATAAAACTTATTGTGGATTACCCTAAAAGATAGAATTATAGGTTAGAAACCATTGGAAGAGGATAAGAATCAAAAACTGATTGTAACAGAATTTTTCCCGCACGACGGTCCAGACTGGATTAGGCTCGTTCAGGACTGTCGTTGTTTTTCAGAGAATTCCTGAAAAAACAAGGTTCGGGGTCCGGAACGAAATCCTACGGTCCGGACTGTTCATGCGATTTCAGCAAACTTCACGTTCGGGGTCCGGAACGAAACAGGGATGTTCAGGACTGGATTTGTGCATGAACCAACCAACGTTCGGGGTTCGGACTGTAGTCCCCTGTTTCGGATCCTGAACATATACCATGTCCAGTTTTTGATTTTTATGCGATTAAAAATCCATCCAAGTGTTTCTACATTATAAGAAGTATTCAGATCACCAATAATGTTTAGTTAAACTTACCTGATCCTTTTGAATTCTTCTTTCTTGAGATTGAGGTATATGATCCAAGCTTCTTCATCTTCAATCTTCAAGACTTAAACACTTTCACGAAATATGCCAAAACTAAAATCCTTAACAATCTCCCCCTTTGGCGGTTTCGTGACAAAACAAAGATCCACTTAAGAAAATTCAAAAAAATATTTTTGTTGCTATCACTATACAACAAAAATTTACATTTGAGATCCAAATAAAATAATACACGAGATAAACTCCTAAAACAAACTCTAGACTTAGACGTTTGTACTCTCTGCAAAAAGAAGTAATTCTTGACAAGAGAAATCGTTAGATACCTCAAGAATGTTTAGCATTCAAAAAATCAAACAGAGAGATAGAGTTTATACTCACCATGACATTTATAAAATCAGATATGTAATAAAATATCAATCAGAGATAGACATATCTTCTAAGCAATAACATCCAAATGTCATAAGTTTGTTAGTAATCAAACAACTGTTAGTAATAATACATGCCCAAATAGTTAGTCGAATAGTTAGTTGAGGCATGCATTCATTCACAATACAAAACCAAAAGTTATTTTGATACTTACCTTCAAAGTACTACAAACTCCAAAGTTCAAAGTTCTCACAAACCATTGTCAATCATCATTGTTCTCTCATCATTTGTTCTCTCTCCCCCTTTTTGTCACTAAATTAAGCCAATAATTACAAAACGAAAGGAGAGTTAAATGATGAAAAAGAAAATGTAAGAACTAAGACTAAAAACCTGCAAAACAGAAAATTAAAAAGAATCAATCGTTGGACTCTGAGTCCTCAGAGCTACTACAGCCCATCTTCGAAAACATTTTCTTGACCAACTTATTCATTGACGTGAACTTCTTTGTCAAGGTGATCTGGGCTGCTGTGATGAGTTCAAGTTCATCAGAAATTCGCTTATGCTCTTTAGTGATTTGTTCTTGTTCAAACGATAAACGTTGTTGCTCCTTATAAATCGAAGTAACAGACGCTTCATCATCCGACATAGGTACTTGTCGTGAAGGTGACGCAGAAGTGCCGACGGAGGGTTTCGTCGTGCGCGGAGGAGTTGGGGTGGCATGAGGCAGTTTATGGAAAGACTTAACAACTGTTGACTCATTAATCATACCTAAACAGTGTTGATAAGTTGTCGAGCTAATATCAACCTGGAATTTCTTCAAAATCCTCATTATGATCAATGGAAATGGTAGTCTTTCCGTGGGATGAGGATGCTCAACGTACCTTGTCATCCTATTCCAATTGATGTACGGAATATTGATATTTAACCCCACTGCCTCTGACGGATGTCCTAAGAGATATAAGAACAGCATTCGATCCCATCTTAAGACTTTCGTCTGCATGTTTGGAAGAATATTGTAACATGTGATGAAGTTGAGGAACCGGTACTCAAGTCGAAGTTCTTTGGACTTGATAGAATTGCCCGTTGACTGAGTTTCCTCCAAACATATTCCCCTTACAACAGTTTGCCACATCATATTCGTTAAACTCCTTCCTTTTAAGTAGTTTATCCCTGACCTGCTAGATTGCATCCCTAAGACTTCGCCAATTAACTCTGGAGTTATTTTAAGTCTTGTCCTTTGGACGTTTGTATAAAACTCCATTAGACCGTCTTCATTTTCTTGAAGATGCCGTGCATTTGTGTAGAAGGTCCTTACCCGATGCAAACAGTATCCAAGCATTTCTGGGAATCTGCACACTTGAAGAAGATTGGCTTGTTCGATCAGATTACCAAACTCCAGGGAGTGGTCTCGAAGAGCACCAATGTTAACATGTCTTTCGCCAATGCATTCTCGATTTTCAAAAGCCCTTAGATGGTCTGTATTAATAGACACTTGTTCCTCACGGGGTGGTGAATCAGGAGCTATTGGTTCGTCAATTTCAACCCCTCGTGCTCGTCCTAACCGTCGAGCTAGTCTCTTTCTTTTCATCGAGATAGATGAAGATGGCATTGGTGCTTTGCCTTTTTCCACAGCAGTAGGTGCTGTCTTTTCCTTAGGTGAACTAGGGGACTTCCCTTTTGACTTAACAGGCGTTGTTTCGTCGTCCATCAATTCATCCCAGTTCACATCTTCCTTATCAGATTCCGTCTCGGAGTCGTTAACGAGGACAAAGTCACCTTTTCGTAGAGTTTTCTTCGCTCTTTTTAATTTGTTCGTTGCTCTAGTGTGAACCATGGCAACAAGAAGAACTATGATCAACGAAAACACCATTGTTGCTATTTCTTGTGAACGAGAGAAACCTGCGAGCACGAACTCAAGAACACAAAAAAAATTGTTTATTTTCAAAAATTTGCAAAATTGTACCTAAACAATCATTATCATGTAGAGAGACTAAGAATCAAAAGTTTTCCAAAAAGAATTTTAAAAATAGATCAATCCCATGATTTTCAAAAATTCTCATTATATGCCCTAAAACCGAATTTTTAGAAATCGAAGCCCAAAAATCCGTTAATCAAGAGAATACCTAACATATAATCAAAACTAATCTACTCATAGTTCTTATTTCAAAAGAAATTTGACCAAAAACCAATCTCAAACGAAAAATTTACAAGATTTCATTCACATTTTTGAGAAAAGAGAGAAAGTCTGTGAAAAACCGAAGTTTTGATCATAAAAACTTACTTTGATCCGAAGAACTCGAGTTGGAAAGGCTCCAAATTGGTTGATTTCTAGAGAGAGAAGCTCTGAAGACTTGGAAACAAAAGATTGTTGTAAAAAGAAATCAAATCCCTTTTGTTTCTTATAAAACCCTAGCCGCGGTCCGGAACGGATCAAGAATCCAGTCCGGATTGGCTACCCGCAGAAAATTCCTGCGTTCGGGATCCGGAACGGATATTCCAGTCCGGATCGGCTACAACTTTTTCTTCAGAAAAATTTAGAAAAATTTCAGAAAATCCAGAAAAAGTGTGTAAGCACTTTTGCATGTCAACTTTAAACAAAAGTCATCATTTCATATTAAAAGAAATAGATTATGCAAAATCTATCAATAATATCCAAGTAATGAAACGAAAATTTATAAAAATTAAATCCAAAAAGCTGAACAAGTTCAATGACATCTATCATAATCTTATGAGTAATGCGTTTATCAAATCATCAATATGGTAAAGAAAATGAAGTACCAAGATCGATAGATGTTTGAAATCCCAAATAAGTTAGATAATATATCTAATCAATTTATTGTAAGGAGTGGCTCTTTGAGCATCTTTCAAAAAAATCCCCACCTTATACCAACCTTGGAATTTGGCAGAGTCAAGTATTCCAAAAAGCATTTTGTCTTATCAACTTGAAAAATCATGCTAGGTATACATGTGGTAGCTGCACACAGTACTCGGACGACCGAGGTGGTAGCTCTTTCCTCCATGTGGTGGTAGTTTTCACACTCCTCATTGGGATGTAACTCTTTCCACATCTTTTGAGCATAAATATTTGATAGACTCCCCCTCAATTGGCTATCAATTATCTAAGATATAAGGTATTCAACCAAAAATTGATCTCGAGTTTCATACTCGACTCAATTGTCAAATAAGATAAAAACTATACCAAGAGATCATTTGAGAGAGAAATTGACTTTGATCAATTAAAGATGACTTAATTGACATAAATGATCATTGCATCAAACGAATTATTATGATATCCAGAGCATAATAAATTTCTAAATATATGAAAGGATGCAAGTAAAGTCAATTACATATGCTCAATTAATGTTCTATTGTAGAGTCCTGGCGTTCCCTTGCCCTTGTATACCTCCCTTTTATTTTTTATGACGGCATTGTTAGGAAAACCTTTCACTGTGTTTTCTGCAATGGACTGGCCTGGACCGCGAGTATTTTTCTGTGATTGAGCTCGAAAAATGGAGGACGGCAAAGCGAACGGATTCGGATTCCGATTTACGGATCTCCCGGGATGGGGGTCAAAGCGTTTGCCTTTGAGTGGTGCATCGGAATCCGTGCTGAGACGCACTGGGGGAGGTTGGTTTCAAAAAAAAATATATATGCGCAAATTCAAATCTTTTTAGTGGTCGTCTTCCACTTAATGAAACCCTTGGGGCGTGACATCTATGTACAAACATAGATAAGGAACAAAAACACAAAACAAAACCTAACCTAAGCAATGATTTCAAAAAGTGTTATTTCAAGGAAAGCATTCCAATTGCTTTACGTAAATGAATAAATCATTTTTGATCCAAAGGTTTTGTTAAAATGTCAGCTAATTGATCTTCAGTTGAAATATAGGAAATTTGAAGAATATTTGATTCAACTAGCTCTCTTAGAAAATGATATCTAAGTTCAATGTGTTTTGTTCTCGAGTGCAACAGAGGATTTTTAGAAATATTTATAGCACTTGTGTTGTCACAAAGAATAGTTACCGAAGTTGCTGAAATTCGGAAGTCGCTCAACACGCTTTTCATCCAAATGAGTTGGGTTGAACAACTACCTGCTGAAATATATTCCGCTCCGGCAGTTGAGAGTGCAATGCAGTTTTGCTTTTTACTATGCCAAGCAACAAGACAATGGCCAAGATAAAAACATGCACCACTCGTACTTTTCTGATCATCCACAGATCCTGCCCAATCGGCATCTGAATATCCTATTATGTCAAGAGTTGTTCCCATAGGATACCAAATTCCAAAATTCAGTGTTCCTTTGACGTACCGGATGATCCTTTTCACCGCTTTCAGGTGAACCTCCTTTGGTGCTGATTGATATCTCGCGCAGATCCCAACACTAAAGGATATATCCGGGCGACTAGCCGTGAGGTAGAGTAGACTTCCAATCATGCTACGATAAAGCTTCTCGTCTACACTTTCACTAAGAGATTCACTTCCTAATCCCTTATTGCTAGTTCCCATTAGGGTCGAAAAATCTTTAGAGTTTTCTAAATCTAATTTCTTCACCAACTCCCTTGCATACTTGGATTGGCACAAATGGATGCCTTCTTCATTTTGTTTCACTTGCAATCCAAGAAAGTATGTCAGTTCGTCCATCATAGACATCTCAAATTCGCTTTCCATGGTTTCTGCAAATTTAGAAGCATCATTGTCTCTAGTTGCACCAAATACAATGTCATCGACATAGATTTGTGCCACAATGAAGTTATCCTGATAATGCTTCACAAAGAGAGTCCGATCTTCTCCCCCTCGAGTATAGCCCTTTTCTAATAGGTGCTTTGTTAACCTTTCGTACCACGCTCGCGGTGCTTGTTTTAGACCGTAAAGAGCCTTTTTCAAACGAAAAACATGGTTATGTTGTTTATACTCTACAAAACCTTTCGGTTGAGCCACATAAACTTTCTCGTTCAAAAACTCATTTAAAAACGCGCTCTTAACATCCATTTGAAAGAGTTTGATTTTAAAATGACAAGCAATCGCGAACAAAATACGAATCGACTCGAGTCGAGCAACCGGGGCGAACGTCTCATCAAAGTCTATACCTTCTATTTGTGAATAGCCCTGAGCAACTAGACGTGCTTTATTCCTGATGATGGTACCATCCTCGTTTTTCTTATTCTTGAAAATCCATTTAGTACCAATCACATTGTGTTGCTTCGGTGGCTTCGTTAGTTCCCAGACTTTGTTTCTTTCGAACGGATGGAGCTCTTCCTGCATTGCTTCAATCCAGTAGTCATCCTGAAGAGCTTCATCGACGTTCTTTGGTTCTACCATGGAGACGTAACATGCGACTCCACAAACCAATTGTCTCCGAGTCCTGACTCCTTCTTGTGGGTCTCCAATAATATTCGATTCCGGATGATCCTTGGAGATCCGTAGCGTTTAAGGTAACGGAGTACTCGGAGGTACATGTGATGATTCCTGCACATCAGATAAACTAGAAGAACCATTAGATGCATCAACTTTATCGAAAGAATTATTATGAGAAGATGCATTTACAGGAGTATCATCATCTAGAGACATATCAGGGGTAGATTTATCAGATGCAAAATGAAAAGCTTCATCTACTTTAACATTAATAGATTCTACCATCGTTTTAGATTCCAGGTTAAATACCCGATATGCTCTACTGTTTGTAGAATAACCCATGAAGATCCCTTCGTCACTTCGAGAGTCGAATTTACCAAGATTTTCGCGATCATGCAAAATATAACAACGACTCCCAAAGATTCGAAAATATTTGATATTCGGTTTTCTACAGAACCATAGCTCATATGGTGTATTTAAAGTTCCCGGGCACAAATACACTCGATTAATTACATAGACGGCGGTGTTCACAGCTTTAGCCCAAAAATGTAACGGGAGTTTCCGGCTATGAAGCATCACACGCGCCATCTCTTGAACAACCCTGTTTTTACGCTCGACTACACCATTCTGCTGAGGTGTATAGGGTGCTGAGAATTCATGTTTTATGCCGTTGGAAGTGCAAAAATCAATGAATTTGGAATTAATGAATTCTCCACCTCTATCACTTCGAACACGAACGATCTTTTCATTTCTTTCAATCATAATACGATGACAAACCTCATGAAAAGAGTCGAAAGTATCCGCTTTCTCTTTTAAAAATGTTACCCATGAATATATAGAGAAATCATCAACCAAAAGAAAAATGTACCATTTACCTCCCAAGGATGGTTGACGAGTCGGCCCCATTAAGTCCATGTGCAGTAATTCTAAGGGCCGATTGGTACCAACGTGGTTCAAGTTCTTGTGTGCAACTATTGATTGTTTTTCCTTTTGACAACCTCCACACACAATGTTACCTTTAAAAGAAAGTTTAGGAACCCCCTTAACCACGTCTTTATTTGAAATCCTTGCTAGTTCTTTAAAATTTATGTGACCTAGTCTTTCATGCCAAAGAGTTTCATTATCTAAAGAAACTAGGTTACACTTTTCAGAAATTTTGTTTGAAACAACATAGCAATTATTTTCTGATCTAACCCCTTTCAAAAAGAATACATAGTCCTTATCAGTTACAATACATTCTACAGATGAAAAATTAACTGAAAAACCATTGTCACAAAGTTGACTTATACTAATGAGGTTAGTCTTTAGGCCTTCAACAAATAAGACATTGTTCAAAACCGGGCCTTCTGGAATAGCGATTGTTCCTTTTCCAACAATTTTGGAAGAACGACCGTCTCCGAAAACAACATGTCCTCCGGAGATTTTCTCTAAAGTTTGAAAACTGTTTTTGTCACCGGTCATGTGACGGGAACATCCACTATCCAGATACCAAGACGAGTTGTCATAAGCATGCAAAGAAGTATGAACACCAAGACAAGGGAAGATTCCACCTTTGCGCACCCAAACCTTTTTGGACTGCGTCGGCAATGTTTGTGAAGTTATTCTCTTTGGTGAAAGCGTCTTGATTGATTCATCACTTTTCCTTGATGTCGTCGTCTTATTAGGTGAACTACCAAGGATCTTTTCCTTTGAAAAATTTTCTTTTGATTTCCGGGGAATCACCTTTTTGGTAGTTGTTGCAAGAGGCGCTTGATGTGATCTTTTCGCTCCAATCTTGCAATTTCTTCTTATGTGCCCTGCAAAACCACAACGAAAACATACCTTTGTACTTGACGATCCCGAAGTAGGTGAGGTAAGGTTGTTATCGTTGATTGCAGTGAATTCCGTCGTCGGAGGAGGAGATACCGACTGGGGCACAAAAACTGTCCCAACCGAACTAGGACTGTCTCCAGTTCGATTGTATCCAAGGCCGAAACGGTTTGTTTGACCAAGACCAAGCATCTTATCCAACTTGCTCCTTCCCGAAGAAAATCGCTTCAAATCATCTTTAAGTTGGAAAATGGTCTTCGTCATTTCCATTTTTTCTTGTCGAGCCTCGGAGTAGAGCTTCAAGAAGTAACTTGCTTTATCAACCATTTTTACGTGTTCCTTCTCGAAATGCTCAGTTTTCTCTTGAAGTGAAACATTTACTTTTATCAAGTTATCCCTTTCCACTTCAAGACCGTTTGAGAGAGAAGTTGCCCTTTTTACTTCTTCTTCGAGATCCTGCAATGTCACGCTCCGGGTGTAAACCGGAACCCGGGCCCGTCTACAGATCCGCCGTGCACACAGAATTTTCCGCGTACACGAAGCTCCAGTAACCTGCTCAGATATAAGAGATAATAATAAAGAGCTATAAAAACAGAGCTGAACTAAAACTAATACATCTCAGACTGAAGCTGGAAATAAAATACAATACATCTGTATTGATACATCTGTGTCTCCCAGCTGACCAAAATAAATACAACCTGCTGGCAATAGCCAGTCCCAAAAGTAAAAGTACAACCGTCTGAGGAAACATGGGTACACCAACAGTCCAGCTAACTCGCTCATCCTGCCTCGAGATCTATCTACTCGGCCGTCCTCTCTCCTCGACCCGCCGCTGAAAGCCCAGCAGCACCCGCAGAAGACACTACAAAACAAGGGAGAAGAAAAAGAGGAAAGAAGAATGGGGGTGAGAACTACTAGTAAACCAGTAGCTCCCCCTAGTGGGTAAATACTCAAACTCTGACACACCCACTAGGTCTACTAGAGGTAAAAGGGAAAGAAGTGTGATAAACAATAACGACTGCTGAAGAAAGGAAACCACCACTGCTATGCCTCTAAAATGCAGTCCTAGACTGGAATAACCGTATGCAACAGTAACCAACCGTCCCAGATGAACCCAATCTATACCGCCCTCATCATCGGGCAAGTAAGCCGCGCCGATGTGATAGCAAAACTCCTGCTGCCGCCCTCATCATCGGGCAAATAAGCCGCGCCGATGTGATAGCAAAACTGTCAATAACTGTCTGACCCCGGCCTCCGGAGGGGAACTCGAGGGGAGCGACCCACACGAGGAAAGCATCACCGGGCAATAACCGCGCCGGTGTGATAAGTATCAAAAGCAGGACTAGATCACAACTATAAAGCCCCAGTGGAACACACCCCTCCACTAAAAGAAAACTGATTCCCAATCTGATGCATAAGTAACTATCCGGTCAATCGCCCAATATCCGCGATTGCCGCAATACCCCAAAATCCAAGACCAGGTCTCATAACCGACCTCCGGTCAACCGCCTACTATCCGCGGTAGCTGCTATAATCCCCAATCCAAAATCGGGTAAATTAATACGTATCCGGTCAACCGCCTACTATCCGCGGTAGCCGCAACTCTACCAACTACATCAAGTCCAACCCCTGACTTCCGGTCAACCGCCCCAAAATCCGCGGTTGCCACAAAGCCCTCTAGTCCATAATCATGCCCTCTCACCGATGTCCTATAACCGACATCCGGTCAACCGCCCAATATCCGCGGTCGCCGCCAAAACCCATAATCCACAATCCAGGCCCCGGCTACACTATCCCAAACCCCTGCTCAAACCCGAGCAACAAATACCACCTGACTAACGAAAAGGAGAAAAGAAACAAACAAGGTTTCTCCTAAGTCAAGTTCCAACATGATAGTGTAGCGATAAGAAATGGCCTATCTATATGTCCATACACGCATGCAAGTGTTCTCAAGGAAACAAAAATTAAGTCAATGATTACTATCAGTATCCACCTATGCATGTCACCTATCCTCAAGTAATACCACTAACAGGATAAATCATATAGTCCCAATTAAATATTCAATTCCACATGCAAGGTAAGGTGCTAACATAGCAATCCATATGTCCAAACAAGCATGCATAAGTTCCATCCCCACTTGTTAATCAATAATCCTAACATTGGGAGATCACTCTAATAATCCTAGTGAGCATGTCAAAATAGAGGTAAACAACAACCACCCACCTGAAAACGTGCAATCCACAGCTGTAAAACCTCCTCTGTCACGCCCCGGAACCCGGGCTCGCCAACAGATCCGCCGTGCACACGGGATTTCCCGAGTACACGAAGCGCTGGTAACCTGCTCCGATATAATATGAACAATAAAAGAGCATAATACAGAGCTGAAGTAGAAGAACCACATAGTGTCTCAGACTGGAACTACAAATAAAGCTGTAATAAGTACAATAATCTCCCAGCTCACCAAAGTAGTACAACCAGCTGGCGAAAGCCAGACCTAAAATAAAAAAGGAATACCACAGTCTGAGTAAAGGGTGCAGCATCTATTTAACAGCTCTTAGTCTCCCAGGAGATCTATCTATTAAGCGATCCCCTTACCTCGATCAGCTGCCGATGGCCTAGCAGCTCCCGCAGACGACTCTACAAAATAAAGGAGAAGGAAGAAACAGAAAATAACAATGGGGGTGAGAACTACCAGGTAAACCAGTAGCCTCCCCTAGTGGGTAAAACCTCAACTCTGACGCACACACTAGGACTACTAGAGGCAAAGGGAAAAAGATGAAGTGGTAAGGTACATAAGGTACTGAAATAGGAAACTACCACTATTAGCATGCCTCTAAATGCGATACCGAAAGAAATGATTGTATGAATGCATCAGGAAACAGTGTCTGACCAAATAACCCAATCTAGTACCATCAGTAAAACTGATATTGCCTGCTTAGCAGAATCTGCACACACGGCTCGAAACTGCGGGATCGGCTCGCACGGCTCGCATCCCAAAATAAGTATCAGACCGGCACACACGGCTGGGTCCAAAAAGCCTACCTCCGGAGTGGCACTCGAGGGGAGCGACCCACACGAGTAAACTATCTCTGTCATCAGTATCACAAGTATCTCTGTAGCACATGTCTCACAAGTATCACAATAGCAGGACTGGATCATGACTATGATCAAAGTGGGAAAACTCCATCCACTGATGCAATAGTACTCAATAAGTGCGAAACTCCATCCACTAGCAAAAAGCCCGATCCCCAATCTGATGCAAAAATAAACCAGACTCAACCCCAATCTGATGCAAGGTTAAACATCCGGTCGACCGCCTACTGTTCGCGGTCACCATAATACCCCACCAGTCCACAATCTAGTACAATCTCGACCACACTATCCCAAACCCCTGCTCATACTCGAGCAACAAGCATCTGAATGCAAAGGAGAGCAATAAAACATGTCAAGTTCCAATATGATAGTGTAGCAATAAATAGGGGCTAACTAGATGCCCAAGCAAGCATGCAACTGTATCATTTAAAAGCTGTAAAAAGTGTCAAATATTTATTTTAAAAGATTGATTTACTGTACTGATATAAAAGTTATTTGCATGTGAGATTATAGTCTTTGTCCCAATCACAGTGTCCTAAGATAAGTTATCATATAATCTGTGGGGTCATATTAAATTTTAGGAGAGTTCGTCCCAGCGGTTCTCATCAATTGTCATATTAGTTCGTCCCAATGGTTCTCATCAATTGTCATATTAGTTCGTCCCAATGGTTCTCATCAATTGTCATATTAGTTCGTCCCAATGGTTCTTATCAATATTTTAGGGGAGTTCTAATAATCCCAGTGAGCTTGTCAAAAATGAGGTAAGCAACAACCGCCCACCTCGAACAGCTCAAATCACACCAGATAGTCTCCTGGCTGTCCACAGTCCCCTAAAACTGCTGTCTGCCGAAAACGGTGCCCTACAGCAACACACATTGCACAGGGTGTAACTATATTATTCATAAAAATACAGCTTTTGCTATTTTTCAAATAGCATGAAAAGAGAGGAGTTTTTCACCTCTGTATAGTGCTAAGAAAAATCTATAAAAATTACGGTTGCGTTCCTTGCGACGAGCAGATCGAAATCGAGTCTTTAAACTCCTCGATCTGATGCTCCTACGCCAAGATAAAAATTGGAGAAATCGATGCTATCCAGAAATTTCCACAGCAAAAAGGGGGGTCAAAGAGGCTTCGGAAACCGTGCCAAAAGTGCGAAATAGAGCAAAGTGATCAACACGGAAATCGAAGCCTTACCTTTTAGGAACGCACTGCCATGAAAATCGTTCAAAAATTCCTCCTAGTTAGCCCACAGGGATTTTACGACTGAACTGCGACGGGAAATGGGCCGAAAAAGAAAATCGTCGCAGTGCGCCGCGTCGCAGATAACTCACTATCAGTACCTCCAAAAATTCTTAAATTTCTAGGGGAGAGAGAGAAGAGAGAGAGGAATAATTTTCATACAGAGCCCAAGCTCTGGTTCTCTCTCTAAAGCTCGGATCACGAGGTAAGAATGGAAGGGAGTGAGGGATCCTATTTATAATAGGCCAAGGGAATCTTCCCACACGGGATCAGGCAAAACAGGAAACACCAAAATGGACCAACCAGGACGCGCCACGTGTCCACAAAACAGGAAACAGCCTGTGCAAGGGCCACTCAGAAGCCGCCACGTGTCCACATGGTGCATGTGCCCGGTCCCCGCGCCGGGTCTTCCGGAAAATGTCGGCCAATGGGGTGATGCCACGTGTCTTCTAGAAGCCGGCCAGCCAATCAGGAGCTGCCACGTGGCAAGGGAATCTTCGGTGCTCCCGGTGCACGCCATGCCTGTGGACCCCGCACCTGCGCGCCTGCCCGCGCCTGCCCGCGCTGCCCGCGCCGTGCTCCGCTGTGCTCCGCCGCTGCGCCGCCGCCCGCTGGTCGCCGGCGGCCGCCGGAACAGTAATTCCGACCGCCGGAGTTACTGTTCCGGTGAACAGTAATTTTGCGCCGAAAAAAATAAGTAAATATACCATTTTGATCGTTTTCGCGCGCTGAGTCCAAATCCGCTGTCCATTTCGCCAAATTCTCATCCGAAATTTTGCCAAAAATTCCCGGAAAAGCCCACTTGCTCCGTTTTTCGTGCCGGATCCATTTTAAAAATCCGTTTTCGACACTACTAGCTCCGATACACTGTGTGAGCTTCCTGTAGTCACTGTAATCACTGCAACAGTCTCTATAGAAGTCCGGATCATCACATCCTCCCCCACTAAAAAGAGTTTCCTCCTCGAAACGAGACTAAATTAAACAACAATCCTCAGTCTAATGTCTCAAATAAGTAGGGGTGGGTATCTCTCATCTCCGGCTCGAGCTCCCATGTAGCCTCGCGCTCGTCATGATTGCTCCAAAGGATCTTCACATAGGGGATGGCTCGACTGCGCAATTCTTTCACTTCTCGATCCAGAATTCGCAGTGGGCGCTCCTCATACCTCAAATCCTCGCTAATCTCCAGCGGGGTGAAATCGATGACGTGCGACGGGTCGAAGACATACTTCCTTAGAGTAGAAACGTGAAATACATCGTGGACACCAGCAAGCCTCGGAGGAAGTGCAAGTCGGTAGGCAACTGGCCCGATACGCTCCACTACCTCAAAGGGTCCAATATATCGGGGGCTAAGTTTCCCACGAATGCCGAACCTCCTAATTCCTTTGGACGGCGAGACTTTCAGGAATACATGATCTCCAACCTGAAATTCTAAGTCTCGTCGCCGAACATCGGCATAGCTCATCTGTCGGCTTTGGGCGGTCTGAAGATGCTTTCGAATCACTCGGACCTTCTCTTCTGCCTCTAACAATACATCTGGTCCCAAGGTCCGCCTCTCGCCCACGTCACTCCAATAAAGTGGTGACCGACACTTGCGTCCATACAATGCTTCAAACGGAGCCATCTGAATGCTCGCTTGAAAGCTATTGTTGTACGCGAATTCAGCCAAAGATAAATGTCGAATCCACCATCCGCCGAAATCCAGGACGCAAGCCCTCAACATGTCCTCTAGGATTTGTATAGTCCGCTCTGACTGCCCATCAGTTTGCGGATGAAAAGCCGTACTGAACCTGAGTTGAGTCCCCAAGGCTGTCTGCAAGCTCCTCCAGAAACGCGAAACAAACCTCGGGTCTCTATCTGATACAATGGAGGCTGGTACTCCATGTAGTCTTACTATCTCATCTAGATATAGCTGGGCTAGTCGCTCAAGTGGCCACGTAGTTTGCATGGGCAGAAAGTGCGCCGACTTGGTAAGTCGATCTATAACTACCCAGATAGCATCCGCTCCTCCTTGTGCCTTAGGCAATCCGACCACGAAATCCATCGTAATGTGGTCCCATTTCCACTCGGGGATTGGGAGACTCTGTAACTTGCCAGCTGGCACTCGATGCTCATCTTTCACCTACTGAAAAGTTAAACACTGGGCCACAAATCTCCCAATATCCCTCTTCATGCCATTCCACCAAAAGTGTGCCTTGAGGTCCTTATACATCTTAGTCCCACCAGGATGTAGGGTATAAGGTGTATAATGGGCCTCTCGCAATATCTGCTCTCTGATCTCCGCATCCGCTGGCACACATGCTCGGTTCCTGTACCTTAGTACTCCCGAGGCATCCACCGTAAAGTCCCCTGACTGATCACTCGGAGTTTGATCTCTAATCCTGGTCAAGTGGGGGTCCTCACTCTGTTTCTCCCTAATCTGGTCCAGCAGAGTGGGCTGCACGACTAAAGACGTTAGTCTAGCAGAGACCCCAGGGGACACAACCTCTATCTCGAGCCGTCTCATCTCCTCTAATAGCGGTGCCTGGTTTGTGATCAACATAGACAAACTTTGCACCGCCCTCCTACTCAAGGCATCAACGACCACATTAGCCTTGCATGGGTGGTACAGGATGTTCACATCATAATCCTTTAGTAATTCCAACCACCTACGTTGCCTCAAATTTAGCTCCTTTTGCGTGAACAGGTACTTTAGGCTCTTGTGGTCGGTGTAGATTTCACAGTGCTCCCCATATAGATAATGACGCCAAAGCTTCAGTGCAAACACCACAGCAGCAAGCTCCAAGTCATGGGTAGGGTAATTTTTCTCATAATCCTTGAGTTGCCTTGATGCATAAGCAATTACCCTCCCTTCCTGCATCAACACACAACCAAGTCCGCTGTGTGATGCATCACTGTAGATCACATATCCTTTTCCCATAACAGGGAGGGAAAGGATAGGAGCAGTCATCAGTCTATTCTTCAGCTCCTCGAAGCTCCTTTGACAGTCCTCACTCCAGATAAACTTCACTCCTTTATGCGTCAAGCGAGTGAGGGGTGTGGAAAGCTTCGCAAAGCCTTCCACAAACCGACGATAATAACCAGCTAAGCCCATAAAACTACGCACCTCAGAAACGGTTGTCGGTCGGGGCCAATCCCGGACCGCCACAATCTTCGTTGGGTCCACCGCCACACCTGCGGCGGAAATCACATGGCCCAAGAAGACTACCTCCCGAAGCCAAAACTCGCACTTTGCCAGCTTGGCAAACAACTTCTTCTCTCTCAGAAGTTGCAGCACAATCCTTAAGTGCTCCTCATGCTCCGCATCACTTCGGGAGTAAACTAAGATATCATCAATGAAAACTACCATGAATCGATCTAAGTACGGTCGGAAGATCTGGTTCATTAAATCCATGAATGCGGCAGGGGCATTAGTTAGTCCGAAGGGCATAACTGTAAATTCATAATGCCCATACCGTGATCTAAATGCCGTTTTCGGAATATCTTCGGCCTTCACCTTCAACTGGTGGTAACCGGACTGCAAATCTATCTTAGAGAAGACACAAGACCCTTACAGCTGATCAAAAAGATCATCGATGCGCGGCAAAGGGTACTTGTTCTTAATGGTCACTTTATTTAATTCCCTATAGTCCACACACAATCGAAGTGACCCATCCTTCTTTTTCACGAATAGCACCGGCGCTCCCCAAGGCGATACACTCGGCCTAATAAAGCCCTTGTCCATTAAATCCTGGAGTTGCGCCTTAAACTCTCGCAGCTCAGCCGGTGCCATCCGGTAAGGAGCCTTAGAGATTGGAGCAGTTCCTGGAACTACGTCAATCACGAACTCAATCTCCCTATCTGGCGGCATGCTAGCCAGCTCAGGGGGAAAAACATCAGGGAACTCGCGGGCAATAGGGATATCCCCGAGTCCCGGCGCCGCCGTAGGCCCCTCAACAACACTAGCCAAAAAGGCTACACATCCTCGACGGATCATCTGCCTCGCTCGGGAAGTCGAAACCATAGAGGCAAAGAAAGCACTCTGACATCCTCGGTATACCAACATTTCCTGGTCTGGCTCTTTAAAAGTTACCGTCCTTGCGGCACAATCAATAGTTGCAAAATACCGAGCTAGCCAGTCCATTCCGAGAATCACATCAAAGTCCCTCAGCTGTCTCAAGACCAACAGGTATGCTGGCAAAATCCAGGACTTGATCTGCATTGGGCAGGACCAACAGCACTCCTCCACGTGCAAAGTGTGATCGGGAATCTGAACCTCTCGTGCACGTGGTAAAAGTCCTACCTCTAACTCATGTAATGATGCAAATGATCTACTAATAAAAGAATGTGATGCTCCCGTATCAAATAAAGTACGAGTCCTAATGCCAGAAAGTAGGGTGATACCTGCCACCACGTGATCTGCTGCCGAAGAGTCCTCTACCTGCGCAGCATACACTCGCCCGCTCTGAGCTGGAGGGCGATAGTCAGTGGGATGGGAAGAAGATGGCCTGCTTGCTGGAGCATATGGCCGCTGAGCCGTCGACCGTTGCTGCGATGAAGATGGAGCAGATACTGAAGAAGGGGTGGCGGGGGCCGAAAAGGGGCACGAAGCTCGAATGTGCCCGGGCTGTCCACATCTATAGCAGCGACCCCACCGCTGGTCGCAGGTGTTGGAAAAATGCTGACCTCCACAGAAAATACAATTGCCGGGGGCCCGTGGTTGTCGTGACTGCTGTTGCTGTTGAGACTGCCGTTGTCGCTGAGGCTGTTGCTGCGACCGACGCTGCGACGGCTAGGATCTCTGCTGCTGCTGCTGCCGCTACTGGGGCCTCTGGGGTCCACAGGCCCTCGCCGCTCAGACCGTCCCTGGCCGGGAAACTGTGGCTGAGACGGTCGTGGCGGCCTCCACGAACTAGCCTGTCCCCCAACCTCCGGTACAGGTCGCTTCGCCCCCGGGATCACCACGGGAGCTGGAGCTACCTCCTCCATCACTACCTCCCCGCATTCCACATAGAGCGCCTGCTCCATTGAGGCCTCTAAGGTAGGCAACCTACGCGAGCGAACTAGTTGAAAAAGGTCCCGGTGCAACCCTCGCTCGAACATGTAAATCTGGTGCGCCTCATCCCTGGCCACATTCGGTACACACGCCAACAACTGATTGAAATTGGCAATGTATTCGTGTACGGGCCGATTTCCCTGGCGGAGGTTCCTCAACTGCTCCTCCAATCTCTGTCGGACGCTTTCCGGGAAGAAAGCCCCGAGAAGGAGACTGCGGAACTCCGCCCAGGTCAGGAGCTGAGCCCCAAGCGGACCAGCCGGTCGAACACGCCGCCACCAAGCCTCGGCGTTGCGCTCCAAAAAGTTCGTCGCTAATAACACCTGGTATCGCTCCTCGATGAACAATGTCTCAAAACGTCTCTCCATCGCCGTGATCCACGATTCTCCCTCCCACGGCTCTGCATTCTGCCCCGAGAAATGGGGTGGGTCAAACTGGCGAAACCTCATCAACAAGTCAACCATCTCCCGCTGCTCTGCCGGGGTCAGAGGTCGCGTCAACCCAGACGACTGTCTACCAGTACCCCGAGCAACAGGGGATGCCGGGGTCACTGGTACAACTGGGGGGTTCACAACAGGGGAAGAAGGTACGGGAGAACTCTCTGTGGGTGCTACAACAGGCTGCGCCCTCTGCTCTAACATCTGCGTCAGCCGACCCATAGCCTCCTCCTGACGCCGAACAGCCTCGGACATCTGGGCCATCTGAGCCTGTAGCTCTGGCACCTCACTCTGCTGGCCTTGCCCGGACTCCTCCTGATCGGGCTCAGGGGAATCAGGCTTAGAACGCGTCAACATCCTACATCGCGGAGGCATCCTACCACAAGAAACCACACTCAGTATCATATCCCCACACGACCCAATCTAGCGAAAGTCAAAGACATCCCCATATTTCTGTGACTTTATGTTGTCTGCAGCCAACAAAACGGTTCACCAGAAATTGGGCATGTCGATCCCTCTTCTCTCACTGGAAGAGTCAACAATAAATCAACGACTTTCGCAAAAGTTACGTCTCTCACGCCCTATCATCCTAGGGTCTGCTAAAAGCCTAAGGTTTCCTAAGTCCCAACTGACCTATCCCTAAGCTCTGATTCCAACTTAATCTGTCACGCCCCGGAACCCGGGCTCGCCAACAGATCCGCCGTGCACACAGGATTTCCCGAGTACACGAAGCGCTGGTAACCTGCTCCGATATAATATGAACAATAAAAGAGCATAATACAGAGCTGAAGTAGAAGAACCACATAGTGTCTCAGACTGGAACTACAAATAAAGCTGTAATAAGTACAATAATCTCCCAGCTCACCAAAGTAGTACAACCAGCTGGCGAAAGCCAGACCTAAAATAAAAGAGGAATACCACAGTCTGAGTAAAGGGTGCAGCATCTATTTAACAGCTCTCAGTCTCCCAGGAGATCTATCTATTCAGCGATCCCCTTACCTCGATCAGCTGCCGATGGCCTAGCAGCTCCCGCAGACGACTCTGCAAAATAAAGGAGAAGGAAGAAACAGAAAATAACAATGGGGGTGAGAACTACCAGGTAAACCAGTAGCCTCCCCTAGTGGGTAAAACCTCAACTCTGACGCACCCACTAGGACTACTAGAGGCAAAGGGAAAAAGATGAAGTGGTAAGGTACATAAGGTACTGAAATAGGGAACTACCACTATTAGCATGCCTCTAAATGCGATACCGAAAGAAATGATTGTATGAATGCATCAGGAAACAGTGTCTGACCAAATAACCCAATCTAGTACCATCAGTAAAACTGATATTGCCTGCTTAGCGGAATCTGCACACACGGCTCGAAACGGCGGGATTGGCTCGCACGGCTCGCATCCCAAAATAAGTATCAGACCGGCACACATGGCTGGGTCCAAAAAGCCTACCTCCGGAGTGGCACTCGAGGGGAGCGACCCACACGAGTATACTATCTCTGTCATCAGTATCACAAGTATCTCTATAGTACATGTCTCACAAGTATCACAATAGCAGGACTGGATCATGACTATGATCAAAGTGGGAAAACTCCATCCGCTGATGCAATAGTACTCAATAAGTGGGAAACTCCATCCACTAGCAAAAAGCCCGATCCCCAATCTGATGCAAAAATAAACCAGACTCAACCCCAATCTGATGCAAGGACAAACATCCGCTCGACCGCCTACTGTCCGCGGTCACCACAATACCCCACCAGTCCACAATCTAGTACAATCTCGACCACACTATCCCAAACCCCTGCTCATACTCGAGCAACAAGCATCTGAATGCAAAGGAGAGCAATAAAACATGTCAAGTTCCAATATGATAGTGTAGCAATAAATAGGGGCTAACTAGATGCCCAAGCAAGCATGCAACTGTATCATTTAAAAGCTGTAAAAAGTGTCAAATATTTATTTTAAAAGATTGATTTACTGTGCTGATATAAAAGTTATTTGCATGCGAGATTATAGCCTTTGTCCCAATCACAGTGTCCCAAGATAAGTTATCATATAATCTGTGGGGTCATATTAAATTTTAGGAGAGTTCGTCCCAGCGGTTCTCATCAATTGTCATATTAGTTCGTCCCAATGGTTCTCATCAATTGTCATATTAGTTCGTCCCAATGGTTCTCGTCAATTGTCATATTAGTTCGTCCCAATGGTTCTCATCAATTGTCATATTAGTTCGTCCCAATGGTTCTCATCAATTGTCATATTAGTTCGTCCCAATGGTTCTTATCAATATTTTAGGGGAGTTCTAATAATCCCAGTGAGCTTGTCAAAAATGAGGTAAGAAACAACCGCCCACCTCGAACAGCTCAAATCACACCCAGATAGTCTCCTGGCTGTCCACAGTCCCCTAAAACTGATGTCTGCCGAAAACGGTGCCCTACAGCAACACACATTGCACAGGTTGTAACTATATTATTCATAAAAATACAGCTTTTGCTATTTTTCAAATAGCACAAAAAGAGAGGAGTTTTTCACCTCTGTATATTGCTAAGAAAAATCCATAAAAATTACGGTTGCGTTCCGTGCTCCGCTGCGCTCCGCCGCTGCGCCGCCGCTGCGCCGCCGCCCGCCGGTCGCCGGCGGCCGCCGGAACAGTAATTCCGGCCGCCGGAGTTACTGTTCCGGTGAACAGTAATTTTGCGCCGAAAAAAATAAGTAAATATACCATTTTGATCGTTTTCGCGCGCTGACTCCAAATCCGCTGTCCATTTCGCCGAATTCTCATCCGAAATTTTGCCAAAAATCCCCGGAAAAGCACACTTGCTCCATTTTTCGTGCCGGATCCATTTTAAAATTCCGTTTTCGACACTACTAGCTCCGATACACTGTGTGAGCTTCCTATAGTCACTGTTGTTGGTTTTTAGGGTCCCCAAGGATCTAAATAGGTACTATCAAACAACTAGAGGGGGGGTGAATAGGTGTAATACTTATAAAACCAAATCTCAGTGCAAAATAAAAACCAATGCGGAAATAAAAATAGCACACCGAGATATACGTGGAAACTCCAATCCAGGAGAAAAACGACGGGACCAACACGCAATAACAATCCACTAAGAATAGAAGAATAACAAGGTGATTACCGACTCCACGGACTCAACCCCTCCTTCAGCTTCTTCGGACCTTGCGCTGACCGGTTGGACGTCCACGCAATAACAATCCACTAAGAAAAGAAGAATAACAAGGTGATTACCGTCTCCACGGATTTAACCCCTCCTTCAACTTCTTCGGACCTTGCGCTCCACCGATTGCACGTCCACTGCACACGTTCGAATCCACGAACGCCACTCGAATCCACGAGCACACGTTTCGAATCCACGAAACGCCTTTAGCACACCGAATCCACGATGCCACGTCGAATCAACGACGCAAACTCAGCCGGTAAGAATATTGGCTTCGATGGTGATCCTTTGCTTAGATTATCAATGAAGATCCATGGAAAAAATCTCTGAGCAAAGATTAGATCAATTCGACAAAAGATATGTTCTTGAAAGAACCATCGAATTGACCTAAAAGAGGCTATAAAGAAGAACGATAAAAACCTCGCCTCTAGGGTTGCTCTCAAGTATTTTTCAATTGATCGGCCGTGCTCCCCGCGTTTTTGAGAAACCCTAAATGTCTATTTATAGTTTAGAAACCTTTGGAAAGAGATAAGAATCAAAAACTTACCTTATCTGGAAATTTTCAGGATGGCGATCCGGATCGGATTTACTGTTATCCGGATCGTCGTAACGAGTCAGGCTATTCCAGAAAAACAGGGTTCGGGATCCGGATTGAAATGCCCGATCCGGATCGTTCATGTATTCCAGCAAAAACCCATGTTCGGGATCCGGATCGAAATGACCTTTGATCCGGATCGGATTTGCCAATGAACAAGCACCCTTCGGGATCCGGATTGGACTGTCTGATCCGGATCCTGAACATGTCCCATGTCCAGTTTTTGATTTTTATGCAATTAAAAATTCATCCAAGTGTTTCTACACTATAAGAAAGTATTCGGATCACCAAAATTATTTAGTTAACCATACCTGATCCTTTTGAATACTTTCTTCTTGAGATTGATGTAACTGATCCACAATTCTTCAACTTCAATCTTCAAGACTCAAGACACTGAGTGTCAACTTGAGCTCTTGTTGAATCTTCTCTAAATCTTTGATTGCTGATTGACAATTTGATCCCTTTAAGACTCCGACTCAACTCACTGACTTGACTCACGAAATATGCCAACACCAAAATGCCGTAACAATCTCCCCTTTTGGCAATTTCGTGATAAAACCCAAAAATACATAAAAGCGCTCAAGTCACTCATCTTAAACCAAAAAATCGAAACTCAATGTCATCACCAAAACATTGACTTTCTTTGCGTGAAAGATCCAATAAACAAAAATACATTTGAACCAGTCTTAGAACAAACTCTATGACTTAGGACTTGGAGTCTTAAAGTGATGTAGATCCTGCAAAAACAAAACTCCAAACAAATCAAAAGTCAGTCATTAGAAATTAAATGTAAATCCTACATTTGATTCGTCCTTTTTTGCTTCTTTTGTTTTTCGGCTCCTTTTTCTCATCTCCTTTCTTTTTCTCGATGATCTCACCCCTATCTCGATGATCTCATCTCTGTCTCCCCCTATCTCGATGATCTCTTCTCCCCTATTTCTCTCTTCTCCCCTATTTCTCTTCTCCCCCTTTTTGTCACAAATTGTCAAACAGTGAACATACTAGACAAAAGGAAATCACTAACAGCATTAGTCCATAGTGAAAGGGAGATAAAAGCTCAGTTCCGGTATATAACAAAAACATAGATTGTGTACCGGTACTCGAACGCAAAAATCAAATAATTTCTTGAAACAAATCCAGATTTTGAAATATTTGAATTACCGATTTGTATTCCATCAAGAAAACAATTTAAGTGCTTGAGAATAATATGAGATCACATAGATGTCATTCAATCCAATTAATTTCACAAAAATTTAAAAAGATTTACTCCGAAATCATGAAAAACAAAGATAAAACATTATAAACCATTTTTCACATTATATACGTCAAACACAAGTCATCAAAAATAATCTTGAGATCCAAAGTCTATCAAGATGTAACGGATGTACAAAGATGACTTACAGAGATTTTCAAATGACATCAATTTGATTTCTTACCCTTTCAAATTTGAGATAAGCACTAAAATACCTAAGGGTGGCTCTTTGAGCATCTTTCGACTATCCCACCTTATACCAACCAGGAGATTGTTCAGAATATAAGAACTTTGAATATGAATCTCCGAATGCTTCAACTAAACAAAATTTCATAAAATATTTTTCAAGCATCCAAAACATGTGGTAGCTTTTTCCAACACGTGGTGGTAGTTTTCACACTCCTTTCGGATGTAACTCTTTCCACATCTTTTACAATTCATTTATTTACCCTTGTAAGAATTCAATCTCTTACGTGAAAGAATTAAATCCCAAATTTTAGTCTATCGGTTGTCTCACGTTTATCACAATGAATTCACACAACCGAGATAGAATAATCATCTAAAGATCACACATGATTTCTAAAATTTGATGAATATAATTATCAAAAACTCCTATAATGAAATATCTTCAAGAATTATGATTATGGAGAAAAGTTGATAATTCAAATAAAATTAAATTGGAGTGATTGAAAGTGAAAACCCTTTTTATTCAATGCACTTGTTCGTTAAAATCCTTTTGTTTAAAAAAACAAAACATAAAAACGAAGAGCATTGAAAACATGTAATGCAGAGATTCAGAAAAATATGAAAGGAAAACCAATCAAAGCATTACATACAGTCATAAGCTATTTAGAACTTAAGACAAGGAAAGATATCACCTTCCCGAATCCAAAATTGTCGAATTTTGGGTTGTCTTGATTCATTGTGGTTGGGAGATGATAGCTTTGACTGTTGATCCACCTTAGGTCTTTGCCTCGTAGTGATCCACTTGTATGATTGATGTTGTGGCTCGGACCTTTGGTGGTATGAGTGAACTCCATTGACTTGATGTGTCTTTTGATTCCGTTGAGTTCGCTCCGTAGATGAAGTTGCCGAAGGACTCTTCTTTCTCTTTTTCGGGCAATTCTTCACCAAATGTCCTTCAAGTCCACATAAGTGACAAGTTCTTCCTTTCAATTTCATTGTGGAACTTGAAGCATGCACAGTTTGGTCCTTTTTGAATCCCAAACCAACCTTGCTTGTTTGACCTAATCCGGACATACAATCTAGTTTCTTGGAACCGGTTGAAAGCCTTTGTATGTCGAATTTGAGTTCATGAACTTGCTTGGTCAAAAGTTGGTTGGTGACATGAATCTCCTCAAACTGTTTTTCTAGAAAACCAATCTTGTCCATATATGATTTAGCGTTTGTCTCCGATTGGTTTAGCTTTTCTTGGAGGATTTTATTGTTATTCAATAAACGTCCTTGTTCCTCCTCGAGATCATGAAGTTTTATCTTTAAAGCATGATTCTCGTCTTGATTCTCAAGTCGTTGCTTCCTCAACTTCTTGATATGCTTGGCCATCTTCTTAGATTCCGCAAGAAGTTGTTGATATGCCTCAACGAGTTCTTCTTCGTCCGACTCCCCCTCACTTGATGACTCTCCGTTGGATGTTGATGTTTCATGCAAAATCAAAGGAATAGAGTCAGTGATTAAAGATGATAAACAAACATTAGAAGAGGGAATTTGAGAAGCATGTAAGGCAACGACTTTTTCCTCTTTACTTGAGGTCGATTCATTAGAAGTAGAATCGTCCCAAGTTTTCACTTGCAAAGCCTTCTTTTTATATGATTTCGGAGAAGGACATTCCGTTGAAAAATGGCCGTAGCCTTTGCATCTATAGCATTGGATTTCCCCTTCGAAATCATCTTTTTCTTTTTCTTTAGAAGGTTTTACAAAGCTTTTGAGGTTAGAGGATTTAGAACCCGATGATCCTTTAGAAGGTTTCGTGGATGAAGATCCATCGGTTCGATTCTTCCAAAATTTCCGACGAAATTTCTTTACGATCCGCGCCAATTGTTCTTCAAAATCGGCAAAAGAGATTTCATCGTCGGAACTTGATTCGCTATCTTCTTCCTTTGTTGATTTGAATGCAATACCTGTAAGCTTAGAAGAAGACTTGGAAGAAACTTGATTAGTAGGAAAAGTCATTTCATAAGTTTGCAAAGCACCTACTAATTCCTCTACACTCATCTCATCCGGATGACTAACGGTTTCAATGGCGGTAACCTTTGCCCTAAACCGTTCCGGAAGAGTCCGAAGTATCTTTCTTACAACTTTCGACTCCGGGATCTTTTCTCCTAAATTAGCACAAGTATTGATTACATCTTGAAGTCTAGTGTAATAATCTGTAAACAATTCATGCTCTTCCATATGAATAGAGTCAAATTGACTTGTAAGCATCTGGAGCTTTTGAATATTTACAAGATTAGTACCCTCATGTGTAATTTTGAGAATATCCCAAATTTCCTTCACGGTTTCACACGCGGAAATTCGTGTGAACTAAGTCGAGGAAAGAGAATTAAATAAAGCGTTCATACCTTTCCCATTGTAAGAAGATCTTTCAAATTCCTCTTTGGACCATCTAGAGCGAGGTTTTGGGGTAGTAGAATTTCCTACTTCCTCAACAGAATGCACCCAACCGTGTTCCACGGTTTGCCAAACTCGCTCATCAATTGAGATGAGAAAAGCTCTCATCCGCACTTTCCAATAAGCATAATTAGTCCCACCAAAAAGAGGAGGTCTATAAATATTACCACTTTCACCCATCATGATAGATAAACCTAAAACCCTCTCTGATACCACTTGCTAGTTTTTAGGGTCCCCAAGGATCTAAATAGGTACTATCAAACAACTAGAGGGGGGGTGAATAGGTGTAATACTTATAAAACCAAATCTCAGTGCAAAATAAAAACCAATGCGGAAATAAAAATAGCACACCGAGATATACGTGGAAACTCCAATCCAGGAGAAAAACCACGGGACCAACACACAATAACAATCCACTAAGAATAGAAGAATAACAAGGTGATTACCGACTCCACGGACTCAACCCCTCCTTCAGCTTCTTCGGACCTTGCGCTGACCGGTTGGACGTCCACGCAATAACAATCCACTAAGAAAAGAAGAATAACAAGGTGATTACCGTCTCCACGGATTTAACCCCTCCTTCAACTTCTTCGGACCTTGCGCTCCACCGATTGCATGTCCACTGCACACGTTCGAATCCACGAACGCCACTCGAATCCACGAGCACACGTTTCGAATCCACGAAACGCCTTTAGCACACCGAATCCACGATGCCACGTCGAATCCACGACGCAAACTCAGCCGGTAAGAATATTGGCTTCGATGGTGATCCTTTGCTTAGATTATCAATGAAGATCCATGGAAAAAATCTCTGAGCAAAGATTAGATCAATTCGATAAAAGATATGTTCTTTAAAGAACCATCGAATTGACCTAAAAGAGGCTATAAAGAAGAACGATAAAAACCTCGCCTCTAGGGTTGCTCTCAAGTATTTTTCAATTGATCGGCCGTGCTCCCCGCGTTTTTGAGAAACCCTAAATGTCTATTTATAGTTTAGAAACCTTTGGAAAGAGATAAGAATCAAAAACTTACCTTATCTGGAAATTTTCAGGACGGCGATCCGGATCGGATTTACTGTGATCCGGATCGTCGTAACGAGTCAGGCTATTCCAGAAAAACAGGGTTCGGGATCCGGATTGAAATGCCCGATCCGGATCATTCATGTATTCCAGCAAAAACCCATGTTCGGGATCCGGATCGAAATGACCTTTGATCCGGATCGGATTTGCCAATGAACAAGCACCCTTCGGGATCCGGATTGGACTGTCTGATCCGGATCCTGAACATGTCCCATGTCCAGTTTTTGATTTTTATGCAATTAAAAATTCATCCAAGTGTTTCTACACTATAAGAAAGTATTCGGATCACCAAAATTATTTAGTTAACCATACCTGATCCTTTTGAATACTTTCTTCTTGAGATTGATGTAACTGATCCACAATTCTTCAACTTCACTCTTCAAGACTCAAGACACTGAGTGTCAACTTGAGCTCTTGTTGAATCTTCTCTAAGTCTTTGATTGCTGATTGACAATTTGATCCCTTTAAGACTCCGACTCAACTCACTGACTTGACTCACGAAATATGCCAACACCAAAATGCCGTAACAACTGTAATCACTGCAACAGTCTCTATAGAAGTCCGGATCATCACATCCTCGCTGTCCAATATCCCATTTCCACGCCAAACGCCCAAAACTAACCAAACGGTGCACAATTAAACCAAATAACATACAACCTGCCGCAGTCCACACATCCAGCCCTGAAGATGGCTAAATCTCACCTATGAGATGAACTCGGAAAAATTTGGAAAAATAACCGCTGCGTTCATCGTGTCGAGCCGATCGAAACGAGTACCTGCACGTCTCAATCCGAGTTTTGCAGGTCAAGTTACAAAACCAACAAGATGACCACCTCAAAATTCCCTAGAACAAAATCTGTAAAACTCCAATGCTGTCCAAAACTACTAACATAAACTTGCTAGCATTTTCAAGCTTAAATAGAGGCTTTTCCAAAGGGATTCATCCACATATCACAAAAGAGAATTTTCTCACCTTGAAGGTAAGAAGAAGTCCCAACTTGAATTTTTGAAAAATACCTTATATTCATAAAGTTATCTGCATTCCAAGGTGCATTGCTCAAATCAAAACTAAAACAGGGACTGCAGTAATCCTTATAACAGCACTTGGAAAAATCCTTAAAGTTACCTAACCAAACCTGATCAAAATCCTGCAAGAGAGGTACCATTGGATTCCTTGTCGAGAGTAGATACGAATTGAGCTAAAGAACTCCAAATTTCATGCTCGGATGGAGGAGAAAACCCAAAAATACTTTGAACTATCCACCAAGTTCCATCTGTACACGAATGCAGCAAGGTGCTACCAAGATCATGCATAAACCCTAATTAAAACTCAAATCTGGGGAAAATGATACATACCACAATTGTAGATCTTCGAATCCCGGAAATTGTCCCACAACAATCATCCAAAAATTCCACTCCTACAATTCAGAAAAGCCAAAATACCACAGACTTCCCAAAATTCCGGGCTGAAACAAATGGTTCCAAAGATGGCCCTAAAACTCTGTAAAAACATGAGATCTGAGGCTAAAGTTGAATACAAAGATTGTATACTTACCTCTTGTGAAAACGTAGAACCAGAAATGAGCTCAAAATTCTAAGAAATGAGTCATGGGGGATTTTTGCACTAAAACGCGACGGGGAGGGCTGCGAAGTAGCAATGGTGATGTCCTCAAATCTTGGTGAAGAAGATGACCCAAATGACCTTCAAAAAGCTCCAATACACAGTACATGCCCCCAGAAGCTGACAAACACCCTGCAGAAGCTCTGCTGATCCAACAGTAATCCTCTTGCGGAAATTCGGATTCTCACATGCAATCTCCCTCTCAAACCCTTATTTTGCTTTGCCAGTTTCTTTGAATCCTTTAAAAGTTTATGGTATGCAAAAGCAAAGTCTTCACCTTCGGAATTACTCGATTCGTTGTCCGTTGCATTCTTTTCAACTTGGGAGGAGTTGGACAAGGAATCGGATGTACTTGCCATTAAGCACACGAAAGGTGAAGTTGTGGACGCGTGGAACGCCGTTGCGTTATTTTCTTCATCACTGGAAGATGACTCATTTGATGTTGAGGTGTCATCCCAAGTGACGGCTTGCATCACTTTCTTCTTCGACGGATTCTTATTGGGACACTCCGTTGAGATATGGCCGTACCCTCGGCACTTGAAGCATTGGACTTGTCCCTCTGAGCTTTTCTTATCCTTTGAAAAACTCTCTTGCTTTCTTGACTTGTAGCTTGAAGAACCTTTGCCTTTCTTCGACTTTACGAAGGATGAAGTTTTACTTGAATTACCCCTTCGAAAGTTTCGGCGAACTTTTCTTGTCAAGAGAGCAAGTTGCTTCTCAAAGTCCTCCATAGATAGGTTCTCGTCATCGTCTGAAGAGGATGAATCCGCGTCTTCTTCTTTTGTTGTTTTCAACGCAAAACCTGAAGACTTAGAAGTAGATGCCTTTCCAGAAGAATAGTTAGTAGGAAATGTCATTACATATGTTTGAAGTGCACCAACTAAAAAAGCTTGGAACGAAATCTTTCAGGAAGAGTCCTTAAAATCTTTCTTACAACTTTAAATTCTGGAATTTTCTCTCCCAAGTTAGCACATTTATTCACGATGTCTTGCAACCGCGTATAGTAATCTGTGAACGATTCATTTTCTGCCATGAAAATAGAGTCAAACTTGCTCGTAAGCATTTGCAGTTTTTGAATCTTCACAAGGTTTGTTCCCTTATGTGTAACTTGTAGAACATCCCAGATTTCTTTCGCAGTCTCACATGCCGAGACGCGAGAGAACTCAGTTCGTGACAAAGCAATAAATAAGGCGTTAATTCCTTTGCCATTGTAAGAAGATGAGTCAATCTCTTCCTTGGTCCATTTCGACCTAGGTTTGATGGTGTGAACATCAACAATAACTCCAGTTGGATTTGACCATCCTAACTCGATAGATTGCCACACCCGTTCATCGATGGAAATTAAAAAAGCTTTCATCTGTACTTTCCAGTAGGCATAGTTTGTTTCATTGAAGAACGGGGGTCTGTTGATGTTTCCACCTTCAACCATTGTTTACAACCCTATTCCCGCTCTGATACCAATTGTTCGGTTAACTCTAATATGGATCTATATAGGGGAAAAATACCTAGAGGGGGGTGAATAGGTGTAAACGATAAACACTCAAAAATCTTTGCGTAATAAAACCCAATGCGGAAATGAAAAATAACAGCAAGATTTTTACGTGAAAAACTCTATCACAGGAGTAAAAAACCACGGGACCGATAACACGGTGAAATCAACTAAGATTATAACACGTACAAAGGTGATATAACGCACTCACAGATGACTCATCCTTTTTCCATACGCTCCGAGTTGATCTTCTCCGCTCGCTCCGCAACGCGCCTCGAAACCACGATTTGCGTCCAACGCCGAATCCACGGCGTCCAACATCGAGTCCACGACGTCTGACCGAATCCACGGTCTCCACCAGGTAGTACGTCTCGATCACACGAACGTACCTCGCTCCGAATCCACGAGAGCGGTTGCACCTTGAATCCACAAGGCCACACGAATCCACGCGCCGATTTTGGGAAAAATCGTTGTTTTGTTGGTGGTGATGATCCGCCGAATACTTAGATCAAAGATAGATCGGAAATGCCATCTAAGTATTCATTAATTTGATTCTACTCAAAATCTGAGTATGAAAACCTAGAATCAAATTAATTAATATAGATGAAGAAACATAGAATTAAATCTAGTTATTTCCTTTCTTCTCTATATGTGGATCTATAAGTTTTTTTCTCCGTTAATATTTTTCCGTCATTTTCCGGAGTATAAAACTTATTGTGTATTACCCTAAAAGATAGAATTAGGGTTTACTTATAGGTTAGAAACCATTGGAATAGGATAAGAATCAAAAACTGATTGTAACAGAATTTTTCCCGCACGACGGTCCGGACTGGATTAGGCTCGTTCAGGACTGTCGTTGTTTTTCAGAGAATTCCTGAAAAAACAAGGTTCGGGGTCCGGAACGAAATCCTACGGTCCGGACTGTTCATGCGATTTCAGCAAACTTCACGTTCGGGGTCCGGAACGAAACAGGGTTGTTCAGGACTGGATTTGTGCATGAACCAACCAACGTTCGGGGTCCGGACTGTAGTCCCCTGTTCCGGATCCTGAACATATACCATGTCCAGTTTTTGATTTTTATGCGATTAAAAATCCATCCAAGTGTTTCTACATTATAAGAAGTATTCAGATCACCAATAATGTTTAGTTAAACTTACCTGATCCTTTTGAATTCTTCTTTCTTGAGATTGAGGTATATGATCCAAGCTTCTTCATTTTCAATCTTCAAGACTTAAACACTTTCATGAAATACGCCAAAACTAAAATCCTTAACAGCGACCCCACAGAGGAAAGTATCCGCGCATCTCTGTCGAGTTCAATATGGCTCATGCAGGCTATAGTCCAAAACCACGATCAATCAGATCGACACTGTCCAACTCACAACATTACCCACTGGCCGGAAGTACTCAACAGCTGGGACCACCGTCAACTCAACGGCTACCAAAACCGGACATCAAACTCAACAGCTATAACTCACTGGCTGTAGACACTCCACAGCCGACGACAACGACGGGTCCGAAAACCCTGAAAGACTAGAACCTACAACCCAAATCATACAAGAACAGGCTCTACGCATAGCCACTCGTTGTTCTCGACCCAAAGAAGAAAACAAACCTTAGAACCCAGATCACTCGAACCCTCTCGGGTGTGGAAGTTTACATGAAAAAGTGATTTTTATTACTGAAAACCATTTCCACTCGAACCCACTCGGGGTGAGGACTAAAAGTAGTTCCTTTTTGTAAAACCATCTTGATTTAAGAAAACTCATTTTAATGAATTTTAGCTCTTTTAGGAAAATCAGTTTGAAAATAAGTTTCATTCCCAAAACCCGAAGGGCTAATGCCTTCGCCCAATCAGACAAGAACAGACTTCGGCGACCCTTCGATATTTGGAAGGAAAATATTGGTTGACTAAAATTATGTGTGTCCAAAAAGATTTTGGATTCATGGTCCTGCTATCACCGGTACACTACTGCCACGAACACAGTGACAACGAATAGATCGGAGAAAACCCGGTGATCCGGGACCACCGTTTACCCAAACGGCTCTCGACACTAGTACAAGACTAGCCACAGCTACCAGACTCCACTCGGCCCCCAAGCACGAATGCAACATGTATCCTACACTAAAAGAAATCCCGACCACTCGACCCACTACCCGGGCGAGGAAAACACAATGTCCAGGGAATAAGGATGTAAAGTGTGGATGTCTAAAGCATAAAAGAACCTAGCCCAAGTGAGGGTTCTCTACTAGTCTGGTTTACACATGCAATATATGACAGGGTGCTAGGTCAAAGTTCCAATAAAATCATTGTTAAGAGCACTGATTAAACTACTAACTCTAACATAACATAATTCAACTTAGCATGTAGGCTCACAATCATAAGCATGGTTTATCTCAATATGAAGCTCTCTGTCATAACTTAGAACATTACTCATGCTTAAATTCCAATCATACAAATTGTACATTTAACATGCATGCTTACTAACAAATAGAGTTAGAGAGCAATCCGCCAATTCGAAGACCAAAAATCAACCCACCTGAAACTTAACGATCCGCTGCCTGATCAAGCTGAAATTTAAAGTGTAGAATCCTCGACCTCTCAGGAGTCCAACGCCATGATAATCATTCAAATCCGCCACCTGGATTGGGCGTAATTACTGAAACAATGCACGCTGCACGGTTAAATTCCAGAATTTCGGCAAGTATAACAATGCTAAATAAAATGAACCCATAGCATTAAATACCTCAAATTGAGACTCCCAGTAGCAAAAATAAAGTGTCCTCAATCATATGAATATCTCAAAGTCTCCAAAAATTCATCATTAATTCCCTTTAATAATCAAATTAAGAAAATGGTGTAATGCTGCCCTAGAACACGTTGAAATTCAGCACCAACTTCCAAAATTATAGGGACCAATCCGTAATGAATTTTAAACTGAAAAAAAAAAGTGAAATGTTCACCTTGATCTTAAGAAGATGTCCCAACTTGAAGTTCTGAGAAAGACCCAATATTCTCAAAGTTATCCTCAAACCAAGGCTCAATGCTCAAAGGAGGAATCAAAATCTACATTGCTGTAATCCCTAAAACAGAGCTGAGAAGATAATTAATGTTACCTAGTAAAATGTGCTCCAAATTCTGAAAGCAAGGTACCAATGGATTCCTCTCTGAGAGTAGATGCAAATCGAGCCAAAGAACACCAAAATCCAGGCACGGATCGCGGAGAAATTACATAAATACTTTAGACTATCCAAAACTCAATCTTAACAGTCCAATTCTTAAACCATAACACAAGAGTTCCAAAGATGAAAATTATACTTTAAGAAAATCTCAAATCTAGGGAAAATAATACATACCAATGTTGTAGATCTTCAAGTCCTGAAAATTTCTCCACAAAAATCATCCCAAATCTCCTATCCTACGGTCCAGAACAGCCAAAACACTGATGACTGTCCATAATCCCAGGCTGAAACAAAGGGTCCCAAAGATGGCTTAAAAACTCTATAAAATCTCATAATCTAAGGGGAGAGTTGAATACCAAAGTTGTAGGCCTACCTATTGTGAAAACGCAGAACTAAAAATCAGGTAAACACTCCCTCTGGTTAGCTCTGTGAAAATTTTGCACCGAAACGCGACGGAGTGGGTTTTGAATGCAGCAATGGTGATGTCCTCAAAGGTTGATGAAGAAGATGATCAAAGAGCCTTCAAAAATTCCCAAAAAATCAAGTATTGTAGTGAAGTTGTAGAGGGAGCTATGGTAAAAATTCCTTTGAAAAATGCACCTCCAAAAGAGCACAAAGTGGAGAAGAAAACCCTTTAAAAAACCAAGAAGAAGAAGAAGAAGAAGAAGAAGAAGAAGAAGAAGAAGAAGACTTCTGTTGCTACAGTGTTGGGCCTGGCCCGCAGGCGCACTGCGGACCGCCACGCGGCGCGCATCCGACGACCGCGCCAAATCGCCCAGCCGCGGGATCGCCGCCACGTGTCGGCTCCCGACAGGCGGTCGCGCCAGCCAACGGGAATGCGACACATGGCGGGCCTTTCCGCACGTTGCCCGCACCCGCGCCTGCTCGGTTGCTCGCGCTTCCCGCGCACCTGCCTGCGCCGCCCGCATGGACCACACCCGATGCGCCCGCCAACCTAGTGCCGCCACGCATCCACAGTGCCCAATGGGAAGCCGCCACGTGGCCCGCCGGTCCACGGCTCCCCAATGCACCCGAAAACACCAGAAACTTCCAGTTGCCAGTTTTCGTGCGTCCAGACTCAGAAAATTACAAGTAAATAGCCGTTTTTTAGCGTTTTCGCGCGCTGAGTCTAAATCTGATGTCTGTTTTGCCAAAATCCACTTCAAAAATATGTCGAAAGCATCCTAATAGGTAATCTTGATCCAAGTTTCGCGCCGGGTTCAATCCTGAGGTTCGATCTGCGCGTAACCATCTCCATCACACATCATAGGCCTCCAGAAGCCACTGATCACACCGCATAACCACCGTGAAGATTTGGATCATCACATCCTCCCCCACCAACAGAAAGTTTCGTCCTCAAAACTAACAAACCTCAACGGGAGTCTCAAACAGCAGGGTAGGTATCCCTCAACACCGTCTCCAGCTCTACAGTCGCCACTCACTCCCTGTGATTACTCCTCAGCAACAACAAGTATGGCATGGCCCGGTTGTACAATTCTCTCATCTCATGAGCCAGAATTCGCAACGGGCATCCCTCATACTCCAAATACTCACAGATCTCAATTGGAGTGAGTCAAACATGGGCGAGGGGTCCAAAACATATCACCTATGAGCTGAGACGTGGAAAAACATCAGGGACTCCAACAAGTCACAGGGAAAAGAAGAAGCAATTCAGTAACCACTGATCCAAACACACCACAAATCTCAGCCTCAAAACCAACTCTTCCAAGAAACCCGAAGTACACCCACACAACCACCAAGAAAGGGAAAAACCTATCATCAGGAACATCACCAACTCTCAATTTTAGAAAAACCGCCGACAACAGCGAAAAGTTTGAAAATTTCGAAAGGCCAGTGCCTTCACCCCAATCAAACAAGAATAGGCTTCGGCACCGTCTCCACTTCTGGAGTAGCCTTTCGAAGTTTTCATCCCGTTCGCGAATCTCGATGTAATAACCTAAAAAAGGGGGAGAAGTGTTGAAGTTGTTCCTACTGTGGCTACACAAACGAAGACTACACTCTAACCGCGACTCCTAGGGTCACAACCTCTAGCCCTAATCGTCTCAACAGCTCCAGGAGCGGCATCTGTCGCACGATCATCAGGCTCAAGCTCTACACTGCCGTCCTGTCCAAGGCATCCGCACACATCCAAGGCCGCTATCAGGCGTCACTGTAAGTCAACCTTTGCTGACAGGCAAAATTATCCACTGTATTCTCTACAGTAATGAAGGTGCTCCCCAAGGTGAGACTTCGGGCCTAACAACCCTTTATCCATCAGTTCTAATAACTATGCCCTAAGCTCTCTCTCAACTTTACAGGTGCTATCCAATAAGGTGCCTTTGAGATCAGCGCGGTTCCCAGCACCACGTCAATCGCAACTCATCTTCCTCTCCGGCGGCATCATCATCATCTCTGGTGGACTCACACCCGGAAACTCGCGGGCAATAGGGGCACCCTTGAGTCCCGGTGCCGCCGTAGGCATCTCTAACACTGTCGCTAAAAGGGCAATATATCCTAGGCTCATCATCCGACTATCTCTCGGCAAGGAAACTGTCATTGCATACAGTGTATCCAAACTGCCTTTGTAGGTATCCCCTGTTCGGCTCGCCGAAGGTCACGGCCCTCTCCCCGCCGTCCATCAACGCATGCTACCGTGCCTATCAATCCATAACACTTCGACAAAGTCCGGGGTTGCCGCAAGGCCAACAAGTCCGCCGGTATAATCCACAGCCTCAACTGCACTGGCCATGATCCACAAATCTCCTCCCCATGCACAACACCAACAGGAGCCTATACCTATAGTCCATGAAGGAATGCAAAATGCTCTAGCTTGGATTGCTGCGATTAAAAACATACTTGCGGCAACACGGTCCACTGCTGTGGCACCCTAAAAAATCCATGACCCTAGGGAAAGAAATTGGGAAGGCCTCTGCTTACTGATATGTCTTCCATCACCTGGCGTCGAGCACCTCTATCTAGAACCCGCCACTGGCAGCAGATCCCAATCCAAAGGAACTGCAGCACCACGCTCCGTATACAACGCCTACTCCATCGAGGCATCCAAAACCTGTAACCAGAGGGACCGAATGAGCTGAGAGGTATCCTGGTGCAATCCACTCCCAGACACACATATCCTATGCGCCTCGTCCCTCTAAACGTGGAGCGCGCAGTTCAGCAACTGCGTAACTCTCAGGCACGAGGAGGCTCTCAACAGTCTCTCCATCACCGCCGCCCATGACTTTGCCTCCCAAGGCTCCAAATTCAATCCTACGGACCGGAGCGGGTCAAACTGCGAGAACTGGCTCAATCAATCAACGATGTCCCACAGCTCATCTACTGTCAGCTATCCACCCCGTCTCGGTGCCTCGGCACTACTCGTCGGGACGGAGGGGGCTGCTCGCTCAATCGGCGCCACTGGAAATACTGTAATAGGGGATACTGCATCCGGGGTGGTCTCAATGGTAAGCACTGCCCATTGCTCCAACAACTGTATCATCCTATCCAGTTGCTCACTCCGCCGCTGGTATGTCACTGTCAATCCTGTCATCTGGGTCCGGAGCTCTCTGTCCTCAACCTGGGTATCCGGCGCAAATCAGCCTACCCTGACACCTCTGCCAAGACGGGTGTATACGGCTCGAAAGACAACGTCGGGGAGACACCGCTCACCACGACGAAATCGCACGACAACACACAACAAACACTCGACCTAATCCAGCGAAAGTCTAGGACATGTCATCCATTCCATACCATTATGTTGTCTACAGCCAACCTAATCGCTTAGGAGAATAACCATGACAATCACTCATCCCGTCCCTTGGGAGAGGTATAAAACTCAATCAGGACTCTCGCTATAAGTCACGACTCTCACTGTGATAACCGCGGATTTATTTTTACCTTTCGGGGCTTTCCGTCGATTTTTATTGAACCGTCTGGTTGACAATAGGGGTTCGAGGGTAATTTTTCCTTATTTTTCTGGACAGACGGTCGGGGCTCGCGGGTATTTTTGGTTAATAAAGCTCGCGAAACGGAGACCGGCGGCGCGATCGGTTTTGGATTCCGACCCCCGGTTCTCCCAGAATAAATTCCGGAAGCTGGTACCGTAGCCCAGGTGACTTACACAATTACCGGGGGCGGACCGAACTCTGGTCCGCAATCAGATCGAGTTTAGTCGACCAGTTTGAGGTATGGGTTTCGACCACCCCTTTTTGTTTTCCTTTCACCCGAGGGGTTAAAATTAATTTTGGGGTCCAAAATCCACTACGCCCAAAACGTCTAAGTAGTCGGCCTTGGGAATTAGGTTTCCTAAACCTCGCCTCCCCCTCCTTGGCGTATATTATCCGAGCGTGGACGAGGAGCGGTCCCCAAAAACCCTGGTCCTTTCCATCGGCCGGCGTGGAAGAGAAGAGATCGATCGCCTCCCCGCAAAGATCCGACGAACGCGAAGAGGACGATCCCTCTCCTTCGCCCGGTACCGACCAAGACAAGGTGAGCCGTGTTTTCGTTTTCTTTTCTTGTCTTTTTCTCGTCACGTGCGGGGAGGGGGGGGGGGGTTTCTTGATCTTCGTCGGAGAGGGAAGGAGAGGGGCGTGCCGCCGCACGGGGGCGCCGTGCGGGGCACCCGCGTGCGGAGCGCCGCGCGGGGCAGCCTGCGCATGCGGGGGCACCGCGCGGCGCAGCCCGCGCATGCGGGGGCGCCGTGCGGGGCACCCGCGTGCGGGGCGCCGCGCGGGGCAGCCCGCGCATGCGGGGGCACCGCGCGGCGCAGCCCGCGCATGCGGGGGCGCCGTGCGGGGCACCCGCGTGCGGGGCGCCGCGCGGGGCAGCCCGCGCATGCGGGGGCACCGCGCGGTGCGGCCCGCGCATGCGGGGGTGCCGTGCGGGGCACGCGCATGCGGGGGCACCGCGCGGTGCGGCCCGCGCATGCGGGGGGTGCCGTGCGGGGCACGCGCATGCGGGGGCACCGCGCGGTGCGGCCCGCGCATGCGGGAGGGTGCCGTGCGGGGCACCCGCATGCGGGGCGCCGCGCGGGGCAGCCCGCGCATGCGGGGGCACCGCGCGGTGCAGGCCGCGCATGCGGGGGTGCCGTGCGGGGCGCCCGCATGCGGGGTGGCCGCGGGGCAGCCCGCACATGCGAGGCGCCGCGCGGACAGCACGGCGGCGCGTGGGGGGTTCGGTCGCTGCCGTCGGGGTCCGGCCGGTGTTGGGGCTTTTCCTTACTTCGCGTTTAAAGGTTCTTGACCTCCCCGCCCGGGGATCCCGTCTTGCAGCTTCGGGGAGCGCGCCGGGACGCGGGGAGCCGAGCGTGGTTTTTCTACTGGCGACAGGTGGGTTGTTTTTACTTTATTCCTAGCCTCTAAATTCTATCTTATTGGACGGGGTCTATTCTAAGTGTACTGGGGTTACGTAATGACGGGTGAAAGCTTATGCATGTTAGTGGGTTCGCTATAATGACTAGCGTCGATCGCCGACGGTGTTCTTCTTTTTCAACCCTTATATGTCAGCGGGCCACCTTCGAGTGCGCGCAGTATTACCTTGTTTTCGATTATGCACTTTACCTCATTTACCTCATTTACCTCATTACTCTTATTATTCTTATTGTGATACTGACATGATGGTGGTTACGGTTACTGGGCTCGAGGTTGCCACACGCGCACCCGCGGTTTGGCCACCGCAGAGGGTGCGCTTTTCCGGAAAAGAGGTCGTAGAACCCGTGTTTACCCACGAGGTGACGTAGTGGGGGCCCCTTATTAGTTGTGGGGTTGAGGCGCCTAGGTGCGAGCGGAGCGACCCGCCGGTTTAGTTGTCCGGCGCGGTCGCGGTGTTGCAGGTACGGTATGGGGCCGTCGGTAGTGGACCGACGCGGCCGGGTATTACAGGATGCAGATATACAGGTTACCTTTTCCCCCCCCCCTTCCCAAAAGGGTGGTTGCTCCGGTTGTCGCCACGGTTTGTTTTTATTATTTTCCCTTGCACGGCGTTTATTAGTCACTGACTTCCCACTTCGTGACAGGGCCCAGGCGAGGGGAGAGGTAGGTGGCGGTGAGGACGGGGCGGACACAGCGGGACCGTTGGAGACCCTGAACTTTATGCTTCCCTTTTCTTTTCGGCTTTTCATTATATTGTGGGCATGTGTGAGGTTCCCGATACCCTTGTGGGGTCGACGTAGATGTCGGTATTTGATTTTCTGTTTATGCACTACCTTCTCCTTTATTTCCTACTGGCCATTTGAAAAGCGAAACAAAAACAAAGAAAAGATTGCGAAAACCGTTTTCAAAATCTAAGTGTCGTGTGGGCACCGTTTTCAAAACCCTGGGGTTTATGCTGATTTCGAAACTCGTTTTCAAAACTTAAGTGCCGGGTGGGCACTCTTTAAAAACCGTGGATTTATCCTTTCAAGTTGAAGTGGCCATACGCTTAAATATTTAGAATACTGGTTGTATGAAATTGAATGTTGTGATTGAATGGTTATGTTTGCTTGGGAGATGTATTCAACCACACGCCGTGCACGTACAGGGGAGACTCTGTCCGTTTGCAGAGAGATCCTGTATGTGCGGCGGGTCTGGGCACGCACCGGGAAAGAAAGAGACCTTTCAAAAAAAAAAAATGCCGTTTCCGCTAAAACAAACCCCCGGGGCGTGACAGATTAAGATGGTATCAGAGACTTCATTCAATCACAACAGCTCGTGCCGACATCCGTGGGAATGCCTCACATACCTACGAATAAATGAAATGGGTGGGGCATAGGATTTTAGAACGTGAGGTGAACGGGGGGCGGGAGTTTGAATCTTTCCTCGCATAAAAGGGTACACTGGTTGTAGTTACTGTCTAATTTTGACCTTCTTGTGAGTGACAGATATGGCCCGTACAAGGTCATCGGCGGGGGACGCCGAGGCGGATGCGACAACGTCGACGGCCGCGGAGAACCAACTCCTGCGGCAACAATTGCGGGAAATGGCGGGGCAATTGGCTACCCTCACCGATCACGTACGCCAGATGACGCTAGCAGCAGGCCGCACCTGTGACGGCCGCCCCTGTCCCTCCGCCGGGGCCGACAGCACCGGCCGCGGCGCCGCCGACAGCGCCACCACCAGCGGCGACTACGGGGCCGGCGCCAGGGACAACTAGCCGGGTTATTCTGGAGGAAACGGTGGTCACGCCTACCCCTATCGCGGCTGCCGCCGCCACGAGTGGAGGGGGGGTTGTGATGACCGAACGGGATCGAGTGCGGGCCAACTTGAAGGACTTTAAGAAGCACGACCCGCCCACGTTCGAAGGGGACACGACAGATCCGTGGGTCGTGGAGAACTGGGTGGGGTCAATGGAGAAACTCTTTGAAGACTTACTTATGGAGGATCATGAGCGGGTTCCCCTAGCCGTCCATTGCTTGGAAGGGAATGCCCGCTTGTGGTGGAAGACGATACGCCCCGATCCTGCTAAGGGTACCGCTCTTCCGTCCTGGACAACTTTCAAGAAGGAGCTGTTCGAGGCCTTCTTCACCAGCAGCGTCAAGAAAAAGTTGGAGGATGACCTAAACCACATTCAACAAGGGGACCGGACGGTCATGGAATATCAACGGGAATTCGTCCGACTAGTAAATTGCGTCCCGTTCGTCGCACGGGACGAGGCTCACAAGGCACAACTCTTCGTCGATGGCCTGCGAAGCGACATCTTCGAGGTGGTGAACGCGGCTGGCCTGCATACCTTTCAGGGAGTGGTCGACAAGGCCACCACGGTGGAGCGGGGTTTCGCTGTGACCCGTGCCAGAAGGGAGAACGCGGCGCGGCTAAGGGATCAGAAGCGACACCAGCAAGGCTGGGGGGAGGGTTCTTCCAGCGGGAGCCGACCCCCCAAAAGATGGAGACCGCCGACAGGGCCCCGGGGCGCGCCAACAGGAGGGCCGAGGCCGTGGAATAGGCCTTGTATCATATGCGGGGGAGGACACCTGACGGGAGAGTGCCCCCAAAGAGACGACCATTGTTTCAGGTGCGGCAAACGGGGGCACTTCCGCCGCAACTGCCCCTTAGGCGGGGGATCGGCGCCCATGGGAGCACCTACGCCCAGGCCACAGCACTCAGGGCGGGGAAAAGCTCCTATGGCGTCGGCTTCCAGACCCCCCGCACCACGGCGTGAGGAGGACCGGCAACCACAACCAGGCGGGAGGGTTTTCTCAATGACCCGCCAAGGGACTGATCCACCGGAGGACGCTCTTGCAGGTACTACTTCCGTTTTGAATTCCCGTGCTAGAACTCTTTTCGATACCGGAGCAACGCACTCGTTCATTTCTCGTGATTTCGTTTTCACGCATAACCTCGAGGAGACACCCCTCCAAGCCTCCTTGACGGTACAAACGGCGGGAGGGACTCTGGAGGCGACCAGTTTTGTGGCCGCCTGCCCGATTATGTTGGGACGGTTGGCCTGCCCTTGGGACTTGGCGGTGATCCCTTTGAAGGAGTACGACGTGGTGTTGGGCATGGACTGGCTCACAAGGTACCAGGCTCTCATTGATTGCGACAAGCGACAATTGCGGCTACAAGAACCGGGCTTCCCCGAACATGTGTACATAATGGGCAAGAGCATCTCCTTCCCGGCGGTTATTTCAGCGGCACGGGCCAGAAGACTGGTTGAGGGGGGGTGCGTGGCCTATCTAGCATCGGTGGACTTGGCTATTCGACCCTCGACGACACTTGCAGATATCCCAGTGGTGAGGGACTATCCTGACGTATTCCCCGCGGAGTTGCCGGGGATGCCTTCGGAGAGGGAGGTGGAGTTCCCTATTGAGCTACTACCAGGCACGCATCCTATTACGAAGGCCCCTTACCGAATGGCCTTCGCGGAGCTGAAGGAGCTTAAGGCACAATTGGAAGATCTCTTGGACAAAGGGTTCATCCGACCGAGTGTGTCACCCTGGGGCGCACCGGTACTCTTTGTACGGAAGAAAGATGGAAGCCTGCGGCTCTGCATTGACTACAGAGGGATAAACAAAGTCACGGTGAAGAATAAGTACCCCCCTACCCAGAATCGACGACCTCTTCGATCAGTTACGGGGAGCGACGGTCTTCTCCAAAATTGACCTACAGTCGGGCTACCATCAACTCCGAGTTCGAAATGAAGATATCCCCAAGACCGCCTTCCGGACTCGATACGGCCACTACGAGTTCACGGTGATGCCATTCGGACTTACGAACGCCCCCGCTGTTTTCATGGACATGATGAACCGGATCTTCAGACCCTTCTTGGATCGGTTCGTGGTAGTCTTTATCGACGACATCCTGATTTACTCCACTACCGACGAGGAGCACGAGGACCATCTACGGACGATCCTGCAAACCCTCAGAGAGCAGAAGTTGTTCGCGAAACTCAAGAAGTGTGAATTCTGGCTGCGGGAAGTCGGCTTCCTAGGGCATGTGATCTCGGCACAGGGGATCGCTGTGGACCCCAAAAAGGTAGAAGCAGTGGTAGACTGGCGGCCGCCGACGTCGGTGACAGAAGTGCGAAGTTTTCTAGGGCTGGCAGGATACTACCGGCGTTTCGTTGAGGGCTTCGCAAAGATCGCTGCCCCTTTAAACCGATTGACCAGAAAAGGCGAGAAGTTCATATGGACGGCCAAGTGCCAGGAGAGTTTTGAGGAACTCAAGAAGAGATTAACTAAGGCACCAATACTAGTGCTTGCCGACGCCCGGAGAGGATTATGAAGTGTACTGCGACGCGTCAAGATCGGTCTTGGAGGTGTTCTGATGCAACAGGGGAAGGTGATCGCCTACGCGTCCAGGCAGCTGAAGGACTACGAAAGGAACTATCCGATACACGACCTGGAATTGGCCGCCGTGGTCTTCGTTTTGAAACTGTGGAGGCCATTACCTCTTCGGAGTCCACTGCAACGTTTTCTCAGATCATCAAAGTCTTAAGTACATCTTTACCCAAAAAGAGTTAAACTTGCGGCAGAGACGGTGGGCGAGTTGCTGAAGGATTACGACCGTGACGATCCAATATCACCCGGGAAGGCAAATGTGGTGGCAGACGCACTGAGCAGAAAAGGCATCGGGACGGGGCGTCGGAGAGCGCGCTGACGAAGCAGGACCACCTGGTCGCGGAGTTCGCGCGAATGCGGTTGGAGGTAGTGCCTGCAGGCACAGTTCTGCAACTCCTAGCCTTGGTGGTCAAGCCGACGCTTTACGAGAAGATCCAGGAGGGACAGCAGACCGATCTGCACCTACAGCGTATACGAGACAAGATTCCCAGGGTCAAGAGATTGACTTTGCGGTGAAAGACGACGGCACCCTATTTTCCGCGGGCGGGTCTGGTGCCGGATTTACCAGAGTTGAAGAATGAAATCCTAGCGGAGGCACACCGAGCCCTTATGCGGCCCACCCGGGGGGCCCGAAGATGTACAGGGATCTCAAACAACGTTCTGGTGGCCTAAGTTAAAAGAAAGACGTGACGCGATACGTAGCCCACTGCCTAGTATGCCAACAGATAAAGGCCGAACACCAGCGACCAGCAGGGAAGCTACAGCCCTTACCGGTACCAGAGTGGAAATGGGACCAGATCACCATGGATTTTGTTACTGGATTCCCACGTCACAACAGGGCCACGACGCGATCTGGGTTGTAGTTGACCGGTTAACCAAGTCAGCACACTTCCTACCAATTCACACCACTTGGACCCGCGAAGGCTGGCTCAAGTCTACATCAGCGAGATCGTGAGACTACATGGGGGTACCGGCATCGATCACCTCGGACAGGGACACGCGCTTTGTCTCGAAGTTTTGGCAAAGCCTCCAGCAGGCCATGGGGACCAGACTACATTTCAGCACGCCTTCCACCCTCAGACGGACGGACAGTCAGGAGCGCACGATACAAACCCTAGAAGACCTGCTCCGCGCCTGTGTGCTTGATTGGGGAATCGGATGGTCACGCTACCTACCTCTCGTGGAATTTGCCTACAACAACAGCTACCAGGCCAGCATTCGGATGGCGCCCTACGAAGCACTGTATGGAAGGCGCTGCCGCTCCGATCTGCTGGGACGACTTGGGAGAGCGGAAACTTTTGGGACCGACTTGTGGAAAAAGAAACGGAAGAGAAAGTGCGCTCTTATCAGACAGCGCTTGCTGACCGCCCAGAGTCGACAGAAGAGTACGCAGACCAGAGGCGCCGGGACTTGGAGTTTCAAGTGGGGGAACATGTGTTTTTGCGGGTCTCGCCATCCAGAGGAATCAGGCGTTTCGGGCTAAGGGGCAAGCTGAGCCCACGTTTGTGGGGCCATTTGAGATTCTAGAGCGCATCGGCCCAGTAGCTTACCGCCTCGCCCTACCACCAAACCTCGACCGAGTCCACGATGTGTTCCACGTATCAATGCTTCGGAAATATCTCCCGACCCATCACATGTCCTGGACACCTCTGCACTCGAACTTAAGGAGGACCTGAGCTTCGAAGAAACCCCAGTGAAGATCCTGGCAAGGGAAACAAAATCACTGCGGAATCGAGCCATCCCCTACGTGAAGGTGCTCTGGAGCAACCACGAGGAGCGAGAAGCAACATGGGAGCTGGAGTCTAAAATGAGGGAGAACTACCCGAACCTGTTCACCACCACCCGGGTCTGAGTTTCGAGGACGAAACTCGTTTTTTGAGGTGAGTGGTGTGATAACCGGGATTTATTTTTACCTTTCGGGGCTTTCCGTCGATTTTTATTGAACCGTCTGGTTGACAATAGGGGTTCGAGGGTAATTTTTCCTTATTTTTCTGGGCAGACGGTCGGGGTCTCGGGGTATTTTTGGTTAATAAAGCTCGCGAAACGGAGACCGGCGGCGCGCGATCGGTTTTGGATTCCGACCCCCGGTTCTCCCAGAATAAATTCCGGAAGCTGGTACCGTATAGCCAGGTGACTTACACAATTTACCGGGGGCGGACCGAACTCTGGTCCGCAATCAGATCGAGTTTAGTCGACCAGTTTGAGGTAGTGTTTCGACCACCCCTTTTTGTTTTCCTTTCACCCGAGGGGTTAAAATTAATTTTGGGGTCCAAAATCCACTACGCCCAAAACGTCTAAGTAGTCGGCCTTGGGAATTAGGTTTCCTAAACCTCGCCTCCCCTCCTTGGCGTATATTATCCGAGCGTGGACGAGGAGCGGTCCCCAAAAACCCTCGTCCTTTCCATCGGCCGCGTGAAGAGAAGAGATCGATCGCCTCCCCGCAAAGATCCGACGAACGCGAAGAGGACGATCCCTCTCCTTCGCCCGGTACCGACCAAGACAAGGTGAGCCGTGTTTTCGTTTTCTTTTCTGGTCTTTTTCGTCACGTGCGGGGGGGGGGGGGGGTTTCTGTCTTGTCGGAGAGGGAAGGAGAGGGGCGTGCCGCCGCACGGGGGCGCCGTGGGGGGAACCCGCATGCGGCGCGCCGCGGGGCAGCCCGCGCATGCGGGGCCACCGCGCGGTGCAGCCCGCGCATGCGGGGGCTCCGTGCGGGGGCACCCGCGTGCGGGGCGCCGCGCGGGGAGCCCGCGCATGCGGGGGCACCGCGCGGCGCAGCCCGCGCATGCGGGGGCGCCGTGCGGGGCACCCGCGTGCGGGGGCGCCGCGCGGGGCAGCCCGCGCATGCGGGGGCCACGCGCGTGCGGCACGCGCATGCGGGGGTGCGTGGCGGGGCACGCGCATGCGGGGGCGCCGCGCGGTGGGCACCGCGCATGCGGGGGGTGCAGTGCGGGGCAGCCCGCGCATGCGGGGGCACCGCGCGGTGCGGCCCGCGCATGCGGGAGGGTGCCGTGCGGGGCACCCGCATGCGGGGCGCCGCGCGGGGCAGCCGCGCACAGGGGGGCACCGCGCGGGTGCAGGCCGCGCATGCGGGGGTGCCGTGGGGGGCGCCCGCATGCGGCGGCTGACGCGGGCAGGCCCCGAACACATGCGAGGCGCCGAGCGGACAGCACGGCGCGTGTGGGGGGTTCGGTCGCTGCCGTCGGGGGGTCCGGCCGGTGTTGGGGCTTTCCTTACTTCGCGTGTTTAAGGTTCTTGAACTCCCCGCCCGGGGATCCCGTCTTGCAGCTTCGGGGAGCGCGCCGGGACGCGGGGAGCCGTGAGCGGGGTTTTCTACTGGCGACAGGTGGGTTGTGTTACTTATTCCTAGCCTCTAATTCTATTTATTGGACGGGGTCTATTCTAAGTGTACGGGGTTACGTAATGACGGGTGAAACTTATGCATGTTAGTGGGTCGCTATAAGACTAGCGTCGATCGCCGACGGGTTCTCTTTTTCAACCCTTATATGTCAAGCGGGAAACAATTCGACGTGCGCGCAGTATTACCTTGTTTTCGATTATGCACTTTACCTCATGTACCTCATTTACTCATTACTTTATTATTCTTATTGTGATACTGACATCGATGGTGGTTACGGTTAATGGGCTCGAGGTTTCCACACGCGCACCCGCGGTTTGGCCAAGAGAGGGGTGCGCTTTTCCGAAAAGAGGTGTAGAACAGACGTGTTTACCCACGATGTGACGTAGTGGGGGCCCTTATTAGTTGTGGGGTTGAGGCGCCTAGGTGCGAGCGGGACGCCCGCCGGTTTAGTTGTCCGGCGCGGTCGCGGTGTTGCAGGTCGGTATGTGGGGCCTCGGTAGTGGACCGACCGCGGCCGGGTATACAGGATGCGATATAACAGTTACCTTTTTCCCCCCCCCCTTCCAAAAGGGTGGTTGCTCCGGTTGTCGCCACGGTTGTTTTTATTATTTTCCTGCCACGGCGTTTATTAGTCACTGATTCCCATTCGTGCCAGGGCCCAGGCGAGGGGAGAGGGTGGTTGGCGGTCGAGGGACGGGCGGACACAGCGGGGACCGTTGGAGACCCTGACTTGCTTCCTTTTTCTTTTCGGCTTTTCATTTATATTGTGGGCATGATTGTGTGAGGTTCCCGATAAACTTGTGGGGTCGACGTAGATGTCGGGATTTGTTTCTCTGTTTTAGCACTACCTTCTCCTTATTTTCAATGGCCATTTGAAAAGCGAAACAAAAAACCAAAGAAAAGATTGCGTGAAACCGTTTCAAAAATCAACGTGTCGTGTGGCACGTTTTCAAAACCCTGGGGTTATGCTGATTCGAAAACTCGTTTTCAAAAATTAAGTGCGGGGGGCACTCTTTAAAACAAACGTGGAATTTATCACTTTTCAAAGTGGTAAGTGGCCATGCGCCTTTAAATATTTAGAATACTGGTTGTATGAAATTGAATGTGTG
>CM055063.1:21137004-21163336 GCA_029204045.2 Tillandsia leiboldiana | reverse complement strand
CGGGGCACCGCGCGGTGGGCCCGCGCATGCGGGGAGGGTGCCGTGCGCGGGCACACCGGCATGCGGGGCGCCGCGCGGGGCAGCCTGCGCATGCGGGGGCACAGAGCCGGTGCAGGTCCGCCGCCATGCGGGGTGCCGTGAGGGGACGCCCGCATGCGGGGTGGCCGCGGGCAGCCCGCACATGCGAGGACGCAGACCGCGGCACAGCACGGCGGCGCGTGGGGGGTTCGGTCGCTGCCGTCGGGGCCGGCCGGTGTTGGGCTTTTCCTTACTCGCGTTTAAAGGTTCTTGACTCGCCCCGCCCGGGGATCCCGTCTTGCAGCTTCGGGGAGCGCGCCGGGACGCGGGGAGCCGAGCGTGGTTTTTCTACTGGCGACAGGTGGGTTGTTTTTACTTTATTCCTAGCCTCTAAATTCTATCTTATTGGACGGGGTCTATTCTAAGTGTACTGGGGTTACGTAATGACGGGTGAAAGCTTATGCATGTTAGTGGGTTCGCTATAATGACTAGCGTCGATCGCCGACGGGTGTTCTTCTTTTTCAACCCTTATATGTCAGCGGGCCACCTTCGATGTGCGCGCAGGTATTACCTTGTTTTCGATTATGCACTTTACCTCATTTACCTCATTTACCTCATTACTCTTATTATTCTTATTGTGATACTGACATGATGGTGGTTACGGTTACTGGGCTCGAGGTTGCCACACGCGCACCCGCGGTTTGGCCACCGCAGAGGGTGCGCTTTTCCGGGAAAAGAGGTCGTAGAACCCGTGTTTACCCACGAGGTGACGTAGTGGGGGCCCCTTATTAGTTGTGGGGTTGAGGCGCCTAGGTGCGAGCGGAGCGACCCGCCGGTTTAGTTGTCCGGCGCGGTCGCGGTGTTGCAGGTACGGTATGGGGCCGTCGGTAGTGGACCGACGCGGCCGGGTATTACAGGATGCAGATATACAGGTTACCTTTTTCCCCCCCTTCCCAAAAGGGTGGTTGCTCCGGTTGTCGCCACGGTTTGTTTTTATTATTTCCCTTGCACGGCGTTTATTAGTCACTGACTTCCCACTTCGTGACAGGGCCCAGGCGAGGGGAGAGGTAGGTGGCGGTGAGGACGGGGCGGACACAGCGGGACCGTTGGAGACCCTGAACTTTATACTTTCCTTTTCTTTTCGGCTTTTCATTTATATTGTGGGCATGTGTGAGGTTCCCGATACCCTTGTGGGGTCGACGTAGATGTCGGTATTTGATTTTCTGTTTATGCACTACCTTCTCCTTTATTTCCTACTGGCCATTTGAAAAGCGAAACAAAAACAAAGAAAAGATTGCGAAAACCGTTTTCAAAATCTAAGTGTCGTGTGGGCACCGTTTTCAAAACCCTGGGGTTTATGCTGATTTCGAAACTCGTTTTCAAAACTTAAGTGCGGGTGGGCAACTCTTTAAAAACGTGGATTTATCCTTTCAAGTTGAAGTGGCCATACGCTTAAATATTTAGAATACTGGTGTATGAACTTGAATGTTGTTGATTGAATGGTTATGTTGCTTGGGAGATGTATTCAACCACACGCCGTGCACGTACAGGGGAGACTCTGTCCGTTTGCAGAGAGATCCTGTATGTGCGGCGGGTCTGGGCACGCACCGGGAAAGAAAGAGACCCTTTCAAAAAAAAAAATGCCGTTTCCGCTAAACAAAACCCCCGGGGCGTGACAGATTAAGATGGTATCAGAGACTTCATTCAATCACAACAGCTCGTGCCGACATCCGTGGGAATGCCTCACATACCTACGAATAAATGAAATGGGTGGGGCATAGGATTTTAGAACGTGAGTGAACGGGGGGCGGGGAGTTTGAATCTTTCCTCGCATAAAAGGGTACACTGGTTGTAGTTACTGTCTAATTTTGACCTTCTTGTGAGTGACAGATATGGCCCGTACAAGGTCATCGGCGGGGGACGCCGAGGCGGATGCGACAACGTCGACGGCCGCGGAGAACCAACTCCTGCGGCAACAATTGCGGGAAATGGCGGGGCAATTGGCTACCTCACCGATCACGTACGCCAGATGACGCAGCAGCAGGCCGCACCTGTGACGGACCGCCCCTGTCCCTCCGCCGGGGCCGACAGCACCGGCCGCGGCGCCGCCGACAGCGCCACCACCAGCGGCGACTACGGGGCCGGCGCCAGGGACAACTAGCCGGGTTATTCTGGAGGAAACGGTGGTCACGCCTACCCCTATCGCGGCTGCCGCCGCCACGAGTGGAGGGGGGGTTGTGATGACCGAACGGGATCGAGTGCGGGCCAACTTGAAGGACTTTAAGAAGCACGACCCGCCCACGTTCGAAGGGGACACGACAGATCCGTGGGTCGTGGAGAACTGGGTGGGGTCAATGGAGAAACTCTTTGAAGACTACTTATGGAGGATCATGAGCGGGTTCCCCTAGCCGTCCATTGCTTGGAAGGGAATGCCCGCTTGTGGTGGAAGACGATACGCCCCGATCCTGCTAAGGGTACCGCTCTTCCGTCCTGGGACAACTTTCAAGCAGGAGCTGTTCGAGGCCTTCTTCAACCAGCAGCGTCAAGAAAAAGTTGGAGGATGACCTAAACCACATTCAACAAAGGGGACCGGACGGTCATGGAATATCAACGGGAATTCGTCCGACTAGTAAATTGCGTCCCGTTCGTCGCACGGGACGAGGCTCACAAGGCACAACTCTTCGTCGAGGCCTGACGAAGCGGACATCTTCGAGGTGGTGACCGCGGCTGGCCTGCATACCTTTCAGGGACGTGGGTCGACAAGGCCACCACGGTGGAGCGGGGTTTCGCTGTGACCCGTGCCAGAAGGGAGAACGCGGCGCGGCTAAGGGATCAGAAGCGACACCAGCAAGGCTGGGGGGAGGGTTCTTCCAGCGGGGAGCCGACCCCCCAAAAGATTGGAGACCGCCGACAGGGCCCCGGGGCGCGCCAACAGGAGGGCCGAGGCACGTGGAATAGGCCTTGTATCATATGCGGGGGAGGACACCTGAGGGAGAGTGCCCCCAAAGAGACGACCATTGTTTCAGGTGCGGCAAACGGGGGCACTTCCGCCGCAACTGGCCCCCTTAGGCGGGGGATCGGCGACCATGGGAGCACCTACGCCCAGGGCCACAAGCACTCAGGGCGGGGAAAAGCTCCATGGCGTCGGCTTCCAGACCCCCCGCACCACGGCGTGAGGAGGACCGGCACCACAACCAGGCGGGAGGGTTTTCCTCAATGACCGCCAAGGGACTGATCCACCGGAGGACGCTCCTTGCAGGTACTACTTCCGTTTTGAATCCCGTGCTAGAACTCTTTTCGATACCGGAGCAACGCACTCGTTCATTTCTCGTGATTTCGTTTTCACGCATAACCTCGAGGAGACACCCCTCCAAGCATCCTTGACGGTACAAACGGCGGGAGGGACTCTGGAGGCGACCAGTTTTGTGGCCGCCTGCCCGATTATGTTGGGACGGTTGGCCTGCCCTTGGGACTTGGCGGTGATCCCTTTGAAGGAGTACGACGTGGTGTTGGGCATGGACTGGCTCACAAGGTACCAGGCTCTCATTGATTGCGACAAGCGACAATTGCGGCTACAAGAACCGGGCTTCCCCGAACATGTGTACATATGGGCAAGAGCATCTCCTTCCCGGCGGTTATTTCAGCGGCACGGGCCAGAAGACTGGTTGAGGGGGGTGCGTGGCCTATCTAGCATCGGTGGACTTGGCTATTCGACCCTCGACGACACTTGCAGATATCCCAGTGGTGAGGGACTATCCTGACGTATTCCCCGCGGAGTTGCCGGGGATGCCTTCGGAGAGGGAGGTGGAGTTCCCTATTGAGCTACTACCAGGCACGCATCCTATTACGAAGGCCCCTTACCGAATGGCCTTCGCGGAGCTGAAGGAGCTTAAGGCACAATTGGAAGATCTCTTGGACAAAGGGTTCATCCGACCGAGTGTGTCACCCTGGGGCGCACCGGTACTCTTTGTACGGAAGAAAGATGGAAGCCTGCGGCTCTGCATTGACTACAGAGGGATAAACAAAGTCACGGTGAAGAATAAGTACCCCCTACCCAGAATCGACGACCTCTTCGATCAGTTACGGGGAGCGACGGTCTTCTCCAAAATTGACCTACAGTCGGGCTACCATCAACTCCGAGTTCGAAATGAAGATATCCCCAAGACCGCCTTCCGGACTCGATACGGCCACTACGAGTTCACGGTGATGCCATTCGGACTTACGAACGCCCCCGCTGTTTCATGGACATGATGAACCGGATCTTCAGACCCTTCTTGGATCGGTTCGTGGTAGTCTTATCGACGACATCCTGATTTACTCCACTACCGACGAGGAGCACGAGGACCATCTACGGACGATCCTGCAAACCCTCAGAGAGCAGAAGTTGTTCGCGAAACTCAAGAGTGTGAATTCTGGCTGCGGGAAGTCGGCTTCCTAGGGCATGTGATCTCGGCACAGGGGATCGCTGTGGACCCCAAAAAGGTAGAAGCAGTGGTAGACTGGCGGCCGCCGACGTCGGTGACAGAAGTGCGAAGTTTTCTAGGGCTGGCAGGATACTACCGGCGTTTCGTTGAGGGCTTCGCAAAGATCGCTGCCCCTTTAAACCGATTGACCAGAAAAGGCGAGAAGTTCATATGGACGGCCAAGTGCCAGGAGAGTTTTGAGGAACTCAAGAAGAGATTAACTAAGGCACCAATACTAGTGCTGCCGACGCCCGGAGAGGATTATGAAGTGTACTGCGACGCGTCAAGGATCGGTCTTGGAGGTGTTCTGATGCAACAAGGGAAGGTGATCGCCTACGCATCCAGGCAGCTGAAGGACTACGAAAGGAACTATCCGATACACGACCTGGAATTGGCCGCCGTGGTCTTCGTTTTGAAACTGTGGAGGCATTACCTCTTCGGAGTCCACTGCAACGTTTTCTCAGATCATCAAAGTCTTAAGTACATCTTTACCCAAAAAGAGTTAAACTTGCGGCAGAGACGGTGGCTCGAGTTGCTGAAGGATTACGACGTGACGATCCAATATCACCCCGGGAAGGCAAATGTGGTGGCAGACGCACTGAGCAGAAAAGGGCATCGGGACGGGGCGTCGGAGAGCGCGCTGACGAAGCAGGACCACCTGGTCGCGGAGTTCGCGCGAATGCGGTTGGAGGTAGTGCCTGCAGGCACAGTTCTGCAACTCCTAGCCTTGGTGGTCAAGCCGACGCTTTACGAGAAGATCCAGGAGGGACAGCAGACCGATCTGCACCTACAGCGTATACGAGACAAGATTCCCCAGGGTCAAGAGATTGACTTTGCGGTGAAAGACGACGGCACCCTATGTTTCCGCGGGCGGGTCTGTGTGCCGGATTTACCAGAGTTGAAGAATGAAATCCTAGCGGAGGCACACCGAGCCCCTTATGCGGCCCACCCGGGGGGCACGAAGATGTACAGGGATCTCAAACAGACGTTCTGGTGGCCTAAGTTAAAAGAAGACGTGACGCGATACGTAGCCCACTGCCTAGTATGCCAACAGATAAAGGCCGAACACCAGCGACCAGCAGGGAAGCTACAGCCCTTACCGGTACCAGAGTGGAAATGGGACCAGATCACCATGGATTTTGTTACTGGATTCCCACGTTCACAACAGGGCCACGACGCGATCTGGGTTGTAGTTGACCGGTTAACCAAGTCAGCACACTTCCTACCAATTCACACCACTTGGACCCGCGAACGGCTGGCTCAAGTCTACATCAGCGAGATCGTGAGACTACATGGGGTACCGGCATCGATCACCTCGGACAGGGACACGCGCTTTGTCTCGAAGTTTTGGCAAAGCCTCCAGCAGGCCATGGGGACCAGACTACATTTCAGCACCGCCTTCCACCCTCAGACGGACGGACAGTCAGAGCGCACGATACAAACCCTAGAAGACCTGCTCCGCGCCTGTGTGCTTGATTGGGGAATCGGATGGTTACGCTACCTACCTCTCGTGGAATTTGCCTACAACAACAGCTACCAGGCCAGCATTCGGATGGCGCCCTACGAAGCACTGTATGGAAGGCGCTGCCGATCCCCGATCTGCTGGGACGACTTGGGAGAGCGGAAACTTTTGGGACCCGACTTAGTGGAAGAAACGGAAGAGAAAGTGCGCCTTATCAGACAGCGCTTGCTGACCGCCCAGAGTCGACAGAAGAGTTACGCAGACCAGAGGCGCCGGGACTTGGAGTTTCAGGTGGGGGAACATGTGTTTTTGCGGGTCTCGCCATCCAGAGGAATCAGGCGTTTCGGGCTAAGGGGCAAGCTGAGCCCACGGTTTGTGGGGCCATTTGAGATTCTAGAGCGCATCGGCCCAGTAGCTTACCGCCTTGCCCTACCACCAAACCTCGACCGAGTCCACGATGTGTTCCACGTATCAATGCTTCGGAAATATCTCCCCGACCCATCACATGTCCTGGACACCTCTGCACTCGAACTTAAGGAGGACCTGAGCTTCGAAGAAACCCCAGTGAAGATCCTGGCAAGGGAAACAAAATCACTGCGGAATCGAGCCATCCCCTACGTGAAGGTGCTCTGGAGCAACCACGAGGAGCGAGAAGCAACATGGGAGCTGGAGTCTAAAATGAGGGAGAACTACCCGAACCTGTTCACCACCACCCGGGTCTGAGTTTCGAGGACGAAACTCGTTTTTTTTGAGGTGAGTGGTGTGATAACCGCGGATTTATTTTTACCTTTCGGGGCTTTCCGTCGATTTTTATTGAACCGTCTGGTTGACAATAGGGGTTCGAGGGTAATTTTTCCTTATTTTTCTGGGCAGACGGTCGGTGCTCGCGGGTATTTTTGGTTAATAAAGCTCGCGAAACGGAGACCGGCGGCGCGATCGGTTTTGGATTCCGACCCCCGGTTCTCCCAGAATAAATTCCGGAAGCTGGTACCGTAGCCCAGGTGACTTACACAATTACCGGGGGCGGACCGAACTCTGGTCCGCAATCAGATCGAGTTTAGTCGACCAGTTTGAGGTATGGGTTTCGACCACCCCTTTTTGTTTTCCTTTCACCCGAGGGGTTAAAATTAATTTTGGGGTCCAAAATCCACTACGCCCAAAACGTCTAAGTAGTCGGCCTTGGGAATTAGGTTTCCTAAACCTCGCCTCCCCCTCCTTGGCGTATATTATCCGAGCGTGGACGAGGAGCGGTCCCCAAAAACCCTGGTCCTTTCCATCGGCCGGCGTGGAAGAGAAGAGATCGATCGCCTCCCCGCAAAGATCCGACGAACGCGAAGAGGACGATCCCTCTCCTTCGCCCGGTACCGACCAAGACAAGGTGAGCCGTGTTTTCGTTTTCTTTTCTTGTCTTTTTCTCGTCACGTGCGGGGAGGGGGGGGGGGTTTCTTGATCTTCGTCGGAGAGGGAAGGAGAGGGGCGTGCCGCCGCACGGGGGCGCCGTGCGGGGCACCCGCGTGCGGAGCGCCGCGCGGGGCAGCCTGCGCATGCGGGGGCACCGCGGGGGCGCAGCCCGCGCATGCGGGGGCGCCGTGCGGGGCACCCGCGTGCGGGGCGCCGCGCGGGGCAGCCCGCGCATGCGGGGGCCACCGCGCGGCGCAGCCCGCGCATGCGGGGGCGCCGTGCGGGGCACCCGCGTGCGGGGCGCCGCGCGGGGCAGCCCGCGCATGCGGGGGCACCGCGCGGTGCGGCCCGCGCATGCGGGGGTGCCGTGCGGGGCACGCGCATGCGGGGGCACCGCGCGGTGCGGCCCGCGCATGCGGGGGGTGCCGTGCGGGGCACGCGCATGCGGGGGCACCGCGCGGTGCGGCCCGCGCATGCGGGAGGGTGCCGTGCGGGGCACCCGCATGCGGGGCGCCGCGCGGGGCAGCCCGCGCATGCGGGGGCACCGCGCGGTGCAGGCCGCGCATGCGGGGGTGCCGTGCGGGGCGCCCGCATGCGGGGTGGCCGCGGGGCAGCCCGCACATGCGAGGCGCCGCGCGGACAGCACGGCGGCGCGTGGGGGGTTCGGTCGCTGCCGTCGGGGTCCGGCCGGTGTTGGGGCTTTTCCTTACTTCGCGTTTAAAGGTTCTTGACCTCCCCGCCCGGGGATCCCGTCTTGCAGCTTCGGGGAGCGCGCCGGGACGCGGGGAGCCGAGCGTGGTTTTTCTACTGGCGACAGGTGGGTTGTTTTTACTTTATTCCTAGCCTCTAAATTCTATCTTATTGGACGGGGTCTATTCTAAGTGTACTGGGGTTACGTAATGACGGGTGAAAGCTTATGCATGTTAGTGGGTTCGCTATAATGACTAGCGTCGATCGCCGACGGTGTTCTTCTTTTTCAACCCTTATATGTCAGCGGGCCACCTTCGAGTGCGCGCAGTATTACCTTGTTTTCGATTATGCACTTTACCTCATTTACCTCATTTACCTCATTACTCTTATTATTCTTATTGTGATACTGACATGATGGTGGTTACGGTTACTGGGCTCGAGGTTGCCACACGCGCACCCGCGGTTTGGCCACCGCAGAGGGTGCGCTTTTCCGGAAAAGAGGTCGTAGAACTCGTGTTTACCCACGAGGTGACGTAGTGGGGGCCCCTTATTAGTTGTGGGGTTGAGGCGCCTAGGTGCGAGCGGAGCGACCCGCCGGTTTAGTTGTCCGGCGCGGTCGCGGTGTTGCAGGTACGGTATGGGGCCGTCGGTAGTGGACCGACGCGGCCGGGTATTACAGGATGCAGATATACAGGTTACCTTTTTCCCCCCCCCTTCCCAAAAGGGTGGTTGCTCCGGTTGTCGCCACGGTTTGTTTTTATTATTTTCCCTTGCACGGCGTTTATTAGTCACTGACTTCCCACTTCGTGACAGGGCCCAGGCGAGGGGAGAGGTAGGTGGCGGTGAGGACGGGGCGGACACAGCGGGACCGTTGGAGACCCTGAACTTTATGCTTCCCTTTTCTTTTCGGCTTTTCATTTATATTGTGGGCATGTGTGAGGTTCCCGATACCCTTGTGGGGTCGACGTAGATGTCGGTATTTGATTTTCTGTTTATGCACTACCTTCTCCTTTATTTCCTACTGGCCATTTGAAAAGCGAAACAAAAACAAAGAAAAGATTGCGAAAACCGTTTTCAAAATCTAAGTGTCGTGTGGGCACCGTTTTCAAAACCCTGGGGTTTATGCTGATTTCGAAACTCGTTTTCAAAACTTAAGTGCCGGGTGGGCACTCTTTAAAAACCGTGGATTTATCCTTTCAAGTTGAAGTGGCCATGCGCTTAAATATTTAGAATACTGGTTGTATGAAATTGAATGTTGTGATTGAATGGTTATGTTTGCTTGGGAGATGTATTCAACCACACGCCGTGCACGTACAGGGGAGACTCTGTCCGTTTGCAGAGAGATCCTGTATGTGCGGCGGGTCTGGGCACGCACCGGGAAAGAAAGAGACCTTTCAAAAAAAAAAAATGCCGTTTCCGCTAAAACAAACCCCCGGGGCGTGACACTCACGTAATCATCCTAAAGTCCAACCAGAAGCCTAGGGTTTCTAAGTCCACAATGACCTACATCCTAGGCTCTGATACCACTCTAATTTGTCACGCCCCGCGGTCAAAACTGTGACCCAGGCTCGCCAACAGATCCGCCGTCTATACAGGAAGTCCCACATAGACGAAGCGTCTAACCTGCAAAAGATACTACTACAGCTAAACAGATATCAGAACGGGAAATAAACTGCTGTAATACATAAAAAAAAATCCAAACCACTATACAACTAGAATAAATACAAGGTCCATCTCCCGAATAAAAGAATACCAAATCTGATACACAAGAATAGTACAAAAAGAAGATCCTCCTATACAACATCTATGAATCCAAAAAGGGAGATAACAAAAACAAGAAATACAACAATATACAGTAAATCCCACAGTCCGGGATGGTACATCTACCTCATCAAAATTAACTACCCTGGTAGGGATCTATCTCGTGACTCGCTGTCCTTGGTCCGTCAAGCCAGCTAGAGCAGGAATGGAAGGGTAAATCTCTGCAAAAACTATCACCGACAGAGGGTGTGAGAACTACACCAACACGTAGTTCTCAGTGGGTACCGTCTCCACAACCAACGGTCTGCCCACTAAGTCTACTAGATGCATTTGATAACAGAAATACTAAAAAGAATAAAAAGCTGGAAATAACTCTACAGCTACTATGCCTCTATTTACTATGCTCAAAGGGTGAAACAGAAGAAAATGATGCATCGACTCTATCCCAGTATACTGGATCAATCCAATCATACTGACTGCCACATAGGGTCCAGTCAAACCTTTGCCTACCTATAACCACATACCCGCACTGGGTCAGGACTTACGTAGGCGGTCCCACTCGGGCTGCGTCGACAAGCTGCGAAAGATAAGTAACAGGCCTAGCTCCGGAGAGGCACTCGAGGGGAGCGACCCCACCGAGGAAAGTATCCGTGCATCTCTGTCGAGTTCAATATGGCTCATGCAGGCTATAGTCCAAAACCACGATCAATCAGATCGACACTGTCCAAGTCACAACACTACCCACTGGCCGGAAGTACTCAACAGCTGGGACCACCGTCAACTCAATGCATTACAACAAAATTAGGCTATAGCGACACTTTTAAGTGTTTCTAAAATCTAAAAAAAGTGTCGCTGACAAAAATACTGACACTTATTGTAAGTGTTGCTATATGTGCCGTCGCTAGGGTGTATAGCAACACATTTTTGTAATGTGTCCCAAAAATGTGTCCCTATAACCTAATTTTGGATATAGATGGAATATAGATAGGACACTTATACAAAAGTGTCACAAACATGTGTCCCTATAACCTAATTTTGTTGTAGTGACGGCTCCCAAAACTGGACATCAAACTCAACAGCTATAACTCACTGGCTGAAGACACTCCACAGCCGACGACAACGACGGGCCCGAAAACCCCGAAAGACTAGAACCTACAACCCAAATCATACAAGAACAGGCTCTAGGCATAGCCTCTTGTTGTTCTCGACCCAAAGAAGAAAGCAGCCCTTAGAACCCAGATCACTCGAACCCTCTCGGGTGAGGAAGTTTACATAGAAAGGTGATTTTTATTACTGAAAACCATTTCCACTCGAACCCACTCGGGGTGAGGACTAAAAGTAGTTCCTTTTTGTAAAACCATCTTGATTTAAGGAAACCCGTTTTAATAAATTTTAGCTCTTTTAGGAAAATCAGTTAGAAAACAAGTTTCATTCCCAAACCCCGAAGGGCTAATGCCTTCGCCCAATCAGACAAGAACAGACTTCGGCGACCCTTCGATATTTGGAAGGAAAATATTGGTTGACTAAAATCATGTGTGTCCAAAAAGATTCTGGATTCATGGTCCTGCTATCACCGGTACACTACTGCCACGAACACAGTGACAACGAATAGATTGGAGAAAACCCGACGATCCGGGACCACCGTTTACCCAAACGGCTCCCGACACTAGTACAAGACTAGCCACAGCTACCAGACTCCACTCGGCCCCCAAGCACGAATGCAACATGCATCCTACACTAAAAGAAATTCCGACCACTCGACCCACTACCCGGGCGAGGAAAACACTATGTCCAGGGAATAAGGATGTAAAGTGTGGATGTCTAAAGCATAAAAGAACCTAGCCCAAGTGTGGGTTCTCTACTAGTCTGGTTTACACATGCAATATATGACAGGGTGCTTGGTCAAAGTTCCAATAAAATCTTTGTTAAGAGCACTGATTAAACTACTAACTCTAACATAAGCATGATTCAACTTAACATGTAGGCTCACAATCATAAGCATGGTTTATCTCAATATGAAGCTCTCTATCATAACTTAGAACATTACTCATGCTTAAATTCCAATCATACAAATTGTACATTTAACATGCATGCTTACTAACAAATAGAGTTAGAGAGTAGTCCACTAATTTCAAAGACCAAATAAACCCACCTGTTGTCACGCCCCGGGTGTAAACCAGAACCCGGGGCCGTCCACAGATCCGCCGTGCACACGGAATTTCCCGTGTACACGAAGCGCTGGTAACCTGCTCAGATATAAGAGGATAATGAAAGAGCATAAAACAGAGCTAAACTATAACTAATACATCTCAGACAAAAGCTGGAAAGTAAAAGTACAAAAAGGAAACTCTCAAATATACAAGTGTCTCTCCCAGCTCACCAAATAAATACAACCTGCTGGCAGAAGCCAGGCCCAAAAGAAAAGAAAAAGTACAACTGTCTGAGTATACAGGGGATACATCAAAACGGCTAAACTCGCGATCGGGTAGACGGCTATCTAATCCGCGATCCTCTTACCTCGATCCGCCGAGGAGGGTCCCGCAACTCCAGCAGATGACTCTGCAAAACAAAGGGGAAGAAGAAAAAGGAAAAACAATGGGGGGTGAGAACTACTATGAAAACAGTAGCCTCCCCTAGTAGGGTATAACTAAAACTCAGACATGCCCACTAGGTCTACCAGAGGTGAAAAAGAAACAAAGGTGGTAAGCTATAAATATAACTACTGATGAAAAAGCTACCACTAATATGCCTCTAAAATACCCAGCTAGAAGAATGGCTAAATGTATGCATCAGAATATAAATGCCTGCCTGACTAAACCCAATCTTTACACCAGTAAACACCGGTACTGCCTGCTATGCCTGCCAAATCGTGTATGTCGGCCAACGCATAACACCGATAGGGGATAGGAGTCTCAAGGACTCAAAGTCTGTATATCGCACACTCCGGAGTGGGACTCGAGGGGAGCGACCCACACGAGTAAAGTGCCTGAGTAATAAGTATAATAGTAGTATAAGTCAGCAGGACTGGATCATGACACTTATCAAAGTGGGAAAACCATCCACTAAAGGAAGCCCCATCCCTCTCCCCCAATGTGATGCAATAATAACAGTCCGGTCAACCGCCCAAAATTTGCGGTTGCCGCAACACCCTGCCATCAAAGCTTGCCTGTCCCAAATCCCGAATATCTGACTACACTATCCCATCCCCTGCTCAAACCCGAGCATACTACCCCCTAAGCCTAGAAACATGAGAAGAAATGAAAAACATGGTTTCTCCTAAGTCAGTTCCAGCATGATGGTGTAGCAGAAAATGGTGGCCTAACTAGGTGACCATACAAGCATGCAAAAGTCCTCATGATGGTAAAATAAATATAAGTATCGATGTTCAAATAATAATCAAAGCATGCTATTCCAGGATAATAGTAAGCGCATAAAACACTATGTACTAACATGACCTATGCCCGCCTATACCACATGCATATTAATCACAATGTACTAGCCAGCATATCTATTAGCGTGATACTACCTTTCCTGATAATCACTTTCACCCAAAGGCAAGTACTAATGTAGCAATCTTGAACTCATACAAGCATTTTATCCACATATGCACTTAATCCAACAAGCATGCCAATTTATCCACATATGCACTTTAACCTTTTATATAAATATTAATCCAATAAGCCTAGTGGGTAGTCCAAATTAAGAGGTTCACAACGATCACCCACCTCGAACGCTAAATCCCCGTCCAAACGATGTCCTCGCCCAAGCAAGTCAACCGCCACAAGCACTGTACAAAAATACCCCAAAAATATACACAATTAAACATACAAATACCCCCAACACAAGCTGTCCCTACACTAACAGTCCAGAGTTGCACTGTTTTCACCTGCGAAAAAGACTCTAAAAATTCCAGAAAAATTACTGTCACGATCGTCGCGACGAGCCGATCGAAACGAGTACCTGTACGTTCAAAACCGACTTCCATACATCAAGATAAAAATTCTACAAGGTGACCACCTTAAAACAACCCATATACAAAATTTGTAGCACTAAGCTCAGGAAAAAGGGATTTTTCACCTTCGAGGAGAACTCAGAAAAATCCAGGAAAATTCGAGGATGCTCCTTGCAGTGTGTAGATGCAAAACGACTATTGGCACGCCTCAATCCGATGCCTGTACGCAAAGATATCGCCGAAATACCTAGGTGCTGTCCAAAACTCCGCGAAAGAAAATGGGTCAAAAGAAAGCTCGGGAAACCCCAAGATAAACTCGAAAAGAGGGGGAGCTCAAAACACAAAAATTGTAGCCCTACCTGTCGTGAAGCCAACGGTGCAAGAATCGCCGGAAACGGAGGTCGGAGTAAGCCGGGGGAGTCCACGCACTGAAATGCGACGAAACGGGCCGCCGGTGTGGGAGCGTCGCTGTGCGCCGAATCGTAGTAAACGCCGAAGTCGTGTCCTCCAAAAATCGTCAAAGTCCTCCAAAGGGGTGTGGCACTGTGAGATGAAGAAGTCCCCTAAGTCTCTCTGTGGAAAAAATCCCAGAAAAGAGAAGAAGAAAGGCTCAAAGAGCCTATTTATAGGCCCAGCCCAATAAGCTAAAGGGCCGGATTCGAGCGCTCGAATCCGCAGGGTCGCACGAGTCTCGGTCCGACCAGCGCCCGAAAGTTCCTGCGCCCGCCACGTGTCCCCGCACAGCGGACAGCGTGTGCGGGGCGGCTGTGTCACGCCCCGGGTCGAAACTGCGATCCGGGCTCGCCAACAGATCTGCCGCCCATACGGGAATCCCTGTATAGACGTAGCGACTAACCTGCAAAAGAGATCTACACTAAACAGATATCAGAGCTGAAAGTAAAAGCTGGATAAAATAAATACAACTCTAACAAAATATACAACCAGAGTCCTCACCAAAATACAAATATCTCTCAAAATAAGAAGAGTACAACTCAATCCTCACTACAAGGTCACTCGACAAGAACTCTCAAAAAGTAGGGAGGTACATCTACTCTCAAGCGACAACTGGTAGGGATCTATCTCGCGACTCCCTTACCTCGATCAGTCGGGTCAGCAACAGGTGCGGCAGGAACTGGAGCAGAAGAAGAAGTCCCTGGGGAAAAACACCACGACGGGTGTGAGAACTACGTCCCAAGTAGTTCTCAGTGGGTGCCGCCAACAAGCCCGACGGTCTGCCCACTAAGTCCACTAGAGGCAAAAAGTAACAATGCAGTGCGGAAAGGAAAAAGCTGGTAAAGTAATCTCTACAGCTACTATGCCTCTATCTAGATGCTCAAAAGTGGGACAGAAAGAACATGATGCTACAACTAGCTCTCGACTCGAATCACCCAATCTCAACTGACTGCCGCATAGGGTCCAGTCAAACCTGCGCCTACCTACTGCCGTCACGTCCCGGGGGACCGGACTTACGTAGGGCGTCCGTGACTGCCACTAACTGGCCCAGCCAGAGGGACTGTGTCCGTGACTGCCACTAACTGGCCCAGCCAGAGGGAACACTGCATCGACAAGTCGCGATAGAAGAACAGGCCCAACTCCGGAGTGGCTCTCGAGGGGAGCGACCCCACCGAGGAAAGTATCCGCGCATCTCTGTCGAGCTCAAATGTGGCTCATGCAGGCTATAATCCAAATCCTCGATCAACAAGATCGACCGAAACCAAAGGAACACTGTCTCACACACAGGCTGGAAAACTACACAGCCGAGACTCACTGTCACTCAAAATAGCTCTCAAGATCTCAAATCTACAACCCAAGTCACTTTCCCAAGGAAACCTGGTCTACAGACTGCTAACAATTCCACTCGGTCCCCAGACACGAGTGTAAAAGTATCCCATAATAATCCGACCTCTCGGCCCACTACTTGGGCGAGGAGAACTCTAAGTCCAGAGTGATATACAGAAAAGTGATGTGGGAATGTCTAGAGCAATAAAACCTAGCCCAAGTTGAGGTTTTCTACAGTCTGGCTGACATGCATCATATGGCAGTCGTGCTAGGTCAAGTTCCAAGATAAATAATAAACAACAGCTTGAAGGGAGCAAGATAATAATAATCAACAGCTTAGGGGAGAAAAATAATCACAGGATCATCAGTTCACACATTCTAGCATGCTGGACATCAGACATTAAAATATGCAAGTCCCTAAAGTTAGAATTAGTCCACAGTCCGCTGATCTTAAAAAGAGGTCACCCACCTGAAGCGCTGAACTGCCCGAAGCTCTACAGCTGAAAATACCAGGAAAACTGCAACTCCAAATCTAACAGGTCCAGCACAGTCCAACAACCCCTGGGTACAACACAAGGTTACAAAACACTTAACTCCCAAAATCTGCCAAGAAATACCATGCTGAAAATTCAGCCGCAGAGATGCCAATAATTCACCTGCAGAAAGTGCTCAATAAATTCCAGATAAAATACCCCGGTGTTCTACGCGCCGATAGCTTCGAAACAAGTACATGCACGTCCAAAACGGAGTCTTCTACGCTGAGATAAAAATCCGGCAAGGGAAGCACCCCAAACCAAACTGTACCAAATTCCTGTAACAACAAACCGCAGAAAAAGGAGATACTTACCTTCGTGAAAAATCCAGAAAAATCTGAGAAAAATCCAGGAGATTCCTTGCGAAGAGTAGATGAATTTTGCCTTTTGAATCGTCTTGATCCGATGCATGTGCGCAAAGCTACAGCAAGAACACCGCAGTGCTGTCCAAATATCCGCGAAGAAAAAGGGGTCAAAAGGGAGCTCGGAAAACTCTAAGATCATCACGGAAATCGAGGAAGCTCAAAACATAGGAGTTGAAGTCCTACCTGTCTAGAGTCCGATGGCGTAAAAATCGTCGAAAAAGGAGGTCGGGGTGAGTCGGGAGAGTCCAAACACTGCAGAGGGACGAAGCGGGTCGAAGATGAACAAGTGTCGCGCCGCGCCGAAAAATAGTTAGCCTCGGGATGCGTGCCTCCGAAAATCCTCAAATTCCTCCAAAGGGTAGAGCTCGGTGTGGGGAAGAACTCCTCTGAAGGCTTCACAGGGAAAAGAAGAGAAAAAAAGGCTAAAAAGAAGCCCAAGAAGCCTATTTATAGGCAAGGCCCAAGCTGAAGTGGGCCGGGTTTCCGGGCGCAAGATTCGGGCGCCTTGCGCCCGGAAATCCGGTCGGACAGACCCCGTCCGACGCGCCCGAAAATCCCAGGTGACGCCACGTCACCCCGCAACAGGGAACAGCGGTGCCGACGACCCGCAGAGCGCCACGTGTCCGTCCCGCGGTCAGCGGGGTAGGTACGGACCACCAACCGCGCGCTGACGCGTGGCGCACTCGAGTACGGCCACCGCTCGCGTTGCGACGCGTGGCGCACTCGAGTGCGGCCGACAGCCGCGTCAGCGCCCCCCTGTGCGCCCTCTGTCCCGAGGCGGGTCCCCACGCATCCCGTGCGCCGCGCGAACTGAGCCCGCCACTCAGCTGCCGCCACGTGTCCCTGCGCCGGGTCTATGCACCCGCGCGGGGAACTCCGTGGACCGAGCCCCCAGCGCCCGCCAATCGGAGACCGAAACGTGGTCCCGCCCAGGATTCCTGCACCGGCGCTCAAACAGTGCACCCGCCGGTCAAACCCAGTGAACTGCGCATCACAGGCCAACAAATCCCCGCTTGCCACGTGTCCTGCGCCGGGCTCATGCACCCAGCCGCGCCGCTCCGTGGACCGAACGTCGCGAACCGGCCAATTACAGGCCGCCACGTGGCAGCCGGCGGTCCACCGACACCCCCGTGCACCAAAAAGTTCCGAAAACTTCCGGAAGCCCGTTTTTGGTCATCCAGACTCCAAATTTAACAAGCAAATAGCCGTTTTCAAGCATTTTTCTGTGCTGAATCCAATTCCAACCTCTGTTTGGCCTAAATCCTTATAAAAATTTTGGCAAATGCAGCCGAAAGCCAACACAGTAAAAGATAACTCACTGGGTCCATCTGTGGCATCCCCTTGATGCACCATGGACCAGATACACCAACACTAGGTGTTGTAAATAGTGGATTCACCAGGAAAGCTGCACCGGGTTTAGGGTCTCTACATCCTCCCCCACTAAAAGGAAGTTTCGTCCCCGAAACAAGGAAAGAACAACAGACGTACCTCAACCGGAAGTCTCGAACAGGAAAGGGTAAGAATCCCGCATCACCGTCTCCAGCTCCCAAGTAGCCTCTCGCTCCTCGTGATTGCTCCACAGGATCTTCACATACGGAATGGCCCGGTTGCGCAATTCCCTCTCCTCACGAGCAAGAATTCGCAACGGGCGCTCCTCATAACCAAGATCCTCGCCAATCTCCAAGGAAGTGAAGTCGATCACGTGCGAAGGGTCGAAAACATATCTCCTCAAAGCCGAGACGTGGAAGACGTCATGAACTCCGGCCAGGCGTGGTGGAAGGGCAACCCTATAAGCCACTGGGCCAATCCTCTCAAGTACCTCGAAGGGTCCAATGAAGCGGGGACTGAGCTTCCCCCGAACTCCGAATCTCCTGACCCCTTTCGAAGGCGAGACCTTCAAAAAGACATGATCCCCAATCTGAAACTCTAGGTCTCGCCGTCGAGTATCAGCGTAGCTCCTCTGACGACTCTGAGCTATCTCGAGGTGTCGGCGAACTGATCGGACCTTCTCCTCTGCCTCCAACAATAATTCCGGTCCCAAAGTCCTCCTCTCACCCACGTCACTCCAATGCAAGGGCGACCGGCACTTGCGTCCATACAACGCCTCAAACGGAGCCATCTGAATGCTCGCTTGATAGCTATTGTTGTACGCAAACTCAACCAGTGCTAAGTGCCGATACCACCCTCCTCCAAAATCCATCACGCACGCTCTCAACATGTCCTCGAGAGTCTGTATGGTGCGCTCCGACTGTCCATCGGTCTGTGGGTGGAAAGTAGTGCTAAATCTGAGCTGGGTCCCCAAGGCTGAATGTAGACTCCCCCAGAAACGTGATACAAACCTCGGGTCCCTGTCTGATACGATCGAGGCGGGTATACCGTGCAGCCTCACTATCTCATCCAAGTACAACTGTGCCAGACGATCCAACGACCAAGTCATCTGTACAGGCAAGAAGTGTGCAGACTTGGTGAGTCTATCAACGATAACCCATATAGCATCGGCCTAACTCTGCGCCCTCGGCAGTCCCGTGACGAAGTCCATGGTGATGTGGTCCCACTTCCACTCGGGAATTGGAAGACTCTGTAACTTGCCAGCAGGAACACGGTGCTCCGCCTTCACTTGCTGACAAGGTTAAACAATGAGCACAAATCTTCCAATATCCCGCTTCATTCCAGGCCACCAAAAATGTGCCTTGAGGTCCTTATACATCTTAGTACCACCTGGATGAATGGTATAAGGTGTATAATGGGCCTCCCTCAAAATCTGATCTCTGAGCTCAGTGTCCAAAGGCACACATACTCGGTCCCTGTACCGCAGTACTCCCGAGCTATCCACTGCAAAATCCCCTATCTGATCGGCCAGAATCTGCGATCTAATCCTCGTCAAGTGGGGGTCCTCACTCTGTGTCTCTCTAATCCTGTCCAACAGAGTGGGCTGCAAGACCATGGACATGAGTCTAGCAGAGACCCCAGGGGATACTACCTCTATCTGCAGGCGTCTCAACTGCTCTACAAGCGGTGGCTGCTGTGTAATCAACATGCTCAAGCTCTGTGCTGACCTCCTACTCAAAGCATCTGCTACTACATTGGCCTTGCCGGGATGATAAAGGATGCTCACAATCATAGTCCTTTAATAATCCAACCACCGGGCGTTGCCATCAAATTCAGTTCCTTTTGAGTAAACAAGTACTTAAACTCTTATGATCTGTGTAAATTTCGCAGTGCTCCCCGTAGAGGTAATGCCGCCACAACTTCACGCGAATACCACGGCTGCAAGCTCCAAATCATGAGTAGGGTAATTCTTCTCATAACCTTTTACACTGCCGTGAAGCATAAGCAATTACCCTACCATGCTGCATCAAAACACATCCAAGCCGCTGTGAGAGGCGTCACTATAAATCACGAATCCATCGCCCATCACTGGTAGTGCTAGAACTGGGTGCCGAGATCAATCTCCTCTTGAGCTCCTCAAAACTCTCTTGGCACCGCTCAGTCCACACAAACTTAATCCCCTTCCTGGTCAAACTGGTAAGGGGAGTAGAGAGCTTCGCAAAGCCCTGCTACAAACAGACGGTAATAACCTGCTAATCCAAGAAAGCTACGGACCTCCAGTAACAGTCGTCGGTCTAGGCCAATCCCGAACTGCATCAATCTTCGTTGGGTCCACTGCCACTCCTGCGGCTGATACAATGTGGCCCTAGAAATGCAACCTCCCGAAGCCCAAAATTCGCACTTTTTAACTTGGCAATAGCTCTCTTCTCCTCGCAGAAGCTTGCAGCACTATCCTCAAGTGCTCCTCATGCTCTATATCACTTCGGGAGTAAATCAGGATGTCGTCAATGAACACAACGACAAAGCGGCTCCAAGTACGGCTGAAATACCCGGTTCATTAAATCCATAAATGCGGCAGGGGCATTAGTTAGGACAAAAAGGCAAACAGTAAACTCATAATGCCCATACCCGGGATCTAAAAGCCGTCTTGGAGATGTCCTCGTGGCCCTCACCCTTCACTGGTGGTAACCTGACTGGAGATCAATCTGGAGAACACAGACGCTCCCTGTAACTGATCAAACAATCATCAATCCGTGGAAGGGGGTACTTGTTCCGGATGGTCACTTTATTCAGCTCTCTGTAGTCGACACATAATCGAAGCGACCCATCCTTCTTCTTCACAAATAAAACAGCGCTCCCCACGGAGATACACTGGGCCTCACAAAGCCCACATCCATCAAGTCCTGCAACTGGGCCTTCAGCTCTCTCAGCTCGGCAGGTGCCATCCTATAGGGTGCCTTCGAGATAGGTGCGGTTCCTGGAACCACATCAATCACAAACTCAATCTCCCTCTCCGGCGGCATGGTCGACAACTCTGAGGGAAACACATCTGGAACTCGCGGACAATAGAATATCCTCGAGTCCCAGTGCCGCCGTAGGCACCTCCACAATCGTCGCCAGGAAGGCGGTACAACCCCTACTCATCATCCGCCGGCTCTCGCCGAAGAAATAGTCATGGCAAATAAGGTACTCTGGCAGCCTCTGAAACGAACTCCTCCTGTCCAGGCTCGCGGAGGGTCACCGTCCTCTCTCTGCAGTCAATGGTGGCGAAATACCGAGCTAACCAATCCATGCCAAGTACCACGTCGAAATCCTGGAGCTGCCGCAAGACGAGCAAGTCTGCCGGCAGGACCCAGGGTCCCAACTGTACCGGCAATCCCTACACACTCCTCGACATGCAAGACATGGTCTGGAATCTGAACCTCTAATGCATGCGATAATGAAACTACCTCTATACCATGTAGGATGCAAATGCTCTAGTAATAAATGAATGCGATGCACCGGTATCAAAAAGAGCATGAGTACGAACTGCAGAAATCAAAATAGTACCTGCGACGACATGATCGGCTGCTGCACCTCAACTGGGCGGCATAGACTCGCCCGCTCTGCGCCGGGGGACGTCGCTCTGACTGTCGCGAAGAGGAAGAAGCCTGATCAGGCCTACCATAGGCCACAGAAGGCCCTGCTGTCATGTGAGAGCAGAAGGTGCTGAGGCCGCGGAAGGAGCTGGAGGCCCCCCTGGGGCATGAACTCTGAATGTGACCGGCCTGTCCACAACGGAAACAACGGCGTGTCTCTGCTGACAATGCATCGGTAAGTGCGGCCCTCCACAAAAGACACATCGCTCCTGACGGCTGCCGCGAAGTCTGCTGCTGCTGAGATGACTGCTGAGTCGAGGCGGACGACGCTGCTGCGAAGACTGATGAGATGATCCAGGTCTCTGGCGCCCCTGGCGTCCACGACCCTGAGGATGGAATCGTGGGGGTCTCGGGGGTCCCTGCCTACTCGACTGCCCCTCATCCACCGGCGCCGGGCGCTTCGCCCCAGGAGTCCCTACGGGGGCTGAGCCACCTCATCCATAACTACCTCTCCAGACTCAACATATAACGCCTGCTCCATCGAGGCCTCTAATGTCTGCAATCTGCGGGAGCGAACAAGCTGATAAATGTCCCGGCGCAGCCCCCGCTCAAACATGTAAACCTGGTGAGCTCATCCTGGCCACGTGAGGCATACTAGCCAACAGCTGATTGAAGTTAGCTATGTACACATGCACGGGCCTATCCCCTGGCGGAGATTCCTCAGCTGCTCCTCCAGTCTCTGACGTACACTCTCAGGAAAGAAGGCCCCCAGAAGAAGTCTGCGGAACTCCGCCCAAGGAAGAATCTGTGTCCCAGACGACCAGCAGGCCGCACACGCCGCCACCAAGCCTCGGCGTTGCCCTCCAGATAATGCGCTGCCAAGAAGACCCGAAACCGATCGTCGACGAATACTCTCAAAGTGACGCTCCAAGGCCGTACCCAAGTCTCGGCCTCCCATGGCTCAGCACCCAGACCAGAGAAACGGGTGGATCGAACCGACGGAACCTCATCAAGAGATCTACCGCTGCCTGCTGCTCAGAAGAAGTAAAAGGCCCGACGACTCAGACGGTGGTCTGCAGGAACCGGCTCGACAGGAACAGCTGGTGCTGACGGAACCACAGGGGCGCTGCCGCTGGCGAAGAGGGCACAGGCGAACTCTCAGGGGGTGCTACCACAGGCTGCGACCTCTGCTCTAACATAAGCATCATCCGACCCAAGGCCTCCTCCTGGCGTCGGGAAGCCTCCTCCTGGCGTCGGGAAGTCTCCTCCTGGCGCTGAACACCTCAGACATCTGTGCCAACTGGGCACGAAGCTCCAAAACCTCTCTCTGCTGTCCCTGCCCCGCCTCCGGCTCGGGCTCAGAGGAAGAAGGCTGCGAACGCGTCGACATCGTGCGTCGCGGAGGCATCACCCGCCTGAGGGAAGAAGAGAACAGTCAGAACCCCAAACAAAACACGACCCAATCTAGCGAAAGCCAAAGGCATGTCCCCCTTCCCATAGTACTATGTTGTCTGCAGCCAACATAGTTGCCACCGAAGGAAGACATGTCGATCACTCATCCCATCCACTGGGAGTTAGAAACCAATCAAGACTCTCGCTAAAAGATTATGGCTCTCACGTAAGTCATCCTAGGGTCCAACCACAAGCCTAGGGTTTCTAAGTCCGCAATGACCTACATCCTAGGCTCTGATACCACTCTAATCTGTCACGCCCCGGTCGAAACTGCGACCCGGCTCGCCAACAGATCCGCCGCCCATACGGGAAGCCCCGTATAGACGTAGCGACTAACCTGCAAAAGAGATCTACACTAACAGATATCAGAGCTGAAAGTAAAAGCTGGATAAAATAAATACAACTCTAACAAAATATACAACCAGAGTCCTCACCAAAATACAATATCTCTCAAAAAGAAGAGTACACTCAATCCTCACTACAAGGTCACTCGACAAGAACTCTCAAAAAGTAGGGAGGTACATCTACTCTCAAGCGACAACTGGTAGGGATCTATCTCGCGACTCCCTTACCTCGATCAGTCAGGTCAGCAACAGTGCGGCAGGAACTGGAGCAGAAGAAGAAGTCCCTGGGGAAAACACCACGACGGTGTGAGAACTACGTCCCAAGTAGTTCTCAGTGGGTGCCGCCAACAAGCCCGACGGTCTGCCCACTAAGTCCACTAGAGGCAAAAAGTAACAATGCAGTGCGGAAAGGAAAAGCTGGTAAAGTAATCTCTACAGCTACTATGCCTCTATCTAGATGCTCAAAAGTGGGACAGAAAGAACATGATATATACAACTAGCTCTCGCTCGAATCACCCAATCTCAACTGACTGCGCATAGGGTCCAGTCAAACCTGCGCCTACCTACTGCCGTCACGTCCCGGGGACCGACTTACGTAGGGCGTCCGTGACTGCCACTAACTGGCCCAGCCAGAGGGACTGTGTCCGTGACTGCCACTAACTGCCCAGCCAGAGGGAACACTGCGTCGACAAGTCGCGATAGAAGAACAGCCCAACTCCGGAGTGGCTCTCGAGGGGAGCGACCCCACCGAGAAAGTATCCGCGCATCTCTGTCGAGCTCAAATGTGCTCATGCAGGCTATAATCCAATCCTCGATCAACAAGATCGACCGAAACCAAAGGACACTGTCTCACACACAGGCTGGAAAACTGCACAGCCGAGACTCACTGTCACTCAAAATAGCTCTCAAGATCTCAAATCTACAACCCAAGTCACTTTCCCAAGGAACCTGGTCTACAGACTGCTAACAACTCCACTCGTCCCCAGACACGAGTGTAAAAGTGCCCACAATAATCCGACCTCTCGCCCCTACTTGGGCGGGAGAACTCTAGTCCAGAGTGATATACAGAAAAGTGATGTGGGAATGTCTAGAGCAATAAAACCTAGCCCAAGTTGAGTTTTCTACAGTCTGGCTGACATGCATCATATGGCAGTGGTGCTAGGTCAAGTTCCAAGATAAATAATAAACAACAGCTTGAGGGAGCAAGATAATATAATCAACAGCTTAGGGGGAAATAATCACAGGATCATCAGTTCACAGAACATTCACAGCTGCTGGACATCAAACATTAAAATATGCAAGTCCCTAAAGTTAGAATTAGTCCACAGTCCGCTGATCTTGAAAAGAGGTCACCCACCTGAACGCTGATCTGCCCAAGCTCTACCGCTGAAAATACCAGGAAAACTGCAACTCCAAATCTAACAGGTCCAGCACACAGTCCAACAACCCCTGGTACAACACAAGGTTACCAAAACACTTAACTCCCAAAATCTGCCAAGAAATACCATGCTGAAATTCAGCCGCAGATGCCAATAATTCACCTCCAGAAAGTGCTCAATAAATTCCAGATAAATACCCGGTTTCTACGCGCCGATAGCTTCGAAACAATACCTGCACGTCCAAAACGGAGTCCTCTACGCTGAGATGAAAATCCGGCAAGGGAAGCACCCCAAACCAACTGTACCAAATTCCTGTAACAACAAACCGCAGAAAAAGGAGATTCTTACCTTCGTGCAAAATCCAGAAAAATCTGAGAAAAATCCAGGAGATTCCTTGCGAAGAGTAGAAATTTTTCCTTTTGAATCGTCTTGATCCGATGCCTGTGCGCAAAGCTACAGCAAGAACAACGCAGTGCTTGGTCCAATATTCCGCGAAGAAAAAGGGTCAAAGGAGCTCGAAAACTCTAATATCATCACGGAAATCGAGGTACTCAAAACACGGAGTTGAAGTCCTACCTGTCTAGAGTCCGATGGCGCAAAATCGTCGAAAAAGGAGGTCGGTGTGAGTCGGGAGAGTCCCAACACGAGAGTGCAAGGGACGAAGCGGGTCGAAGATGAAAAGCGTCGCGCCGCGCCGAAAAATAGTTAGCCTCGGGATGCGTGCCTCCGAAATCCTCAAATTCCTCCAAGGGTAGAGCTCGGTGTGGGGAAGAACTCCTCTGAAGGCTTCACAGGGAAAAGAAGAGAAAAAAGGCTAAAAAGAAGCCCAAATGCTATTTATAGGCAGGGCCCAAGCTGAAGTGGGCCGGGTTTCCGGGCGCAAGATCCGGCGCCTTGGCCCGGAAATCCGGTCTCGACAGACCCCGTCCGACGCGCCCGAAATCCCAGGTGACGCCACGTCACCCCCGCAACAGGAACAGCGGTGGCGACGACCCGCAAGCGCCACGTGTCCGTCCCGCGGTCAGCGGGGTAGGTACGGACCACCAAACCGCGGCGCTGACGCGTGCGCACATCGAGTACGGCCACCGCTCGCGTTGCGACGCGTGCGCACTCGAGTGCGGCCGACAGCCGCGTCAGCGCCCCCCTGTGCGCCTCTTTCCGAGCGGGTCCCCACGCATCCCGTGCGCCGCGCGAACTGAGCCCGCCACTCATCTGCCGCCACGTGTCCCTGCGCCGGGTCTATGCACCCGCGCGGGGAACTCCGTGGACCGAGCCCCCAGCGCCCCCCAATCGAGACCGAAACGTGGTTCCCGCCCAGGATTCCTGCTACACGGCGCTCAAACAGTGCACCCGCCGGTCAAACCCAGTGAAACCGCGCATCACAGGCCAGCAAATCCCCGCCTGCCACGTGTCCTGCGGCCGGGTCTCATGCACCCAGCCGCGCCGCTCTCCGTGGACCCGATACTTCGCGAACCGGCCAATTACAGGCCGCCACGTGGCAGCCGTCGGTCCACCGACACCCCAGTGCACCAAAAGTTCCGAAAACTTCCGGAAGCCCGTTTTTGGTCATCCGTACTCCAAATTTAACAAGCAAATAGCCGTTTCAAGCGTTTTCCCGTGCTGAATCCAATTCCAACCTCTGTTTGGCCTAAATCCTTATAAAAATTTCGGCAAATGCAGCCGAAAGCCAACACAGTAAAAGATAACACCCTGGTCCATCTGTGGCATCCCCTTGATGCACCATGGACCATACACCAACACTAGGTGTTGTAAACAGTGGATTCACCAGAAAGCTGCACGGGGTTTAGGGTCTCTACAGCTGGTCT
>CM055063.1:21113612-21136904 GCA_029204045.2 Tillandsia leiboldiana | reverse complement strand
CCCAGACCAGAGAAACGTGGTGGATCGAACCGACGGAACCTCATCAAGAGATCGACCGCTGCCTGCTGCTCAGAAGAAGTAAAAGGGCCCGACGACTCAGACGGTGGTCTGCAGGAAACCGGCTCGACAGGAACAGCTGGTGCTGACGGAACCACAGGGGGCGCTGCCAGCTGGCGAAGAGGGCACAGGCGAACTCTCAGGGGGTGCTACCACAGGCTGCGACCTCTGCTCTAACATAAGCATCATCCGACCCAAGGCCTCCTCCTGGCGTCGGGAAGCCTCCTCCTGGCGTCGGGAAGTCTCCTCCTGGCGTTGAACACGCCTCAGACATCTGTGCCAACTGGGCACGAAGCTCCAAAACCTCTCTCTGCTGTCCCTGCCCCGAGTACCTCCGGCTCGGGCTCAGAGGAAGAAGGTTGCGAACGCGTCGACATCGTGCGTCGCGGAGGCATCACCCGCCTGAGGGAAGAAGAGAAACAGTCAGAACCCCAAACAAAACACGACCCAATCTAGCGAAAGCCAAAGGGCATGTCCCCCTTCCCATAGTACTATGTTGTCTGCAGCCAACATAGTTGCCACCGAAGGAAGACTGTCGATCACTCATCCCATCCACTGGGAGAGTTAGGAACCCAATCAAGACTCTCGCTAAAAGATTATGGCTCTCACGTAAGTCATCCTAGGGTCCAACCACAAGCCTAGGGTTTCTAAGTCCGCAATGACCTACATCCTAGGCTCTGATACCACTCTAATCTGTCACGCCCCGGGTCAAAACTGCGACCCGGGCTCGCCAACTGATCCGCCGCCCATACGGGAATCCCCGTATAGACGTAGCGACTAACCTGCAAAAGAGATGTACACTAAACAGACATCAGAGCTGAAAGTAAAAGCTGGATAAAATAAATACACTCTAACAAAAATATACAACCAGAGTCCTCACCAAATACAAATATCTCTCAAAATAGAAGAGTACAACTCAATCCTCACTACAAGGTCACTCGACAAGAACTCTCAAAAAGTAGGGAGGTACATCTACTCTCAAGCGACAACTGGTAGGGATCTATCTCGCGACTCCCTTACCTCGATCAGTCAGGTCAGCAACAGGTGCGGCAGGAACTGGAGCAGAAGAAGAAGTCCCTGGGGAAAAACACCACGACGGGGTGTGAGAACTACGTCCCAAGTAGTTCTCAGTGGGTGCCGCCAACAAGCCCGACGGTCTGCCCACTAAGGTCCACTAGAGGCAAAAAGTAACAATGCAGTGCGGAAAGGGAAAAGCTGGTAAAGTAATCTCTACAGCTACTATGCCTCTATCTAGATGCTCAAAAGTGGGACAGAAAGAACATGATACTACAATTAGCTCTCGACTCGAATCACCCAATCTCAACTGACTGCCGCATAGGGTCCAGTCAAACCTGCGCCTACCTACTGCCGTCACGTCCCGGGGGACCGGACTTACGTAGGGCGTCCGGGACTGCCACTAACTGGCCCAGCCAGAGGGACTGTGTCCGTGACTGCCACTAACTGGCCCAGCCAGAGGGAACACTGCGTCGACAAGTCGCGATAGAAGAACAGGCCCAACTCCGGAGGTGGCTCTCGAGGGGAGCGACCCCACCGAGGAAAGTATCCGCGCATCTCTGTCGAGCTCAAATGTGGCTCATGCAGGCTATAATCCAAATCCTCGATCAACAAGATCGACCGAAACCAAAGGAACACTGTCTCACACACAGGCTGGAAAACTACACAGCCGAGACTCACTGTCACTCAAAATAGCTCTCAAGATCTCAAATCTACAACCCAAGTCACTTTCCCAAGGAAACCTGGTCTACAGACTGCTAACAATTCCACTCGGTCCCCAGACACGAGTGTAAAAGTATCCCGCAATAATCCGACCTCTCGGCCCACTACTTGGGCGAGGAGAACTCTAAGTCCAGAGTGATATACAGAAAAGTGATGTGGGAATGTCTAGAGCAATAAAACCTAGCCCAAGTTGAGGTTTTCTACAGTCTGGCTGACATGCATCATATGGCAGTGGTGCTAGGTCAAGTTCCAAGATAAATAATAAACAACAGCTTGAAGGGAGCAAGATAATAATAATCAACAGCTTAGGGGAGAAAAATAATCACAGGATCATCAGTTCACACATTCTAGCATGCTGGACATCAGACATTAAAATATGCAAGTCCCTAAAGTTAGAATTAGTCCACAGTCCGCTGATCTTGAAAAGAGGTCACCCACCTGAAGCGCTGAACTGCCCGAAGCTCCACAGCTGAAAATACCAGGAAAACTGCAACTCCAAATCTAACAGGTCCAGCACAGTCCAACAACCACTGGGTACAACACAAGGTTACAAAACACTTAACTCCCAAAATCTGCCAAGAAATACCATGCTGAAAATTCAGCCGCAGAGATGCCAATAATTCACCTCCAGAAAGTGCTCCCCATAAATTCCAGATAAAATACCCCGGTGTTCTACGCGCCGATAGCTTCGAAACAAGTACCTGCACGTCCAAAACGGAGTCTTCTACGCTGAGATAAAAATCCGGCAAGGGAAGCACCCCAAACCAAACTGTACCAAATTCCTGTAACAACAAACCGCAGAAAAAGGAGATTCTTACCTTCGTGAAAAATCCAGAAAAATCTGAGAAAAATCCAGGAGATTCCTTGCGAAGAGTAGATGAATTTTTCCTTTTGAATCGTCTTGATCCGATGCCTGTGCGCAAAGCTACAGCAAGAACACCGCAGTGCTGTCCAAATATCCGGGAAGAAAAAGGGGTCAAAAGGGAGCTCGGAAAACTCTAAGATCATCACGGAAATCGAGGAAGCTCAAAACACAGGAGTTGAAGTCCTACCTGTCTAGAGTCCGATGGCGCAAAAATCGTCGAAAAAGGAGGTCGGGGTGAGTCGGGAGAGTCCAAACACTGCAGAGGGACGAAGCGGGTCGAAGATGAACAAGAGTCGCGCCGCGCCGAAAAATAGTTAGCCTCGGGATGCGTGCCTCCGAACATCCTCAAATTCCTCCAAAGGGTAGAGCTCGGTGTGGGGAAGAACTCCTCTGAAGGCTTCACAGGGAAAAGAAGAGAAAAAAAGGCTAAAAAGAAGCCCAAGATGCCTATTTATAGGCAAGGCCCAAGCTGAAGTGGGCCGGGTTTCCGGGCGCAAGATCCGGGCGCCTTGCGCCCGGAAATCCGGTCGGACAGACCCCGTCCGACGCGCCCGAAAATCCCAGGTGACGCCACGTCACCCCGCAACAGGGAACAGCGGTGGCGACGACCCGCAGAGCGCCACGTGTCCGTCCCGCGGTCAGCGGGGTAGGTACGGACCACCAACCGCGCGCTGACGCGTGGCGCACTCGAGTACGGCCACCGCTCGCGTTGCGACGCGTGGCGCACTCGAGTGCGGCCGACAGCCGCGTCAGCGCCCCCCTGTGCGCCCTCTGTCCCGAGGCGGGTCCCCACGCATCCCGTGCGCCGCGCGAACTGAGCCCGCCACTCAGCTGCCGCCACGTGTCCCTGCGCTGGGTCTATGCACCCGCGCGGGGAACTCCGTGGACCGAGCCCCCAGCGCCCCCCAATCGGAGACCGAAACGTGGTCCCGCCCAGGATTCCTGCACCGGCGCTCAAACAGTGCACCCGCCGGTCAAACCCAGTGAACCGCGCATCACAGGCCAGCAAATCCCCGCCTGCCACGTGTCCTACGCCGGGCTCATGCACCCAGCCGCGCCGCTCCGTGGACCGAACGTCGCGAACCGGCCAATTACAGGCCGCCACGTGGCAGCCGGCGGTCCACCGACACCCCAGTGCACCAAAAAGTTCTGAAAACTTCCGGAAGCCCGTTTTTGGTCATCCGGACTCCAAATTTAACAAGCAAATAGCCGTTTTCAAGCGTTTTTCCTTGCTGAATCCAATTCCAACCTCTGTTTGGCCTAAATCCTTATTAAAATTTTGGCAAATGCAGCCGAAAGCCAACACAGTAAAAGATAACTCACTGGGTCCATCTGTGGCATCCCCTTGATGCACCATGGACCAGATACACCAACACTAGGTGTTGTAAACAGTGGATTCACCAGGAAAGCTGCACGGGGTTTAGGGTCTCTACAGGCTGGGCTTCGGCCGCGTGTTCCCGCCCGGTCAAACGGGGTAGGTACGGCCTGCCAGTGGCGAGGCGACACGTGGCCCGCACTCAAGCGCGACCACGTGCGGCCGACAGCACCGCCTGGCCTCTGTGCGCGCATGCACCCCGAGGCACTCCCCCATGCTCCCGTCGACCGCGCCTACATGAGCCAGCCAACGCCAGGCTGCCATGTGTCCCTGCACCCGGTCCACAGTAACCGCGCAATTTCCCTGGACCGCGCCGCGTGCGCCAGCCATTCCGGGCATGCCACGCGTCCCGCAGGGCGGTCCATGCACCTGCCTCGCCTCCCCGTGGACCGAGCTGCATGAGCCAGCCAATGACAGGCCGCCACGTGGCTCCAGGCCGGTCCACGGTCTCCCCCATGCACCAAAATTCCTCGAAAACTTCCGGAAGCCCCTTTTTGGTCATTCGGACTCAGAATTTAACAAGCAAATAGCCGTTTTCAAGCGTTTTTCCGTGCTGAATCCAAATCCAACCTCTGTTTGGCCCAAAACCTTTTCTAAAATTTGGCAAATGTAGCCGAAGGCCAAATCAGCTAAAGATACCTCACAGGGTCCATCTGGGGCATCCCTTTGATGCACTATGGGCCAGACACACCAACACTAGGTGTTCTACACAGTGGATTCACCGAAAAGGTTGCATGGGAATCTCGACCACTACATCCTCCCCTACAAAAAAAAGTTTTGTCCTCGAAACAAAAGTCATACCTCAAGCCGGGGCCTCGAACAAGTGGGGGTAGGCGTCCATCATCACTGACTCTAGCTCCCAAGTAGCCTCGCGCTTGCTATGGCTGCTCCACAGAATCTTCACGTAAGGAATAGCCCGGCTTCGTAACTCCCTCACCTCACGGTCTAAAATCCGCAATGGCCACTCGACATAGCTCAAGTCCTCAGTGATCTCCAATGGGGTGAAGTCGATGATGTGCGACGGGTCATAAACATACCTCCTCAGAGTGGATACATGAAACACATCGTGAACACCAGCAAGTCTGGGAGGAAGTGCAAGCCTGTAGGCAACTGACCCTATGCGCTCCAATACCTCGAAAGGACCAATATAACGAGGGCTCAGCTTCCCACGAATCCCAAATCTCCGGACCCCCTTCGAAGGCGAGACTTTCAAAAAGACATGATCACCCACCTGAAACTCTAAGTCTCGCCGTCGGGTATCAGCATAACTCCTCTGTCGACTCTGGCCAGTCTCAAGATGTCGTCGTATCAATCTGACCTTTCCTCTGCCTCTAACAGTAGATCAGGACCCAAAGTCTTCTTCTTACCCACGTCACTCCAATATAGGGGTGACCGACACTTGCGTCCATACAACGCTTCAAACGTAGTCATCTGAATGCTCGCTTGATAGCTGTTGTTGTACGCAAACTCAACAAATCCCAAGTGTCGGTACCACCATCCTCCAAAATCTTGGACGCATGCTCTCAACATATCCTCGAGGATCTGAATGGTGCGCTCTAACTGTCCATCGGTCTGTGGGTAGAATGCTGTGCGAAATCGGAGCTGCGTCCCCAAGGCTGTCTGTAAATTCTTCCAGAAATGCGAGACAAATTTCGGGTCTCTATCTGATACAATGTAGACGGGTACACCATGCAACCTGACCACCTCAGCTAAGTACAACTGTGCCAGTCGCTCCAAAGGCCATGTCACCTGCACCGGTAGAAAGTGAGCGGACTTGGTGAGTCTATCCACGACTACCCAGATCGCGTTCGCTCCAGTCTGTGCTCTCGGCAATCCAGTGACAAAATCCATAGTGATATGATCCCATTTCCATTCAGGGATTGGGAGACTCTGCAACTTGCCAGCAGGTACACGATGCTCAGCCTTTACTTGCTGACAAGTTAAGTAGTGAGCCACGAATCTCCCAATGTCTCTCTTCATACCACTCCACCAAAAATGTGCCTTGAGGTCCTTATACATCTTAGTCCCACCAGGATGAATGGTATAAGGTGTATAATAGGCCTCCCTCAAGATCTGCTCTCGAATCTCTGAATCCATAGGCATGCAAGCTCGGTCCCTGTACCTCAGTACTCCCGAAGCATCAACTGCAAAGTCCCCTGTCTGATCACTCGAAATTTTCTCTCTGATCCTGGTCAAATGGGGGTCCTCACTCTATTTCTCCCTAATCCGGTCCAACAAAGTGGGCTGCACAACTAAAGATGATAGTCTAGCAGAGACCCCAGGGGACACAACCTCAAGCTCGAGCCGCCTCATCTCCTCCAGTAGTGGCGCCTGGTCAGTGATCATCATGGATAGGCTCTGCACTGCTCTCCTGCTCAGGGCATCAGCAACCACGTTGGCCTTGCCAGGATGGTAAAGTATATCCACATCGTAGTCCTTTAACAATTCCAACCAACTGCGCTGCCTCAAGTTGAGCTCCTTCTGTGTAAACAGGTACTTCAAGCTCTTGTGGTCGGTGTAAATCTCCCAGTGCTCCCCATATAGGTAGTGGCGCCACAACTGCAGTGCGAAAATCACAGCAGCAAGCTCCAAGTCATGGGTAGGGTAATTCTTTTCATAATCCTTAAGTTGCCGCGAAGCATAAGCGATTACCCTACCCTCCTGCATCAGCACGCAACCAAGTCCACTGTGCAATGCATCACTGTAAATCACGTATCCTTTCCCCATAACAGGGAGGGAAAGGATAGGAGCCGACATCAATCTGTTCTTCAAGTCATCAAAGCTCCTCTGGCAATCCTCACTCCAGATAAACTTAATTCCTTTACGCGTCAGACGAGTGAGGGGTGTGGAGAGTTTCGCAAAACCGTCCACAAACCGACGGTAATATCCGGCCAAACCCATAAAACTGCGAACCTCTGATACCGTCGTCGGTCGGGGCCAATCCCGGACTGCCTCAATCTTCGTCGGGTCCACTGCCACTCTTGCGGCTGAAATCACTTGGCCCAAAAAGACTACTTCCCGAAGCCAAAATTCGCATTTTGACTACTTGGCATACAACTTCCTCTCTCGCAGAAGTTGCAGCACGATCCTCAAATGCTTCTCATGCTCTGCATCACTCCGAGAGTATACTAGAATATCATCGATAAATACAACGACAAATCGATCCAGGTAAGGTCGAAAGATCCTGTTCATCAAATCCATAAAAGCGGCAGGGGTATTAGTCAATCCGAAAGGCATGACGGTAAACTCATAATGCCCGTACCGCGTCCTGAATGCCGTCTTTGGGATGTCCTCGATCTTCACCTTCAATTGGTGGTAACCTGACTGCAGATCGATCTTCGAGAAGACACAAGACCCTTGCAGCTGATCAAATAAATCATCAATGCGCGGCAAAGGGTACTTGTTCTTGATGGTCACTTTGTTAAACTCTCGGTAATCTACACAAAGCCGAAGTGAACCATCCTTCTTTTTCACAAATAGCACGAGCGCTCCCCAAGGCGATACACTTGGCCTCACAAAACCTTTATCCATTAAATCCTGAAGTTGCGCCTTTAACTCTCGTAGCTCAGCCAGTGCCATTCGATAAGGAGCCTTAGAGATTGGCACAGTTCCTATCCGGCGGCATGCTAGTCAGCTCCGGTGGAAACACATCCGGGAACTCGTGGACAATAGGGATATCCGCGAGTCCTGATGCCGCCGTAGGCTCCTCAACCACACTAGCCAAAAAGGTTATGCATCCACTGCGGATCATCTGCCTCGCACGGGAAGTCGAAACTACTGAGGCGAAGAAGGCACTCTGACACCCTCTATACACAAATACCTCATGGCCTGGCTCGGTAAAGGTAACCGTCCTCGCGGCACAATCAATAGTCGCAAAATAGCGAGCCAGCCAATCCATCCCAAGTACTATGTCAAAGTCTCGCAGCTGACTGAGAACCATCAGGTCCGCTGGCATGATCCACGACTCAACCTGTACTGGGCAAGACCAACAACACTCCTCTACATGCAAAGTATGATCAGGAATCTGGACCTCTAATGCACGTGGCAACCGACCTAACTCTAATCCATGAGATGATGCAAATACTCTACTAATAAAGGAATGTGATGCACCGGTATTGTCACGCCCCGGGGTCGAAACTGCGACCCGGGCTCGCCAACAGATCCGCCACCTATGCCAAACCCGCATAGGCGAAGCGTCCTACCTGCAGCTGAACAGATATCAGAGCTATAAATAAAAATCTATTGTAAACTAAAATCAATCACTGTACAACTGGAAATAATACAACAATGTCCATCTCCCAAAAATGATAACCATACAATATCCTCATATACAAAACTCAGAACTCAACAGGGAGGTATCTCCAATAAATACATCAGTGTACAAGCTCTCAATATATATCATATCCTCACGACATCAGTCTCTCAAAAGAGGAAAATAAAATAGCTAATCTACTGAAGATCTCCTCAGAAGGGGTACCGCTACTCTGCAATGACGGGTAGGGATCTAGCACGCGACTCCCTCGCCTCGATCAACAACCGCAGAATCAGCAACACCCGCTAAGACTCTGCAAAACAAAGGAGAGAAAAAAAGAGGAGGGGGAAAACTCCCAATGGGTGTGAGAACTACACCTAAAAAGGGAGTCCTCAGTGGGTACCGCCACCAGGCCCGACGATCTGCCCACTAAGTCCACTAGAGGCATAAGATAACCAAATCAGTAAAGACTGAAATAAGAAAGCTGGAGACTCTCAACAGCTACTATGCCTCTATCTAAATGCTCAAAAGGGGAGAACCAAAGAATGGTATGCAACTGTAAGACCCGGCCTTTCTTTAACTCTTCTCGTCATCCCTCTTCTTGCAATGTCCGACCGAGGGCCTTATTTTTTGGTGTTTTTCCGGACAGACCGTTGGGGCCCGCGGATAATTTTAGGCGGTAGAGCTCGCGAAACGGAGCGCGAGGGCGCGATCGGTTTCAGTTTCCGACATCCGATTTGATCAGATTTAATTTTTGAAGTTCGGACCCCCCCGTAGGCGCTCCGAGATCCGCACAGGCGACTTGCACGACTTCCGAGGTAATCCGGACCCTCTCTTTTAATCCCCTTTAGGCTGGCTAGTGACCTAGAAAGTTGGGGGTTTTAACACTCGGTTTGACCCGGTTGTGTTAGGTCAGACGAGTTGATTTAAAGGAGTGCAGAACTAGAGTTTCCCACCCCCTATTGCGTTTTGAACGTTCGAGCAAGGAAGAGGAACCCTAGTTTTCCCCGTTTGCGATCCAACGTGTGGCGCAAAACTCTTCAGGGATCTTCGGGCGAAGGCGGGCGATCTCTCTTCCTCCTCTTTCCCTCGCGAATCAAGGTACGTTTTTAAAAGTTCTTGATTTTGTAAATTTTGTGGGGAGGGGGACGTTCGCGGTTTGGGGTTGGGGCGATCGGGGACGCCGCCGCCGCCGCCGCCGCCGCCGCTGCGCGGGCCGCCTGCAGGTGGGGCGCCGCGCGGGCACCGCCCGCAGGCTGGCACCGCGCGGGCTAGAGCCGCGCGGGCCGCCTGCAGGCGGGGTACCGCGCGGCAGGCGCGCTGCGCGGGCACTGTTACGGAATTTGAGTTGGCGTAGTTTCGTGAAAGTTTCAAGTCCTGAAGATTGAAGGTGAAGAAAGTTGGATCATTTAACTCAATCTCAAGAAAGAAGAATTCAAAAGGATCAGGTATGTTTAACTAAAGAATTTGTGTGATCCGAATACTTCTTGTAGTGTAGAAACACTTGGAAGAATCTTTCATTGCATAAAAATCAAAAACTGGACTTGGGACATGTTCAGGATCCGGATCAGGCTGTTCGATCCGGATCCCGAAGGTGGTTCGTTCATACATCGTCGCAATCCGGATCGTAGTCTCTTGATCCGGATCCCGAACGTTGAGTTTACCATCTACCTTGAACGATCCGGATCTTGCTTCGCAATCCGGATCCCGAACGTTGATGTTTGGTGAACTGTATGAACGATCCGGATCGTAGTCACATGATCCGGATCCCGAACCTTCGTTTTTCTGGAATTGGCTGTTTCGTTATGACGATCCGGATCTCAGTTATCACGATCCGGATCGCCGTCCGTAAAATTCCAGAAATGGCAGGTTTTTGATCCTTATCTCCTTCCTAGGGTTTCTAACCTATAAATAGACCCTATGTCTTTCTTTCTAGGGTCAATCCACATAGCCGTCATTTTCATATATCATCTTATACGGCTATAGATCCACATATAGAGAAGAAAGGAAATCATTAGAGAATACTCTATGTTTATTCATCTATATTGATTAGTTTGATTCTAGGTTTTCATACTCACATCTTTAGTTGAATCAAACTAATGAATACTTAGATGGTATTTCCGATCTATCTTTGATCTAAGTATTCGGCGGATCATCACCACCCAAAAACAACGATTACCCCAAAATCGGCGCGTGGATTCGCGTGTCCTTGTGGATTCAAGGTTCATTCGCTCTCGTGGATTCGGAGCGAGGCACGTTCGTGGATTCGAAGGGTGCTATTGGGTGAAGACCGTGGATTCGGTCGGACGTCGTGGATTCGACGTTGGACGCCGTGGATTCGGCGTTGGGCGCAGATCGTGGATTCGAGAAGCGTCTGGAGCGAGCGGAGAAGATCCTCTAGGAGCGTATGGAAAAGGTTGAGTCGTAAGTGTGTACGGTAATCACCTTGTACGTGTTTTAATTCTAGTGGATTTCTGCCGTGTTATCGGTCCCGTGGTTTTTTACTCCGGTGATGGAGTTTTCCACGTAAAAATCTTGCGAGTTATTTTCATTTCCGCATTGGGTTTTTTATCGCAACGATTTTTGAGTGTTTATACGTTTACACCTATTCACCCCCCTCTAGGTGTTTCTTCCCCTATTTAGATCCGTATTATATACGACCCAACAAGTGGTATCAGAGCGGGAATAGGGTTGTGAACAATGGTTGAAGGTGGAAACATCAATCGACCCCCTTTCTTTGATGGAACAAATTATGCGTACTGGAAAGTACGGATGAAAGCCTTTTTATCTTCCATCGACGAAAGGGTGTGGCATTCAATTGAATCAGGATGGACTAATCCAACTGAACTTATCTCTGATGTTCACACCTTAAAACCTAGGTCGAAATGGACCAAGGAAGAGTTTGAGTTATCTTCTTACAATGGCAAGGGAATTAATGCTATTTTTAATGCCTTATCTCAAACTGAATTCTCTCGCGTCTCGGCATGTGAGACTGCGAAAGAAATCTGGGATGTTCTCCAGGTTACACATGAGGGAACTAACCTCGTGAAGATTCAGAAACTGCAGATGCTTACGAGCAAGTTTGACTCTATTTTGATGGCAGAAAATGAATCTTTCACGGACTACTATACACGATTGCAAGACATCGTAAACTCATGTGCTAATCTGGGAGAGAAGATTCCAGAATTTAAGATTGTAAGAAAAATCTTAAGAACTCTTCCTGAACGATTTCGCCCAAAGGTTACTGCCATTGAAACTATTAAACACCCGGACGAAATACGTGTAGAAGAATTAGTTGGTTCATTACAAACTTATGAAATGACTTTTAATACTAACAATTCTTCTGGAAAAGCATCCACTTCTAAGTCTTCAGGTTATGCGTTGAAAACAACTAAGGAAGAAGACGCGGATACATCCTCCTCGGACGATGACGAGAACCTTTCTATGGAGGAATTTGAGAAGCAGCTCGCTCTCTTGACAAGGAATTTTCGCCGCAACTTTCGAAGGGGTAATTCAAGCAAATCTCCATCCTTCAGAAAGTGGAACAAAGGCAAGGGTACTCCAAGTCACAAGTCAAGAAAGCAGGAGAACTTCTCAAAGGATAAGAAAAGTTCAGAAGGACAACTGCAATGCTTCAAATGTCGAGGCTACGGCCACTTTGCAACGGAGTGTCCTAACAAGTATCCGGCAAAGAAGAAGGCGATGCAAGTCGTCACTTGGGATGACAACTCAACGTCAAATGAGTCGTCTTCAAGTGATGAAGAAAAGAGCTCCACGGCATTCCACGCGTCCACATCTTCACCATTCATGTGCTTTATGGCAAGTACGTCTGAATCATTGTCCAACTCCACTGTTGAAAAGAATGCAATGGACAATGAATCGGATGATTCGGAAGGTGAAGATTTTGCTCTAGCCTACCACAGACTTTTGAGGGACTCAAAGAAAGTGGCTAAGCAAAACAAGAGTTTGAGAGGGAGATTGCATGATCTCGAAGAAGAAGCAAAAAGAGCGACTTCTCTCTCAAACGCTCTTGAAGTGGAAAGGGAAAACCTGATAAAAGAAAATGCTTCCCTTCAAGAGGCCAATGAGCAACTTGAAAAGGAACATACAAATCTGGTGGATAACGCGAATCACTTTTCAAAGCTCTACAACGAGGCTCGACAGGATAACCTGGAAATGACAAAGACCATTTTCCAACTCAAGAATGACTTACAGCGATTCTCTTCAGGAAGGAGTAAGTTGGATAGACTTCTTGGTCTTGGTCAATCAAATCGGTTCGGCCTCGGGTACACTCAAACTGGAAACAGTCCAAGTTCGAGTGGGACAGTCTTTGTGCCTCAGTCGGTATCTCCTCCTCCGACATCGGAATTCAAGACAAACAACGACAACAAACCTACCTCATCCTCTTCGGAATCGTCAAGCTCAAAGGTATGTTTTCGTTGTAATTTTGCAGGGCACATCGAAAGAAATTGCGAGATTGGAGCTCAAAGAACAAATCAACCACATCTTGCAATTGCTACCAATAAGCTCACTTCCCGGAATTCAAGGAAGGATTTTTCAAAAGGAAAGAACATTGGTAGCACCTCAAACAAGACGATGACAAAAGAAAAAGATCAATCATACAAGACGTCGTCTTCAAGGAGAATCTCTCAACCTTTACCAACATACTCCAAAACTCAAAAGGTTTGGGTATGCAAAGGTGAAACCCCTCCTTGTCCTTAATCGTTCTACGATTAAATCTTGTATAGTTTGTGTAGACTATTTTCTTTTCTTCTTTTTCTTTTGGCCAACTCGTCAACCATCCTTGCAAGGTAAATTGTATATTTTTTTTTTTTTTTTTTTTCTTATTGGTTGATGTTTTCTCTCGGTTTTCTTGGGTAGCATTTCTGAGAGAGAAAGCTGATACGTTTGACTCTTTTCATTAGATTTGCCATCGTATTATGATTGAAAAGAATGAAAAGATCATTCGTGTTAGAAGTGATAGGGGTGGAGAATTCATAAATTCAAAATTCATTGACTTTTGTACTTCAAATGGCATTAAACATGAATTCTCGGCACCCTATACACCTCAGCAGAATGGTGTTGTTGAGCGCAAAAACAGGGTTGTTCAAGAGATGGCGCGTGTGATGCTTCATAGCCGGAAATTACCGCTACATTTTTGGGCTGAAGCTGTGAACACCGCTGTCTATGTCATTAACAGAGTGTATTTGCGCCCAGGAACCTTGAATACACCATATGAGCTGTGGTTTAGTAGAAAACCGGATATCAAGTACTTTCGTATCTTCGGGAGTCGATGTTACATCTTACGTGACCGTGAAAATCTTGGAAAGTTCGACTCTCGAAGTGATGAAGGGATCTTTTTGGGTTATTCTACGAATAGCAGAGCATATCGAGTATTTAACATTGAATCTAAGACGATCGTAGAATCTATAAATGTTAAAGTAGATGAAGCTTCTCATTTTGAATCTGAAAAATCTACCCTCGATATCTCTCTAGATGATGATTCTCCTGCTAGTGCATCTTCTCATAATAATACTTCCAATATTAATGATGCATCTAATGGTTCTTCTAGTTTATCCGATGTGCAGGAATCATCTCGTGTACCTCCGAGTACTCCGTTTCAACAAACGCTACGAATCTCCAAGGATCATCCGGAATCGAACATCATTGGAGATCCACAAGAAGGAGTTAGAACTCGAAGGCAGTTGGTTTGCGGATTTGCTTGCTACGTATCTTTAATCGAACCAAAGACAATAGATGAAGCTCTTCAGGATGACTACTGGATTAAAGCAATGCAGGAAGAGCTCCATCAATTTGAGCGAAACAAAGTCTGGGAATTAACGAAGCCTCCAAAGCAACATAATGTGATAGGTACCAAATGGATCTTCAAGAACAAGAAAGATGAAGATGGTACTATCATCAGGAACAAGGCACGACTAGTTGCTCAAGGCTACTCTCAAGTAGAAGGTATAGACTTTGACGAAACTTTCGCCCCTGTAGCTAGACTCGAGTCCATTCGTATATTGTTTGCTATTGCTTGTCATTTTAAAATCAAATTATTTCAAATGGACGTCAAGAGCGCATTTCTAAATGGGTTTTTAAATGAGGAAGTTTATGTAGCTCAACCGAAAGGTTTTGTAGATCATAAACAACCTAACCATGTTTTTCGTTTGAAAAAGGCTCTTTACGGTCTGAAACAAGCACCGCGAGCATGGTACGAAAGGTTAACAAAGCACCTTTTGGAGAAGGGCTATACTCGAGGGGGAGCTGACAGGACTCTCTTTGTGAAGCATTATCAAAATAATTTCATTGTAGCACAAATCTATGTCGATGACATTGTATTGGTGCAACAAAAGATAATGATGCTTCTAAATTCGCGGAGACCATGGAAAGCGAATTTGAGATGTCCATGATGGGCGAACTGTCTTATTTTCTTGGATTGCAAATTAAACAAAATGATGAAGGTATTCACTTGAGTCAATCCAAGTATGCACTGGAGTTGGTCAAAAAGTTTGATCTAGAAAATTGTAAAGATTTTCCAACTCCAATGGGAACTAGCCACAAGGGACTTGGAAGTGAATCACATAGTGAGAATGTAGACGAGAAACTGTATAGAAGTATGATTGGAAGTCTACTTTACCTCACGGCTAGTCGCCCGGATATATCCTTTAGTGTTGGGATTTGCGCGAGATATCAATCAGCACCAAAGGAAGTTCACCTGAAAACGGTGAAACGGATCATCCGGTACATCAAAGGATCAATTAATTTCGGAATTTGGTATCCTATGGGAACAAGTCTGGACATTGTTGGATACTCAGATGCCGATTGGGCAGGATCAGTGGATGATCGGAAAAGCACGAGTGGTGCATGCTTCTATCTTGGCCATTGCCTTGTTGCATGGCACAGTAAAAAGCAGAATTGCATAGCACTCTCGACTGCCGAAGCGGAATACATTTCAGCTGGAAGTTGCTCAACTCAACTCATTTGGATGAAAAGCGTATTGAGTGACTTCCGCATTTCAGCATCTTCGGTAACAATTCTTTGTAACAACACAAGTGCAATTAACATTTCTAAAAACCCTGTGTTGCACTCTAGAACAAAACATATTGAACTTAGATATCATTTTCTTAGAGAGCTAGTTGAATCAAATACTCTTCAACTTTCATATATTTCAACTGAAGATCAATTAGCTGACTTTTTAACAAAACCTTTGGATCAAAAACGTTTTATTCATTTGCGAAAAGCAATTGGTATGCTGTCTTTGAAATAAACTTCTTTTTGAAACCTTTGCTTAAAATAGGTTTTGTATTTGTTTTGTTCTATTCAATATCTATGTTTATACATAGGATAGTAATTGAGCATAGATCTTAATTGACTTTAATTGCATCTGTTCACACATTTAGAAATTTATTATGCTTTTGCCATCATAATATTTCTTTGTTGCAATGATCGTTTATGTTAATTAAATCATCTTCTAAAGTGATCAAAGTCAATTTCTCTCTCAATGATCTCTTGGTATAGTCATTATCTTATTTGACTGTTTAGTCGAGTATGAAATCGAGATCAATTTTTGGTTGAATACTTTATATCTTAAATAATTGATAGCCAATTGAGGGGGAGTCAAAGATAATGTAAAATGCTCAAAAGATGTGGAAAGAGTTACATCCCAATGAGGAGTGTGAAAACTACCACCACATGGAGGAAAGAGCTACCACCTCGGTCGTCCGAGTATTGTGTGCAGCTACCACATGTATACCAAGCATGGTTGTTCAAATTTTTGATTAAGTAAAATGCATGTTGAAATACTTGACTCTGTCAAATTTCAAGGTTGGTATAAGGTGGGATTTTAAAGAAAGATGCTCAAGAGCTACTCTCTTCAACAGATTGTCTAGAAATATTATCTACCATATTTGGGATTTCAAACATCTATTGATCTTTGTATTTCATTTTCTTTACCGAATTGATTATTTGATAAAGGCATTACTCATAAGATCAAGTTAGATGTAATTGAAGGTGTTCAACTTTAAGGGATTTAATTCTTGTAAATTTTCGTTTCATTTTTGGATATTACTGATAGATTTGGCATAATCTAATTCTTGTTGTGTGAAACGATGCTTTTTGTTTAAAGTTGATACACCTTTGTGCTTACAATCTTTTTCTGGTTTTTCTTGAATTTCTCTGAAATTTTTCTAAAGAAAAAGTTGGGGCCGATCCGGATCGGGCAAGGTGATCCGGATCCCGAACGCAGGTTTTCTCCTGCGGGCTGACGATCCGGATTGGACCTGCCGATCCGGATCCCGAACGCAGTTTTTTTTACTGCGGGTAGCCGATCCGGATCGCAAGCTCGGGAGGATCCGGATCGCGGCTAGGTTTTTATAAAGAACAAAAGGGTTTTGATTTCTTTTACTCCAATCTTTTGTTCAAAAGTTTCCAGAGCGCTTCTCTCTAGATTTCATCCTCCTTGGAAGCTTTCTAACTCAAGTTCTTCAGTTCCAAGTAAGTTTTATTGATCAAAATCTCGGTTTTTCACCGTTTTTCTCTTTTCCTCCTCAAACGTACGAAATTCTTGGATCGATTTTGTTTGTGGATGGTTTTTGATCAAATTTCTTTTGAAATAAGAACTCTGGGTTGTTTAGTTTTGATTATATGCTAGGTTTTCTCCTGATTAACGGATTTTTAGGCTTCGATTTCTAAAATTTCGGTTTTAGGGCATATAATAAGGATTTTCGAAATTCATGCAATTGATCTATTTTTAGAAGTCCTTTTAGAAAACTAATTTGATTCTTAGTCTCTCTACATGATTATGATTGTTTGGGTACAATTTTTCCAATTTTTTGAAAACTAAGAATTTTTGTGTTCTTGAGTTGGTTTTCACAGGACACCTTCTTAACTCAAGCACTTTGATCATTGTCACTCTCTTGGTTAATCCTGTTACTAGTCACAATGGTGCACAAGAGTACATCTGAAAAAGAGGAACCAGATATTTCAACAGGAGATAAGACAACCGAAGGCAGGGAGGACAGCTCAGAGTACGATACTGAAGAATGGGATGAATTCTTCAAAGATGTTCAACAGAAGATTGATGAGCAAAACAGGAAATTTGTCAAAGGCAAAAGGCTTATGAAATCTGCATCAACAACTAAGCAATATAGAAGACGAAAGAATGTCCTAAGAAGTGAAAGTTTTCATAGTAGGCCTCTTACTAGAGCTCGCTCACTCTCTGGGGTTCTACAAACTGAATCTCCATGGGTTACGGGATTGGATGCACCATCTGCTTCTAGACAGCATCCATCACACTCGAAAAGACAGGATACAGACACTGCTGTATTGGAATCGCTTCGCCAGGAACAACAAAGACTCTCGGCTGCACAAGAGAGGACATCGAAAGAACTTCAGCAGATTTCCTCTGATCACAAGAAGATCAAGAAGAAGTGTTCAACAATTTCGACATTGCTTAAAGGGATTTTGAGCAAGCTGAGTTGTACCAGCTCAGACTCCTCCGACTGAACTGCACCTTCCTTTCCTTTTGTGCAGGATTACGATTTAGGATTTAGTTTTATACTTACGTTAGCTTAGTTCTCAGGTTTTACATTTTATTGGAACTTTTTACTCTCCTCACATTTCGTAGTCTTAACTACATTTTGGCTTTGTTTTGTGACAAAAAGGGGGAGAGAGTTAGAGAGAACTTTGAACAATGTTGACTGGATGAATATCAAGGTAAGTATTACTCCAACTTCCATTCTCAACTTGAGGTTTTTCAGCTGTATGAATGCATGCCTCGACTAACTATTTGTTAACTATTTGGGCATGTAATATAACTAACAAGTTGATGTTCACTAACAAGTTTGTGACACTTGGTTTTTGATTGCATAGAAGATATGTTGGTTCTTAACTCTGATCAATTACATATCTATATATATATAAGTTTGTCACAAACATGTTCATGACATTTGGTTTTTACGTGCAAAGAAGATATGTTGGTGTTTTTTAACTATGATCAGTTTACATATCTGAATATAAATGTCATGGTAAGTATAAATGAGTTTAAACTTCATCTCTGTTTGTGGTTTTTGAATGATACAAAATTCTTGAGGTATCTAACGATTTCTTTTGTCAAGAATGATTTCTTTTGCAGAGAGTACAGATGTCTAAGTCTAGAGTCTGTTTTAGGAGTTTAACTCATGTATTGTATTTTGGATCTCCATTGTAAATTTTTGTTGTATGGTGATAGCAACAAAATATCTTTTTGAATTTTCTTTAGTGGATCTGTGTTTTGTCACGAAACCGCCAAAGGGGGAGATTGTACGGAATTTGAGTTGGCGTAGTTTCGTGAAAGTTTCAAGTCCTGAAGATTGAAGGTGAAGAAAGTTGGATCATTTAACTCAATCTCAAGAAAGAAGAATTCAAAAGGATCAGGTATGTTTAACTAAAGAATTTGTGTGATCCGAATACTTCTTGTAGTGTAGAAACACTTGGAAGAATCTTTCATTGCATAAAAATCAAAAACTGGACTTGGGACATGTTCAGGATCCGGATCAGGCTGTTCGATCCGGATCCCGAAGGTGGTTCGTTCATACATCGTCGCAATCCGGATCGTAGTCTCTTGATCCGGATCCCGAACGTTGAGTTTACCATCTACCTTGAACGATCCGGATCTTGCTTCGCAATCCGGATCCCGAACGTTGATGTTTGGTGAACTGTATGAACGATCCGGATCGTAGTCACATGATCCGGATCCCGAACCTTCGTTTTTCTGGAATTGGCTGTTTCGTTATGACGATCCGGATCTCAGTTATCACGATCCGGATCGCCGTCCGTAAAATTCCAGAAATGGCAGGTTTTTGATCCTTATCTCCTTCCTAGGGTTTCTAACCTATAAATAGACCCTTTGATGGTATTTCCGATCTATCTTTGATCTAAGTATTCGGCGGATCATCACCACCCAAAAACAACGATTACCCCATAATCGGCGCGTGGATTCGCGTGTCCTTGTGGATTCAAGGTTCATTCGCTCTCGTGGATTCGGAGCGAGGCACGTTCGTGGATTCGAAGGGTGCTATTGGGTGAAGACCGTGGATTCGGTTGGACGTCGTGGATTCGACGTTGGACGCCGTGGATTCGGCGTTGGGCGCAGATCGTGGATTCGAGAAGCGTCTGGAGCGAGCGGAGAAGATCCTCTAGGAGCGTATGGAAAAGGTTGAGTCGTAAGTGTGTACGGTAAATCACCTTGTACGTGTTTTAATTCTAGTGGATTTCTGCCGTGTTATCGGTCCCGTGGTTTTTTTACTCCGGTGATGGAGTTTTCCACGTAAAAATCTTGCGAGTTATTTTCATTTCCGCATTGGGTTTTTTATCGCAACGATTTTTGAGTGTTTATACGTTTACACCTATTCACCCCCCTCTAGGTGTTTCTTCCCCTATTTAGATCCGTATTATATACGACCCAACAGGCACCCGCCCGCAGGCAGGCACCGCGCTGGCAGGCACCGCGCGGGCCCCCTGCAGGCGGGGAGCCGCGCGGCAGGCGCGCTGCGCAGGCACCCGCCCGCAGGCAGGCACCGCGAGGACTGGGGCCGCGCGGGCCCGCCTACAGGCGGGGCGCCGCGCGGCAGGCGCGCTGCGCGGGCACCCGTCCGCAGGCAGGCACCGCGCGGGTAGGGGCCGCGTGAGCCGCCTGCAGGTGGGGCGCCGCGCGCCAGGCGCGCTGCGCGGGCACCCGCCCGCAGGCAGGCACCGCGCGGACTGGGGCCGTGCGGGCCGCCTACAGGCGGGGCGCCGCGCGGCAGGCGCGCTGCGCGGGCACTCGCCCGCAGGCAGGCACCGCGCGGACAGGGGCCGCGCGGGCCGCCTGCAGGCGGGGCGCCGCGCGGCAGGCGCGCTGCGCGGGGAAACCCGCCCGCAGGCAGGCACCGCGCGGGCTGGACCGCACGGGCCGCCTGCGGGCGGGGCGCCGCGCGGCAGGCGCGCTGCGCGGGCACCCGCCCGCAAGCAGGCACCGCGCGGGCAGATGCCGCCCGGGCCGCCTGCAGGCGGGGCGCCGCGAGACGGGCGCGCCGCTCGGGCACTGCCCGCGGAGGGCAACCGCGCGGGCTGGGGCCGCGCGGGCCACCCGCAGGCCGCACGCCGCGCGGCAAGCGCGCCGTCTGTCCGCTGCAACGGGTCGGGGCCGTTGGGGCGATACGCAGACGAAGGGCGCACCGCACGGGTTTGGTGCCGTGCGGGGGACTCCGCCGCACGAAGTCCAGGGTTGCGTCCATCGTCTGGGTCCTGTTTGGAGTCGGTGTGGTTTTCGTTTTCCTTAGTCTTGACATGCCCTTGTACCTTCAGGAGTGCGGGACGTCGTTGGCGACGGGGGTACAGACGCGGACGAGTCGAGCGCGGGATGACACACACGAGGTCGGTACATTCCCGGGGATTGTGGGAATGGGAATTTAATGATAGAAATAGTATGTTTGGGACAAAGGTGAATAGTAAGCCTCCTCCTGTTTTTGTACTAACCCTGTTATATTATTTTTTACCTACTATCGATCTGAGGCTCTTGTTTTGCTACACGCACACCGACGGTTTGGCCACCGCAAGGGTGTGCTTTTCTGGAAAAGTGGTACGTTGACCCGTGTACCCCACGCGACGGTGGCGTTAGGAATGGGGGCCCTCATGGGTGGAGGGTGTGAGCGGTGATGCCGAGGCAGGTGCTCGGCGGCCGAGACAGGTGCTCGGCGGGGAACACCGAGGTAGGGGCTCGGTGCGGTGGTCGGGAAAGGTGCCCGGTTTTGTTTTGGTACAGGGTGTGATTACCGATGGCGGTATCGGAGTGAGACGGTTGCTCCGGTGATGTGGTTTGCTTTGTTTAGCCTTTCGATTACCATACTATTTCTAGTCACTGACTTCCCACTCCGTGACAGGTTTCGTCCAGGGGCGAGTGCTAGGGCACCGGTGAGACCGCGAGAGTGCTGTTCTGACACTGATCGACTTCAGATACAGTGACTATTATTTTCCTCTTTCCTTTATTACTCATGCTAGTTAGTTGTGGATTGCGACACCCCGTGGGGTCGAAGTGGATGTTGTCTTTTCCTTTTCTATATGAGCGAATGAATGTTATATCTTTTCTTACTTGGCCGTTTTAAACAATGAAAAGCAAAGAAAACCGTTTGCGAAAACCGCTTTTAAACGTGGGTGTGGTGTGGGCACCGGATTTTAAAACCTTGTGGAATTTATGTGTTTTCGAACTGTTTTCACAAAATTCGGCATCGGGTGGGTGCCGTTTTCAAAACCCTGTGGATTTATGTGGTTTTGAAATAGTTTTTTCCAAAACGATGGCATCGTGTGGATGCCGCTTTCAAAACCTTGTGATTATTTATCCTTTCAAATCGACGGCCTCTATGTTATATGTTGATACTAGTAGATCATGTGAGTTGTTTGGTTGTATGTGTGCAAGACCCCAACTGATGTGGTTAAAGACTGTATGTGTTACGCCGTGAGAGACACTTTGTAGTTGAGACGCCGTGCATATACAAAGGAGACTCTGCCCGTTTGCAGAGTGAATTTGTATATGCGGCGGTTCTGGACACGCGCCGGGGAGTAATAGTTTACAAAAAAAAAAATGTATGGCTGAATTAGGGGCATCGGTGGCACCTCTTCCGTGCGATTCGAACCCCCGGGGCGTGACAGATTAAGATGGTATCAGAGGAGTAAACTTTAACCACAACAGTCGGGGCCTAACATCCACGGGGCGCAAGACACTAAATAGTGATTAATAAAGTAAACTTGGGATAGATAAGTAAAACGCGAGTGCTCGTGGGGGAAGGGGGAATTAGTGTTTTTCTTCCTTTTAGGGCCAGCATTTGCGGTGTTCCTTTTTGTTTAAACTAGGAGTAACTGGTTTGTGCGAATGTTCAGATCATGGCCAGGACTAGATCTACCGCTGAGGATGCAGGGGCGGACGCAGAAGTGTCAGCGACCGCGGAGAACCAGCTCCAGAGGCAGCAGCTACGGGAGGTTGGGGTCGAGGCCTGCTGCCTTCGGGGCCTTGATGGTTGCTATGAGTCAAGGGACTAGGCCACCAGCACAGGACACGGTGGGTCTGCTGACGGTGTTTATGTACTTGGTGCGGCTGTTAACACACCAGATTGTTGCGCCGGCTTTTGTTCTCTTTCCGAACCCCTTCCTCTGCCGACATTCGGGTCGTCGTCTACAACAGTGACGCGTGGTAGTGTAACCCACCGGTGTTTATTAGTGTGGCGGCCGTTTTGTCGGCCGTGGGTAACTGGGTAGTCTCTTGTCGAAATTTGTACCTTCTAGATCTGCTAGTTATAGGTTACACCAGATAGTCGGCCGATCCTTTTGCATCTTGGCAAGGTATGGGTGGGAATGAGGATTCTTCCCCTTTGGTTGTTACCAATAGTTCGGCTTTTTACCATAGACAATATGGGGTTGTAGAAAATCGTCGTGATGGGTCTCGGGTGCTCTTTGGGTTTAGAAAGGGGGGACCACCGGAGCCAGTAAATCTTTTCGGTTGGGGCTCGATTTCGGTTAGAGAGGCCGTGTCTCGCTTCGCACAATGTGTGCATAAGTGGCGACTTCTAACTGGTGGGTGGTGCGTGATCCCTCGAGTGCATTTAGTGAACCTAGGCACCTTTTTGACAAGGTTCTTCTCCGCTGTTTCGTTGCTTGTAGTCTTCCGACCTTAGGCTTCGGATGGCAGTCGACTGTACCGGGAGGCCATTTAGAGCGGACCTAGAGGTTAGAATTCTCCTAGTTGGGAGTGTCATGTTTGGTCTGGAGGTTTATTTCGCTCGATTCGATGCCCGGTGCTTGGGGGGAGGGGCAACGGATTTGGACCGAGCGTTAGTGGTTAATCAGAGTGTCGCACCCCGTCAGTGCCAGATCAGAGGTAGGACCATATCTTGTAGGTTTGTCGCCAGCTTCCCATGACCAAGGTATAGTCTTGAGGCTTAGTTGTGGGAGCGTTTTTGGGTCTTTGTTGATCAATTGGGGCAGGTGTGGGTC
>CM055063.1:21048908-21113512 GCA_029204045.2 Tillandsia leiboldiana | reverse complement strand
GGGTGAGAACTACTATAAAAACAGTAGCCTCCCCTAGTGGGTAAACCTCAACTCGTACCTGCCCACTAGGACTACCAGAGGCGAAAAGAATAATGTGGTAAACTTTATGCATGGATACTGATAGAAATACCACTAATATGCCTCTACATGCCCGGCTAAAAGATAGCTAAATGTATGCATCAGAATATCAAAGCCTGCCTGACCAAACCAATCTATACCCCAGTATACACTGGTACTATGCCTGCGATGCCTGCCAATCGGGTATGCCAGCCTACGCATAACACCGATAGGGGATAGGAGTCTCAAAGACTCAAGTCTGTATAACGCGCACTCCGGAGTGGCACTCGAGGGGAGCGACCCACACGAGCATAATGCCTGAGTAATAAGTGTCCAAGGAAAAATAAGTCCGCAAGACTGGATCATGACACTGATCTAAATGGAACAGGTCCATCCACTAAAAAGAAAGCCCAAATCCCTTCCCCGATCTGATGCAACAACAACTGTCCGGTCAATCGCCCAAAATCCGCGATCGCCGCAATACCCTGCCTACACAGCCTGCCTGTCTCGAAATCTCAGTATCTGCCTACTCTATCCCAGCCCCTGCCCTAACCCGGGCATGACGTCCCCTTATGTCAAGATAACTGGAGAAAATGAAATCATGGTTTCTCCTAAGTCAATTCCAGCATGATAGTTCAGCAGAAAAAGGTGGCCTAACTAGGTGACCATTTAAACATGCAAAAGTCCTTTACTAAGCAAGATAATTTTTGTATTCCAATTCTTACATTATGCCTTGGTTAAAATATTCGAAATATTAACCTACCATAAGCTGATTTAGACACATGCATAAGTCCTTCAATAAACATTAAGTATGAAACGGATTTAGCCGGTTATTACCATTTATTAGTGTCTAGTCCTCTAAAGATACAAGTATCAATCGTGAGCCCTTTTCTTTTCATTAAGCATGCTCTGTTCATTTTTACTAGTATGTTGGCCATATTACAAAATACAAGCTCCAATATGCCTAGTGGGTGGTCCAAAATAAGAGGTTAACAACGGTACCCACCTCGAGCGCTAAAATCCTGTCCCAAATGCGAAAACCCGCGCTCGCACCAAAACTCACCGCAATGCTGTGCCAAACCTCCAAGAAGAACATACATAATTTTAGTCCTTCAAACATCACAAAATCTGTCCCAAAATTACCGATCCAAAGATCTCAGATTTTCACCTGCGAAGGGTGCTCAGAAAATTCTAATAAAAATACCGTCGCGTTACTTGCGACGAACCCGTCGAAACGAGTACCTGCACGTTCAAAACCGAGCTTCCTTTGCTGAGATACAAATTTGGCAAGGGGAACACCCCAAACAGAACTGTGCAGAATTTCTGTACCAAAAGTTATAGAGAAAGGAGATTTCCACCTTCGAAAAATATTCAGAAAAATCTGAGAAAATTCCAGGAGATTCCTCGCGAGATGTAGATGAGAAATGCCTTTTGAATCGCCTCGATCCGTCTCCTGAGCGCGAAGTTATAGCCAAATCAAGCAGGTGCTGTCCAAAACTCCGTGAGGAAAAATGGGTCACAAAGAAGCTCGGGAAACTCAAAATCCACATGAAAACTAGGGGCTACTCAAAATATCAAAAATGAAGCCCTACCTGTCGAGAGTCCAACGGCGCAAAAATCACCTGAATCGGAGGTCGGGTTGAGCCGGGGGAGCCTAAACACTGCGAAGGGACGAAACGGGTCGTCGAAGAACGAGTGTTGCGCCGCGCCGGAAAATGACCAACCTCGAAAAACACGCTCCTAAAATCTCAGGAGTGAGCGACAAGAAGGGTTTCAGGTAGAGGAAGATTTTTCATTAAGGGTTCACTGTGGAAATCCTCACAGAAAGTGAGCAAAAGGGCCCCCCAAAAGGCCTTTATATAGGCTGCCAACCCCCCCCTACTTGTCGGATTCGGGCGCCACTTTCGGGCGCCCGAATCCTCAAAGCAGGTCGGACGGGAGGCCGTCCGACCGCCCGAAACTCCCTGGAGCGGCCACGTGTCCCCCGCACAGCAAACAGCTGTGCGGGGCGACTGGCCGCCCGCCACGTGGCCCGGGTGCGCTGGAGGCGGTGCATGCACCCCTCCGCTAGCCGGCCGACACGTGGCCCGCACTCGAGTGCGGGCCATGTGCGGCCGACCAGCCGCACTGTGGCCCTGCACCGGCCCGTGCCCCGAGGCACCGCCTCAGGCACGCGTGGATCGAGTCCAGGTGGACCACCCAACCAGCCGGCGACGCGTGTCGTGCGCCCGGTCCACGAGCCCCGCGCCAACCTCCCTGGACCGCGCCGCGTGCTCCCTCCAATCCGGAAGCGCCACGCGGCCACCCGCGCGGTCCATGCACCACCGCGCCTCCTCCGTGGACCGAGCGACGTGAGCCGCCCAATAATGGGCCGCCACGTGGCACTGTCCGGTCCACGGAGCACCCCCATGCACTGGAAATCCCCCGAAACTTCCGGAAGCCCGCATTTGGTCATCCGGACTCCAAATTCGACAAATAAATAGTCGTTTTCAAGCGTTTTTCCGCGCTGAATCCAAATCCGAACTCCGCTTGGCCCAGTTCCTTCTCTAAAATTCAGCAAACACAGCCGAAGACCAAATCAGCTAAAATACCACACAGGGTCCATCTGTGGCACCCCTTTGATGCACCATGGGCCAGACACACCAACACTAGGTGTTCTACACAGTGGATTCAACGAAAAAACTGTACGGGGAAAACCAGAATACTACAGGTGAACCTCCTTTGGTGCTGATTGATATCTCGCGCAAATCCCAACACTAAAGGATATATCCGGGCGACTAGCCGTGAGGTAAAGTAGACTTCCAATCATACTTCGATACAGTTTCTCGTCTACATTCTCACTATGTGATTCACTTCCAAGTCCCTTGTGGCTAGTTCCCATTGGAGTCGGAAAATCCTTCGAATTTTCTAAGTCAAACTTTTTAACCAACTCCATTGCATACTTGGATTGACTCAAGTGAATACCTTCATCATTTTGTTTAATTTGCAATCCAAGGAAATAAGTCAATTCGCCCATCATGGACATCTCAAATTCGCTTTCCATGGTCTCCGCGAATTTAGAAGCATCATTATCTCTTGTTGCGCCAAATACAATGTCATCGACATAGATTTGTGCTACAATGAAATTGCTTTGATAATGCTTCACAAAGAGAGTCCTGTCAGCTCCCCCTCGAGTATAGCCCTTTTCCAAAAGGTGCTTTGTCAACCTTTCATACCATGCTCGCGGTGCTTGTTTCAGACCGTAAAGAGCCTTTTTCAAACGAAAAACATGGTTAGGTTGTTTATGGTCTACAAAACCTTTCGGTTGAGCCACATAAACTTCCTCATTTAAAAACCCATTTAGAAACGCGCTCTTAACGTCCATTTGAAATAATTTGATTTTAAAATGACAAGCAATGGCAAATAGTATACGAATGGACTCGAGTCTAGCTACAGGGGCGAATGTTTCATCAAAGTCTATACCTTCTACTTGAGAGTAGCCTTGAGCAACTAATCGTGCCTTGTTCCTGATGATAGTACAGGGGCGAATGTTTCATCAAAGTCTATACCTTCTACTTGAGAGTAGCCTTGAGCAACTAATCGTGCCTTGTTCCTGATGATAGTACCATCCTCATTTTTCTTGTTCTTGAAAATCCATTTGGTACCTATCACATTATGTTGCTTTGGAGGCTTCGTTAATTCCCAGACTTTGTTTCGCTCAAATTGATGGAGCTCTTCCTGCATTGCTTTAATCCAGTAGTCATCCTGAAGAGCTTCATCTATGTTCTTTGGTTCGATTAAAGATACGTAGCAAGTGAATCCACAAACCAACTGCCTCCGAGTTCTAACTCCTTCTTGTGGATCTCCAATAATATTCGATTCCGGATGATCCTTGGAGATTCGTAGCGTTTGTTGAAACGGAGTACTCGGAGGTATATGAGATGATTCCTGCACATCAGATAAACTTGAAGAACCATTAGATGCATCATTAATATTGAAAGTATTATTATGAGAAGATGCAATGGCAAGTGAATCATCATCTAGAGAGATATCGAGGGTAGATTTTCCAGATCCATAGTGAAAAGCTTCATCTACTTTAACATTTATAGATTCTACGATCGTCTTAGATTCCAAGTTAAATACTCGATATGCTCTACTATTTGTAGAATACCCCAAGAATATCCCTTCGTCACTTCGAGAGTCAAACTTTCTAAGATTTTCACGGTCACGTAAAATGTAACACCGACTCCCGAAGATGCAAAAAAATTTGATGTTGGGTTTTCTACCACACCATAGTTCATATGGTGTATTTAACGTTCCCGGGCGCAAATAAACTCGATTAATTACATAGATTGCAGTGTTCACAGCTTCAGCCCAAAAATGTAGCGGTAAATTCCGGCTGTGAAGCATAACACGTGCCATCTCTTGAACAACCCTGTTTTTGCGCTCGACAACACCATTCTGTTGAGGTGTATAGGGTGCAGAGAATTCATGCTTAATACCGTTTGAAGTGCAAAAGTCAATGAATTTAGAGTTAACGAATTCTCCACCTCTATCACTTCTAACACGAATGATCTTTTCATTCTTTTCAATCATAATACAAAGGCAAATCTCGTGAAAAGAATCAAAAGTATCAGCTTTCTCTTTTAAAAATGCTACCCAAGAATATCGAGAGAAATCATCAATCATCAAGAAAATATACCATTTACCTCCCAAAGATGGTTGACGAGTTGGCCAAAAGAAAGAAAAATAGTCTACATAAACTACACAATATTTAATCGTAGAGCGATTAAAGACAAGGAAGGATTTCGCCTTTGCATACCCAAACCTTTTGAGTTTTGGAGTATGTTGGCAATGGTTGAGAAATTTTCCTTGATAAAGACGTTTTGTATGATTGATCTTTTTCTTTTGTCATCGTCTTGTTTGGAGTACTACCAATGTTCTTTTCTTTTGAAAAGTCCTTCTTTGAATTCCGGGGAGTGAACTTATTGGTAGCAGTTGCAAGATGTGGTGGATTTGATCTTTGAGCTCCAATCTTGCAATTTCTTTCAATGTGCCCTGCAAAATTACAACGAAAACATACCTTTGATCTTGACGATCCCAAAGAGGATGAAGTAGGTTTGTTGTCGTTGTTTGTCTTGAATTCCGGTGTCGGAGGAGGAGATACCGACTGAGGCACAAAAGCTGTCCCACTCGAACTTGGACTGTTTCCAGTTTGAGTGTACCCGAGGCCGAACCGATTTGTTTGACCAAGACCAAGAAGCCTATCCAACTTACTCCTTCCTGAAGAGAATCGCTGCAAGTCATCCTTGAGTTGGAAAATGGTCTTTGTCATTTCCAGGTTATCCTATCGAGCCTCGTTGTAGAGCTTTGAGAAGTGATCCGCTTTATCCACCAGACTAGTATGTTCCTTCTCAAAAAGCTCATTGGACTCTTGAAGGGAAACATTTACTTTTATCAGATTTTCCCTTTCCACTTCAAGAGCGTTTGAGAGAGAAGTTGCCCTTTTTGCTTCTTCTTCGAGATCATGCAATCTCCTTCTCAAACTCTTGTTTTGCTTAGCCACTTTCTTTGAATCCCTCAAAAGTCTGTGGTAGGCTAGAGCAAAATCTTCACCTTCCGAATCATCCGATTCGTTGTCCGTTGCAATCTTTTCAACAGTGGAGTTGGACAATGACTCGGACGTACTTGCCATAAAGCACATGAAGGGTGAAGATGTGGACGCGTGGAATGCCGTGGTGCTCTTTTCTTCATCACTTGAAGACGACTCATTTGACATTGAGTTGTCATCCCAAGTGACGACTTGCATCGCCTTCTTCTTTGCCGGATACTTGTTGGGACACTCCGTTGCAATGTGGCCGTAGCCTCGACATTTGAAGCATTGTAGTTGTCCCTCTGAACTTTTCTTATCCTTTGAGAAGTTCTCTTGCTTTCTTGACTTGTAACTTGAAGTACCCTTGCCTTTGTTCGACTTTCCGAAGGATGGAGATTTACTTGAATTACCCCTTCGAAAGTTGCGGCGAAACTTCCTTGTCAAGAGAGCGAGCTGCTTCTCAAATTCCTCCATAGAAAGGTTCTCGTCATCGTCTGAGGAAGATGTATCCGCGTCTTCTTCCTTAGTTGTTTTCAACGCATAACCTGAAGACTTAGAAGAGGATGCTTTTCCAGAAGAATTGTTAGTAGTAAATGTCATTTCATATGTTTGTAATGAACCAACTAATTCTTCTACACGCATTTCGTCCGGGTGTTTAATAGTTTCAATGGCTGTAACCTTTGGGCGAAATCGTTCAGGAAGAGTTCTTAAGATCTTTCTTACAACCTTAAATTCTGGAATCTTCTCTCCTAGGTTAGCACATGAGTTTACGATGTCTTGCAATCGTGTATAGTAGTCCGTGAAAGATTCATTTTCTACCATCAAGATAGAGTCAAACTTGCTCGTAAGCATTTGCAGTTTCTGAATCTTCACGAGGTTAGTTCCCTCATGTGTAACCTGAAGAACATCCCAGATTTCTTTCGCAGTCTCACATGCCGAGACGCGAGAGAATTCAGTTTGAGATAAGGCATTAAAAATAGCATTAATTCCCTTGCCATTGTAAGAAGATGAATCTAACTCTTCCTTGGTCCATTTCGACCTAGGTTTTAAGGTGCGAACATCAGAGATAATTTCAGTTGGATTAGACCATCCTAATTCAATTGATTGCCACACCCTTTCGTCGATGGAAATCAAAAAGGCTTTCATCCGTACTTTCCAGTACGCATAATTTGTTCCATCAAAGAAAGGGGGTCGATTGATGTTTCCACCTTCAACCATTGTTTACAACCCTATTCCCGCTCTGATACCACTTGTTGGGTTATATGAAATATAGATCTAAATAGGGGAAGAAACACCTAGAGGGGGGTGAATAGGTGTAAACGTATAAACACTCAAAAATCGTTGCGATAAAAAACCCAATGCGGAAATAAAAATAACACGCAAGATTTTTACGTGGAAAAACTCCAAACCGGAGTAAAAAACCACGGGACCGATAACACGACGAAATCCACTAGAATTAAAACACGTACAAGGTGATTTATCGTACACACTTACGACTCAACCTTTTCCGTACGCTCCTAGAGGATCTTCTCCGCTCGCTCCACGACGCTTCTCGAATCCACGATCTGCGCCCAACGCCGAATCCACGGCGTCCAACGTCGAATCCACGACGTCCGACCGAATCCACGGTCTTCACCCAATAGCACCCTTCGAATCCACGAACGTGCCTCGCTCCGAATCCACGAGAGTGGTTGAACCTTGAATCCACAAGGACACGCGAATCCACGCGCCGATTTTGGGGTAAATCGTTGTTTTTGGGTGGTGATGATCCGCCGAATACTTAGATCAAAGATAGATCGGAAATACCATCTAAGTATTCATTAGTTTGATTCAACTCAAGATGTGAGTATGAAAACCTAGAATCAAACTAATCAATATAGATGAAGAAACATAGAGTATTATCTAATGATTTCCTTTCTTCTCTATATGTGGATCTAGGCCGTATAAAATGATATTTGATTATGACGGCTATTTTCCTTAACCCTAGAAAAAGAGTCATAGGGTCTATTTATAGGTTAGAAACATTTGGAAGGAGATAAGAATAAAAAACCTAACATTTCTGGAATTTTAACGGACGGCGATCCGGATCGGATTTGGGCGATCCGGATTGCAGTAGCAAGAAAGATGGTTTCCAGAAAAACAATCGTTCGGGATCCGGATCGGAATGCCTGATCCGGATCGTTCATACAATTCAGAAAACTCAACGTTCGGGATCCGGATCGTGAGATGCTGCGATCCGGATTGAAGTAATGTATGAAACAACAACCTTCGGGATCCGGATCGCTGGCTCTGATCCGGATCCTGAACATGTCCGAACACCAGTTTTTGATTTTTATGCAATTAAAAGTTCTTCCAGGTGTTTCTACACTACAAGAAGTATTCGGATCACCAATAAACTTTAGTTAAACATACCTGATCCTTTTGAATTCTTCTTTCTTGAGATTGAGTTAAATGATCCAACTTTCTTCACCTTCAATCTTCAAGACTTGAACCTTTCACGAAACTACGCCAACTCAAATTCCGTAACATAGAGGGTCTAGCAGAGGTATCCCTTTTTATTTTTCTTGAGTGAACTATGTATGGTGAGGAAATTATGTAAAGAAAATTGTAATAATTTTATTTGCAAGTTCAAAGATGTAAAGTGTAATAAATTTAATTTATGGTTCACTCTGGTATGCTTTCATTACCGCTTAAACTGTTTGTTTATTAAATGAAAGTTTAAATTTGTAGTGATTTTTAGTACTCTGATATCGAGCTTCCGCATACACTGGTTGTGTTATCATGGATTTTACCGTTCCTTTCGGGTAGTGAAAGGTCATACCCGATTGGCGGGTCTGTTGGCGTGCCCGATCCGTACTAATTGGCGGACTCGGGGCGTGACAACGTGGTTTTTGCAGAAACTGCATGAACAGTCCGGATCGGGTACTTCAGTCCGGACCCCGAACGTATGTTTTTCTGGAAATTGTCTGTTTAGCCACGACAGTCCGGACCGCCGATTCCAGTCCGAACCGTCGTCCGAAAAAATTCCAGATTAGATCAGTTTTTGATTCTTATCCTCTTCCAACGATTTCTAACCTATAAATAAACCCTACGATTCATTTTTTAGGGTAATCCAAAATACGGTCGAAAGAGAAAAATCCACATATAGAGAAGAAAGGAAATAACGAGATTAAATCTATGTTTCTTCATCTATATTGATTAATTTGATTCTAGGTTTTCATACTCAGATTTTGAGTAGAATCAAATTAATGAATACTTAGATGGTATTTCCGATCTATCTTTGATCTAAGTATTCGGCGGATCATCACCACCCAAAAACAACGATTTTCCCAAAATCGGCGCTTGGACTCGCGTGGCCTTGTGGATTCAAGGTGCTACCGCTCTCGTGGATTCGGAGCGAGGTACGTTCGTGGATTCGAGACGTGCTACTGGGTGAAGACCGTGGATTCGGTTGGACGTCGTGGATTCGACGTTGGACGTCGTGGATTCGGCGTTGGACGCTAATCGTGGATTCGAGGAGCGTTGCGGAGCGAGCGGAGAAGATCTACTAGGAGCGTATGGAAAAAGGTCGAGTCGTCTGTGAGTACGGTATATCACCTTTGTATGTGTTATAATTCTAGTGGATTTCGCCGTGTTATCGGTCCCGTGGTTTTTTACTCCGATTTTGGAGTTTTCCACGTAAAAATCTTGCGTGTCATATTTTCATTTCCGCATTGGGTTTTATAGCGCAACGATTTTTGAGTGTTTATTGTTTACACCTATTCACCCCCCCTCTAGGTGGTTTTTCCCCTATTTAAATCCATATTTTAACATAACCCAACAATTCTAACCATCTGCGTTGCCTCAAGTTGAGCTCCTTCTGTGTGAACAGGTATTTCAAGCTCTTGTGGTCTGTGTAAATCTCGCAGTGCTCCCCATACAGGTAGTGGCGCCACAACTTCAATGCGTAAATCACCGCAGCTAGCTCCAAGTCATGGGTAGGGTAATTCTTTTCATAATCCTTCAGTTGCTGAGAGGCATAAGCGATTACCCTACCCTCCTGCATCAGCACGCAACCAAGTCCACTGTGCGATGCATCACTGTAAATCACGTATCCTTTCCCCATAACTGGGAGGGAAAGGATAGGAGCCGACATCAATCTATTCTTTAATTCCTCAAAGCTTCTCTGGCAATCCTCACTCCAAACAAACTTAATTTCTTTACGCGTCAGACGAGTGAGGGGCGTGGAAAGTTTCGCAAAACCTTCCACAAACCGACGGTAATATCCAACTAAGCCCATAAAACTTCGGACCTCTGATACCGTCGTCGGTCGGGGCCAATCCCGGACTGCCTCAATCTTCGCCGGGTCTACTGCCACTCCAGCGGCTGAAATCACGTGGCCCAAAAAGACAACCTCCGGAAGCCAAAATTTGCACTTAGACAACTTGGCATACAACTTTCTCTCTCTCAGAAGTTGCAGCACAATCCTCAAGTGCTCCTCGTGCTCCGCATCGCTCCGGGAATAAACCAGGATATCATCAATAAAAACAACGACGAACCGATCCAGGTATGGTCGAAAAATCCTGTTCATTAAATCCATAAAAGCAGCAGGGGCATTTGTCAATCCAAAAGGCATGACGGTGAACTCATAATGCCCGTACCGCGTCCTGAATGCCGTCTTTGGGATGTCCTCGGCCTTCACCTTCAATTGGTGGTAACCAGACTGTAAATCAATCTTGGAGAAGACACAAGACCCTTGCAGCTGATCAAATAAATCATCAATGCGCGGCAAAGGGTACTTGTTGTTGATGGTCACTTTATTCAGCTCTCGATAATCAACACACAGTCGAAGTGAACCATCCTTCTTCTTCATAAATAGCACCGGCGCTCCCCAAGGCGATACACTTGGTCTCACAAAGCCTTTGTCCATTAAATCCTGAAGTTGCGCCTTTAACTCTCGCAGCTCAGCCGGTGCCATTCGGTAAGGAGCCTTAGAGATTGGCGCAGTTCCTGGGACTACGTCAATCAAAAACTCAACCTCCCTATCCGGCGGCATACGAATCAACTCTGGAGGAAACACATCCGGGAACTCGTGGGCAATAGGGATATCCGCGAGTCCCGGTGCCGCCGTAGGCTCCTTAACCACAGATGCCAAAAAGGCCACGCATCCACTGCGCATCATCTGCCTCGCACGAGAGGTCGAAACTACTGAGGCAAAGAAAGTACTCTGGCATCCCCTATAAACAAACACCTCCTGGCCTGGCTCGCTAAAAGTAACAGTCCTCACGACGCAATCAATCATCGCGAAATAGCGAGCCAGCCAATCCATCCCTAGTACAACGTCAAAATCTCGCAGCTGACTAAGGACCATCAGGTCCGCTGTTAAAATCCAAGACTCAAGCTGTACAGGGCAAGACCAACAACACTCCTCTACATGCAATGTATGCTCGGGAATCTGTACCTCTAATGCATGTGGCAACCGACCTAACTCTAGTTTATGGGATGATGCAAATGATCTACTGATAAAAGAATGTGATGCACCGGTATCAAATAAAGTGCGAGCTCTAGTACCGAAAAGTAAAGTGATACCTGCCACCACGTGGTCGGCTGCCGAGGAGTCCTCCACCTGGGCGGCATAGACCCGCTCGCTCTGAGCTGGTGGTTGGTAATCTGCAGGGTGGGAAGAAGGAGCCCTGCTCGCTGGAGCATAGGGCCGCTACTGGGGCACCGAAGGGACTGATGCTGAGGAAGGAGCCGGCGATGTCGAAAAAGGGCAAGTAGCTCGCAGATGACCTGACTGCCCACATCTGAAACAGCGACCGTGCCTCAAATCATAAGTATCAGAGGGGTGCTGACCCCTGCAGAAAACACACCCAACTGTAGACCGGGGCTGCCTCGACTGCTGCTGCTGCTGCCTCTGCCGCTGTGACCCCTACTGTCGCGACTGCGACTTCTGCTGCTGCGAGTGCTGCTGCTGTCGCTGGGGCTGCTGCTGCTGCTGCTGCTGTGGGGGCCTCTGGGATCCCCCAGGCCCTCGCCGCTCCGAACGCCCACGGCACGTAAACTGCGGCGGTGGCGGTCGGGGCAGCCTCCAGGAACTGGCCAGTCCCCCATCGTCCGGCGCTGGTCGCTTCCTCTCAGAACTCTGAGCGACCAAGCCTCCACGTCTAGCGACAACGTGACCTCCCCTCTCAACCCACTGCGCATGATCCACTGCCTCTGACAAGGTCTGAAGCCTCTGGGCATGCACCAAGGTATAGATATCAGGGCGCAGACCCGTCTCAAAAAGCTCCACCTGGTGCAGTCCATCCCTGGCAACATAGGGTACGCAGTTGAGCAACTGCGTGAACTCCTGGAAATAGTCCCACACTGGCCGGTCACCCTGCTGAAGATTCTTCAGATCATCTTCTAGCTTTTTCTTCACGCTCATGGAGAAATAAGTATCCAGAATCATCCGTCTAAACTCTGACCAAGGTAGCTGTCGGGTAATCTGGAACTCCAAAGGCTCAACCCGACGCCACCAAGCATCTGCATCCCCCTCTAGACAATGTACTGCCATATGCACTCTGAATCTCTGGTTAATGAAGAAGTCCCGAAACAACTTCTCCATTGCTGCTAGCCACGATCCTATCTCCCATGGGTGAGTGCTCCGCCCAGAGAACCTAGGTGGTCCTCGCTGAAAAAACTGGGTGAGTTTGTCAGCAAACTCCTGCTCCTCCGCTGGGGTCAATGGCCTGATCACTCCCTGAGCCCCACTGCTCGACGATGGTGCCGTAGGGACTGGTGGAATAGCCGGCGGTACAACTGGTGGTACAGGGGCCTCTACAGTAGTAGGGGGAGGTGCCCCAACCTGGGCAAGCAACTGCTCAAACCTCTGCTCCTGTCGGCGGTGACTCTCCGCCAACTGGGCCACCATGGCCCTCAGCTCACTAATCTCTGATGGCCCGGACTGCTCCGGCACCTCCGGGGGTGTAGGAGTACCCCGGGTAGGAATCTGCCGCCTAGGAGGCATCCTGCCACACAAGAAACCACGGGTAAGTAAACAAAACCACTCTCGACCCAATCCAGCGAAAGTCATGGTCATCCCCCTATTTCTGTAACCTTATGCTGTCTGCAGCCAACATAATAGTCCACCAGAAATAGGATATGCCAGTCCCTCTCCACTCACAGGAAGAGTTTAATAATAATAAATTGCCGACTTTCGCAAAATATTGCGTCACTCACATCCTGCCTTCCTAGGGTCTGGCAAAAAGCCTAGGGTTTCCTAAGTCCCAACTGACCTATCCCTAAGCTCTGATACCAACCTAATCTGTCACGCCCCGGGTGTAAACCAGAACCCGGGCTCGTCCACAGATCCGCCGTGCACACGGTATTTCCCGTTTACACGAAGCGCTGGTAACCTGCTCAGATATAAAGATATAATAAAGGAGCATAAAACAGAGCTAAACTAAAACTAATACATCTCAGACAAAATGCTGGAAAAAAAAGTACAACATAACTCTCATCAATATACATGTGTCTCTCCCAGCTCACGAAATAAAAATACAACCAGCTGGCCGAAGCCAGACCCAAAATAAAAGGAAAAATACAACCGTCTGAGTGTACTGGGGATACATCAAAACTACTGAACTCGGTATCAGGGAAGTAGCTAGCTAATCAGCGATCCTCTTACCTCGATCCTAGGCAGAGGATCCCGCAACTCCCGCAGAGGACTCTGCAAAACAAAGAGGAAAAGAAAAGGAAAAAAACAGTGGGGGTGAGAACTACTATAAAAACAGTAACCTCCCCTAATGGGTAGACCTCAAAACTCAGACATGCCCACTAGGACAACTAGAGGCGAGAAATAAAACAAGGGTGGTAAGCTATAACTATGCCAACTGATAAGAGCTACCACTAATATGCCTCTAAAATCATAAGCTAAAAGAATAGCTGAATGTATGCATCAGAGTATATATGCCTGCCTGGGTAACCCAATCTAGACACCGGTGAACACCAGTACTGCCTGCTATGCTTACTAACTCACAACTCAGCTGCGGGATGCAGACCGGTTCCTGACCGACACGGTCCCATCCCAAGGGCAACAGACCGGCTCCTGACCGGCACGGTCACAAGTACACACACTCCGGAGTGGCACTCGAGGGGAGTGACCCTCACGAGTGAAATAAGTCGCCATAAGTAACCTGATATAGTAGGACTGAATCAAGACCCTAATTAAGTGGGAAAAACCCATCCACTAAAGAAGTCCCGATCCCCTATCCCCAAATCTGATGCATTAATAACAGTCCGGTCAACCGCCCGAAAATTCGCGGTTGCCGCAAATGCCCTGTCCTCCAACTTGCCTGTCCCAAATCCCCAATAACTGACTACACTATCCTAGCCCCTGCTCTAACCTGAGCATACTATCCCCTATGTCCAGGTAACTGGAGAAAGAGTTAAAAAAACATGGTTTCTCCTAAGTCAATTCCAGCATGATAGTGTAGCAGAAAAGGGTGGGCTAATTAACTAAGTGACCATACAAGCATGCAAGGTCCTTAAGATGATAAATTAAATACAAGTTCTGTTGTTCAAGTAATTATCAAAGCATGCTATTTCAGGATACTAGTAATCACATAAGTCACTAGATACCAACACAAACAATGCCTGCCTATGCCACAAGTATAGTATTCACAATGTACTAGTAAGCATTCCTATAAACATGCTTCTACATTTCCTGATGATAATTTCCTGCAAGGTGAATACTTAAATAGCAATCCTAATTAATGCAAGTATTCATCTACTTATGCATTCTAATCCAATAAGCATGCAAGTATTCATGCAAACATAAACTCATCCAAGGATTCATCCTCATATGCATTTTAGCCTTTCATACATGCATTACTCCAATAAGCCTAGTGGGTAGCCCATATTAAGAGGTTCACAACGATAACCCACCTCGAGCGCTAAATCCTGGTCCCAAAGGTGAAGTCCACGCTCGGCCCAAACAATCTCCCCAACACTGCACAACATTCCCACAAAGGAAAAATACACAAATTAATTTTACAATGCTCCAAATTCTGCCCAAAACATAACAGCCCAGAGTTTCCCTATTTTCACCTGCGAAAAATGCTCAGAAAAATCCAAGATAAATACTGTCACGATCCTCGCGACGAACCCGTCGAAACGAGTACCTGCACGCCCAAAACCGAGTTTCCTACGCTGAGATACAAATTCGGCAAGGGAAACACTCCAACAAAAGCTGTACAGAAATTCTGTACCAAAGGACTACAGTAAAAGGATATTTTCACATTTGAGGAAAATCCATAAAAATCTGAGAAAAATCCAGGAGATTCCTTGCGAAATGTAGATAAAAAATGCCTCTTGAATCGCCTCGATCCGACGCCTGTGCGCAAAGATACAGCAAGAACACCGCAGTGCTGTCCAAAAATCCGCGAAGAAAAATGGGTCAAATGGAAGCTCGGGAAACTCCAAGGTCAGCATGGAAAACGAGGAAACTCAAAACACAGAAGTTGGAGTCCTACCTGTCGTGAGTCCAACAGCATGAGAATCGCCTAAAACAGAGGTCGGGGTGAGTCGAGGGAGTCTGCACACTGAAAAGGGACGAAGCGGGTCGCCGGGGAACAAGCTTCGCGCCGCGCCGCGCCGTAAAGATGGGAACCTCGGGATGTGTGCCCCTAAAAATCCCAAGGTTGCTCTGAGAGATGTAGCTCAGGTGGAGGAAGAAAGTCTCTGTAGAAGTCACTATGAAAAACCGCTCAGAAAAAGAGCAAAAAGACTCCAAAGTTGCCTATTTATAGGCCCAACCCACACTAATGGGCCTGGCGGATTCGGGCCCAAGTTTCGGGCGCCCGAATCCGCTAGACGGGTCGGACGGCTTCCCGTCCGACGCGCCCGAATCCTCGAGGTGCTGCCACGTGTACACAAAACACGGGACAGCGGTGCAATGGCTTCCGGCGCGCGCCACGCGTCCCCCCCCGCGGTCAGCGGGGTAGGTACGGTCGACCTCTCGCGTGGCGATGCGTGGCGCACTCGAGTACGACCGACCTCCCGCGTGCTGACACGTGGCGCACTCGAGTGTGGCCGACCGCGCGCCAGGCGTCTCTGCGCGCTCCGTCCCGAGGCGGGCTTCCATGCCTTCCGTGCCCCGCGCTAGCTGAGCCCACCAATAGGAAGCTGCCACGCGTCCCTTACACCGGGTCCACGCACCCGCTTTTGGGTTTCGTGGACCGCGCCGTGTGCGCCGACCAACCGGGGCGCGACACGTGTCCCCACGCTCTGGTCCATGCACCCCGCGCCTACCCGGTGAACCGCGCCTCAAGAACCGGCCAACCCTCGCCTGCCACGTGTCCCCGCCAGCGGTCCATGCACTTGCCGCGCCTCCCCGTGGACCGAGCTGCGTGAGCCGGCCAATGGCAGGCCGCCACGTGGCTCAGGCCGGTCCACGGTCACCTCCCATGCACCGAAAAACCCCGAAAACTTCCGGAAGCCCTTTTTGGTCATCCGGACTCCAATTTTAACAAGCAAATAGCCGTTTTCAAGCATTTTTCCGCGCTGAATCCAAATCCAACCTCTGTTTGGCCCAAATCCTTTTCTAAAATTTGGCAAACACAGCCGAAGGCCAAATCAGCTGAAAAAGTCTCACAGGGTCCATCTGTGGCACCCCTTTGATGCACCATGGGCCAGACACACCAACACTAGGTGTTCTACATAGTGGATTCATCGAAAAAGTTGCATGGGAAAAACTGGACCACTACAACTCTTTCCCTTCTTTTTCTTCCCCCTTCTGTACAGAGCATCGCCCTCAATCTCTCTCTCCCTCTCCTCCCGCTCTTTTTTTCTCTCTCTCTCTCGCCTCGAGGATCTACGACGCCTTTGAGAGGGCGACGCCCCCGATCAGGCCACGACCCCCTTTGTCGATGACGAGCTCTGTGCGTACTTCAATCCCCTCGCCCCCACTACTGAGAATGGAAAAAGATACCCGTACACTGTACACTTACAGCCAACCTATTTAATACAAGTAAAGAGAGAGAGAGAGAGAGAGAGAGAGAGAGAGAGAGAGAGAGAGAGAGAAGAGTTAATACATTAAATTGTGTAAGAGAGAAAATTTATTAATACATTGTGTATCGGTACATGGTGTACCGGTACATGGTGTACCGGTACACTAGTATTACATTGTACCTATGGCGTCGCCCTCGCGAGGGCGACCCCCTTTGTCGACGACGAGCTCTATGCATACTTCAATCCCCTCGCCCCCTAGCCCCCCCTCTCTCTATGTTGCTTCGAGGATCTACGACGCCTTCGCGAGGGCGACGCCATAGGTACAATGTAATACTAGTGTACCAGTACATAATGTATTAATAAATTTTCTCTCTTACACAATTTAATGTATTAACTCTTCTCTCTCTGTCTCTCTCTATCTCTCTCTCTCTCTCTCTCTCTCTCTTTACTTGTATTAAATAGGTTGACTGTAAGTGTACAGTGTATAGGTATCTTTTTCCATTCTTAGTAGTGGGGGTGAGAGGATTGAAGTATGCACAGAGCTCGTCGTCGACAAAGGGGGTCGTGGCCTGATCGAGGGCGTCGCCCTCGCAAAGGCATCGTAGATCCTCGAAGCGAGAGAGAGCGAGAGAGAGAGAGAGAGAGAGAGAGAGAGAGAGAGAGAGAAAGAGAGAGCGGGAGGAGAGGGAGAGAGAGATTGAGGGCGGTGCTCTGTACAGAAGGGGGAAGAAAAAGGAGGGAAAGAGTGTAGCCTAAAAATTGAGCAGTGACAATATCACCTATTTTTTAAATTCAAATATCCTGATTAATCCAGACCATTGGTTATAAAGGTGTAGGATGTACACCCCTTACTAGGGTGTACAGGTATCTTTTTCCATTCTCAGTAGTGCTACCTGTACACTCTTGCTTGGGATGTATAGCTTACACCCTTAATAGAGGGGACTCGGATGGCTATAGTTGGCTTCTGTACACCCATATATACAAAAGGGTACAAAATGGTACCCTTGTAGGCAGTCCAAATTCAAGTAGATATGTAAAGATAGTCTAAAGTTGGCGCTGTTAATTGGTGTAACTTTGTTAACATAGGGTTTAGGGTTTCAAATCTAGCTTTGTACACCATCTCCAGTCCAAATTCAAGTAGGAGCTGGCAATTGGTTTAGGAAACAGCCATATATGTGTTCTGTACAGTAATATATACAAAAGGGAACACTTGTAGGCTTCATTGGCTTAGTGGTATATAGCTCTCCATTCCAAATTCAAGTAGAGATTTAAAAAGAGTCTAAAGTTGGCGCCGTCAATTGGTTTAGGGAACAGCTATAGATGGGTTCTGTACAGTCATATATACAAAAGGGAACACTTGTAGGCAGTCCAATTTCAAGTAGAGAATTAAACAAAGGGGCTAAGATGCAGGCATCATTGGTTTGATGTAGGCTCTTTAAAATAGGAAATACTTTTGTCTATATATAGCTCTTTGAATCTCTACAATCCAACTTCAAGTAGGCGTTGCCAATTTGTTTAGGGAACAGCTATAGATAGGTTCTGTACACTCATATATACAAAAGGGAACACTTGTAGGCATCCTTGGTTTTGTGGTAGAGTCTATATATAGCTCTTATCATAGCTGTGTAGAGATTTCAAGAAAAGGGCTAAGATGTAGGCATGATAGCTTTTTCCGTCGTGAGTACTGTTACCTGTACACCCCTACTTGCGATGTATAGGTTATACCCTTAACAGAGGGGACTCGGATGGACATAAGTTATCTTAGTTATCATACACCCCTATTTGAGATATAATTAAAGACCAAAGAAGGTTTTTTACTCTTGTACCGGGGTTTTCAGAACGCACATAGCTTATTAGGGGGATTATGGAGCCGATTATCATATCAGAGACGATGGATGAGCAGGAAGTGACGACTCTTGACGAGCTGTGCTTTGATTTTACAAAGAATGCCGTGTTCAAGCACTGGCGGAGGGATAATACAAATGTCATTAATGTTGTTGTGGATAGGGATCTCGTTGGGATTGGGTCCTCGGAGCAGAAGATGATTGCCAAGCTTAATGCGGCTAGGGACGCCCTGCATAACTTGGCGAACTCTAATCGGATTTGTTAACAAGGGCACAAGTTGGTAGTGAAGCAGGGGAGCATAGAGCAGCTAAGCAAAAGCTTAATGAGTTATGCAACATCTATCCGCTGGCAAAACCCATATTACAAAGTTGTTTGCAAACTCTTCGTTTTTAAGATTCTGCTAATTTTTTTTCACTTTTGTGCCGGGTCTTTATAGAGTTGGCTATTCTCAGGGCTTGACGGGGCACACTTTTGTCCATATAGAGTTGGCTATATGGACAACTCTGTAGCCAACTCTATAGAGTTGGCTATAGAGTTGGGTCACTTTTGTCCATATATAGCTCTTTAACACAGGAGAACAGCTATAGATGGGTTTTGTACTGTCATAAGAGTGTGCAGATTTATAGAGTTCCCTGATGCTAGTTGACTGTACAAAACCCATATATAGCTGTTCCCTAATGCCATTTGATAGTCCAAAAGTCTGCATGCAGTTTTGAATTTGTATTGTACAAAACATATGACTGTACAAGACCCATCTATAGCTGTTCTGTCACACCCCGAGACCGCAAATTTGTAAAGTTCGGGCACGCCAACAGACCCGCCAATCGGGCACGACCTCACGCTACCCGAAAGGAACAGTAACAACCATCTCCAATCAAACAATGTGTATGATGAGATACAATATCAGAGTAAAAATCACTACAAATTTGAAACTTTCATTCAATAGACAATAAGTTTAACTGTAAATGAAAGCAGGATAAGAGTGAACTAGAAATAACTTTATTACATTTCCATCTCTCAACTTGCAATTTAAATAATATTACAATTCTTTTACATCATTTCCTCACAATACATAGTTCACTCAAAATATAAAAAGGTACATTTGCTAGACCCTCTAGGTCTCTATACTGCTTGGCCCTTGCCCATCGTCGTCTGTCTCGACCGCTGTATCCGGACCTGGAAAAATGGTCACCCGAGGGTGTGAGAACTACAACAAAGTTCCCAGTGGGTTCACCCACCGAAAAAGAATATCCTACACCGCTTGGTCCAACGGAAGCACTAATAATATAATGCTAGGAAAACTACAAACCTCAATATTAAAACGCTGATATGCATATGATATAACAATATACTATCTGTGTATACTCATCGTCCCAATACTACTCTGTCCAGCCATACCAGGCTACTATCCACAAACTCGGCCACTATGCCGTTGTATAAGGGTTAAACTAACCCGGCCACCTTGGCCACTCTATTTCCTCTTTATTCTTTCAGATTCTTGTGTTTTAATTCAAGTTGCTAAACCCTCGGAGATTCTTGCCCAAAGGGCCCCGGCCCGGTAGTCATGCTACCACAAGACGAGAATCTTTAAGGTTGCCGATAGCACTCGCAAGTGCTACCCTGGCCAACGAGGAAAATGTGTCCTTCGGGTCACTACCTAGGAGAGGGACCTGCCCTAACGTCCGATAGTTGCGCCCGGGGAGAGGGATACCCTAACGTCCCACAGGACCACATTTCACCCCTGAAGGGTCGCCCGTTTTATTATCTTATCTTTTCTTTTCTTTTCTTTTCTTTTGGCACTTAGCCTTTTCTTTTTTTTGCACTTTATGCATTTGCCTTTGTCTTTACTCTTAAGCATTTGCTTTTCTTTTCTTTCTCATTCGAGCCTTTAGCTGATATTGCCACTGGCAATCTCTTTCACCTTTTCCTTTAGCCTTTCAAAGGTATCTCGTCTAATGGGTCACTGCCCAAGGAGTCCTGCTCCCAAATTGACGAGTCTTAACTCGAATGCGCCATTTGCATTCTTTTGCTGTTCTCTTTCTTTTAAGCCTTTTTGCTTATCTTGCTTATTAAGCCACTTTTAGCTTTCTCTTAAACTTTATCTTTTTCATTAATTTATCCCTTACCCTAGGTCTCGCCACACGGGTAACTAGAGTCTCTTGGACTCTTAAACATTTCTCTTTTATTTATTTAACTCAAATTGAAGTTAAAGTGGTTGTCCATTTGCCCAAATACCTTATGACTCACTCTAGGGTTATATTTATTTAACTCTTTAACTCTGGGGTCACATACCCTTTTCCTCATTTCCCGTCAACCCTGGAGTTACATTAACTCTATTTTTCTGTCCCACTTTTAACTTAGAGTTACACTGACTCTAATTTCATTATTTGAGAGTTTAACTCCACTAGTTCACCTTAGGTTTCCTTTACCTAAGTTCCATGTCATGCTTACCCTAGAGTTCATTGACTCTATGTTAATTACTCTATCAATGTCCTTAGGTTATCTCCTAAGACATTGCCACTCGTTCAATCCTAGGATAAGTTCCTAAGTTTGATGCCACTCATTAAACCCTTAATCTAGGTTTTCTCCTAGTTTTACTACCAAACATACTCCTTTCCCTTATGATTTTACATGATTCCTAGGGTTATACCCCAACATGATCACAATCATAAAATACTTCATCACTTTTACGCATGCAATTATCATTTATTTAGATAAATCAAAAATTGCAATTTTCTCCTAAGTCCTTTCATACATGCAAATTTATTCCCTATTTCGGGTAAATCATAATTTAGCACTTTTCATCTGTGTTCATCTACACATGCAATCTTTATCTATATCAAGTTCATCATAAATCTCACTTTGGGTTATACCAAGATTTTTATCATGATTCTCTAACGCCTTTAACATGCCTACTATAATGCTTCTAAAATCAAAAGCAAAGGAACAAGGGGAGAGGTCACCCATTTTCGACAGAATCCCCGACCTTGTGTTGCCCCCAATTTCTTGTAGACACTTGCAATTGGTCTCCCCGCGATTTTCTCGTCTCTTCAAGGTTGCACGCAAAATGGTGCACGTCGTCCATGTCTACACGCAAAATGATGCACGTCTTCCCTTGAGGTTGCACGCAAAATGGTGCACGCCTTTCGAGCCTGCACGCAAAATGGTGCACGCACCTCGGGTTTGCACGCAAAACGGTGCACATTCTTCGAGGTTGCATGCAAAATGGTGCACGCCGAAACGCCCAGCGGTACTTCGCGCAGTAAAACGACACAGTCAACGGCGTCCCTAACATGCACAAGGGCATGGGGTTAAATCCAAAATCCCAAAGGGTAAATCTCAAAACTGTGCCGAAAATATCGCAAAACGACAAGCGAAACCTACCTCAATACCGACGCGCCGTCCAACACGTGCACATGTGTCCATCCGGCCTCTTGGAACACCTCGCGCGCGCTCCACGGGGTCACCGGTGCGCTCGCTGCACCCAAGAACTCCTCCCACGAAATCCCCCTTTCCTTCCCTAAGCCTCTCGGTTCGAGCAAAAAGGAGAAAAGAGGAGAAATGGGGGCAATCCGGGCTTTTATAGTCAAATTCCCCACATTCGGGCGCACGATACGGGCGCCCGAAACTGGTTTCGGGCTGCTACAGTACCCCGCTCCGCGGTCCACGCATCAACCCCACGGCAGCGACGCACCGCGTCGCACGGCGCGGCCAATGGGCGTCCGCCACGTGGCCTGCCCCGCGCCCCTCGCGTCAACTAGGCGCAGTGACGCGTCACGTCGCGGGTCGCGTCACGCTGACCGGCCAATGGGGGTCCGCCACGTGGCGCCCCCGCTGACACACGCCACCGCCCGCGCCAGAGCTCGCGCGCCTTCCCCTTGCAGGCCTACGCCCTCGGTCGCCGCGACCAATGGGGCGACGCCACGTGACGCACCCCTCCTGCCCCCTGCGCCTTGCGCCGCGCGCCACGCCGCGCCCGTTGCGCCTTGCGCCGCGCCTCGGGATCCATGCCCATGCCTCGGGATCCGTGCCCATGCCTCGGGATCCGGGCGCTGCGACTGTAGATCCGGGCGTTGGTCCAAGCCCGAACCGGGCTGCTACAGTAATCGGGCCCGCCTTGGCCCGAACCGGGTTCGCTACAACGCCAACCCCCGGCCGCTACCGTACAAACCAGGCGCCCGGTAAGCACTTTCGGGCGCCCGAAAGTTTGGCCCACTTCCGGATTTCGCCTGTTTCGCTCGTTTTCGTCCGTTTTCGTCCCGTTTTCGCCCAAATTTGATAGGCAGGCTCAACTCAACCTAGTTTATCACGGGATACTTTAACTTTCCAGTTTTGATAATTTTTGGGTCACCAAAAGTCTCACTGTATTCAGAATCGCTGACGGACCACTGCTCGGGTATCCGATTGACGCGAAACTTTTACCGTTGCATTAAAACACAAATACGGACCTCCCTAATTTTTCTCGAAATTTTCCGATACTGTAAATTTTCTGCTAAAATCTGAGCCCACTTTTTCATATAAAATTCTAAATACCTTCTTTTCGTTCCGATTTGAGCCCAATTCACTTCCAAATCATTCTTTACTTCTCTAAGTTCAATAAAAATAGTATTTCATACCATTTTTATTTATATTTGTTTATATACCAAGATCTGGTACACTATTTGTTCCCTACTTGAATTTGGACTGTACCAACAAGTATACAAAATTGTCTATTTCAATTTAGTACTACAAGTGTACCAAAATGATGCCATTTGACTGTACAAAACCCATATATAGCTGATCCTTTCTAGATGTTCCATAAAACTGGGAACTCTTTAATCATTGTTTTGCACTGCTTGAAATAAAGGGGCTAAGACGTGACCTTTTAATAGGGCACACATTTGACAGTCTATATATAGCATCATTGGTTTAGCTCTTATTAGTGCGTAGAATTGATAACAAGAAAGGGGCTCATATATTTAGCTGTTATCTATTTCATACATATATCACATTTCACACATCTATCACAGTTCAATATATTTCAGTTTTTATCAAATTTCACATTCATCATGTCTAGCTCATACTCCACTCGGCCGCAGAACAACTATTGTTTTATTCCGTTCCGGAATAAATTTCTTGATGCTAATATGTTGATGAATCGTGCAACAAAGGTGACAATTCTTGCCTACGACACTGAAGAAGATTATTCAAAGGATGGAGTGGCTTCTTTCCTAGCTCATCTCGTAGGTGGAGATCCCTTTGATTATGGATTTGGTGAATGTGCGGGTGCCGATTACCTTATATACTTTCCTACTGCTAAGATTCGGGATAGAGCTATTCGTCGGTCTTTTCTGTAGACCCCCAAACTCACCCTTACTTTATCGCCATTTGAATTCAACCTTGGTCATAGCCGTGCACGTTTTATCTACAAAGTATGGATTCGCCTGCATGATTTACCGCTTCATTGTTATGAGTATGATGATTTGACAACTATTGTATCTAGTTTCGGACGTTTTATTGCTGGTGATGACCACAGCCGCCTCCACGAAAATCTCGAGTTTTATCGTGTGTTGATCAAATGTATTGATCTTCAAATCATTCCGGAGTGTGTAACGCTCATTTTGGAAAATCGCGAATGGAAAATAAATGTGGAAATAGAGTCGTGGGAATCTTGCATAATGACCGGGAGTCCTTAATATTTGGGCAATGTGACGGCTTCTTTGCCCATTGGATATTTTGTACACTTAAATGACCGCTACAGTTTTTTATCCTGTGTATAGCATAATTTTTTACCTACTCTCAATATGATCGCCAATCGGATGGCATCAATTTGCAGGACTTTAACTGCATACTAATGCCACACCTTTAATTTGTGTTAAGTACCCTTTGTATACCATTTGTGTTAAGTACCATTTGGGGTGTCTATGTAGCATTTTCCCCTTTTGTATACCTATACCCGATTTTTGTTATTTGAATGCAACCGGTCCGGTTTGTACTATAATAAGGATTGAGGTTTTCCCTATGGAGGCCTTATATATGGGTTTTGGGCATAGTTAGGTTGGAAGCCCCGGACCAGCAGATCGAAACCCTGCCAGCCTGCTCGCAGCTCGCCATCAGAAACCCTCCTAGGCCGCCCGCCACTTTCCATCGGAACCCTCCAACCGGCGTGCAGCTCGTCATCTTCCTCGCCACCACCAGTTTGTGGGTTATGGTTTTTTAAATTTGTGTTATATTAGTTTTTTCCTAATCTTTCTACTATTTGTGCTAATGTTGTTCTTTCTCCGTGAGATGCCCAGCTTGGCCGTGGTGGAGCCCTAGTCGGGTTGCTTCCGCCATCCTCGCATCCTACTTCGTCGATCGCCTTCGGCAGGTGGTGGCGACCCTCTCGATCCTTGTCCTCCTACATCGCCCTTACGCTCAACACATATCCGCCGCATATTACCTCTTCGGTATGGAATTTGTCCTCATTTTCATATCTCATTTTCGAATAGGAATATGCTAGATGTACACCCCAAATGGGATCTACATCTTACAACTAGGAACACATTTGCACTTTTGGTTAGGTTGGCAGATAGAAGTGTTCGGGTTTTGTGGTACAATGTTTGGTACCGGAGTATTATGTGTTCCGGTACATTTTCTAGTACCGGAACACATTTGCACTTTTGGTAATGCTCAAAGATTGTTGTCTCTCGGATTTTGTGGTACATTTTTTTGTACCGGTATTGTATGTGTTCCAGTACATTGTTTGGTACCGGAACACATTTGAACTTTTGGTTAGGTTGGCAGATAGAAGCGTTCGGGTTTTGCGGTACAATGTTTGGTACCGGAGTATTATGTGTTCCGGTACATTTTTCTAGTACCGGAACACATTTGCACTTTTGGTAATGCTCAAAGATTGTAGGCTCTCGGGTTTTGCGGTATATTTTTTTGTACCGGTATTGTATGTGTTCCGGTACATTGTTTGGTTCCGGAACACATTTGCACTTTTGGTTAGGTTGGCAGATAGAAGCGTTCGGGTTTTGCGGTACAATGTTTGGTACCGGAGTATTATGTGTTCCGGTACATTTTCTAGTACCGGAACACATTTGCACTCTTGGTAATGCTCAAAGATTGTAGGCTCTCGGGTTTTGCGGTACATTTTTTTGTACCGGTATTGTATGTTTTCCGGTACATTGTTTGGTACCGGAACACATTTGAACTTTTGGTTACGTTGACAGATAGAAGCGTTCGGGTTTTGCGGTACAATGTTTGGTACCGGAGTATTATGTGTTCCGGTACATTTTCTAGTACCGGAACACATTTGCACTTTTGGTAATGCTCAAATATTGGAGCTCTCGGGTTTTGCAGGACTATTTTTTGTTCTGGTATTGCATGTGTTTCCGGCACATTATTGAAATTTGTACCGGAACACATTTGCACTTTTCGTTAGGTTTAAAGATTGGAGCTCTCGGGATTTTCTAGTGGTACTCATTTGCAACTTTGATATGGATGAGAGTACAATATAAAGGATAGCAAATCACATACATAGTGAAATATATTGACAATCAAATGGGACTGGATGTGGCTAATAAAATATAACACAATATCCATCATAGTTAAAACAAAGGCAAATCTGTACAACTCAAGTTAAGTCAAACAAAGCTTTCTGTATGTGACAGCCAAACATAAGTTATTGTACAGTCAATATATACAAACAGGGAACACTTATTACAGTCTAAAAACCGATGTGAATATCGAAACCCACTCTGATCAAAACTATGAAACATCAAATCCATACAATATTCATCAAATTTACAACGAATCAATACACACATCGCATAAAACTGAAACCGATGAAAAATAGTATACAAGGAATCAATACAACCGCTCATGAGATTTACAACGATTCAATACAACTCAATATAAAACTCAAACCGATCAAAACTGTCCTATAATAAATCAATCTAAGGAATCAATACAATATTCATGGAATTTACAACGAATCAATATGGCTCGACATATAACTCAAACCAAATAAAATATTGTACATCCTTATCTTTAGGTAATAGATGCGAGCATCGAACTAGAAGTCACGCAACAGGGATCTCGTAAGATTTGGCTCACCATGTGCACCCGGAAGTACTAGGGATCTTTTTCATAAAACAATAGATCGGAGGAGCCGCCTCTTACAATTCTTTCGGCAAATAGGCATGTGTACATGCCACAGTCAACCTCAGTCGAACCCTGTTGCTGACAATCTAGCTGCCATATGACATTTGGGGCGCCGATGCGTTGTTGAAGGATATACTCAAAATAGGATGCAAACCACTTTGCCTGCATGAGACAAATAGTTAAGGTAATCTTCTATGCATATATCAATGTAATCAATACAAAAGTAATATACATACCAATAGGTTTGCCGCATCATTTGCCACACGATGGCTCCACAAGGAATTCCAACTCTCAATACGGGATTCCTTCAAATCAATCACAAGCAAATGCCAATGCCAATTACTATTTACAGGAATAAATATAAATCGATTACATCTGACGCTTTCCGGAGTTATTATTTCCAAGAAGTGTTGTATGGATGACGAATCGTAGGTGACATTCCGGATGAACTCAGCTGTGATTGGCTCGTCCGGCCTTATTCCTGCCATCTTATTAAGTATGTGCATCTGGACATAAAAGGGAATATAGTTACAACATCAATATAATAATCAATTCCTTTCATTCTTGTTTTTTTAAAATGGTTATTACGACAAAAGGTTTGAAATAATGAAATTATGGTGGATAATGAAACATAAGTAAAAAAACATAAGGTCATAAATATTGAATGACTACTGTTTTTAACAGTTCAGAGGCTTTTTTGTTTCAGCATTCTATTTGTGCAATATACTTTGGATCTAACTTTGATGTCACAATATAAGAGAACAAAATTATGTTGCAGTGTACATTCTAAATTCTCAAATGTGTTGTCATATATATACAAAATAGCTATATTTGATCTTAATAGGACTCATATAATTCGTGGTTCTGATATGTACATAAATGTAACTTTGTAAAAATAATATAGTACTGAAACAAATATCAAACTCACCGAAACTTCAGTTCAGCAAAAAAGAGCAGGATGGCTAAATTTCTGTACACCCTTCAAATCCATCGTATTAAGAATATGAAAATATACATTTATCACCTATATTAGAAAACAAAAATAAATTATGTTAAAACACACACACAAACATATATATATATATATATATATATATATATATATATATATATATATATATATATATATATATATATATATATATATATATATATATATATATATATATATATATATATATATATATATATATATATATATATATATATAGTTATAGGAAAAGAATATATGAAATGGTGGACTAACTTCGTTATTGGTTGTGATATTAAAAAGTTGGTTGCAAAATCTTCCTCTTTAGGAATTTTATCTCGACCCGGATAGTTGCGACGAGGCTCAATAATGAATCCGGGTGAGCTATCCAGAGAGGGTTCATCCGGAACATTGATGGATGAAACTCCACCTTCTGTATCATCAAAGTCTTTTTTTAATTCCTGTTATCATTCAAAACATTATGAAATTGTCATACTTTATAAAATTGTTAAGATTAAATACAATAAACTTAATACAATATTACCAAAAGGACGCCGGCAATGGCCCGGGAAGCAGAATCTGAAGCTTCAGTTTCTTTCGACCCCTGCTCTTTAGAATCTCGGCGGCGCTTTCTAATATAATATCCATTTTTTTCTCTTTTTCCGGCCGTGAAATCATCTGATAATTCCTTTCGCCTCCTTTCACCTTTAATTCTTTGAATTCTCGAAGGGACGTCGGTTCTAATATCGGCAGTGGGCACCACTATATTAATCTCACCAGCATCAACGGGATGTTCGCTGGTTTCTTCCGCTAATGTGTGCTGCCCACCTTCAGGCTGATCTTCAACATTTTCTTTTTCGACATCGCCTGTCGCCGCGCCTTCGCCTGTTGCAACAGCAGAGCCGCTCAAAATTTGATCCTGAAGCTTCTTATTTATATCCTTTAACTTGATATTCTCTGCTTTTAAGATTTTAATTCGCTCTTCGAGGCCATAAAGAGCTTGTTCCAAATTATTAATTAAATTCCTTATATTGCTACTATCCCCAGCTGTAGAGGTAGTAGCCACTGGAGTAGCCGCTTGAATCTGAATCAATAAAGAATCACTCAAAGATGGTCTGTAGGGAAATTACTAAAGTAACCACATCATAATGTATATAATCCTTAACTTATACAATACCTGCGGCGGCTGCCCAACACGTGCCATACGATTTAATATATACATTTCTTCCGGACGATAGGTAAAGTTGGGTATAACCTGCAATATATAAATATATATATATAACATTAGATATTTACATTTAATATTTTAAAGAAAATTTTAAAAATTAACATTCTTTAAAGAATTTATTACCTCTGAAGGAGAATAAGACAATAATTTTTTCCTAAGCTTATCATAGCTCCTAAAAGCTACTGAAGCTTTCCATTTTCTCATCAGTGGGACAGCCTTATCCCCATCAGAAGTACCCAAACCCTTTATATGCTCATACGCCCAGCTCTACATTTATGATCATCATGAGTTATCAGTAATGGAATGAACATATGAATATTTACAAAATAAAATATATTAAAATACTAATTTATAATTGTACTCACCGTGAAGGCTACTGTACACCCATCAATATAGCCGGTATTTATTTCGTCCCCACTATTCCGACGCTTTACACGTCGGGACGCTTTCGAAATAGAACTTACAAGAAAATTATATACAGTATGCCCCCAGGCACAATCGCCTATTCTATGTATATCATCTATATATCTATACAGTGCCTTCGGCACATTGTAGTGGCTCGTGGTAAAGAGAATCGTCGCAAAAACATATAATACAAAAATGGAGACAAAATCGGTGACGACGTCCCCACCCTGCTGTCCAGCAAGACTGTACAAGATATGACGAAGTTTTTTTCTATCGGCGTGCTTATAATCGCCGTTAAAGTATTTATCAAAAATATTCAAATTTATACTCTTTTTCGACCATTCAATCGGCTCCCCCTGCGTCGGTAGCCCAACCAAGACAGCTATTTCATCCGCAATAAGGGGAATGAAAGTTTCTCCGATTCTAACACCTCTGTTCTCCTCATCCCAAAAACTTAGGAGAGTATCCACTAATACAAGGTCTTGCTTTAGAGGTGGAAGGTCAATACATGAAGCAAATGGCGTTGTTCTCAAGAGTGCCATTTGTTCAGTAGAGATAACTTCCCTTAGTGCTGGGCCAGCGGTGGTATAGTTGGCCTTAGTCTTGGGAGACTCTTGTACAATCATCGTATTGTGTAGATGGTTTGGAAAACATCTTCCACAAACCAATTGAATCTTCGTTGAGCTCTTTGTCCTACCATGACTACTAGTGGTGGCCTCCTTGGCCACTTTGCTCGACGACATAGCTCTGGTAGAAACCATATCTTCAGTTGCATTATAATCACCATATCAGTTTACATTGATAAAATCATATCTTAGTACAACATGAATTTATGGACTATTCAAAGCAATATGGACTGTTTAAAGAGCTATATATGCACTGCTGAAAGCAAGGAAAGCATACAAGTGTTCCGTTTTGTCTATATGACTGTACAGAAACTAGATATAGCTGTTACCTAAACCAATATTCCTGAGCAATTGCAACATGTTACAATTGTAACAATTGTAATATATGGTACCCATATATTCATGTTGTACAGCTCTTTAAAAGGTCAATATTCCTGAGCAATTACAAGAATTGGGTTCATTGATATTCCTGGTATAGTAGATGCTATCACACATACAGTCATACTCAATAAGTAGGGAATTGTTTAATCACAAATACAGTCAATGAGTCCTCCACAACCTTTAAAATTTAAGATACTGCTTCGCTCCTTCAAGGAGTAACCACATGTTACATTTGACAGTACCAACTTTATACTATCTTTAGATCTCTACTATCTTTAAATAAACTCACTACAAAGCATATAAGTTTGTATTGATAAACTCATATATTAGTACAACGTGAATATATGGACTGAACAAAGCAATATGAACTGATTAAAGAGCTATATATGGACTGTTCAAAGCAAGCATATAATAGGCTACAAGTGTTCCCTTTTGCATATATGACTGTACAAAATCCATCTATAGCTGTTCCCTAATCCCTAAACCAATCACTACTTGAATTTGTACATAACCCATAAATAACTGTATATAACACATCTATAACTGTGCTTAACCCATCTATATGAATTTGGACTGGAGAGCTATATAGCAGTAGACTAATGATGCCTACAATAAGCTATATACCATATAATAACTGTTTACTGAGCTATATATGGACTGTTCAAAGCAAGCATATAATAGCCTACAAGTGTTCCCTTTTGTATATATGACTGTACAAAATTCATCTACAGCTGTTCCCTAATCCCTAAACCAATCGTTACTTGAATTTGTACATAACCTATTTATAGTTGTATATAACACATCTATTGTGATGACCCGGATCTTCGTAGTTATTACAGTGCGATCGACAGCTTGTGGAGGCCTATTTCTGTTGATAGTGTTGGTTGCGCGCAAATTGGACCCAAGAAACAGACTCAGTGTGAGAAATAGATCAAGATTGCCTAATTGGGAGTTTTGTCGAAAAATAGAAGTGGTTCCGTGTAAAACGGACACCGTATTTGGATTCAGCACGGAAAAACGATGGAAATCGGCTATTTACATGTATTTTTCTGAGTCCGGACGCGCGAAAACAGACAACCAGAAGTTTACGGTATTTTTCGGGTGCATGGTGGACCGGTGGACCGGAGGGGTGCCACGTGGCGGCTTCCTGTTGGTTCCGTACGCCACGTGGCAAAAGAGGAGGCGCGGTGCAGCGAGCCCGGCCCACGCAGCAGGCGCGGGCAACATCGGGCGCGGGTGGATAAGGCGCCGCCACGTGTCGCGCACCCATTCGCGGGCGCGATCGCCCTGTCGGGGCGTGATGCGTGGCGGCCCGGCGGCACAGTGCCGGGCCGGCCCATTACTGTAGCAACAGGGAGTGTTTTTCCTGTTCTCTTCTTCTTCAATGGTTTAAATTGGGTTTTCTTCCTCCATTTTGGATCTTTTGGAGAGGTTTTCTCAGGGGAGTTTTTTTAGCAGAGCTTCATCAACAACCCTACTACAACACTGGATTTCTTGGGGATTTTTGAAGACCATTTTGATCATCTTCTTCACCAACCTTTGAGGACATCACCATTGCTGCTTCACAGCCTTCTCCGTCGCATTTCAGTGCAAAAATTCCCCAGGACTCATTTCTTGACGTTTTGAGATCATTTTTGGTTCTACGTTTTCACAAGAGGTAAGACTACAATTTTTGTATTCAACTCTTCCCTTAAATCATGAGTTTTTACAAAGTTATTGAGCTATCTTTGGGACCCTTTGTTTCAGTATGGAATCTCAGACAGTCCCTAGTGTTTTGGCTTTTTTGGGCAGTAGGATAGGAATTTTTAGATGATTTTTGTGGGGAAATTTCTAGGACTCGAAGATCTACAATATTGGTATGCATTATTTCCCCTAGATCTGTGTTTTTATTGGGGTTTATGTATGATCGTTGGAACACCTTGCTGCATTCGTGCACAGATGGAACTTGGTGGATAGTTCAAAGTGTTTATGGGTTTTATTCTTCATCCGAGCATGGAATTTGGAGTTCTTTAGCTCAATTTGTATCTACTCTCGACAAGGAATCCAATGGTACCTCTCTTGCTAGATTTGGAGCTCATTTGATTAGGTAACATTAATGATCTTCCCAGTGCTGTTAAAAGGTTTACTGCAGTCCCTGTTTTAGTTTTTGATTTGAGCAATGCACCTTGGAATGCAGATATCTTTGGGAATATTGGGTCTTTTTCTGAAATTCAAGTTGGGACTTCTTCTTAACTTCAAGGTGAGCAAATTCTCTTTTGTGATATGTGGATGATTCCCTTTGGAAAAGCCTCTAATTAAGCTTGGAAGTTCTAGCATTGTGATATTTGCTTCACTTGAATTTTAAGGAAAATTAATGATGGATTTTGAAGACTTTGAGATGTTTGTATGGCAGATGACATCTTTGTTTTACTATTGGAGACTTCATTTTGAGGTATTTGAGGTTGCACATACTTTTTATTTATCCTCGTTGCACTTGCTGAAATTCTTGAATTTGATTGCGCAGCGTGCATTGTTTCAGTGATTGCGCCCAATCCGTGTGGAGGATTTGGATGATTTTTGCGGCATCGGACTCCTGAGAGGATAAGGATTACTCACGCCAAATTTCAGCTAGATCGGGCAGCGGATCGTCAGGTTTCAGGTGTGTTGTTGTGCTTCTCCGAAAACGACGATTTACCCACTCGGGCTATTGATTTCCCTCATGACATGGTTGATTGTTGCTCTCTTCTCCTTGGTGAATCATGCTTGAGTATCCATGTTTATAATAAGTTGATTGATCCTTGGTTTGTACATGAGTGCATGATTAGTTTGGTTGATGATACACTATCTCATATAAAGTTGAATATTAAGCAATCATCCATAAACCTATGCTATGTGGGAGTAATTGGAAAATTGATCTTTAGCCTACACTTTGTGAGAATGAATGGTTAACATAATTATGTAAGAACTATTGTGGTGGTTAACATAATTATGTAAGAATTATTGTGGTGGTTATGTGTGAATGGTTAACATGATTATGTGAGAATGATTGTGGTGGTTATGTGTGAATGGTTAACATGATTTTGTGAGAATGATTGTGATGGTTATGAATGAATGGTTAATATGGTTATGTGTGGGAGGTTATCATGGTTGTGGGTGAATGATTATTATGGTTATGTGAGAGCAGCCGATTCTATTGATTCTTAACCTACAATGTGTGATGTTGGGTATAGTTGTTGATTTGTGACCTATCTATGTGAGAATAGTTAGTGGATTGATCTTTGGTTTAGCTTATGTGAGGATGAATATTGTTGTTGATCAGTGATCTAGCTTATGTGAAATTGGGTATTGTTGTTTGTTACTAATTTAGCTGATGTGAGAATGACATATACTATTGATTCTTGATTCATTCATGAAAAAGGATGGTTATTGTTGTGAGTTGAGGCCTATTCATTGGTGATACTTGATTGAATGTCCCTGTTTAAGTGATGTTAAATGATCTTTGGCATATCTATGTGTGAATGGATGGTTCATGTGAGGGTGGTGAGTGGTTTGTGTGAGAATAGTTAACTTCTTAATCTTGATCTATTTATGTGAGATTCATTCCTTATGAAATTAATGGTTGTCGGTTATCTCCTGATTCATATTATGTGAAAATCGTGATGGTTACTATCCTCCCTTTATTTCCAAATGAGAAAACTTGCATACTTGTATAGACTTGATGTATGCCATGTTAGCATCTAACCCTTCTATGAGATTGATTATTATATTGGGATATCATGCTCTAAAAGGTGTAAGAACACTGTTAGATGCCTTTCTTGTATTCTACATTGTCACGCCCAGGGGTCGAAACTGCGACCCAGGCTCGCCAACATATTCGTCGCCTATGCAAAACCCCGCATAGGCGAAGCGTCCTACCTGCAAGAAAATGTACTACAGCTAAACAGATATCAGAGCTATAAAAATAAAAACTGCTGTAAAACTAAAAACCAACCATCTGTACATCTGAAAATAATAATACAATATCCATCTCCCAAAAATGATCAAACAAAAAATCCTTAGATACAATAACCCAGAACTCAACAGGGAGGATAACCTGAAATAATACATCAGTGTACAGGCTCTCAGTACAAGTCATATCCTCACTACAATAATCTCTCAAAAGTAGAAACAAAATAATCTAATGACTGTACTACAAATCTCCAATGTGGGGGTACAGCTACTCTCCAAAGATAGGTACGGATCTAGCTCGCGACTCCCTCGCCTCGAACAGCAACCGCAAAATCAGCAACACTCGCTAAGACTCTGCAAAACAAAGGAGAGAAAAGAAAGAGGAGGGAAAAAACCCCCAACGGGAGTGAGAACTACACCAAAAAGGGAGTTCTCAGTGGGTACCGCCACCAGGCCCGACGATCTGCCCACTAAGTCTACTAGAGGCATAAGATAACCATGCAGTAAAAAAAAAATCTGAACAAGAAAGCTGGAGATACTCTACAGCTACCATGCCTCTATCTAAATAATCAAAAGGGGAAAAACCAATGAAAGGTATGCAACCACTCGCACACGAGGTGCACAATCGACCCAATCGAGCTGACTACCACATCTGGTCCAGTCAAGCCTGCGCCTCCCTAGTATATCAACGTAGGGTGTCCAATCGGACTAACTCGCTATCGAATAATGGCACATGCAGGCTATAGTCGAAATCCACGATCTCTCTCAGAACGGATAGACTCAATATCGTCAAATATCTCACACAACGGTCAAAGTACTCACAACGACCCGGGACCACCGTCAATCCAAACGGTTCCCGACAACACTAACACTGGTCTAATCACAACTACCAGACTCCACTCAACCCCCAAGCAAGAGTGCAACAACAAAAGTATATGTCTGAATAAACCCAATCAATGGACCAGTAAAAACTGGCACTGCCTTCTCTGCTTTCGAACTCAAGAACTCAGTAGCGGGATCGGCACACATGACTCGAACCCGCGGGATAGGCACACATGGTTCGAATCCCAGTATAAGTAACAGACCGGCACACATAGCTCGGCCATAAGCCAACATCCGGAGTGGCACTCGAGGGGAGCGACCCACACGAGTAAAGTATCTCTGTCATAAGTATCACGATATAGCAGGACTGGATCACGACTCTGATCGAAGTGGGAAAATCAATCCACTAAAGAAAACCCGATCCCCAATCTGATGCACAAGTAAACATCCGGTCAACCGCCCAATGTCCGCGGTCGCCGCAATACCCCACAAGTCCACAATCTGGTACAACAACCAACATCCGGTCAACCGCCCAATGTCCGCGGTCGCCGCAATACCCCACAAGTCCACAATCTGGTACAACAACCAACATCCGGTCAACCGCCCAATGTCCGCGGTCGCCGCAATACCCCACAAGTCCACAATCTGGTACAACAACCAACATCCGGTCAACCACCCAATATCTGCAGTTGCCGGAACACCCACAACCCACAATCAAATCCAACCTGTCTCAGACACAAAGTCTCGACTACACTATCCCAAACCCCTGCTCGAACCCGAGCAACATGAATCACCTAACTAACGAATAAGGAGAAAGGAAGCAAACATGGTTTCTCCTAAGTCAAGTTCCAACATGATAGTATAGCAGTAAAAGATGGCCTATCTAGATGTCCATACAAGCATGCATTGTCCTCAAGGAAGATACAAGATAATAACAAATAGCAGCTCTACATAAGTATAAGCACATGCCAGAATCACTAATGAACTACACCTATCCATAATCCATGATCCATAATCCATAATAACTCCTCAGAGTAATACCCGCATATAGCTACATCATCCTGTCCCCTTGAATGATCAGTCCTCACGAAAGGCTATATGCTAACATGGCATGCTAATAAATCGCTACAATAATATATCAATTCCACATAAATATGCTAAAGGGTAATCGAGCATGAACTCTATCACATCTAGTATAACATGAACATAGCCATCTAGAATGCTAGATCTCAAATCCTCTAAAGCATGTACAATAATCAAGTAAGCATCAATCCACATGATCTATGCCACTTTCCACGCTTACATCTCAATTCTATTAGTTGTACCTTAATCATGCATGCTATAAGTCACAGAGGGTAACAATCCCTTAGGTAAGCTTTCCTTAATCACCAACATGGATATCCGAATCATGCAAGTCCTCATAATATATAACATGAATATTAATCTTGCAGTTCTCTTAGACAATCAACATTACTAAGCTTACCTCTCAATCACAAACAATGTACCCTAAACATGCATGCATTCTATCAGATAGAATTAGAGAACCGTCCACAGGTTCTGGGGACAAGGCAACCCACCTGAAACACTTTCCGCAGGCAAAGCCGAAGTCGGTGAAGTGCGTAGTCACACGCTATCAAAATCTGCCGAAACTGTACCCTCGGTACTCAGTCGCCCAAGCCTCTGCTCCAACCAACATCACAACCACAACACACTAATCAATACCCCAAATCGCACCCGCTGTTTTGCAAAACAGCACGAAGATGAGGGTTTTTGTCACGCCCCCGGGGGTTTTTGAGTCTATCAAAGCGGAAATTGCGTGTATCATTTTTTTTTTTTCTTTCTTAACAAGGTATTTTAAACCTCATCCCCGGTGCGTGCCAGACCGCCACATCCATAAATTTTTCCTGCCCACGGACAGAGTCTCCTTTGTATATGCACGGCGTCTCATTTACAACAACATACATCAAACACCAACCATCAACCATGCAATAGACATACATCATCAAGCGGAATATTAAAGCGGCATTAGTGTTTAGAAAGGATAAAGCCAGCGGTTGCAAAACCCGTGCCCACACGGCACTTCGTTTTGAGAAAACCTTTTCGAAATCATTTGGTTTATCATGAAAACGTGCCGCATAAGAAAACATCACCAAAAGAAACAAATATAAAAGTACACCTCATCCACAGCGCTAAGTAATACATGTCCACGAATATTGCGACCCACAAGCAAATTAACTAAATTAAGCGTAAGAGAAATGAGATAATAAAAACCAAGTGTTCTGACTACGGTTCTCGCGACGCAGTCTCACCGCCCTCCCGGCTAACGCACCTCGTAACACCTGTCACGGAGTGGGTAATGTCAGTGACAAACAAAGTAGATGTCTAATATCAATAAGGAAATAAGGAGCAAACCGAATACACCGGAACCATTTCGCTAAAACCCTGCACATATTAAGCTGGGCCCCAACCCCAGAATTATCAATTAAATTGGGCACCAACCCCAGATTATCAATTAAATTGGGCACCAACCCCAGAATATTTGTCGGAGAGACTAAAGTCTCCCCTCGTGCGCAAACACCTCTTTGATGCTTTTAACCTCTTCGCGGTGCTGGTGTGCTACTTTCAGCGGGCGCGAAGAGGTCCTCACGGCACCCACACCTTTGTGAGGAACACGGGTCGTAAGAGACCACTCTTCCGGAAAAGTACACCCATGCGGAGGCCAATCCGCCTGTGTACGTGCAGCATCCGAAAACGGATTTGCCGAGATCGGCGTGTCATGAGCACCGCGACCGTAGCCGCTTCAATTGTTAGATAAAAACACAATTATGCGAAAGGTTAAACTGTCCATCTACTTTGTTAGATAAATTAAGAGTATTTTAATGACGATAGATGCACTTACTGCACTGGTTGTATTTACAGCAACCGTACCCACCTATTTGAAGAGAAATCGGAACACCTGAATCCTTCGCGCACCCCCGCTGCGCGTCTGGACCTAAAGAAAGCCCGCAAGGATAACTTAGTCAAAAGCGTGTACTAACATCCGAAAACACAAGACCCAATTTATTCTTTTTGACGGAAAGGTCCAACACCGTCCGGGTTGACGGAACGCAAATCCCGCGCCGCCGTCGTCGTCCGCCGGAGCCCCGCGCGGTTCGGAACCGCGCGGCGTGTCTCCGCGGCGACGCCCACGCGGCGCGGTGCCCCGCACGGGTGCTGCCCGCGCGGCGCTGTGCCCCGCACGGGTGCTGCCCAGGCGGCGGCAGCGCGGCGGCCGCGCGGCGCCCATGCGGGTGCGGCCCCGCTCGGCACCCGCGCGCGGAATTGCCCGCGCGGGTGCTGTCCGTACGGCGGCCACCCGGGTGCAGCGCCCGCGCGGGTGCGGCCCCGCACGGCACCCGCGCGCGGAATTGCCCGCGCGGGTGCTATCCGTGCGGCGGCCACCCGGGTGCGGCGCCCGCGCGGGTGCAGCCCCGCACGGCACCCGCGCGCGGAATTGCCCGCGCGGGTGCTGTCCGTGCGGTGGCCACCCGGGTGCGGCGCCCGCGCGGGTGCGGCCCCGCACGGCACCCGCGCGCGGGATTGCCCGCGCGGGTGCTGTCCGTGCGGCGGCCGTGCGGCGCCCGCGCGGGTGCGGCCCCGCACAGCACCCGCGCGGTTGCGGGCCTGCGCGGGTGCCGCCCGCGCGGCAGCCGCGCGGCGCCCGCGCGGTGCCCGCACGGTTGCGGGTCCGCGCGGGTGCCGCCCGCGCGGTTGCGGGTCCGCGCGGCAGCCGCGCGGCGCCCATTCGGTGCCTCGCGGTTGCGGGTCCGCATGGGTGCCTCTCCTCCGCGCGATGCCCTAGCGGCACCGCGCGCCTCCACCGTCCGTTCCGTGCCCTAGCATGATGACGACGACGGCGACGGTGACGGGTACGGCGGAGAAACCAAGAACTCAAACAAAAGAGACGACGAAAAAATCCCAAATAATTTAAAACAATTATTTTACTAACCGAAGATCGACGGGAAGGTTGTCCGGTCGCGTTCTTGCCTTCGGTTCGGTGTCCGGGAAGATCGGGATCCTTCTCTTTCTCCTTTCCCTTTCTTCCGGCTAGGGTTCCGTCTTTTCTTTTCTTTTTTTTTTCTCTTCTCACCGATTAGGTTTTTTTATTTTCTTCTTTTCTTTTCTTTCCGATAATCGGGATCCCTTATATAGTCGTACTTTATCTTTAATTAATTTCTCTTTAATTCGTACGTAAGAGAATTATTAATTTTCCGTCTGGGATAATTAATTAACTAATTAATTATCCCCTACAAGATAACCCACCTTATCTCTACTGGGTGCAAGATATTTTGCACGGATTCCGATGCACGACTAATCACCGTATCACTTTGAATCCGATCGCACGGTCGGCTTTCTTTTTCCGCGCTCTATCGCAGAAAAATACTAGCACCTCACAATGGCCAACTTTTAAGAATTGAATAATTTTAGTTCACTTAAAGGCTTAAATGACTACATGTAAGTCAAAAATACCCCGAAAGGCCGGATCACTACACCACTCACACTTTATAAAAAGTTTCGTCCCGAAACTTAAATACAAACCCCACTAATCAATTCGGGAAAACATTCCCTCATCTTCGATTCCAGTTCCCAAGTCGCCTCGCGCTCTTCATGGTTGCTCCACTGGACCTTTACATAGGGGATTGTTCGTTTGCGCAACTTCTTGTCCTCTCTCGCCAAAATCCGCACCGGCGTCTCCTCGACGCTTAAATCCTCTCGCAACTCGATGGTGGAGGCATCCAAGGCATGAGAGGGATCGGCTAGGTACTTCCGGAGCATTGAGACGTGGAACACGTTATGGACTCGTTCGAGATTTGGCGGCAGGGCTAATCGGTACGCCACCGGTCCTACGCGTTCTAGGATCTCGAACGGTCCTACGTACCTCGGGCTTAACTTTCCCTTTATGCCGAAGCGTCGGTTCCCCTGGGAGGGCGAAACTCGGAGCAACGCATGTTCACCCACCATGAACTCTAAGTCTCGGCGTCTGTTGTCCGCGTAGCTTTTCTGTCTGCTTTGGGCGGTCAGTAGTCTTGGTCTAATCAATCGCACCTTTGCTTCGGTCTCCTCCACCAAATCTGGGCCCAGAAACTTACGCTCATCCAAGTCGTCCCAGCATATTGGAGACCGACAGCGACGCCCGTACAGGGCCTCGTATGGTGCCATCTGAATGCTGGCCTGGTAACTGTTATTGTAGGCAAATTCCACTAGGGGCAGACACCGTGCCCACCATTCGCCCAGATCCAAAACGCATGCCCGAAGCATATCCTCCATAATTTGTATCACCCGCTCTGATTGTCCATCGGTCTGCGGGTGAAAAGCTGTACTGAAGTGCAACTTGCTTCCCATTGCTCGCTGCAGGCTCTGCCAAAAGTTTGACACAAATCGCGTGTCCCTGTCCGACGTGATGGACGTCGGCACCCGATGCAACCTTACTATCTCGTTGATGTATGTTTGCGCCAGTCGTTCCCGCGCCCACGTCATGTGTATGGGCAGAAAGTGGGCCGATTTCGTCAGACGGTCCACGATTACCCATATTGCATCGTATCCCTGTGACGATCTCGGGAATCCGGTCACAAAATCCATGGTAATCATGTCCCACTTCCACACGGGCACCGGTAAGGGTTGCAATTTTCCTGCTGGACGCTGGTGTTCGGCCTTCACTCGTTGGCACACCAGGCAGTGTGCCACAAACCGAGTCACGTCTCCCTTCATTTTGGGCCACCAGAAGGTCTGTTTGACGTCCTTGTACATCTTTGTTCCCCCGGGATGCGCTGTGTATGGAGCAGTATGCGCCTCCCGCAGGATTTCCTCTTTGAGTTTCGGTAGATCCGGCACACAGATTCGTCACCGAAATCGTATCGTGCCGTCGGAGTTTACTGTGAAATCACCTTCTTGGTCGGCAGTCACTCTATTTCGCACCAGCTGGAGTTGGTCATCAGTCGACTGCCCCTCGAGAATTTTGTCAAGCAAGGTAGGTCTGACCACCAGTGTCAGAAGTTGTTCGACTGTACCCGCTGGTACTACTTCTAGTCTTAATCGCGAAAGTTCCGCAATCAGACTATCTTGTTGGGTGATGGCACTTACCCCTGCCTTCTCGGCCTGCCCCTTACGGCTCAGGGCGTCGGCCACCACGTTTGCCTTTCCCGGGTGGTAGTGGATCGTTAAATTGTAATCCTTCAGTAGCTCGAGCCACCGTCTTTGTCGCAAATTTAACTCCTTTTGGGTGAAAAGGTACTTAATACTTTTATGATCTGAGTACACATTGGAGTGTGCCCCATACAGGTAGTGTCTCCAAAGCTTGAGGACGAACACAACCGCTGCGAGTTCCAAATCGTGCACGGGGTAGTTTCGCTCGTATTCCTTGAGCTGCCTTGACGCATAGGCTATAACTTTTCCCCGTTGCATGAGTACTCCACCCAGTCCGTTTCGCGACGCATCGCAGTATACTTCATAATCCTCCCCTGGTTCTGGCAGGGCGAGAATCGGGGCTCGCGTCAACCTATCCTTGAGCTCCTCGAAGCTCCTCTGACATTTGTCCGTCCAGATAAACTTTTTCCCCTTTTTAGTCAAACGGTTTAAGGGGGTGGCTATCTTGGAGAAACCCTCCACGAAGCGCCGGTAGTACCCGGCTAATCCCAGGAAGCTTCGAATCTCCGTCACCGTCGTCGGTTGGGACCAGTCTGTCACCGAATCTATCTTCTTCGGATCGACTGCGACTCCAGCCACTGAGATTACGTGCCCCAAGAAGCCAACCTCTCGGAGCCAAAACTCACACTTTTTGAGTTTGGCGTAGAGTTTCTGTTCCCGTAGGGTCTGGAGGACTGTGCGCAGATGTTCTTCATGTTCCTCGTCTGTACGGGAGTAGATGAGGATATCGTCGATGAAGACCACCACGAATAAATCCAGGAAGGGTTTGAATACTCTGTTCATCATGTCCATGAACACCGCCGGGGCATTCGTGAGCCCGAACGGCATTACTGTAAATTCGTAATGACCGTAGCGAGTCCGAAAAGCCGTTTTGGGGATGTCCTCCCCCTTGACCTGGACCTGATGATAGCCCGACTGCAGGTCAATCTTTGAAAACACCGTCGCCCCCTGTAGTTGGTCGAAGAGGTCGTCGATCCTTGGCAGGGGGTACTTGTTCTTAACGGTGACCTTATTTATCTCCCGGTAGTCGATGCACAACCGGAGACATCCGTCCTTCTTTCTCACAAACAGGACGGGCGCGCCCCAGGGTGACGCGCTAGGTCTGATGAAGCCCTTATCCAAAAGGTCCTCCAACTGTGCCTTGAGTTCCTTCAACTCCGTGAAGGCCATCCTGTACGGTGCCTTGGTGATGGGTTTGGTGCCGGGAAGTAGTTCAATAGGGAAGTCGACCTCTCGTTCCGGCGGCGCTCCGGGGAGCTCTGCCAGAAACACATCCAAAAATTCCTTTACCACGGGACCGCTGATCCTTATCTGGGGAGCGGCCCTGAACTACCAATCGGCCCATTGGGTTCTCGGCTGCAAGGCATAGGGTGGAGCCTATTTATTCCTTGCATGGCCCTTAACGGGCCCCGAGTACACAAGGTTCTCCTATGCTTCGAAGCTCGCCCGCGCACATCGGCCGGGGGAGGCTTCGCCTAATACTTAAGGATTCTAGAGAGAGGGAGCGAGAGAGAGAGAGTCTAACAGGGGTAGCAGGCTAAGGTGTGACCGGTGCTCCTAATCTAAGAGGGAAAAGTGAAACCAAAAATTTACCTGCCGTTACTAGGTCTGGGACGTCGCGTCCTCCACTGCAGTATCCCGGGGAGCCCGTCCACAGCCCTTGGGCCAGCGTCGTACGGTGTGCTGGGGAAGGGACTTGACGTCTGAGGAGTCTGCGGATTGTTGGTCGTCAGGTGAATCCTTTGGCTGAACGGGGGCCGCAGCACTCTCTGGTCCTTCCTGCTGTGGTGGCGCGGCGGCGGCGGAAGTGGGCCTCTGAGGGCAGAAGGCACGGGAGTGGTCCGGTAAGCCGCACTGATTGCAGTAATGGTACCTCCACGTACATTCTGCCACCGGGTGAGCACCCTTGCAGATTACGCACGGTCCCTGAGGTGGTTTCGCGTCCCTTGCTGGTGTCGGTTCGTCCTTCCGCGCTTTCTCCGGACGTCCTCCTCCTTGGCCCTCCGGGGCGGGGCCCCCTTGTGGAACGGGTGCAGCAGTCTTCCCTGTCCCCTCCGGTCGCGGTGCCGGAGGCCTGGTGGTGCCCGGTTTCCGTGGGCACTCGTAGCGTGCGTGTCCTGGTTTGCCACACCGGTAGCAGTGGTCGTGACTCCATGGACAGTCAGTCACCTGATGCGCCCCACTGCATATGGGACACGGCTTCCTCTGCGGTTTGGATCTTCCTCTCATTGCCTTTCCAAAGTTTCCCTCTGTCCTCGGGCGTTTGAGTGCCGGGCCCTGTTGGAAAGGGTCCTCTGCCGGACTGGGATAGGGATAACTCTGCCGAGCGCGTGTCTCGGCCAGTTCTTGCTCTGCCCGCCGGGCCAACATAACCGCTTCATTAAAAGTAGGGAACCCTGCCGGCGGCATTCCCCGATAGGCGCCGCCCCTGGCGTCCTGCCGGATGCAGTCGACACCCTCAAAATCCTGAGTCAGTATGCCTAGGCGCTCAGTGAGAGTTAGCATTTGCCCCGCTATGTCGCGTAGCTGGTTGCGGAGTAGGCGGTTGGCTGCGGCTACGGGATCCATCCTGTCCATTGAGAATGGTTAGCACTCGGTGGCTGGATCCTGGCCGTTGTCTGCTGTGATACAAAGAAACCACGTTAACCCTAAGGTTATAACCCTAACACCCTGTCTTACGATTACACCTACATTACGTTCCCTTTTCCCCGTACTCTCACGTACTACGCACCTATACCTTGGTTATCTCATGTCTAATTTGCTTGTGGTACCCTACACTGTGGATGTGGATCACGTCTACTATGGTTATGGTTGTTTTTCTCTGATACCATTTAATCTGTCACGCCCCCGGGAGTTTTTGAGTCTATCAAAGCGGAAATTGCGTGTATCATTTTTTTTTTTTTCTTTCTTAACAAGGTATTTTAAACCTCATCCCCGGTGCGTGCCAGACCGCCACATCCACAAATTTTCCCTGCCCACGGACAGAGTCTCCTTTGTATATGCACGGCGTCTCATTTACAACAACATACATCAAACACCCACCATCAACCATGCAATAGACATACATCATCAAGCGGAATATTAAAGCGGCATTAGTGTTTAGAAAGGATAAAGCCAGCGGTTGCAAAACCCGTGCCCACACGGCACTTCGTTTTGAGAAAACCTTTTCGAAATCATTTGGTTTATCATGAAAACGTGCCGCATAAGAAAACATCACCAAAAGAAACGAATATAAAAGTACACCTCATCCACAGCGCTACGTAATACATGTCCACGAATATTAGACCCACAAGCAAATTAACTAAATTAAGCGTAAGAGAAATGAGATAATAAAAACCAAGTGTTCTGACTACGGTTCTCGCGACGCAGTCTCACCGCCCTCCCGGCTAACGCACCTCGTAACACCTGTCATGGAGTGGGTAATGTCAGTGACAAACAAAGTAGATGTCTAATATCAATAAGGAAATAAGGAGCAAACCGAATACACCGGAACCATTTCGCTAAAACCCTGCACATATTAAGCTGGGCCCCAACCCCAGAATTATCAATTAAATTGGGCACCAACCCCAGATTATCAATTAAATTGGGCACCAACCCCAGAATATTTGTCGGAGAGACTAAAGTCTCCCCTCGTGCGCAAACACCTCTTTGATGCTTTTAACCTCTTCGCGGTGCTGGTGTGCTACTTTCAGCGGGCGCGAAGAGGTCCTCACGGTACCCACACCTTTGTGAGGAACACGGGTCGTAAGAGACCACTCTTCCGGAAAAGTACACCCATGCGGAGGCCAATCCGCCTGTGTACGTGCAGCATCCGAAAACGGATTTGCCGAGATCGGCGTGTCATGAGCAGCGCGACCGTAGCCGCTTCAATTGTTAGATAAAAACACAATTATGCGAAAGGTTAAACTGTCCATCTACTTTGTTATATAAATTAAGAGCATTTTAATGACGATAGATGCACTTACTGCACTGGTTGTATTTACAGCAACCGTACCCACCTATTTGAAGAGAAATCGGAACACCTGAATCCTTCGCGCACCCCCGCTACGCGTCTGGACCTAAAGAAAGCCCGCAAGGATAACTATAGTCAAAAGCGTGTACTAACATCTGAAAACACAAGACCCAATTTATTCTTTTTGACGGAAAGGTCCAACACCGTCCGGGTTGACGGAACGGAAATCCCGCGCCGCAGTCGTCGTCCGCCGGAGCCCCGCGCGGTTCGGAACCGCGCGGCGTGTCTTCGCGGCGACGCCCACGCGGCGCGGTGCCCCGCACGGGTGCTGCCCGCGCGGCGCGGTGCCCCGCACGAGTGCTGCCCGCGCGGCGCCCATGCGGGTGCTGTCCGTGCGGCGGCCACCCGGGTGCGGCGCCCGCGCGGGTGCGGCCCCGCACGGCACCCGCGCGCGGAATTGCCCGCGCGGGTGCTGTCCGTGCGGCGGCCACCCGGGTGCGGCGCCCGCGCGGGTGCGGCCCCGCACGGCACCCGCGCGCGGAATTGCCCACGCGGGTGCTGTCCGTGCGGCGGCCACCCGGGTGCGGCGCCCGCGCGGGTGCGGCCCCGCACGGCACCCGCGCGCGGGATTGCCCGCGCGGGTGCTGTCCGTGCGGCGGCCGTGCGGCGCCCGCGCGGGTGCGGCCCCGCACAGCGCCCGCGCAGTTGCGGGCCTGCGCGGGTGCCGCCCGCGCGGCAGCCGCGCGGTGCCCGCGCGGTGCCCGCACGGTTGCGGGTCCGCGCGGGTGCCGCCGGCGCGGTTGCGGGTCCGCGCGGCAGCCGCGCGGCGCCCATGCGGTGCCTCGCGGTTGCGGGTCCGCATGGGTGCCTCTCCTCCGCGCGATGCCCTAGCGGCACCGCGCGCCTCCGCCGTCCGTTCCGTGCCCTAGCGTGATGACAACGACAGCGACGGTGACGGGTACGGCGGAGAAACCAAGAACTCAAACAAAAGAGATGACGGAAAAATCCCAAATAATTTAAAACAATTATTTTACTAACCGAAGATCGACGGGAAGGTTGTCCGGTCGCGTTCTTGCCTTCGGTTCGGTGTCCGGGAAGATCAGGATCCTTCTCTTTCTCCTTTCCCTTTCTTCCGGCTAGGGTTCCGTCTTTTCTTTTTCTTTTTTTTTCTCTTCTCACCGATTAGGTTTTTTTATTTTCTTCTTTTCTTTTCTTTCCGATAATCGGGATCCCTTATATAGTCGTACTTTATCTTTAATTAATTTCTCTTTAATTCGTACGTAAGAGAATTATTAATTTTCCGTCTGGGATAATTAATTAACTAATTAATTATCCCCTACGAGATAACCCACCTTATCTCTAACGGGTGCAAGATATTTTGCACGGATTCCGATGCACGACTAATCACCGTATCACTTTGAATCCCGTTCCGGGGGATCCCAATATCGGATTTCAGATCCGATCGCACCGTCGGCTTTCTTTTTCCGCGCTCTATCGGAAAAAAATACTAGCACCTCACAATGGCCAACTTTTAAGAATTGAATAATTTTATTTCACTTAAAGGCTTAATTGACTACATGTAAGTCAAAAATACCCCGAAAGGCCGGATCACTACAGTTTTCACCTGCGTGCAGTCCTCCAAAAAATCCAGAAAAATCATGGTTGCGATCCTTGCGACGAGTAGATCCAAATCGAGTATTTATACACCTCATTCCGACACCCGTAGGCCAAGTTACAGTCAAAATATTGCGGTACACAACTATCCACAACGCGCTATTCTGCGGAAAAACCGCCACTAAGAAGCTTAATTATCACCTTTGAAGAGTCCTCCAAAAATTCCAATAAAAATACGGGCGCGTTTCTCTCGAAGCGTAGATGTCGATCGAGTCCTCACATGTTGAAATCCGATAACCGAGTGCGGAGATAAAAATTCGACAAGCCTCCGTTATCCAGAAAAACCACCAGCAGAAAAGGGGGTTCAAATATGCCTCGTAAACTGTGCTAAGAACTCAAATTAAAGTCAGGTGATCAACACGGAAATCGAAGGCCTGCCTCTCATGAAACCAATGCCATAAAAATCGTCCAGAATTTCCGTCGGAGTAGCTCTGTGGACCTCGTGGACCGAAAAAAAACGGAAATGGGCCACCGAAGAAGAAACGTCGCACTACGCCGAATAGCTGAAGCCGTCGATGTTGCGCCCTCCAAAAATTCTGAAACTCCCTCGAGAGATGCAGCACAAGATGAGGAACAAAGTTGCTTGAGGGCTCAGTCGCAGAGGAGCTCGGGAAAAGCCCGAAAAATCCAAGGTGAAAGGCTATTTATAGCCCAAGCCCACAATGAAGGGGTTCGGATTCGGGCGCCGGATTCGAGCGCCCGAATCCGGCCCAAACCCAACACTGTGCGCGCCCGAATTCCTCTCGGCGCGCCACATCACCCGCACCGCGCCCCGCACGCCCGGCGCACACGCGCCCGCCAATCGCGGCGCGCCGCGTGGCGACGCTGTCCACGGTGGGAACCGTGGGCCGCGGTTCGCGGCGGCCCAACCGGGTCGCTGCGCCCGCCAATGAGCGGGCGACACGTGGCCTGGCGGGGTCCACCGTACGCCGCGCCCGGCGCGGTGTCGCGCGTGGGTTGACCGGCCACTCCCCGCGCGCCAAGTGTCCAAGCCGAAGTCCGCTGGTCCCGGTGCACGCCCAAGTCCGTGGACCAGCCTACCCGCCGCCGCACACGCGCCAACCCGCGCCCGCGCCGCCGCGCTCCGCCGCCTGCCCGCGCCGCCGGTGCTGCCCTAGCCTGCCGGAATAGTAACAAAGTGCCTCGAAATTCGTGTTTTGCCATCCGAACTCCGAAAAATACAAGTAAATAGTCCATTTTCATTGTTTTCGCGCGCTGAGTCCAAATCCGATGTCCGTTTTGCCAAATTCCACTTCTACAATTTGTCGAAGGCATCCGGACAGGTAAACTTAATCCAAATTTCACGCTGGGTCCAACCTTGAGGCCCGATTTGCGCACAAACACCTCCATCACACCGAATAAGGCTCCAGAAGTTGCCGGACACACTGCAAAAGCTCTGAGGAGATCCGGGTCATCACATCCTCCCCCACTAAAAGAAAGTTTCGTCCTCGAAACTAACACAACTCAAAAAGGGAGTCTCAAATACAAAAGGGTAGGTACTCATCATCACCGTTTCCAGCTCCCAAGTCACCACTCACACCCCATGATTACTTCTCAATAACAACAACAACCGGTACGGCATGGACCAATTGCGCAATTTCCTCATCTCACGAGGCAGAATTCGCAATGAGCGTCCCTCGTACTCAAAACACTCACAGATCTCAAATGGGGCGAGTCGATCAAGGGCGAGGGATCCAAAAGTATAACACTCCTGAGCTAAGATGTGAAAAAACCTCGGGGACTCCAGAAGTCTAGGGAGAGGAAAAAAAAACAACCAGTGCAACACACACCAACACCACACCCCGGGTGCCAACTCAACAAGGGCAACCCGAAACACCCCTACACAATCATCCAAGAAGGAAAGGGGCCCTAACAAGCTGGGGTCCTCACTCGGTCACTCTCGGATCCTGACCATCCAAGTGGACTACACAACCGCAGGCTACAATCAAAAGGGACCCCCCAAGGACACAACCTCAAGCCCTGTTCGCCTCAATAATTCCACACAGCGCGGAGCTGTGGAATCATCAAACTCAACTCCAGACAGCTCTCCCGCTCAAAATATCCGCCACTTCAATGGCTTTGTCGGGGTGATACAAAATGCTCAACAATAACCCAACGGTAACTCCACAGCCACTATGGGAGGCATCACTATCACTCGCAAATCATCTCCCATCACTGGCAATGATAAATTGGCGTTGATCTCAGTCTCATCATCCGTTTGTCAAGCTCTGCTGACACACTGCCCAGTCCAAGAAGCTCCTCACCACAACAATAAATGTCGATCTCAGCCAATCTCGAATAGCATCCACTTTGTCCGGATTTCCACCGCCGCTACTACGGCTAGAATAATGTGGCCCACGAAGGTAAGCTTCCGAAGCTAAAACTTGTACCACAACAACTTGGCATACATCTTCTTCCTCACAGACATTGTAGCACCATCCACAAGTGCTTATCATGCTCCAAGTCACTCAGGAAGTAGATCAAAATATCCTTGGAAAATGCTGCTACCAATCCGTCCAAGTACAGCAGGAACATACAATTCATCAAATCATAAAGACGGCAGGGCATTAGTCAATCCACTAGGCCTCACTATGAGCTCATAATGCCCCTATCGTCTCCTGAACGTCGTCTTGGCAAAATCCTCGACTGTATAATTCCAAATAGATACTTGCATCATGAAAGAACATCTGCCGGAGTATAACTCCCTCAAAAGGTCCTAAATAATACCTGGACCTACCTGTGCTCAAACCACAAAAGAACCCTCACTGTTGTGTATCAGCGACGTGGCATCACCACCGTGTATCAACGGCGTGGCACCAGGTCAAACAGACCCCTCGATCCATCAGATCTTGCAACTGCGCTAACAGCTCTCTCAGCTTTACTGGTGATATCCAATGAGGTGCTGTCGAGGTTGGCGCGGTTCCCAGAACTATGTCAATCGCAATCTCAATCTCCCTAACCGGCGGCATCAACATCAGCTCAGATGGACTCACACCCGGGATCTCATGGCAATAGGGATATTCTTGAGTCCCGGTGCCGCCGTAGGCACCTCTTACACTGTCGCTGTAACCTGAGTGCTCTAATTGTCTCTAAAAACAAGCCTCCTCTTGTCTGCCTTGCAGAAGGTCAAAGTCCTCTCTCTCCGCAGTCAAACATCATGTGGTACTATGCCAACCAATCTCAGGCACTGGGTCAACACACCAACTACCTCAATACCAAAAAGTCTACCGGTAAAACTCGTGGTCTCAACTGCACCGGACATGATCCACCAACTTCCTTCACATGCACAACACCGACAGGAACCTGTACCTCTAGTGCACATGATAACGACTCTGCCTCGTCATCAAGGTCCAGTCTGCCAGAAAATATGTATACCAATCACATAGGGAACACGACCTCTGCTTCTGCTCACACTGAGGCGACGAATGGGGTCCTCCGCAGATAACACATCCACGCTACCGCCACTGCCGATACTAATGCTGGTACTGCTATCGGGGTCCACCCGACCTCTGGCGTCTTAGAAATCCACGATCCTGGGGAGGGAAATCGGGAATGCCTCTGCCGGCCGATCTGTCCTCCATCACCTAGCGCCAAGCGCCTCTATCCAGAACTCGCCTCTGGCGGCAGATCCCTATCCAAAGGAACTACAACGCCACGCTCCATACTCAACGCCTACTCCACGAGGCATCTAAAATTTGAAACGGAGGGACCGAATGAAATGAAAGATATCCTGGCGCAATCCACTCCTAGACACACATATCCTATGCGCCTCGTCCTTCTAAACATGGAGCGCGCAGTTCAACAACTGCGTAAACTCTTTGACATAAGGAGGCTCTCAAGTAATCTCTCCATTACCACCAACCACGATTCTGCCTCCACAAGCTCCAAACTCAATCCTTACGAATCGGGGTGGTTCATCTGCCAAATTGGCTCAATCGATCGATGATGTCCCACAGCTCATCTGCTGTCAACTATCCACCCTGCCTCGGTGCCTCGGCACTAAACGTTGGCACGGAGGGGGGCTACTCAGTGCTCAGACAACTGTGTCACCAAAACCAGCTGCTCACTCCGCCGCTGATATGCCACTAACAATCCTGCCATCTGGGTCCGGAGCTCTCTGACCTCAATCTGGGTATCCGGCTCAAAGCCAACCGCTCAAGCTCAATTGCTGTGACAGGATGCACACGGGTCAAAACCCAGCGTCGGGGAGACACCGTTCACCACGACAAACTGCAAAACAGCACACAACAACAACTCGACCCAATCTAGCGAAAGTCTAAAGCAAGTCACCCATTCCACAGCATTATGTTGTCTGCAGCCAACATAATCACTTAGGAGAATAAACATGCCAATCACTCATCCCGTCCTTTGGGAGAGGTATAAAACTCAATCAGGACTCTCGGTATAAATCACGACTCTCACGAAGTCATCCAAGGGTCAAACCATAAGCCTAGGGTTTCTAAGTCCACCATTACCTACAACCTAGGCTCTGATACCACTCTAATCTGTCACGCCCCGGGGTCGAAACTGCGCACCGGGCTCGCCAACAGATCTGCCGCCTATGCAAAACCTCGCATAGGCGAAGCGTCCTACCTGCAAGAAAAGGTACTACAACTAAACAGATATCAGAGCTATAAAAATAAAAACTGCTGTAAAACTAAAAACCAACCATTTGTACATCTGGAAATAATAATACAATATCCATCTCCCAAAAATGATCAAATACAAAATCCTCAGATACAATAACCTAGAACTCAACAGGGAGGATAACCTGAAATAATACATCAGTGTACATGCTCTTAGTACAAGTCATATCCTCACTACAATAATCTCTCAAAAGTGGAAACAAAATAATCTACTGATTGTACAACAAATCTCCAATGTGGGAGTACAGCTACTCTCCAAAGATAGGTACGGATCTAACTCGCGACTCCCTCGCCTCGAACAGCAACCCCAAAATCAGCAATACTCGCTAAGACTCTGCAAAATAAAGGAGAGAAAATAAAGAGGAGGGGGAAAACCCCCAACGGGTGTGAGAACTACACCAAAAAGGGAGTTCTCAGTGGGTACCACCACCAGGCCCGACGATCTGCCCACTAAGTCTACTAGAGGCATAAGATAATCATGCAGTAAAAAAAAAAACTGAACAAGAAAGCTGGAGATACTCTACAGCTACCATGCCTCTATCTAAATGCTCAAAAGGGGAAAAACCAATGAAAGGTATGCAACCACTCGCACACGCGGTGCACGATCGACCCAATCGAGCTGACTGCCACATCTGGTCCAGTCAAGCCTGCGCCTCCCTAGTATATCAACGTAGGGTGTCCAATCGGACTAACTCGCTATCGAATAATGGCACATGCAGGCTATAGTCGAAATCCACACTCTCTCTAAGAACGGATAGACTCAATATCGTCAAACATCTCAAACAACGGTCAAAGTACTCACAACAACCCGGGACCACCGTCAACCCAAACGGTTTCCGACAACACTAGCACTGGTCTAATCACAACTACCAGGCTCCACTCAGCCCCCAAGCAAGAGTGCAACAACAAAAGTATCTGTCTGAATAAACCCAATCAATGGACCAGTAAAAACTGGCACTGCCTGCTCTACTGTCGAACTCAAGAACTCAGTAGCGGGATCGGCACACATGGCTCGAACCCGCGGGATTGGCACACATGGCTCGAATCCCAGTATAAGTAACAGACCGGCACACATGGCTCGGTCATAAGCCTACATCCGGAGTGGCACTCGAGGGTAGCGACCCACACGAGTAAAGTATCTCTGTCACAAGTATCACGATATAGCAGGACTGGATCACGACTCTGATCGAAGTGGAAAAATCCAGCCACTAAGGAAAACCCGATCCCCAATCTGATGCACAAGTAAACATCCGGTCAACCGCCCAATGTCCGCGGTCGCCGCAATATCCCACAAGTCCACAATCTGGTACAACAACCAACATCCGGTCAACCGCCCAATATCCGCGGTTGCCGGAACACCCACAACCCACAATCAAATCCAACCTGTCCCAGACACAAAGTCTCGACTACACTATCCCAAACCCCTGCTCGAACCCGAGCAACATGAATCACCTAACTAACGAATAAGGAGAAAGGAAGCAAACATGGTTTCTCCTAAGTCAAGTTCCAACATGATAGTATAGCAGTAAAAGATGGCCTATCTAGATGTCCATACAAGCATGCATTATCCTCAAGGAAGATACAAGATAATTAACAAATAGTAGCTCCACATAAGTATAAGCACATGCCAGAATGACTAATGAACTACACCTGTCCATAATCCATGATCCATAATTCATAATAACTCCTCAGAGTAATACCCGCATATAGCTACATCATCCTGTCCCCTTGAATGATCAGTCCTCACGAAAGGCTATGTGCTAACATGGCATGCTAACAAATTGCTACTATAATATATCAATTCCACATAAATATGCCAATGGGTAATCGAGCATGAACTCTATCTCATCTAGTATAACATGAACATAGCCATCTAGAATGCTAGATCTCAAATCCTCTAAAGCATGTACAATAATCAAGTAAGCATCAATCCACATGATCAATGCCACTTTCCACGCTTACATCTCAATTCTATTAGTTGTACCTTAATCATGCATGTTATAAGTCACAGAGGGTAACAATCCCTTAGGTAAGCTTTCCCTAATCACCAACATGGATATCCGAATCATGCAAGTCCTCATAATATATAACATGAATATTAATCTTGCAATTCTCTTAGACAATCAACATTACTAAGCTTACCTCTCAATCACAAACAATGTACCCTAAACATGCATGCATTCTATCAGATAGAATTAGAGAACCGTCCACCGGTTCTGGGGACGAGGCAACCCACCTGTAACGCTTTCTGCAGGCAAAGCCGAAGTCAGTGAAGTGCGTAGTCACACGCTATCAAAATTCACCGAAACTTCACCCTCGGTACTCAGTCGCCCAAGCCTCTGCTCCAACCAACATCACAACCACAACACACTAATCAATACCCCAAATCGCACCCGCTGTTTTGCAAAACACACAAAGATGAGGGTTTTCACCTGCGTGCAGTCCTCCGAAAAATCCAGAAAAATCACGGTTGCGATCCTCGCGACGAGTAGATCCAAATCGAGTATTTATACACCTCGTTCCGACACATGTAGGCCAAGTTACAGTCAAAACATTGCGGTACACAAAACTATCCACAACGCGCAATTCTGCAGAAAAACAGCCACTAAGAAGCTTAATTATCACCTTTGAAGAATCCTCCGAAAATTCCATTAAAAATACTGGCGCATTCCTCTCAAAGCGTAGATGTCGATTCAGTCCTCACATGTCGAAATCCGATACCCGAGTGCAGAGATAAAAATCCGACAAGCCTCCACTTTCCAGAAAAACCACCAGCAGAAAAGAGGGTTCAAAGATGCCTCGTAAACCGTGCTAAGCACTCAAAATTAAGTCAGGTGATCAACACGGAAATTGAAGGCCTACCTCTCGTAAAACCAACACCGCAAGCATTGTCCAAAAATTCCTTTGGAGTAGCTCTGTGGACCTTGTGGACCGAAACGCGATGGAAATAGGCCACCTAAGAAGAAACGTCGCACTGCGCCGAATAGCCGAAGCTGTCGATGTAGCACCCTCCAAAAATTCCGAAACTCCCTCGAGAAATGCAGCACAAGATGAGGAACAAAGTTGCTTGAGGGCTCAGTCGCAGAGGAGTTCGGGAAAAGTCCAAAAAATCCAAGGTGAAAGGCTATTTATAGCCCAAGCCCACAATGAAGGGGTTCGGATTCGGGCGCCGGATTCGGGCGCCCGAATCCGGCCCAAACCCAACACTGTGCGCGCCCGAATTCCTCTCGGTGCGCCACGTCACCCGCTCCGCGCCCCGCGCGCCCGGTACACACGCGCCCGGCACACACGCGCCCGCCAATCACGGCGCGGCGCGCCGCGTGGCGACGCGGTCCACGGCGGGAACCGTGGGCCGCGGTTCACGGCGGCCCAACCGGGTCGCTGCACCCGCCAATGAGCAAGCGACACGTGGCCTGGCGGGGTCCACCGTGCGCCGCGCCCGGCACGCTGTCGCGCGTGCGTTGACCGGCCACTCCCCGTGCGCCACGTGTCCAAGCCGAAGTCCGCTGGTCCCGGTGCACGCCCAAGTCCGTGGACCAGCCTGCCCGCCGCCGCACACGCGCCTGCCCGCGCCCGCTCCACCGCCTGCCCGCGCCGCCAGTGCTGCCCTAGCCTGCCGGAATAGTAACAAAGTGCCTCGAAATTTGTGTTTTGGCATCCGGGCTCCAAAAAATACTAGTAAATAGTCCATTTTCATCATTTTCGCGCGCTGAGTCCACATCAGATGTCTGTTTTGCCAAATTCCACTTCTACAATTTGTCGAAGGCATCCGGACAGGTAAACTTAATCCAAATTTCGCGCTGGGTCCAACCTTGAGGCCCGATTTGCGCACAAACACCTCCATCACAGCGAATAAGGCTCTAAAAGTTGCCAGACACACTACAAAAGCTCTGAGGAGATCCGGGTCATCACATACATGGGGACACTTTCATGCTTATATGGACATCTAGATTGGCCATCTTTTACTGCTACACTTTCTTATTAGGACTTGACTTAGGAGAAACCATGTTGACTTTTTCTCCTTTTTTATTAAGTTGCATACTATATATTGCTCGGGTTCAAGCAGGGTTGTAGGATAGTGTAGCCGAGATTATCGAGTTTGGATTGGTTGTACCAGATTGGGGATTTGTGGGGTGTTGCGGTGACTGCGGATATTGGGCGGTTGACCGGATGTGTACTTGTGCATCAGATTGGGGATCGGGGTTTCTTTAGTGGATGGGTTTTCCCACTTGAGCATAGTCGTGATCCAGTCCTGCTATATTATGATACTTGTGACAGAGATACTTTACTCGTGTGGGTTGCTCCCCTCGAGTGCCACTCTAGAGTGTGCTATTACACCGGGCAGGTGCCGGTGGGTTATTGGGTTCGTGATATCACTTCGGTGCTATCCGTAGGCTGGCAGGCCCGATGATGATGACAGAGCAGGCAGTACCGGTCTTTATCACTTCGGCGCTATGCGTAGGCTGGCAGGCCCGATGATGATGTTGGGTTATATGTAATAATGGATCTAAATAGGGGAAAAACACCTAGAGGGGGGTGAATAGGTGTAAACAATAAACACTCAAAAAATCATTGCGCAATAAAAACCCAATGCGGAAATATAAATGAACACGCAAGATTTTTACGTGGAAAACTCCAAACCGGAGTAAAAAACCACGGGACCGATAACACGGTGAAATCCACTAGAATTAAACACGTACAAGGTGATATACCGTACTCACAGACGACTCAACCTTTTCCATATGCTCCTAGTTGATCTTCTCCGCTCGCTCCGCAACGCGTCTCGAATCCACGATCTGCGTCCAACGCCGAATCCACGGCGTCCAACGTCGAGTCCACGACGTCTGACCGAATCCACGGTCTTCACCCAGTAGCACGCTTCGAATCCACGAACGTACCTCGCTCCGAATCCACGAGAGCGGTTGCACCTTGAATCCACAAGGCCACGCGAGTCCACGCGCCGATTTTGGGGTAAATCGTTGTTTTTGGGTGGTGATGATCCGCCGAATACTTAGATCAAAGATAGATAGGAAATACCATCTAAGTATTCATTAGTTTGATTCAACTCAAGATGTGAGTATGAAAACCTAGAATCAAACTAATCAATATAGATGAAGAAACATAGAGTAATATCTAATGATTTCCTTTCTTCTCTATATGTGGATCTTAGGCCGTATAAAAAATGACGGCTTGTATGTGGATTTACGGCTTATGTGGATTAACCCTAGAAAAAGAATCATAGGGTCTATTTATAGGTTAGAAACCCTAGGAAGAAGATAAGGATCAAAAACTGTCGTTTCTGGAAATTTTTACGACGGCGATCCGGATCGGATTAGCTGTGATCCGGATCGTCGTAACGAGTCAGGCAATTCCAGAGAAACAGGGTTCGGGATCCGGATTGTAATGCACGATCCGGATCGTTCATGAATTTCAGCAAATTCCCATGTTCGGGATCCGGATCGAAATGACTATGATCCGGATCGGATTTGCCAATGAACAAGCACCCTTCGGGATCCGGATCGGACTGTCTGATCCGGATCCTGAACATGTCCCATGTCCAGTTCTTGATTTTTATGCAATAAAAAATTCTTCCAAGTGTTTCTCCACTACAAGAAGTATTCGGATCACCAAAAATATTTAGTTAAACTTACCTGATCCTTTTGAATTCTTCTTTCTTGAGATTGAGGTATATGATCCAAACTTCATTCATCTTCAATCTTCAAGACTTAACACTTTCACGAAATGCGCCAAAACAAAATCCGTAACAATCTCCCCCTTTGGCGGTTTCGTGACAAAACACAGATCCACTAAAGAAAATTCAAAAAAGATATTTTTGTTGCTATCACCATACAACAAAAATTTACAATGGAGATCCAATACAAGAGATAAACGCCTAAAACAGACTCTAGACTTAGACATCTGTACTCTCTGCAAAAAGAAATCATTCTTGACAAAAAGAGATCGTTAGATACCTCAAGAATATTTAGCATTCAAAACCTAACAGAGATAGAGTTTATGCTCACCATGACATTGAGTAATTCAGATATGTAATAAGATCACAATCAAACATTGACATATCTTCTAAGCAATAAGATTCCAAATGTCATAACTTTGCTTTGTTAGTAATCAAACAACTTGTTAGTAATAATACATGTCCAAATAGTTAGTCGAATAGTTAGTAGGGACATGCAACAAATCACAAGATAAAACCAGAAGTTGTGATACTTACCTTTCACCAAAGTCAAAGTTTGTTCAAAGTTCTCACCAAAAGTTCTCACTAAACTCTCTCCCCCTTTTTGTCACAAAGGAAGCCAAAAATTCAAAATTTAAGGAGAGTTAAGAAGTTCACAAACAAGAAAAACCTGAGAACTAAAACAAAAAAAACTGAAAACTTAAAACCTGCACAAAGAAAGAGGTTAAAGAAAATAAAGTTCCTGCACAAGAGAATTAGTAGACAAACGATTCAAACACTTGAATCTGAGTCATCCGAGGCGGTGTATCCCATTTTCGAGAACGTTTTCTGCATTAACTTCTTTATCGACGAGGCCGTCTTGGTTAATGTGATTTGGGATGCTGTGATTATCTCGAGTTCCTCGGAGATTCGCCTCTGCTCTTTGTTGATCTGCTCTTGTTGAAAAGATAGGCGCTGTTGTTGCTTGAGAATCGAAGTTACCGATGCTTGATCATCCGCGTCGGGTGCTTGTTGAGACGGTGAGGCAGAGGTGCCGACACAAGGTTTCTTTCCAGTGGAGGGTGTCGGAGTAACATGTGGTAATTTGTGAAGTGACTTCACAATCGTTGACTCATCTATCATCCCCCAACAGTATTGATATGATGTCGAGCTTATATCAATTTCAAACTTTTGCAAGATCCTCATGATGATTAATGGAAATGGAAGTCGCTCAGAAGGATGAGGATGCACAACATATCTTGACATTCTATTCCAAATTATGTAGGGGATGCTCATGTTCAATCCTACAGCCTCAGAAGGATGACCTATGAGATATAAGAACAGCATTCTATCCCATCTCACTAACTTGGTCTGCATGTTAGGAAGAATGTTGTAACATGTGATGAAATTAAGAAATCGGTACTCCAGTCGAAGATGTTTGGATTTTACACTTTTGCCATCAGCTGATTTAGTTCCTTCCAAACAAATTTTTTCTATCACGGTCTGCCACAAGGTATTCGTCAAACTTCTTCCCGTCAAATAGTTAATCCCCGATGTTTTGGATCCCATTCCAAGGACTTCGCCGATTAACTCCGGAGTGATTTTAAGTTTCATCCCTTGGATATTTGTATAGAAATGCATTGAGCCACGTTCATCATCTTGAAGATGCCTTGCATTCGTGTAAAAGGTTCTTACACGATACAGACAATACCCAAGTAATTCGGGGAATCGGCAGACTTGGATGAGATTTGCTTGCTCAATTAAAGTTCCAAACTTTGGTGAGTGATTTCGGAGAGCTTCAATGTTGACATGTCGTTCACCGATACATTCACGATGTTCAAAAGCTCGAAGGCGATCAATGCTGACGAACACTCCTTCCACCCGAGGCGGGGAGTCAGGAACCATTGGCTTGCTAGCATTAGCCTCTCGTGCTTGTCCAAAGCGTCGAGCAAGTCGTTTCCTTTTTACCGAGACGGTCGGTGACGTCATAGGTGCTTTTCCTGTGTCAATGGGTGCCTTTCCTTTTGATCCACTGGAAGGCTTTTGTTCAGGTTTAACGGGCATTGATTCATCATCATCCTATAACACGTCCCAGTCTACTTCATCATTATTTGCTTCAGTTTCCGAGTCACTAATCAGATCAAATTCACCTTTTCGTTGAAGTTTCTTGGCTCTTTTCAGTTTATTGGTTGCTCGAGTATGAACCATAGTAGCCAGAAGAAAAATGATCCAAGTGATCACCATTGCTATTGGTTTCTTGAGAAAAGAAATCCTGTGAGCAACAACTCAAGAACACGAAAAAAATTGTTAATTTTCAAAGATTAGAAAAATTGTACCCAAACAATCATTATCGTGTAGAGAGACTAGGAATCAAATTAGTTTTGCAAAAGGAAATTTAAAAATAGATCAATTGCGTGATTTTGGAAAATTCCCATTATATGCCCTAAAACCGAATTTTCAGAAATCGAAGCCCAAAAATTCGTTAATCAAGAGAATACCTAGCATATAATCAAAACTAATCTACCCAGAGTTCTTATTTCAAAAGAGATTTGACCAAAAATCATTCACAAATGAAAAAGTTCCATGATTTCTACTCACGTTTTGAGTAAACAAGGAAAAACAGTGAAAAACCGAGATTTTGATCAATAAAACTTACTTGGAATCGAAGAACTCGAGTTTGAAAGGCTCCAAGAAGGATGAAATTTAGAGAGAGAAACTCTGGAGTCTTAAGAACAAAAGATTGGAATAAAAGAAATCAAAATCCCTCTTGTTCTAATAAAACCCTAGCCGTGATCCGGATCGGATCGAGATTTCGATCCGGATCGGCTACCCGCAGGAAACACCTGCGTTCGGGATCCGGATCATTCATGTCCGATCCGGATCGGCTCCAACTTTTTCTTCAGAATAATTTAGAAAAATTCAATAAAATCCGGAAAAAGTATGTAAGCATTTTAGCACATCAACTTTAAACAAAAATCATCGTTTCATGTCAAGAGAAATAAATTATGTTAAATCTATCAATAACATTCAAATAATGACATGAAAATTTACAGAAATTAAAACCTTTAAAGTTGATCAAGTTCAAACACATCCATCATGATCTTATGAGTACGGCGTTTATCAAATCATTAAAATGATAAAGAAAATGAATTACCAAGATCAATAGATGTTTGAAATCCCAAATAAATTATATAATGTATCTAGTCAATCTGTTGAAGAGAGTGGCTCTTTGAGCATCTTTCATTTAAAAATCCCACCTTATACCAACCTTGAAATTTGACGGAGTCAAGTATTTCAATCATGCATTTTATTTAATCAAAAATTACAAACCCATGCTTGGTATACATGTGGTAGCTGCACACAGTACTCGGACGACCGAGGTGGTAGCTCTTTCCTCCATGTGGTGGTAGTTTTCACACTCCTCATTGGGATGTAACTCTTTCCACATCTTTTGAGCATTTTACATTTCTTTGACTCCCCCTCAATTGGCTATCAATTAATTTAAGATATAAAGTATTCAACCAAGGATTGATCTCGAATTCATACTCAACCAAATAGTCAAATAAGATAAAAACAATACCAAGAGATCATTGAGAGAGAAATTGACTTTGATCAATTAAAAAATGATTTAATTTAAATAAATGATCAATGCATCAACTGAATTATTATGATATCCAAAGCATAATAAATTTCTAATTATATAAAAGGATGCAAGTAAAGTCAATAATACACATGCTCAATTAATGTACTATGTATAAACATAGATAAAGAACAAAAACACAAAAACAAAACCTAACCTAAGCAAAAGTTTCAAAAAGAAGTTTATTTCAAGGAAAGCATTCCAATTGCTTTACGCAAATGAATAAAACGTTTTTGATCCAAAGGTTTTGTTAAAATGTCAGCTAATTGATCTTCAGTTGAAATATATGACAGTTGAAGAGTATTTGATTCAACTATCTCTCTAAGAAAATGATATCTAAGTTCAATGTGTTTTGTTCTAGAGTGCAACACAGGGTTTTTGGAAATGTTTATAGCACTAGTGTTGTCACAAAGAATTGTTACCGAAGTTGCTGAAATCCGGAAGTCGCTCAACACACTTTTCATCCAAATGAGTTGGGTTGAACAACTACCCGCTGAGATAAATTCCGCTTCGGCAGTCGAGAGTGCAATGCAGTTTTGCTTTTTACTGTGCCATGCAACAAGGCAGTGGCCTAAATAAAAACATGCACCACTCGTACTTTTCCGATCATCCACAGATCCTGCCCAATCGGCATCTGAGTATCCAATAATATCTAGACTTGTTCCCATAGGATACCAAATTCCGAAATTTATGGTTCCTTTAATGTATCGGATGATCCGTTTCACCGCTTTCAGGTGAACCTCCTTTGGTGCAGATTGATATCTCGCGCAGATCCCAACACCAAAAGATATATCCGGGCGACTAGCCGTGAGGTAAAGTAGACTTCCAATCATACTCCGATAAAGTTTCTCGTCTACATTCTCACTAAAAGATTCACTTCCTAATCCTTTATTGCTAGTTCCCATTGGAGTTGGAAAATCTTTACAATTTTCTAGATCAAACTTTTTGACCAACTCCAAAGCATACTTGGATTGACACAAATGGATGCCTTCGTCACACTGTTTCACTTGCAATCCAAGGAAATAAGTCAATTCGCCCATCATTGACATCTCAAATTCGCTTTCCATGGTTTCAGCGAATTTAGAAGCATCATTATCTCTTGTCGCACCAAATACAATGTCATCGACATAGATTTGTGCTACAATGAAGTTATTTTGATAATACTTCACAAAGAGAGTCCTGTCAGCTCCCCCTCGAGTATAGCCCTTATCCAATAGGTGCTTTGTCAACCTTTCGTACCATGCTCGCGGTGCTTGTTTTAAACCGTAAAGAGCCTTTTTCAAACGAAAAACATGGTTAGGTAGTTTACAGTCTACAAAACCTTTCGGTTGAGCCACATAAACTTCCTTATTTAAAAACCCATTTAAAAACGCGCTCTTAACGTCCATTTGAAACAATTTTATTTTAAAATGACAAGCTATCGCGAATAATATACGAATGGACTCGAGTCTAGCTACAGGGGCGAAAGTTTCATCAAAGTCTATACCTTCTACTTGAGAGTAGCCTTGAGCAACTAAACGTGCTTTGTTCCTGATGATGGTACCATCTTCATTTTTCTTATTCTTGAAAATCCATTTGGTACCTATCACATTGTGTTGCTTTGGAGGCTTTGTTAATTCCCAGACTTTGTTTCGCTCAAACTGATGGAGCTCTTCCTGCATTGCTTTAATCCAGTAGTCATCCTGAAGAGCTTCATCGATGTTCTTTGGTTCGATCAAGGAAACGTAGCAAGCGAATCCACAAACCAACTGTCTCCGAGTTTTGACTCCTTCTTGTGGGTCTCCAATGATGTTTGATTCAGGATGATCCTTGGAGATGCGTAACGTTTGTTGTAACGGAGTACTCGGAGGTACATGAGATTATTCCTGCACATCAGATAAACTTGAAGAACCATTAGATGCATCATTAATATTGGAAGTATTATCATGAGAAGATGCACTTACAGGAGTATCATCATCAAGAGAGATATCGAGGGTAGATTTTTCAGATGCAAAGTGAAAAGCTTCATATACTTTAACATTTATAGATTCTACAATCGTTTTAGATTCCATGTTAAATACCCGATATGCTCTGCTATTTGTAGAATAACCCAAAAAGATCCCTTCGTCACTTCGAGAATCGAACTTACCAAGATTTTCGCGATCACGCAAAATAAAACATCGACTCCCAAAGATACGAAAGTATTTGATATCCGGTTTTCTACTAAACCACAGCTCATATGGTGTATTTAAAGTTCCTGGGCGCAAATACACTCGATTAATGACATAGACAGCGGTGTTCACAGCCTCAGGCCAAAAATATAGCGGTAAATTCCGGCTATGAAGCATCACACGCGCCATCTCTTGAACAACCCTGTTTTTGCGCTCAACAACACCATTCTGCTGAGGTGTATAGGGTGCCGAGAATTCATGTTTTATGCCGTTGGAAGTGCAAAAATCAATGAATTTGGAATTAATGAATTCTCCACCTCTATCACTTCTAACACGAATGATCTTTTCATTCTTTTCAATCATAATACGATGGCAAATCTCATAAAAAGAATCAAACGTATCAGCTTTCTCTTTAAAAATGCTACCCTGAAAACCTAGAGAATCATCAACCAATAAGAAAATATACCATTTACCTCCCAAAGATGGTTGACGGGTCGGCCCCATTAAATCCATGTGCAGTAATTCCAAGGGCCGTTTGGTACCAACGTGGTTCAGGTTCTTGTGTGCAGCCCTTGATTGTTTTCCCTTAAGACAACCTCTGCACACAATGTTGTTTTTAAATAGAAGTTTAGGAACCCCCTTAACCACGTCTTTATTTGAAATCTTTGCTAGTTCTTTAAAATTTATGTGACCTAGTCTTTCATGCCAAAGTGTTTCATTATCCAAAGAAACTAGGTTACATTTTTCTGAAATTTTATTAGGAACAACATAGCAATTGTTTTCATATCTAACCCCTTTTAAAAAGAAGACATGGTCCTTATCAGTTACAACACATTCAACAGATGAAAAGTTAACTGAAAAACCATTGTCGCAAAGTTGACTTATGCTAATGAGGTTAGTCTTAAGGCCATCAACAAATAACGCGTTTTTCAAAATCGGGCCATCTGGAATAGCTACTGTTCCTTTTCCAACAATTTTGGAAGATCGACCGTCTCCGAAAACAACGAGTCCTCCGGAGATTTTCTCAAAGTTTTGAAAACTATTTTGTCACCGGTCATGTGACGGGAACAACCGCTATCCAGATACCAAGACGAATTATCATAAGCATGCAAGGAAACATTAGTAACAAGACAAGGGAAGATTTCACCTTTGCGCAACCCAAAACCTTTTGGAATGCGTCGGTAATGGTCGTGAGGCTATTCTCCTAGGTGAAGGCGTCTTGTTAGATCGATTGCTTCTCCTTGATGATGTCGTCTTGCGCGGTGAACTACCAAGTCTCTTTTTCTTTTCCTTTGATGATTGCATTTGATTTCTGAGGAATCACCTTTTTGGTAGTCGTTGCAAGAATTGTCTGAGTTGAGCGTTTGGCCCTGTCTTGCAATATCTCCTTATGTGCCCTGAAATACCACAACGAAAACATACCTTAGCGCTTGACGATCCCGAAAGGAAGAAGTAGGTTGTTGTCGTTGTTTGTCGTGAATTCCGGTGTCGGAGAAGGAGATACCGACTGAGGCACAAAAACTGTCCCACTCACTCGAACTTGGACTGTTTCCAGTTTGAGTGTATCCGAGGCCGACCGATGTGTTTGACCAAGACCAAGAAGCTTATCCAACTTACTCCTTCCAGAAGAAAATCTCTTAAGTCATCCTTGTTAGTTGGAAAATGGTCTTTGTCATTTCCAGTTTATCCTGTTGGGCCTCGATGTAGAGCTTTGAGAATTGATTGGCCGCCGCTTTATCCACAGTTTTGTA
>CM055063.1:21026919-21048898 GCA_029204045.2 Tillandsia leiboldiana | reverse complement strand
GGTTATTGCGGTGACCGCGGACTTTGGGGCGGTTGACCGGATGTTGACTATTGCATCAGATTGGGTATCAGATTTGTTCTAGTGGATGGTGTTTTCCACTTTTTGAGTACTATTGCATCAGATCGGGGTTTTGTTAGTGGACGGAGTTTCCCACTTTGATCATAGTCTTGATCCAGTCCTGCTATTATGAGACAGTGGTTACAGAGATACTCGATACAGTGATGCTTGATACAGTGATACTTTACTCGTGTGGGTCGCTCCCCTCGAGTGATACTTTACTCGTGTGGGTCGCAGCCAACACCTTCAGCATAGGGTGTTTTACGCCTGTGTCAGCTAGGTTGCTGGCAAAGTATGGTTAGTAAGGTCCAGTAAGAGACCGACTCGCGAGGTAAATGGTGATTGCTATGTCGCAAGAGCCAAGTTGCAGTGCCCTGAGGGTTAGGGCAAGAAAGATTTACGAGCCTGGCGGCGTGAATTTGCCCCTGATGACGGTAGTAACCGTGTGGCGCGACAACTGTGGCTGTGTTGCCGCATAGTAGAGTTGGTGAGGCCCAGAGTAGGCTTCAGGATGCAGGAACCTCTCGAAAGAGCGAGAGTTTTGTGGCGCCGTTCTGATGAATCGGTGTAATGGCAAGGGTTGCCACCGTAGTCTTTGCGAGTTGATCACCAGAGTTGGTGGACAGTTATTTTTGGTGCCTCAACCCAGTTGGGAGAGGTGTACAGGAGTTACGCGCGTGTTTAAGCAAGTTGCTTAACATTCTGGATTACGCAAGTTAGCGTAGGGGCGTAGGACGCCCAACTGTTTAGGTGCTCATGGAGCATAGGTACGGTTTAGCCAGAGAGAGCTGATTAGGTGGTGTATTAGCCTTTGCCCAGTGTGGCCAGAGTTGATATAGAGAGTTTGGGTCGTGGATTGACGACTTGTTAGTTGATTTTGCTCAGTGGAGCATAGTGGTCGCGTGGCGACGATTAGCGGGTTCGCTTGTGGACGATCCGTGCCTGGACCATGTTTGTGGACTGTGGGCCTGTAGCCCAGTGGGCAGGCGCAGTCAGCTGTGAGAGACAGCGGCCCGAGACCTGATGGTGGGGCATGATAGAGATTTGGTCGTGGCGGTAGTCCGAGCGACGACCCAGGAACGTGAAATGCCACGTGTGAGCCTTGAGGCTGTTAGTACACCGAGAGTGTGTGATATGATCAGACCGTAGTGCTAGGGGTGATCGAGGTTCTGTAGCTCCTAGTGGGAGTGCTGGGGTAGCAATCCTAAGTGTGGATCTACCCGTATACGATTGGGTCTGCGTATTAGTGAGAGCCATTATACAGTGTTGGACTAGTTTTGGGCTATAGGCCCCTATTGGACCGTGGTCTGTGAACCTATTAGTAGTCCGAGATATCGGGTTAGCTGATACCCGTAGACTCAGAGCGCTAGTAGCGTGAATGATAGCTAAGGACTCGTGGATTGGCTTTTGCCCTCCACGTTAGATAGTGGAGCGATCGGGAAAATGCGGTAAGTGTAATTGTTGCAGATGCAACCTCGCTGTGAAAAGAATGATGGCGGAATTAAAGTGAAAATTTCGCAAGGAAAGACGGGGCAATTCGTGGCAATGGAGTGAGCAAGTGCTCAACTGTGTCTTTCACCTATTTGGTGAAAGTGGCCAGACACCAGGTCTGAGATTTTCCCTGAATTGAGTAAGGGATTCATGAATGAGTTGCTCGTGTAGTCTCGGCGAGCAGGCAATTTGATGTCGGTCATGATATACAGTGAGCCCAGTAGTGAGGGCAAGATTTCCTCCCTCTCGATCAAGTATGAGTCGAGATGTGATTCAAGTTTCGAGGACGAAACTTATTTTAAGGGGGGTAGAATGTAAAGTACCGGATTTTTGGCACATAAATAAATGTAAATGAAGATGGTATGAAATACTATTGTTATGAAAGTTAGGGAAGTAAAGAACATTTGGACGCGAGTTGGGCCCAAATTGGGTTAAAATGGAGAGATCTGGAATTTTATTTGATAAAGGGGGCCCAGATTTTTAGTGAAAAATTTACAGTGTCGGAAAATTCCGAGAAAATTACGGGAGCCCCGTAAATATGTTTTAAGACCACAGAAAAAGTTTCGCGTTAATTGGAGGCCGGATAGTGGGAAACGGGCTCCGCCAACAGTGTCGAAAAATTCTGAAAAAATTACGGGAGCTGTGTAATTATGTTTTAAGGTCACAGTAAAAATTTTGCGTAGATCGGATATCCGGATTGCTAGAACGGGGTCCGCCAATGATTCTGGACACAGCGAGGCTTTTGGTGGCCCAGAAATTGCCCAAACTGAAAATTTAAAATTTTCTGTGGTAAATTAAGCCGAAACGAAGCCGCCTGTCAAATTTGGACGGAAACGGACAAAAAACGGACAGAAAACGAAACAAAAACGGATTTTCCAAGGCGTCGGCGCGCGGATCGAGGCACGCATGCGTGCTGCGCAAGGCGTGCAGCAGGCCCGCGTGGCCGCGTGGCGCAGGAGGCGCGGCGTGGGGGGAAATTCGAATTTCGAATTTCCTCGCCACATGGCGATCCCCCATTGGGGGACTTTGTGCACCGGGTCCAATGAAACTCCTTCTTCTTCTTTTTTTTCTTCTTTCTTCCTTCTCCCCGCAGCTTCTCTTTTCTCATTTTCTTCTCCACCCGAGCACTAGAGAGAGAGAGAGAGAGAGAGGGGGGGAGGGAATCTCGTGGGTTGGAGCGGCATGTCGGCGACCTCGTGAAGCGCGCGAAGTGCTCCAAAAATCAGATGGGTGACGCGACTCTGTCGAGGTAGGTCCCGCGTGTTAATTTTGTGGTATTTTTGGCACAATTTTTTTAGCCTCCTTTTGGACATTAGATTTGACCCCCTGTGCCGTTTGCGTGTTAGGGATCGAGTTCTACTGTACCGTTGCTGCCCGGACTGTCGCAGACAGTTTTGGCGCGTCTCGTTTTGCGTGCAAGTTGTAGAAAATGCATCGTTTTGCGTGCAATCTCTAATAATATACATCGTTTTTCGTGCAGGGATAGAAAAACGTGCACCGATTTGCGTGCAATGTCGAAAAAGCAACGTGCACCATTTTGCGTGCCAATCCGAGGTACGTGCTCCGTTTTACGTGCCGATCGTGTTATCGTGCACCGTTTTGCGTGCCGACCCTAATATTTTGCATCGATTTGTGTGCAGGACTAGAAAAGCGTGCATCGTTTTGCGTGCAACCCTACAGTCGAATGTGCACCGTTTTGCGTGCAGATTTGAGGTACGTGCACCGTTTTGCGTGCAGGTTGAGTTGACGCGCATCGTTTTGCGTGCCGACTGAAGTGGCGCGCATCGTTTTGCGTGTGAGTTTTTCTGACGCGCACCATTTTGCGTGCAGGTTTGGTGGACGTGCACCGTTTTGCGTGCAGATTCGAGGGAGGTGCACCATTTTGCGTGCAAGCTCGAGGGAACAAGTGGAATCGCGCGGAGACCAATTGCAAGTGTCTACAAGCAATTGGGTACACTACAAGGTGGGGAATTCTGCCGAAATTGGGTGACCTCTCCCCTTGCTCCTTTGCTTTTCGATTCGAAGCATGATAGTAGCCTGTTAGAGGCGTTAGGTAATTATGAATAAGATTGTATGTTTAGAGGAACACAGATGAAAAGGGCAACTGTTGGTTGCCAATAACAGATGATATATGTGCATGTGTAGAGAAATTTATAGGAAAAGTGATATTTATGATTTATCCACAATAGAGGATAAATTTGTATGTGTAGATGGACACAGATGATAAATGCAACTGTTGGTTGCCAAAAGGAGATAATTCATTTTCATGTGCAAAAAGAACTTAGAGGATAAATATTATTTTTATGATGGATATGAAAATAATTGCATGCGTAGAAATGAGTAATTACTTGATGACTGTGATCATGTTAGGGTACAACCCTAGGAATCATGTGATATAAGGGAACAGAACTTGTTGGTAGTAAGACTAGGAGAAAACCTAGTTTAGGGGTTTGACGAGTGACATCAACTTAGGAGTTATCCTAGGAAGGATGAGTGGCATGGTCTTAGGTGACAACCTAAGGACACTGGATAGAGTGATCAACATAGAGTCAGAAAACTCTAGGGTGTATATGACATGGAACTTAGGTAAAGAGAACCTAAGGAGAACTAGTGTTCAACATAGAGTCAAGGAACTCTAGGATAAGTATGACATGGAACTTAGGTAAGGAAACCTAAGGTGAACTAGAGGTCAGCATAGAGTCATGGAACTCTAGGACAAGTATGACATGGGACTTAGGTAAAGGGAACCTAAGTTGAGCTAGAAGAGTTTAAACTCACAGACAGGAAATAGAGTCAAGTTGACTCTAGGATTCAGTAAGGAATCAGGAGGATGGAAAAGGTGGATCAAGTGTGGAGATATGAAAGGGAAGACAGAAAAGTAGAGTCAATGTAATTCTAAGATAACAGTGGAACAGGAGATTAGAGTCAGTGTAACTCTAAGTTAAAAGTGGAACAGAAAAATAGAGTTAAGTTAACTCTAGGATTCAATAAGGAATCACGAAAATGGGAAAAGTGGATCAAGTGTGGAGACATGAAAGGGAAAAAAGGAAATTAGAGTCAGTGTGACTCTAAGTTAAAAGTGAAATTGGAAAATAGAGTTAAGTTAACTCTAGGATTCAGAGAGGAATCAGGAAAGGGGGATGAGATCCCAAGGCTAAAGAATTAAACAGTTATAACCCTAGAAGGTCATAGGGTGTCTGGGCAAATGGACAATAACTTTAACTTCAATTTGAGTTAAATAAAGGAAAGTGAAATGTTTAAGAGTCCAGGAGACTCTCTAGTTATCCTTATGGCGAGGCCTAGGGTAAGAGATAAATTGATGTAAAAAGGCAAAGTTAAAAGCAAACTAAAAGTGGCTAAAAAGCATAAAGAAAATGTAAATGGCGCCTTCGAATTTGAGACTCGTCAAGTGGAGCAGGACTCCCTGGGCAGTGACCCGTCGGACGAGGTACTTTCGAAAGGCTTAAAGTGAAAGCAAAGAGCTAAACACTCAAAGGAAAGAGAAAGAGATTTGCCAGTGGCAAAAGGGAGCTACAAGCTCGAATAAGAAAGAAAAGCAAGTGTTCAAAGGCAAAGAGGCTAAGAACTAAAGCAAAAAGAGAAAGAAAAAGAAAAGAAAAGAAAGAAAATATAAAGATAAAACGAGCGTACCTTCGGGGGTAGAAAGTCGCCTTGTCGGAGCCAAGGGCAGTGTCCCTCTCCCGGGCAGTGACCCATAGGACAAGTTCCCCGTTGGGCGGGGTAGCACTTGCGGGTGCTATCGGTAACCTTAGAAATCTTATCTTATGGTAGCAGGACTACCGGGCTGGGGCCCGTTGGATAAGAATTTCTAAGGGTTAACTTGAACTAAAGCATCAGAATTTAAAGAATAAAAAAAGATAGAGTGGCCAAGGTGGCCGGGTTAGTTTGACCCTGTATACAGCGGCATAGTGGCCGAGTTGGTGCTTAGCGGCCTAGTGTGGCTAGACAGAGTAGTGCTGGGTCGATGAGTATTCACAGATAGTGTAGTGATATATTATATTGCATGGCCGCATTTTGATATTGAGGATTTTAGTTTCCTAGCACTATTATTATTGCTTCCATTGGACCAAGTGGTGTAGGACATTTTTTCTCGGTGGTTGAACCCACTGGGAACTCTGTCGGAGTTCTCACACCCCTTGGGTGACCCCCCCCCCACAGGTTCGGGTATGGATATAGCGGACGAGACGGTTCAGATGCAGACGGCGATGCATACGACAGGGGCAAGGGCCCAGCAGCATAGAGACCTAGAGGGTCTAACAGAGGTATCCCTTTTTATATATTTCTTGAGTGAACTTTGTATGGTGAGGAATTTATGTAAAGGAATTGTAATAATTTTATTAGCAAGTTCAGAAATGTAAAGTGTAATAAATTTAAGTTATGGTTCACTCTTGTATGCTTTCATTATCGCTTAAACTGTTTGTTTATAAAATGAAAGTTCAAATTTATAGTGATTTTTAGTACTCTGATATTGAGCTTCCGCATATACTTGTTGTATGATTATGGATATTACCGTTCCTTTCGGGTAGTGAAAGGTCATACCCGATTGGCGGATCTGTTGGCGTGCCCGAACCGTACAAATTGGCGGACTCGGGGCGTGACATATTACACTCGTGCTTAGGGGGGGGCGAGTGGAGTCTGGTAGATAGAGCTAGTCGTTTAGTTCTGGCGGGAGCCGTTTGGGTAGACTGTGGTCCCGAGATGTTGTGTTCTTCGAGTTGGTTGTCACTACAGTGGTAGTGGCAGTAGTGTACTAGTGACAGCAGGACCTTGAACCTAGAACCTTTTTGGACGCACACATGATTTTAGTCAGCCAATGTTTTCTTCGAAGCCTCGCAGGGTCGCCTGAGTCTGTTCTTGTTTGATAGGACGAGGGCATTAGCTCTTTGAGGTTTGGACATAAAATATGTTTTCAAATTGTTTTCCTAAAAAGACTAAAAATTATTAAAAAATAGATTTCTCTCAGATCAAATGGTTTTCTGTAATAAATGTCACTGTTTCTTATAAACTTACCCACTCGAAATGATTCGAGTGGTCTGGGTTCTAAGGGCTAATTTCTTTCTAGGGTCGAAAGCAACGGGAGGCTACGCCTATAGCCTGTTCTTGTTTGATTGGGGTCATAGGTATTAGTCTCCCGGGGTTTTCGGACCCTCCGCTATTTGGTTGTAGAGCTTTTACAGCCCTTGAGTTTAGCTTGTTGTGTTAGTTTCCCACTTTAACCGAGGGAGCCGAATCCCTAAACGGTAAGGGATCGAGAACTTCGATAGGCTAAGACTAGAGTCTGTTCTTGTTTGATTGGGGTTCTAGGCACCGGCCTAACGAGATTCTCGGACCCTTGCTGCGTCAGACGGTTCTTCTCGTCTATGAGTGGGGTGTCGTTTTGGGAGCCGTTTGGGCTGACGGCGGTCCCAGTGGTTGCGTACTTTCTTTTAGTGGGTTAGCTTTCTGAGATTGAGTCGTGGAGTCTTTCTCCGACTGAGTTATGCTAGTTGAGCATTGAGTTCCGATCTGTTTGATCATGCATTATAGCCTGCTGAGACTGAGGTTTTATGCCAGTTGTGAGATACTTGAGTTCGCGGGGTCGCTCCCCGCGAGCTATGCTCCGGATGCGATGATGATACCGAGCCTGACGAGGCTGCGATGTGGTTACTGAGATAGTCCTTGAGGGACACCCTACGTAAGACCAAGCCCTGTTTGGGCATGAGTGGCAGTAGATAAGCGCAGGCTTGACTGGTCCAAAGAGGGACAGTCATTGAGATTGGGTGATATGTGTGAGTGAGTTTCATAGCATGTTCATAGATGAATTTTACCTTGAGCATGATACTTGAGACATATTAGCAGTAGCGAGTTGAGGCATACCATCATCCGTGTTTTTTTTCCCTTTTGAGCATAGTAGATAGAGGCATGATAGCTGTAGATACTTTTCCAGCTTAGTTTTCATTATCTCAGTCTTTTTCTGTTATCTTATGCCTCTAGTAGACTTAGTGGGCAGACCGTGGGTCTTGGAGACGGTACCCACTGAAAACTACTGTAGGATGTAGTTCTCACACCCTCTGTCGGTGACAGGTTGCTGAGGCTTTTCCTTCCGTTCCTGCCCGAGCTGGCGCGACGGACCGAGGACAGGGAGTCACGAGATAGTTCCCTACCAGCATAGTTCCTTAGAGTGAGGTAGATGTACCATCCCGGACTGTGGGATTCACTGGTGATTGTTATATTTCTAGTTTTTAGTTATCTCCCTTTTTGGTTTCATAGATGTTGTATAGGTGGATTGTTATTTGTATCTGACCTTGTATTTATTTTCAGCTTATTAGTAGTTCGATTTTTATATTACAGCTTTTATTTTCCGCTCTGATATCTGTGTAGCTGTAGTTCTATCTTTTGCAGGTTAGACGCTTCGTCGGTGCGGGGCTTCCTGTGTGGACGGCGGATCTGTTGGCGAGCCCGGGTCGCAGTTTTGACCCCGGGGCCTGTCACGCCCCGGGATCGAAACTGCGACCCGGGCTCGCCAACAGATCCGCCGTCGACACGGGAAGCCCCGCACCGACGAAGCGTCTAACCTGCAAAAGATAGAACTACAGCTACACAGATATCAGAGCGGAAAATAAAAGCTGTAATATAAAAATCAAACTACTAATAAGCTGAAAATAAATACAAAGTCCATCTCCCAAATACCTGAATAATACAAATTAAAAATCCATCTATACAACATCTATGGATCCAAAAAGGGAGATAACTAAAATCTAGAAATATAACAAATCCCACAATCCGGGATGGTACATCTACCTCACTCTAAAGGAACTATGCTGGTAGGGAACTATCTCGCGACTCCCTATCCTCGGTCCGTCGAGCCAGCTCGGGCAGGAACGGAAGAAAAAGCCTCAGCAACCTGTCACCGCAGAGGGTGTGAGAACTACATCCTACAGCAGTTCTCAGTGGGTACCGTCTCCAAGACCCACGGTCTGCCCACTAAGTCTACTAGAGGCATAAGATAACCAAAAAAGACTGTGATAATGAAAAAAAAAGCTGGAAAAGTATCTACAGCTATCATGCCTCTATCTACTATGCTCAATGGGAAAAAGAACACAGATGATGGTATGCATCCACTCACTACTGACAATATGTCATAAGTATTATACTCAAGGGAAAACTCTACTATGAACATGCTGTGAAACTCACTCTCACATATCACCCAATCTCAATGACTGTCCCTCTTTGGACCAATCAAGTCAAACCTGCGCTCATCTACTTCCACTCATGCCCAAACAGGGCTTGGTCTTACGTAGGGTGTCCCTCAAGGACTATCTCAGTAACCACATCGCAGCCTCGTCAGGCTCGGTATCATCATCGCATCCGGAGCGTAGCTCGCAGGGAGCGACCCCGCGAACTCAAGTATCTCACAACTGGCATAAAATCCCAGGCTCAGCAGGCTATAATCCACGATCAAACAGATCGGAACTCAATGCTCAACTAGCATAACTCAGTCGGAGAAAGACTCCACGACTCGATCAGGAAATGCCCACACAATCTCAAAGCTATGTCGGAGAACCCTCAACGACTCAATCTGATAATGCATAACCCATGGCTAAGTCGGGAAACCTCCACGACTCGATCTCACAACACTAACCCACTAAAAGAAGGTACAACACAGCTGGGACCGCCGTCACTCCAAACGGCTCCCAAAAAGACACCCCACTCATAGGCGAGAAGAACCGACTGACGCAGCAAAGGTCCGAGAATCCGTTAGGCCGGTGCCTAGAACCCCAATCAAACAAGAACAGACTCTAGGCTCAGCCTATCGACGTTCTCGATCCTTTACCGTTCAGGGATTCGGCCCCTCTCGGTTAAAGTGGGAAACCAACTCAACACACCAAACTCACGGGCTGGAGACGCTCAACAGCCAGAACCGCGAAGGGTCCGAAAACCCCGGGAAACTAATACCTACGACCCCAATCAAACAAGAACAGGCTATAGGCGTAGCCTCCCGTTGTTTTCGACCCAAGAATAAAATCAACCCTTAGAACCCAGATCACTCACCCCGGCTGGGCGAGGAAATTTAGGAGAAAAGATGACCTTTATTATAAAATATCATTTCCACTCAACCCCCTTGGGGTGAGGATAAAATTGCCCCTTTTTGAAAACCGTCTTGAATTGAGAAAACCAACTTTTATAGATTTTAGTTCTTGAAAAATCAGTTAAAAACAAGTTTATTTTCCAAACTCCCAAGGGTTGATGCCGACGCCTAATCAAACAAGAACAGGCTCCGACGACCCCTAGAAATTCGGAAGGAAAATACTGGTTTACTAAAATCATGAGTGTCCAAAAACGTTCTGGGTTCAAGGTCCTGATAACACACATGCACCACGATCACAACATGGTGGTGACGAGTAAAACGGAGAAATGACCAAAGACCCAGGACCACCGTTTACCCAAAACACTAACACTGGCCTAACACAGCCACCAGACCCCACTCAGCCCCCAGGCCCAAGTGCAACACCCGTCCCACAATACCCTGACCACTCGGCCCACTACCCGGGCGAGGAACTCTATGTCCAGAAAGAAATGCAGTGTGTGGGATGTCTAAAGCATAAAAGAACCTAGCCCAGATTAAGGTTCTCTATTGGTCTGGTTAAACACATGCAACATATGACGGGGGTGCTAGTCAAAGTTCCAATGAAACACTTAAACTAGCATGCTGAATCCTATCATAATAGAATTAGAAGGAAGTCCGCAGACTTGGAGAGAAAAACCAACCCACCTCGGTAAGCCACCAATTGCTCGTAGACACTTGCAATTGGCCTCCACGCGATTACCTTGCCTCCACGTGGTCCGCAAGCAAAACGGAGCACGGTGCCGGAATCCGCACGTAAAACGGAGTCCGTACGCAAAAGGGAGCACGCCGCTGGAGTCCGCACGCAAAACGGAGCATGGTACCGGAATCCGCACGCAAAACAGAGTCCGCACGCAAAATGGAGCACGCCGCCGGAGTCCGCACGCAAAACGGAGCACGCTGTCGGAGTCCGCACACAAAACGGTGCAGTAAAACACGGTCCCTAACACGCATAAGAGCAAGGGGTCAAAACCAATGTCCAAAAGGACACCCCAAAACTGTGCTAAAAACACCACAAAAAATCAACATGCGGGACCTACCTCGATAGCGCTGCGCCACCCAACCGGCCATTGGAACACCTCGCGCGCTCCGCGAGGTCCACGGCGCACCGCCGCACCCCCACGAAATCCCCTCCCTCACTCTCTCTCGCTCTCGGTTGGAGAAGAAAAGGAAGAAGAAGAGAGGAGAAAGGTGCTCGGGTGGAGAAGAAAGAAAAGAAGAAAGAAGAAGGAGGAGGGGAGAGGGCTTCATGCACCGGGTCCACAGGGCCCTCCAATGGGGGCCCTCCACCGGCGGTCCACCACACAGGGGCGCGCGCGCCGGGCTCAGGCGCGCGCACCGGCGCCACGTGGCGCGCGTCCCGCGCGCCACGCGGGCGTGGCACAGCGCGCGGGACACGGTGCGCGCCACACGGGCGCGCACCACCGCGCGCCACACGGGCGCGCGGCCCCGCGCGCCCCCCCCCTCGCGCGGGCGTCAATGGGGGCCCGCCACGTGGCGGCCCCCCGTTGACCCGCACCAAAACGCCTGCTGCGCGCCTTGCGCAGCACGCAAGCCGCGCCTCGATCCGCGCACCGCCGCCTTGGGATCCGAGCCGTCTCGAGATTCGCGCACGCACCTCGAAAAATGCACGCGTCATCCGGGCTCCGAAAAAAGCAAGTAAATAGACCATCTTCAATGATTTCGCGCGCTGAATCCAAATCCGAAGTCCGATTTGCCAAATTCCAACTCTAAAAATTGCCAAAGGCATCCGAAGAGGTGATCTTTTATCCAAACTTCGCCCTGAGTCCAATTTTGACATCTGTGTCGCGCGAAACCACTTCTAAACACTCGACGGGTCCTCCAATTCCCACGTGATCCCTTTTTAAGCCCGAAATCCATCACTTGTGTCTAAATTGCGCACAAACACCACCGAGACACCACACAGGCCACCCAAAAGCTGCCAAACAACCAGGAAACCCAACGCGGGGATCCGGGTCCTCACACTCCCCATGTGGGTAAAGCCTCAAACTCCGACGTACCCACTAAGTCTACCAGAGGCAAGGGAAAAGGAAAAGTGGTAAGGTAAGTAAACTGCTGAAACTGGAAAACCACCACTAGTATGCCTCTAAATGCAATGCCGAAAGGAATGGCTGTATGTATGCATCTGAACACAGTATATGTCCAAATAAACCCAATCTAGCCACCAGTAAAAACTGGTACTACCTGCTCTGTTGTCGAACTCAAGAACTCATCCGCAGGATACAGACCGGCTCCTGACCGGAACGGTCGCATCCCAAAATAAGTAACAGACCAGCTCCTGTCCGGCACGGTCGCACACTCCGGAGTGGCACTCGAGGGGAGCGACCCTCACGAGTAAAGTAACCATGTCACAAGTATCTCAATCGCAGGACTGGATCACGACTATGATCAAAGTGGGAAAATTCATCCACTAATGAAACCCCGATCCCCAATCTGATGCAAATATAAACATCCGGTCAACCGCCCAACGTCCGCGGTCGTCGCAATACCCCACGAGTCCACAATCAGGTAAAACAACCGACACCCGGTCAACCGCTCAATATCTGCGGTTGCCGCAATACCCCATAATCCATAATCTGGTAAAATAATCAATATCCTTTCAACCGCCTACTGTCCGCGATTGCGGCAATCCCCCACAAAACCATCATCCAGTACACCCTGTCCCCGACCCTAAGGTCCCGGGTACACTATCCCAAACCCCTGCTTGAACCCGAGCAACATGAACTAGAAGTCTACATGAGAGGGAGTAAGGAAACAATCATGGTTTCTCCTAAGTCAAGTCCCAACATGATAGTGTAGCAATAAATAGTGGCCTATCTAGATGTCCATACAAGCATGCAAATGTCCTCATGAAAGATAAAAGAGAGTGTATCAAATAATAGCTCCACATAGATATAACCATCATGCTAAAATCACTAAGCAACTACACATGTCTATAATCCATGGTCCATAATAAATCATCCAAGTGGTACCCGCACATAGATATGTTATCTTGTCCCAACAAATACTCTACTTTCATAAAAGTCTATGTGCTAACATGGCATGTTAATTTGACATCACAATAATCTTTTCACAATCATGTTCTCACATTTAATATTTCCCCAATAATATTTCCAACATGATATATCCACAAGATTAGTCTCACATGATAGGCTCACATTTATTTTGATTTAAGCATGGATGTTAAGGGGTGATCAATCAATAAGTCCAATATGGAGATTTCTCTAATAAACTTAGTGAGCAAGTCGAATAATGAGGAATACAACAACCACCCACCTCAAAATGCGCAATCCACAGCTGCAAAAGTCTATTCGCTGTCCAACACTCTTTTCCCCGCAGAACATCCAAAAACTGCGAACCACAGCACTAGAGTCACACTCGGCATCAAAGCTAATCCCCAAAAACAACCCTTTGCTGTTTTGCAAAACAGCATGAAAAAAAAGGAAATTTCACCTCTGTGCAGTCCTCTGAAAAATCCAGAAAAATCACGGTTGCGATCCTCGCGACGAGTAGATCCAAAATCACTACTTATACGCCCTATTTCGATGCCCGTAGGCTGAGATATAAATCAATCAAGCCCGCACTGTCCAAAAAGTCATGTGTCCCCCAAAATGGAGCGAAGAGATCAACATGAAAATTGAAGGCCTACCTCTTAGGAACACGCTGCCGCAAGAATCGTCCAAAAATTCCTTCGGGGTAGCTCAGGGGACCTCTCGGACTAAACTATGATGGAAAACCCACTGAAAGAGGAACGTCGCAGTGCGCCGAATCGCAGATATCGCCGATGTCGCGGTCTCCAAAAATCTCTAAATCCCTGGAAGTGGTGGAGCACAAGTTGGAGAAGCCACTGTGAAAACCCCAGCTCGGAAATCCCAGAAAAAGCCCAAGAAGAAGAAGGTTGAAGTCTATTTATAGGCTCAGCCCAGGCCTACTTAATTTCCGGATTTGGGCCCGGAAATCGGGCGCCCGAAAAGATTCGGGCCCAAAATCGCGCCCGGCCCGGCCCACTCGGCGAGTGCCCGAATGGGCCTGGGCGCGACGCGTGTCCCGAACACGGGACAGCGGCGCCCAGTCGCTCGGGCGCTGCCGCGTGTCCCGCGCTGGCGCCCGCGTGCCTGACGCACGCTGGCCCGCCCACCACGCCAGCCGGGCAGCCCTGCCATTCCGCCTGCCACACCCGCATGCGCACAGTGGCGCGCCCAATGCCCGCGCGCCACGTGTCAGTCCCGGGATCCGCTGCGTCCGGTGCACACGCCCCGTGCACCCGCCGAATCAGAATCCGCCACGTGTCCCATGCACCGCCAATGGGATGCCGCCACGTGGCACGCCACAGTCCACACCGCCAGCCTGCCCGGCCTGCCCGCGCACCACCGCGTGCGCCGCGCCCACTGCACCGACCAAATAGCCAGCTGCCACGTGTCCCCCCCGGTCCACGCACCCGACCGTGCGCTCCCGTGGACCGAGAGCGCTGCGCCCACCAATTCGGCGCCGCCACGTGGCCCCCCCGCCTGGTCCACTATACCAGCGCTCCACTCTGTGGACGGGGACGCGTGCGCCGGCCAATCCGCGGCTGCCACGTGTCCCTCCCGCCGGTCCCCGGCTCCCCCATGCATCAAAATGCACCAGAAACTTCCGTGTATCCGTTTTTGGGCGTCCGGACTAAGAAAAATACAAGTAAATAGCCGTTTTCCATCGTTTTTCCGTGCTGAATCCAAATACGGCCTCCGCTTTACGCAAAACTAATTCCATTTTTCGACGAAGGCATCAAAAAGGCAAACTTGATCCCTTTTTCGCACGGAATCTATTCCTTGAGTCCGATTCACACACAAACACTTCCATCTCCCAAAATAGTCCTCCAGAAGCAGCTGATCAACCCGTAACCCTCCAATGAAGATCCGGGTCATCACAATAGATGTGTTATATACAGCTATAGATGGGTTATGTACAAATTCAAGTAGTGATTGGTTTAGGGATTAGGAAACAGCCGTAGATGGGTTATTTATAGTCGCATATGCAAAAGGAAACACTTTTAGGCTATTATATGCTTGCTTTGAACAGTCTATATATAGCTCTTTAAACAGCTATTATATGGTATATAGCTCATTGTAGGCATCATTGGTCTACTTCTATATAACTCTCCAGTCCAAATTCATATAGGTGGGTTAAGCACAGTTATAGATGTGTTATATACAGCTATATATGGGTTATGTACAAATTCAAGTAGTGATTGGTTTAGGGATTAGGGAACAGCTGTAGATGGGTTATGTACAGTCATATATGCAAAAGGGAACACTCTTAGGCTATTATATGCTTGCTTTGAACAGTCCATATATAGCTCTTTAAACAGCTATTATATGGTATATAGCTCATTGTAGGCATCATTGGTCTACTGCTATATAGCTCTCCAGTCCAAATTCATATAGATGGGTTATGCACAGCTATAGATGTCACGCCTCGGGGTCGAAACTGCGACCCGGGCTCGCCAACAGATCCGCCACCTATACGGAAATCCCGCATAGGCGAAGCGTCCAATCTGCAAAAGTATCAACTAACAACTAGAACAGATATCAGAGCTGAAGAAAACTGCTGTAATAAAAATCTGAACCACTGTACAACTGAAAAAAAATAAAGGTACAATATCCATCTTCCAAAAATAATGATACAATAATCCGGTCCACTAAAAGAAAAATACAAATAAAATCCTCCTATACAACATCTATGAATCCAAAATAGGAGATAAACTAAAAATAATAAAATACAACAGTGTACAGTGAAACCCACAATCGGGGTTGGTATATCTATCCCGTTGTAGTAAACAACACTGGTAGGGATCTATCTCGCAACTCCCTCGCCATGATTCGTTGATCCAACTGAAGCAGGGACAGAAGGGAAACCTCTACGAAACTGTCACCAACAGAGGGTGTGAGAACTACTAGTAAAATCAGTAGCCCTCAGTCGGTAAATCCTCAAACTCCGACGTACCCACTAAGTCTACCAGAGGCAAGAAAAGGAATAAGTGGTAAAGCTGTAAACAGGACTGCTGATAAAAAGGAACTACCACTAACATGCCTCTAAATGCAGTGCCACAAAGTGTACTATATGAATGCATCAGTAAAAGTGACTGCCTGAATAAACCTAATCAATGGACCAATAATGATCGGTACTGCCTGCTCTGTCATCATCTGTTACGGATTTTGTTTTGGCGCATTTCGTGAAAGTGTTAAGTCTTGAAGATTGAAGATGAATGAAGTTTGGATCATATACCTCAATCTCAAGAAAGAAGAATTCAAAAGGATCAGGTAAGTTTAACTAAATATTTTTGGTGATCCGAATACTTCTTGTAGTGGAGAAACACTTGGAAGAATTTTTCATCGCATAAAAATCAAGAACTGGACATGGGACATGTTCAGGATCCGGATCAGACAGTCCGATCCGGATCCCGAAGGGTGCTTGTTCATTGGCAAATCCGATCCGGATCATAGTCATTTCGATCCGGATCCCGAACATGGGAATTTGCTGAAATTCATGAACGATCCGGATCGTGCATTACAATCCGGATCCCGAACCCTGTTTCTCTGGAATTGCCTGACTCGTTACGACGATCCGGATCACAGCTAATCCGATCCGGATCGCCGTCGTAAAAATTTCCAAAAACGACAGTTTTTTATCCTTATCTTCTTCCTAGGGTTTCTAACCTATAAATAGACCCTATGATTCTTTTTCTAGGGTTAATCCACATAAGCCGTAAATCCACATACAAGCCGTCATTTTTTATACGGCCTAAGATCCACATATAGAGAAGAAAGGAAATCATTAGATATTACTCTATGTTTCTTCATCTATATTGATTAGTTTGATTCTAGGTTTTCATACTCACATCTTGAGTTGAATCAAACTAATGAATACTTAGATGGTATTTCCTATCTATCTTTGATCTAAGTATTCGGCGGATCATCACCACCCAAAAACAATGATTTACCCCAAAATCGGCGCGTGGACTCGCGTGGCCTTGTGGATTCAAGGTGCAACCGCTCTCGTGGATTCGGAGCGAGGTACGTTCGTGGATTCGAAGCGTGCTACTGGGTGAAGACCGTGGATTCGGTCAGACGTCGTGGACTCGACGTTGGACGCCGTGGATTTGGCGTTGGATGCAGATCGTGGATTCGAGACACGTTGCGGAGTGAGCGGAGAAGATCAACTAGGAGCGTATGGAAAAGGTTGAGTCGTCTGTGAGTACGGTATATCACCTTGTACGTGTTTAATTCTAGTGGATTTCACCGTGTTATCGGTCCCGTAGTTTTTTACTCCGGTTTGGAGTTTTCCACGTAAAAATCTTGCGTGTTCATTTATATTTCCGCATTGGGTTTTTATTGCGCAATGATTTTTTGAGTGTTTATTGTTTACACCTATTCACCCCCCTCTAGGTGTTTTTTTCCCTATTTAGATCCATTATTACATATAACCCAACAAGTGGTATCAGAGCGGGAATAGGGTTGTAAACAATGGTTGAAGGTGGAAACATCAACAGACCCCCATTCTTTGATGGAACAAATTATGCGTACTGGAGAGTACGGATGAAAGCCTTTTTAATTTCCATCGACGAACGGGTGTGGCAATCAATTGAATTAGGATGGTCTAATCCAACTGAAATTATTGCTGATGTTCGCACCATCAAACCTAGGTCGAAGTGGACCAAGGAAGAGTTAGATTCATCTTCTTACAATGGCAAGGGAACTAATGCTATTTTTAATGCCTTATCTCAAACTGAATTCTCTCGCATCTCGGCATGTGAGACTGCGAAAGAAATCTGGGATGTTCTTCAGGTTACACATGAGGGAACTAACCTCGTGAAGATTCAAAAGCTGCAAATGCTTACGAGCAGATTTGACTCTATTTTCATGGCAGAAAATGAATCTTTCACGGACTACTATACACGATTGCAAGACATCGTAAACTCATGTGCTAACCTGGGAGAGAAGATTCCAGAATTTAAGGTTGTAAGAAAGATCTTAAGAACTCTTCCTGAACGATTTCGCCCAAAGGTTACAGCCATTGAAACTATTAAACACCCGGACGAAATGCGTGTAGAAGAACTAGTTGGTTCATTACAAACTTATGAAATGACATTTACTACTAACTATTCTTCGGGAAAGGCATCCTCCTCTAAGTCTTCAGGTTATGCTTTGAAAACAACAAAGGAAGAAGACACGGATTCATCCTCCTCAGACGATGACGAGAACCTATCTATGGAGGAATTTGAGAAGCAACTCGCTCTCTTGACAAGGAAGTTTCGCCGCAACTTTCGAAGGGGTAATTCAAGTAAAACTCCATCCTTCAGAAAGTCGAAGAAAGGCAAGGGTATTTCAAGTTACAAGTCAAGAAAGCAAGAGAACTTTTCTAAGGATAAGAAAAGCACAGAAGGACAAGTCCAATGCTTCAAGTGCCGAGATACGGCCATATCTCAACGGAATGTCCAACTAAGAATCCGTCGAAGAAGAAAGCGATGCAAGTCGTCACCTGGGATGACAACTCAACGTCAAATGAGTCATCCTCAAGTGATGAAGAAGAAAGCGCAACGGCATTCCACGCGTCCACATCTTCACCCTTCATGTGCTTAATGGCAAGTACTTCAGATTCATTGTCCAACTCCTCCCGGGTTGAAAAAACTGCAACGGATGATGAATCAAGTAACTCTGAAGGTGAAGATTTTGTTTTAGCCTACCACAGACTTTTACAGGATTCAAAGAAACTGGCTAAACAAAACAAGGGGTTGAGAGGGAGATTACAGGATCTCGAAGAAGAAGTAAAAAGGGTAACTTCTCTCTCGATCGATCTTGAAGTGGAAAGGGATAATCTGATAAAGCAAATGTTTCCCTTCAAGAGTCCAATGAGCTTTTTGAGAAGGAACATACAAAACTGGTGGATAAAGCGGATCACTTCTCAAAGCTCTACATCGAGGCCCAACAAGATAAATTGGAAATGACAAAGACCATTCCCCAACTAAAGGATGACTTAAAGAGATTTTCTTCTGGAAGGAGTAAGTTGGATAAGCTTCTTGGTCTTGGTCAAACAAATCGGTTCGGCCTCGGGTACACTCAAACTGGAAACAGTCCAAGTTCGAGTGGGACAGTTTTTGTGCCTCAGTCGGTATCTCCTCCTCCGACACCGGAATTCACGGCAAACAACGACAACAAGCCTACTTCTTTCTCTTCGGGATCGTCAAGCGCAAAGGTATGTTTTCGTGTGGTATTTCAGGGCACATAAGGAGATATTGCAAGACAGAGCCAAACGCTCAACTCCAGACATTTCTTGCAACGACTACCAAAAAAGGTGATTCCTCAGAAATCAAATGCAAATCATACAAAGGAAAGAGACTTGGTAGTTCACCGCACAAGACGAATCATCAAGGAGAAGCAATCGATCTAACAAGACGACCTTCACCTAGGAGAATAGCCTCACGACCATTAACGACGCATTCCAAAAGGTTTTGGGTGCGCAAAGGTGAAATCTTCCCTTGTCTTGTTACTAATGTTTCCTTGCATGCTTATGATAATTCGTCTTGGTATCTGGATAGCGGTTGTTCCCGTCACATGACCGGATGACAAAAATAGTTTTCAAAACTTTGAGAAAATCTCCGGAGGACTCGTTGTTTTCGGAGACGGTCGATCTTCCAAAATTGTTGGAAAAGGAACAGTAGCTATTCCAGATGGCCCGATTTTGAAAAACGCGGTTATTTGTTGATGGCCTTAAGACTAACCTCATTAGCATAAGTCAACTTTGCGACAATGGTTTTTCAGTTAACTTTTCATCTGTTGAAATGTGTTTGTAACTGATAAGGACCATGTCTTCTTTTAAAAGGGGTTAGATATGAAAACAATTGCTATGTTGTTCCTAATAAAATTTCAGAAAAATGGTAACCTAGTGTTCTTGGATAATGAAACACTTTGGCATGAAAGACTAGGTCCACATAAATTTTAAAGAACTAGCAAAGATTTCAAATAAAGAACGTGGTTAAGGGGGTTCCTAAACTTCTATTTTAAAAAACAATTGTGTGCAGAGGGTTGTCTTAAGGGAAAACAATCAAGGGCTGCACACAAGAACCTGAACCACGTTGGTACCAAACGGCCCTTGGAATTACTGCACATGGGATTTAATGGGGCCGACCCGTCAACCATCTTTGGGAGGTAAATGGTATATTTTCCTTATTGGTTGATGATTTCTCTAGGTTTTCATGGGGTAGCATTTTAAAAGAGAAGCTGATACGTTTGATTCTTTTTATGAGATTTGCCATCGTATTATGATTGAAAAGAATGAAAAGATCATTCGTGTTAGAAGTGATAGAGGTGGAGAATTCATTATTCCAATTCTTGATTTTTGCACTTCCAACGGCATAAAACATGAATTCTCGGCACCCTATACACCTCAGGCAGAATGGTGTTGTTGAGCGCAAAAACAGGGGTTGTTCAAGAGTGCGCGTGTGTGGCTCATAGCCGAATTTACCGCTATATTTTTGGCCTGAGGCTGTGAACACCGCTGTCTATGTCATTAATCGAGTGATTTGCGCCCAGGAACTTAAATACACCATATGAGCTGTGGTTTAGTAGAAAACCGGATATCAAATACTTTTCGTATCTTTGGAGTCGATGTTTTATTTTGCGTGATCGCGAAAATCTTGGTAAGTTCGATTCTCGAAGTGACGAAGGGATCTTTTTGGGTTATTCTACAATAGCAGAGCATATCGGGTATTTAACATGGAATCTAAAACGATTGTAGAATCTATAAGTTAAAGTAGATGAAGCTTTCACTTTGCAATCTGAAAATCTACCCTCGATATCTCTCTTGATGATGATACTCCTGTGTAAGGCATCTTCTCATGATAATACTTCCAATATTAATGATGCATCTAATGGTCTTCAAGTTATCTGATGTGCAGGAATAATCCTCATGTACCTCGAGTACTCCGTTCCAAACAAGTTACGCATCTCCAAGGATCATCCTGAATCAAACATCATTGGAGACCCACAAGAAGGAGTCAAAACTCGGAGGCAGTTGGTTGTGTGGATTTCGCTTGCTACGTTTCTTGATCGAACCAAAGAACATCGATGAAGCTCTTCAGGATGACTACTGGATTAAAGCATGCAGGAAGAGCTCATCAGTTTGAGCGAAACAAAGTCTGGGAATTAACAAAGCCTCCAAAGCAACACAATGTGATAGGTACCAAATGGATTTTCAAGAATAAGAAAAATGAAGATGGTACTATCATCAGGAACAAAGCACGTTTAGTTGCTCAAGGCTACTCTCAAGTAGAAGGTATAGACTTTGATGAAACTTTCGCCCCTGTAGCTAGACTCGAGTCCATTCGTATATTATTCGCGATAGCTTGTCATTTTAAAAAAAATTGTTTTCAAATGGACGTTAAGAGCGCGTTTTTAAATGGGGTTTTAAATGAGGAAGTTTATGTGGCTCAACCGAAAGGTTTTGTAGACTGTAAACTACCTAACCCTGTTTTCGTTTGAAAAAGGCTCTTTACGGTTTAAACAAGCACCGCGAGCATGGTACGAAAGGTTGACAAAGCACCTTTGGAGAAGGGCTATACTCGAGGGGGAGCTGACAGGACCTCTTTGTGAAGCATTATCAAAATAACTTCATTGTAGCACAAATCTATGTCGATGACATTGTATTTGGCGCGACAAGAGATAATGATGCTTCTAAATTCGCTGTGAAACCATGGAAAGCGAATTTGAGATGTCAATGATGGGCGAATTGACTTATTTCCTTGGATTGCAAGTGAAACAGTGTGATGAAGGCATCCACTTTGTGTCAATCCAAGTATGCTTTGGAGTTGGTCAAAAAGTTTGATCTAGAAAATTGTAAAGATTTTCCAACTCCCAATGGGAACTAGCAATAAAGGATTAGGAAGTGAATCTTTTAGGAGAATGTAGACGAGAACAAACTTTATCGGAGTATGATTGGAAGTCTACTTTACCTCACGGCTAGTCGCCCGGATATATCTTTGGTGTTGGGATCTGCGCGAGATATCAATCTGCACACAAAGGAGGTTCACCTGAAAGCGGTGAAAACGGATCATCCGTACATTAACGGATCATAAATTTCGGATTTGGTATCCTATGGGAACAAGTCTAGATATTATTGGATACTCAGATGCCGATTGGGCAGGATCTGTGGATGATCGGAAAGTACGAGTGGTGCATGTTTTATTTAGGCCACTGCCTTGTTGCATGGCACAGTAAAAAGCCAAAACTGCATTGCACTCTCGACTGCCCA